>CM049306.1:88578641-89778641 GCA_026874595.1 Sipunculus nudus
TATCGGACAGCAGCTTTCGCAACATTATTTCATTCCCAGGCCTGTCAAATCACTATTTTAAAAGACCTTCTGGAGGTTTAGAGAAAATGACGCCAATAATACCTTTTCACTTTTAGAAGTAGTAATGTTATCCCACTTTTTTCAGTGCAAGAATATGTGTTTTATGTGCAGCACATTTTTTTCCAAAGAATAGGTCCATGGTCTGTTGGTGGCACTTTCTTTTGAATAAGGATGAAGCTATCCATACGATATGATTGATATGTTTGTTATTAAGCCTTCAGGATTTCAGTTTTATATGCACGGGGTGAGGAAGAGATTAGAGCGAATCTCTGATGTTTAACGAGATTTCACCAGTATGCCAATGAAGTCCTGGCGGGGTTCGAACCAGGGACCGTCAGCACCCTTGTCCAAAGCCTTAACTTCTAGGTTACGTCCTACCCCAGGATACGTCCCACCGGATTCGAGGAGCACATTTTTCTTTCAATTTGTGTTTATGAAACAGATGTTTTCACTATTTAAATCAAGTTAAATTTTTTCGTAAACCTTTGACGGCCTGATGAAAACTTTCTTTATAAACAATAAATTAAAATTCACAATGGCTTTAATTTAATGATTAATAACTAATGTCGAAATATTTTAAAATTAATTTTATGTATAAAATTGTAGCATCCAAAGTGATATCTATCTATGTGTGATATAATAAACTTAAAAACTGCTTGTTGCTTCTATATTTTTTGGCACAGGGGAAATATTTCATACTGATTACAAACATCAATTAGAATCATGAATCCGAGCAAAATATTTTTCAAAAAGGGGTTGTAATAGTCAAGAGTTACAACATGGAAAACTAAATCCGAGATTTATTTTTGGTAGTAGGATGATAGAATGAGATAATTATGTTAAATTTCAAGAACAGTTACTATTTACATTTCTTCTCGTATTTCAAGATGGCTGGTTCATTTCCACTGACACCTTATCTGCGGTTTCTTGTAACTGGTCAATTTCCTGATGTTTTCTAGATGTCTTGATTTTATACAGTTTACCTAAAAAAACATTTATCAGACATTTGTGTGCTTTACTTTACTGGATAAATCTTAACTGGTAAATATTATCATTTTTCGCATGATACAAAGGCGTTTATACTTTATCATACTGATAAAGAGTCCTTTTTACTGTGTCATGCTGATAACAAGTAGGTCCTTCATCGTCTGAGAACCGGTACAAATTTCTTTAAACTTACCATTTCTTAACAGATACGAACTGGTCTGAGCTTTTTATTTGTATTAATAAAAGACGAAATATCAGTTTTTATTAAATGAAATTTTTAAAACAGCAAGGTGTTTATTTGGCTGGTTAATCTCTGCATGAATCTAAATATATAAAATTATATCACAGCTCAATATCAACATGTTTTCTGCTGCACAAATTTTTCTAACTATTTCGGGTACAAAAATAATGTATATTTTTTTTGTCTGGACAAAAACATTGTTCACTAGATATATATTGTCAAGAATAAAGTACCCATCAGGAGGCCCGATCCGAAAGAAAACAAACCTGGGCAACATGCCGATATGAAATATATTACTTCTGGGAAACTATTTTAAAAAAATTACAATATTGAGAGTTTTGAGCATCAACAATGTGGGAAGCAGGTAGGGATTGATTGCGCCACCAAAATGCTTTTATTTTTGCGTATTTTTTCTTGTTAGCATGAAAGCCTGACAATCTTAAAGGAAGGGAGGGACAGTAAAAAGTGTTCTTCTGCGTATTACTGGAAAGGAGCTTCTTTTTGCTCATACTGGATTTAGAGGTAAACGTGCTCCAAGCGCACATACCACACCGAACATATCCATTGCTCATTAATGTTAATTTTTTATTCTGCTAAGAGTGTAAACTTATTCAAGTTTGTGTGTGTGTGTTTCTGTGTATATATTAACAACATAATAATTATTAACGGATTCTTATGAAATTTTCATTTTTATTTTCGGTATGGGCTAATGAGGTAATGATCCGGATTCAACAACGTCATCAAGGAATATTCACAAATGTAAAGTTACTTATGTACGAATGAATCTGGGAATATGGACCGAATAAGTGGATGCACACACGGTTTTGGGAGTACCCACAACAGGGACGCCCACATGGCGGATGCTTTCATTCCTTAGAATGCAGATTAATATTCTTAAGGTTGTCTCTAAAACAGTCGATACTTTTGGAATAGTTTCTATGATGGCAAAATCTGAAATGTGAAGTCTGCAGATGCATCTGCCATATATGGTAGTTAGATCAATTTTAATGATCACACTTAACAGTGTACTTCTGTAAAATGAGCTTAATAATATTGACGTTTTATTGAATTTATAATGCCAGTGTGGACGATGGCTCAGACACACATTGTGCATATTTTTATCATTGGTTGGTAGATGGCCTGTAGTTTCCTAGTTAGGATTAAGATTTTGAAAACATGCGTGTCTCTGGTACTAAGGTAGGTCGCTGCACAATTAGCTTATTTATGTATCAGTACCACATTTTGAGTAAATTCCTGCAGTTGGATACAGAACCACATCCATGTTTACAGATATGAGAAATTGTGTAACCATTGTCAAATGCAGGCATTCCAACTGCAGTAACTTCCATTTAATGTGGTTCACGTAGGCCAGATGTATTCGATGGTCACAGGTAATTACATATGACCATGTACAAAGACCAGACTGCGGTTGAATCTGACAGCCTTTGTTCCTTTGTCATTCAAAACTCTTACTACATCTCCTGGTTTTGCTTTGAATGACAGACTTGACGCGAGACAAGGCCTGCAACAAAGCTTTATATAAAGTGTAATTCCGGGTAACTGCATTCTGCTCCCCGCAGAAATATGATCGACCATTTACTGCGGGACATGTATCCACGTGATATTGACATTCCTGGGTGACAGTGTCAGAGCTCGGCTGACCTGTTATGGGAGAGGTCGGTTGGGTTTGACCGACAGCTTAAGGCGTAGGCACTGACGGAACCGTTTAACCTCTCCGCGCGTGTCAATTGGCAGCCATGTCACTTTTCTTTGAGGCGGCACCTTGCTTCCAGGAATTCACTTTATTTTAATCAGTTTGGGTAGAGATGTTAGGTTGCAGCTAACGTAGTCTAATAATGGACCCGAATATTTCCCTTTTTATTTAACAATAGTTTATTATGTAACCTCTTTTAAGAAGAGAGTAATCAGAAGTATAAAAATATAATAATATTAAAAACGCTATATTTTAATACACTTTCAATCAATGAAACTCAAAGTCTTGATTACATTGTTCAACAATGCAGTATTAAAACTAAAATGAACGTTTAAACAACAAACTCAGCCCTCGTGTCTCTTTTTATATGCTTATTTTTTATTGTAATTATTGAAGTCACGCATCTGACACTTTTCACACATATGTTAATAAAAGTTGCACAGTATTCTAGGTCTTTTTTTAAGAAACTATATTCAGTATTCATCACGGTAGGCGCAACAATTAAACAGGACATTGGAAGTTTGTCTGACGCTTTGAGTGGCGGCACAGTGCGATTGTCTGACCCTTTGAGTGGCGGCACAGTGCGATAGCATTAACCTGTTTGCTATTACACGTTTTTCCATTTCATGCCTTGCCCTTCTCGTTTAATGAACAGCATTAAAGCTTTGGACTAAGAAATCCTGCAACATGTCGAGCATACATGCATTGCTGTTGCGTGCCGTTTAACCTCTCCGCGCGTGTCAATTGGCGGCCATGTCACTTTTCTTTGAGACGTCACATTGCTTCCGGAAATTCACTTTCAAAACTTGTATTTTAATCAGTTTGGGTAGAGAAATACAAATGTAGCAAACGTAGTCTAATAATGGACCCGAATCGTTCCTTAATTTGTAACAATAGTTTATCTTGTAAGCTCTTTTAAGTAAAGAGTAATAAAAAGTATAAAGTTTATTAAGATTAAAAAACTTAATTTTTCATAAACGTTCAATAAGTGAAACTCAAAGTCTTGATGACATTATTTAACAATGGAGTATTTGTATTAAAGTTACAAAGGTCATTCAAACAACAAACGAAACTGTCGTGTCTCTTTTTAAATGTTTTTTTTATTGTAATTATTATAGCCACGCATCTGTTATTTTTACACACTTATAGTTGAATAAAGTTGAACAGTATTATTGAACATTTTGTTATGGTCTATTTTAAGAAACTGTATATACAGTATTCATCAAAGTGGGCGTAACAACTAGGATATTTGAAGTTTATCTGACGCTTCGAGTTGCGGCCCAGTAAGATAGTATTAACCAGTTTGCTATTACACGTTTTTCCATTTCATGCCTTGCCCTTGTTGTTAAATGAACACCGTTAAAGCTTCGCACTAAGAAATCCCGCAACATCTCGAGCATACATGCATTTCTCTTCTGAGGTTCAAACCTTTATTACAAAAGCCTGTACCTTGTGAGGTATATATTCTTTTCCGACATGCTCTTATGCTGCATATCTGTTTAATATATAATGTGCCATAAAAACATAAAACAATGAACTGTCAGGGATTTATACAAGTAGGCTCCTCGTGAAATGGAATGAATATGATATTTGCCCGTGCTGTGGGTTTGTAATCATATTTGTAGCTGCCTGAGGGATGGTATCTGTCTACAGTAGAGGATCCAGATTGGAAAAGGGGATGTCTCAGGGGGCTATATTGCCCCTTTTTCAACCTGTTTAAGAAGGCCAAGCCAATTTTTGTTAGTTAAACGCCCCAATGTGGGTCTGAAGAGTTATTTACTGTTTACTCATAAGTCTTCATGACTTGGACAACCCCCCCCCCCCCCTCCCCCCGCCTATTCCCACTTTAAAAATTCCAGGAACCGCCTCTGTGCGTAAACGGAACGAATAGAAACCAAATCTATTTACCTCTGACCACAATAAACGCCCGTAGACCGAGAACCTTAGAAATTTCAAGTGAATCAAGGCGGCTTCACGTGGTCAGATATCGGCTCGCTGTGGCCCGTAGATTAATGTCCAACACGAGGCTGATCAATCTACGTCGATTAGTCAAAGGCCTCTACTGGGAGCCGAGGATCAGCCCGCCCTCAAGATGGCATTATTATCAGCCTCTAATGGATAAATACCCGGCCTTTTCGTATATGGTTGTCTGGGCTTTATTTATATTGGTGTGTAATTAAAAGACCAGACAAAGAATCAAGGTGGACGAGGGCCAATCCAAATCAGTTACAGTCATGCTGAAGAAGGGTTATAATGCAGCTGACGTCACACGAGGATGTGATCTATTTCTTGGTAATAGTTCCCGTCAGCTGCACGTAATACCAAATACGCTTCCTTTCAAGGACGATTTTCTGCGTACCTCGTATCCCCTGGGGCCTGTTTACACTAGGTTTTACACATGGTTCAAGATTCCATTTTGTACGCAGTGTTCATCTTACGTTCGGCGACATTCATACCACTCATCCACTTTACCAAGGCCGCCTTTAACGTTTTCGAAGTCGAAAGCGCTGGTACAGTGCCAAAATGTTCCAACCAATGACAAGGTGTTGTGGGTTTTCGAAAATTTTCCTTTTATTTGAAAAACCGTAGTACCCCACTATCATTCGTGTCATATTCTGGGCAATGCGCGTCCCAGAGCTTTTGCGCCGTATAGCACAAATGCTGTCTTTATAAGCAGCGAGTTATTGGATAACATATTCAGGACAGAACTAATTTGTCCTGCCATACTGATCTTATGGCTTGTCAAATTACGTCATATTTTGTTATTTTGCCTGTTAAGAAGCCAGCGCGTGCGCAGGTGTACAGTTTCTTATGTCATGTACAGACCATGCATTTTATCACGACAGAGAGAATATGCATTGATAAATCTGTTCTTAACCAAAAGTACTTTAAAGTTTTTATTTTGTACACTTACATTTTATATTTAATTTAGGTAAGGTTCCTTCAAAGTCATGCCCAAGAGCGGAATATTCTTTTTTTGGTATTTTTTAAATAGTGTATCCTGTTTTATACATTAGCATACGTTTTCATTTTAAACATGCCGATGAGATTGAATAACAGCAAAATTCGAATTCAACTAAAGGTTTAACATAGTCAATAAAAATAACCGTTCAAAATACAAATCAATATCATATCCGCCCTCCGTAAATTGGAAAAAAATTGCAAAGGTCATACAGTCGTAAAATATTATTCAGGAGTAAATACTACCGTCTACTCTGAGAGTATTAATCTTTGAGATATAGTAAATAGTAAATGAAAAATGCAGAAACAGCAGAATAAAAAGTGCGGCTGTTTCAAAAGAGACCTGTCTGGGATATGTATTTTATGTGATATGTAATTTTTCAAACAAGTTTTAATACTATTTGTATGAACTCACTGTTGGACAAAGGTGATTTCTCATCTTAAATCCGCAATCCCAATGAATTGATAAAATAGAAGGGACATACGTCTCACTGATATGACAAATTTACATGTCTCTTTGTCTTTTATAATGTAACATATGAACGCTGATCAATAAGAAACAGGTTCTAGAAAATAGGAACCCGTAACCTGGCCAGGCTGAACGATTAAAATTACAGATTACCAACACGAGTGTAACTCTGGCAATTTTAATACCAAAGGTTGCAATATGCTCATAAATCGACATATTTTGATATATTCTACGCTAAATAATGTTGCTGTCTGACATATCGTATTGTGATTTTTTTTCTTTCCCTTTTCCCCAAATGTGTGTTTTCTTATCAAAGTTGTTTCTTTTTAACTATATGCTGTGCCCTTCTTTATGCTCCACATTTTATTCCTTGATCTAAATTTTTTAATGTCATTACTAAAGTCACGTCATCGAATCGCTTCCTAAGCTGTGTCAACCTGTCTTTCCCCAAATATGTATCATCGTGTCATGTGTAACCTGTGGAAGGCTTCCAAAATATTATACCATACCACGGTCTTGCTCATCATGTTTTTTTTGTTGCAGGTAACCGCCTGCATGTTTTAATATTAGCTAAAATAAGTATATGTACATCTTGAGTCTTCCATTCCGGTTTCGGACTTCATGACAGGGCAGTATCACACGCTTTCTCTCATTTTATCCTGGTTTTACCGTGCATGCAGGCCCAGTGTCTTTTGCACCTGTGGGACCTTGATTTGTAATCGTCACTATTGCCGGGTCGTACCACCGAGGTACCCCCGAAAGGCGTAAGTGAAACACAGCCGTTTGTCACGACCATATTTAGCCTGCAGAGCACTTACCCTTGGTGGGGGCCGATCATGAAAAAAGCACCGCCTCGGCTGAGATTTGAACTCTTGTTTCTAATTAAGTCCTCTGCTCATGTGTGTTGTGGCATGGTTACCGTCCGTTCATAACGTGTGATAAACGGGTGCAATTAACGAAAATGCGATGAACGCTGGTATGTGTTACAAGCTTTACCTACAGACATTTTAGAACATGCCCTAACTTTTGCGTCTGCGCTACGAAACATAAAACGCTGTGTAATGTCGTAGGCACATAGCGCTAAGCCTCGTTACGCATGCTATTTCATCCTGTTGCAAAGGTAACACAGGCCACATATTTGCTTGAATCACTTTTTGTGGATGTGATGTTATCGAGAAATGAGCGAAACTATGCACAGGGCACAGGGCCAAAATGTGATAAGATAGTGTTAGGTATCGCGTGTAACAAACTTTGGAGTCGGGTGCACACAGCGAAATGAGTGCATGTCACCGTGAGGTATCTCCTATACTGGCACACGTGCTTTTTCTTAAGATGTGTCATCCGGTCTTTTTTTTTTCCTGCTTTAAAATTACATCCACCAGTGTCAGCACGTCATTTGGGTTTGTCCCCTTTAAAATCTTTTAGTTTTTGCCAAACTGTGTGCCATTGGTCATGTGTCATCAGGGACGTATCCAGGTGGGTGCCGCAGCCCCCCCCCCTCCAACAATCTACAATTACTACTGAGGATAAATAATAAGCCATGTTAACAATAACATTTTTTCCTGAATTTGTCATAAGGTAACAAAAAAATTCTTTAAATTGCGATAATATTTAGCCTTTTTTCCCTTACACTCAGTTTTCATTCAGACTCTGGCAACTGTTTTTATTAGTATAAAAAATGTCCCGGTAGAATATATATATATATATATATATATATATATATATATATATATATATATATATATATCTTGGGTTTCAATTAATTATATATTTATAACACTAATAAGATCTGAAGTCTCGATTGAGTCGACCCGACAGTTCTGTGTGTCATATATTTTGTAAACCCATGTTAATTAGATTTTTTTATATATACCTTACTATTACATCAAGCTAGTGTCATTTTGAGTGAATCTTTTATTCGAAGTCACTTCGGGAGCACGGTGTAAATAAAAACTTATTCTTGGAACGTCCTGGTTGTAAAATCATCCCGTGCATATAAAGCCATGTTTATTACGTATTCTATGTAGTTTTACGTCATGGATGATGTCAGTGATAACAAGGTGCGGGACTTCCTTCCTAACAAAACCGGCATCGTCATGAATGATGGTCACGTGCTATAATACAAATGAAAATACGACCACCATACATTTTATTTATGTTTGATGGACGTATGAAGATCACATTCCGACATGACTGATTCCTGAACAACAGTGACAGATCACTATGAAATGGACATGAAAAAATAATTCCTTTTTGGTCTTCGTGTATTATTAAAAAAAAGTCCATTGCCTTTTTTCAGATTTCTTTAAAAAAAGTATTGTATTTGGTTGCGTCACGAAAAGGATTTAGATTATGCAAATTTATTATATTTTTTTTATACTCCTGCCCATACTCCATATTTAGTTTGCCGCTGTCATGTTTATTAATCCTCTTGGGCTTCTGAGAATGCAAAATCAGACGTTTCAAAATGGTCATGAAAACTTGGCCTATTAATGTCCATAATCAATATTATTATTGTAGTAGTAGTAGTTGTAATAGCAGTAGCAGAAGTAGTTACAGTATATATATATAGCATATTTGCATATGCATGGTGTAAATAGTATTGTGTAATGAGAGAAAGTTCAATAAATTATACGCATGTACAAGCAAAATGAGTCATTCAGTTAGTTGTTCTGTAATATACAAATGTTGATTCTGTGTCACACAGTGATACTGTGTGTTTTTAAGTGAAATCCAATATTTTGGTGATTACACCTATATAACGCTCTTTACACAGCGCTTTACCTATAAGGCTACTTCCTATATCGTTAGGCGCTGTTTGTTTTGACCTCGTATCCTGAATTGCAACACCAGAGGGGAGCACTGTATTTTTGTCCAATCATATGAGACCTTGTGCTGGAAAACAAAGCCAAGCGAGGAATACACGGAGCCAATCATATACATTTCTTTTTGAGTGACAGCTCATCCCCCAGCGAAACCGTCTGAACAGGCCAAAGGCTCAGAGAGAATTGCCCCTGACGTGGTTTGCTTAGGGCCTTTTGCACATAGGATGGTCGGCCGGTGAGCTGTAATTCAAACGAAACGTAACAACAAAGGCTGCGTGCACACCTCGCTGGCTGGTTTCAGTTCTGCAGACAACAGATACATGGCTACGCTAACACAGTCATAATCGAATTGGTCGATGATGCGAGAATGCAGAGGGAGCAATTTAAATTCGACCGGAAACTCAAGCAGCGCTTGAAGCGCGGCAATGGGCGGAGCCAGGATGCCTGTCGAGTGTTTGTTTATTGGCATCTGATTGGCTGCTTGTCACATCGTACGTACGTTTATTTCAGTGGACAACAAACCGCCATCTGGTGTTTAAATATATCATAAACGGTCAAAGCTGGCAGCGTGAAAATCAGTTGCTTCTTTAGAAGCGCAAGATTTCCGCTGCCTCGGGAGCGTACACCTATACTGGCCCTAGGAGCCAACTGTTGCAAGCAGATAGCCTTACCAATGACGGGAATATGCCCAGCACAGGTCTTGCACGTTAATCTTCGAGGCCACCTTTAACGATCCTCGTTGCTGTGTATATATGTTTTTACACTTTTTTGCGAGGAGAGAACCCTGACACCTATCACTATAGGATAAAAAATGTGTTTATATCGGTATCATGACAACACAGAACACCGTACCCCGCCTAGCGCTGGGAATAGTATCGACGTCTTAGGCGCTGTAGCACGGGTTGCTACTTGAAGAGTTTGCTGGCAGCTAGTCACAGGTGAAGCAGCAAACATGACTGGAAGAGACACTGTTTACTGAGGGCTTAATAACCGGTCCCTCAGCATACATGCTTAGTTATTACCAAGGTTTCAGGGGTCGACCTTTAAGTGTAAGAACTTGACATTCTCTTAAATTCTGTGACAGATTTGGCCGTGAAACAATTGCAAATTATCACGTTAACGCCGGAATATGACAAATGTAAGAATTATTTATAACTATATATGTAACAACATTTAGATCAAATAAAAACAAGTGACCCATGACGCTCAGCCGACTGACATGTTGACAATATGTCCTTGCACAGGCAACTAATTAAGATAATGTCCAGCCTTTCCTGAGGAATCTGGCAATTTGTGTGTATTTTGCATTATTTCTGGGGTGCTCAAACATACCCCAAAACTCATAGGAGAATATAGGATACAGTGACCGAATTTCAGTTTCTGGGGAGAACTTTTGAGGAACTCTCAGGATGTCAAGTTAGAGAAAATTTTTGGCCAAATGGTTATGATTTGTGCCCTACTTTGGTATATTATTTTCAATCATTCTGAGGGGTGCTTATAAGCCCCATAGCTCAGAAAATATGGGTAACAGAGGCCTAATTTCACGTTTCCAAGGGGACTTCTCATGGATCTCTTTGGATTTAAAGTAAGATTCCAGGTCCAATGGTTATGATTTGTGCCCTGCTTTGGTCTCAAAAAAGAGAAAAAATAGTAAAAAATAAAAAAAAAAAATACAGGTGGCGCCATCAGTCTGCTGATGAAACATATCATGACAAATATCCATGCAAAGAATCATGGTGATCAATGCATTAGCTGTTCAGATACTTGAGCTTTTTCATCAAATTTTCATTATTCTTGGGGGGGGGGGGGGGTACTTCGGAGCCCCATAATTTGATGAATATGGGTAACAGAGACCTAATTCCAGGTTTCCATGGAGACTTTCATGGACCTCTCTAGATGTTTAGTTAGAAGATTCCTGGTCCAGCAGTTACGATTTGTGCCTGGTTAACGGAAAGACGGACAGACAGCTAGACAGACGGACGGACGACGGACAAAGAGTGATTGCTAAAGCTCAGATGACTTACAGTCAGCTGAGCTAAAAAATGAAAGATCTTAAAAGGTTATTTAAATTACTTACAAGGAGAAAAAAAAGGGATCACTACATTCGAGCTTTGTACCTGGGTATGTTCTTGCTATCACATTCCAGGAACGTTTAAGCTTGCTTTTTTGTTAGCAAATATATATATATATATATATATATATATATATATATATATATATAAATATATATATATATATATATATATAAATGTATATCAGGCATAATAAATTTTTAAGTCGTTCTTGCTTTTAAAAAACGGACAAACTATCTCTTTCCGTTAATACGGTATATAGGTGAGAAAAGCAGGATTTTTATATAAGCCTATTGATCATACATTTGAATCTAGTCCGCGGACAACCCTGACTTTCATTCTGTCCAAGAACTGTTTTGATCCGGCTTAAAACAACAATGAAATCAACATATATGGGTCAAAATACCAGGTTTTAGTTGATCCCTGCATATAAACAACTTCTGTTCGACTGTTTATGTAGATTTCTTTGTTGAATTCATTGTAGTGACACGTAACCAAAATTGACACATAAGAAGACATTTTCATATGTTATGAAATAGCTCTAGAAAGACATTTATGATATTCTATAAAAGATTAAACCAAATCCATATCTTAACGATGTTTAGGTAATTGACCTCGCTGGAGTAACTGAAAAATCAGGCGAATGATACATGTCTAAATAGGGCAAATCATGCGACATGTTGAGCACAAAGTATTGATATAAAAGTCAGCAACCAGAAACGCTACGCTGCCGTCCTAACAATTAACTGTCAAGATTTAAGGAGGCTGGAGCTATCGCCAATAAGTAACCGGTTGACATTATATTTTATAACGGAAATATATAGCCTTGGGGACGTTTACCTAGTTCCATCTCCATATTGTTACAGTTAGTCTATATATAAACAATGGGCATAAATTTTGTTGAAAGAATAATCTTTCTTAATTAGCAAAAAATACGTTCTTATGTACAGCTGGCATTTCAAATTGGAAAGCCTAATTGCTATTCTCCGCCAGCGGTCCGTATGTTTCTGCTGCCAGACTTATTTAGGCACTATTACCGGTAAGGCGAAGCAAGCACAGCTGCATGGTATAGGCCTGATCATTTTCTGCGAAAAAAAATTAAATCTATATCTTGTGACTGACGCACGATTCTGCGACACTGAACGAAATAATGCATCGGTATTTTGTTTTCCACCTCGAAAGCTCAGGTTGTGTGATCTCAAACTTAATACATAATTAGTTCTTGCCACTGACTAAAGTACAATGGCAAATATTTGACATACAATGGTAAAATAGAATGGTACCTAAATATATGAAAAGATAATGACCATACTCCAATTATAAAAAAATGCTAATATATCTACTGCGGATTCACTCAGGTATACACAGTCATTGCTCACATATATATGTCTTGCCCATCCCATGTTATAGCACTATAGGTATAATAAAACGCAATAATGACCTGGTGTTAGTAATAAGCGTACATGCGTGTGTCCACAAACGTGTTTGACTGATGGAGAAAACGCACTTTAAACGAAAAGTTAAATGTTATCATAAAAACTGCAGTGCTTTATTTCCCTGCAATAAACTTTTATAACGTGTATGATACCTGTTTGTTGGTAGATTGTTTGCACCTTTACCTGACGATGCGATTTCTTCGAAACTTTGTGGACGGATTGGCCAAGGAATTTTAAATGATGATGATCGGAATATAAAGGCAGGTCAAGCATAGCTGGGCAGAATTTTATTTGTAATGGAAGCGGGGGTGGGGTGGGGGGGGGGGGGGGCTTGCATGTCCCCCACCAAACTGCTGCCATATAGTTTATAAGACTGCTTTTTCTAGGCGGAGGTGTGCGCTCTTCCGAGTGCCATCTTAGTTCAAGTAGCGTGCAGTTGGACACATTAGATGTATAGCCCAACTTTTAATGCGCCAACTTCTCCTGACTGTCAAATCATGGACAAATCACACTGGGGGAAAATGAATATGGCTTAACATGCCAAAATCTTTAGGCACAATGAAATATGACCGCACACGCCCGTCTCACAGAGGAATTTAATCACCGTTATAATTGGTAATCATCTCTGACATGTTACTATTTAACATTAACACGAAAATCCGTTACGGCGGACCGCCTACAACATGTGGCAGGGTTTTGTACCAATTAGCTGATATCAAATGTTGGATTAAATCCTTCTTTAATCTAATTTGTAACCTGTCAAATTAGTTCAGATGCAAATAAAATAAAACTGATGCAATCTTTGTCTAAGGAGATAAGAAAATAACGGGATTATTTCTACGATAGAGTTGAATAGAAATGTTTCAGTGGAAACTGTGTTTACTGGAATAAAATGAAATGGGATAGTAAAACAAAAAAAAATAGTTTAACATACCTTTTTTCTTTTACATACACAAATGGGTTAGAAACCAATTAACTAGTATTGTACAATGACATATAAATAGCAGTTGCAAATCTATATCCTGTGGCATTTACTCTAACCAAAAGGTCACTAATGGAGAAATGGATAAACGTTTATGGATAAACGTCATAGACGTTTTTGTGAAATATGTCGCTTCAAGATGCTTATTCTGGCGTCTGACGTGTATTAACAAAATATCATCCATTTAACCTAGATTACAGAAAATAGACCATCAAACACCGATTCTACCGAACACAGGCTGTTCTTGATCAAAACAAAATAAAAAAAAATATTCTACCAAGATATCTAGCGGCAAGTCAGACCAGCGAGACGTTTGCAAAGAACAAATGAGGGTTTTAAGGTAGCAGGGTTTTGTACCAATTAGCTGATATCAAATGTTGGATTAAATCCTTCTTTAATCTAACTTGTAAGCTGTCAAATTAGTTCAGATGAAAATAAAATAAAATTGATGCAATCTTTGTCTAAGAAGATAAGAAAATAACGGGATTATTACTACGATAGAGTTAAATTGAAATGTTTAAGTGGAAACTGTGTTTACTGGAATAAAATGAAAAGGGATAGCATAACAAAAATAGTTTAACATACCTTTTTCTTTCACATAAACAAATTGGTTAGAAACCAATTAACTAGTATTGTATAATGACATATAAATAGCAGTTGCAAATCTATATCCTGTGGCATTTACTCTTACCAAAAGGTCACTAATGGAGAAATGGATAAACGTTTATGGATAAACATCATAGACGTTTTTGTGAAATATGTCGCTTCAAGAGGCTTATTCCGGCGTCAGACGTCTTTTAAAAAAATATCATCCATTTAACCTAGATTTCAGAAAATAGACCATAAAACACCGATTCCACCGAACACAGGCTGTTCTTGATAATAACAAAATAAAAACAATATTCAACCAAGATATCTAGCGGCAAGTCAGACCAGCGAGACGTTTGCAAAGAACAAATGAGAGTTTTGAGGTAGCAGGGTTTTGTACCAATTAGCTGATATCAAATGTTGGATTAAATCCTTCTTTAATCTAATTTGTAAGCTGTCAAATTAGTTCAGATGAAAATAAAATAAAATTGATGCAATCTTTGTCTAAGAAGATAAGAAAATAACGGGATTATTACTACGATAGAGTTAAATTGAAATGTTTAAGTGGAAACTATGTTTACTGGAATAAAAAGAAAAGGGATAGTAAAACAAAAACAAAAAAATAGTTTAATATACCTTTTTCTTTCACATAAACAAATTGGTTAGAAACCAATTAACTAGTATTGTATAATGACATATAAATAGCAGTTGCAAATTTATATCCTGTGGAATTTACTCTAACCAAAAGGTCACTAATGGAGAAATGGATAAACGTTTATGGATAAACGTAATAGACGTTTTTGTGAAATATGTCGCTTCAAGAGGCTTATTCCGGCGTCAGACGTCTTTTAAAAAAAATATCATCCATTTAACCTAGATTTCAGAAAATAGACCATAAAACACCGATTCCACCGAACACAGGCTGTTCTTGATAATAACAAAATAAAAACAATATTCAACCAAGATATCTAGCGGCAAGTCAGACCAGCGAGACGTTTGCAAAGAACAAATTAGAGTTTTGAGGTAGCAGGGTTTTGTACCAATTAGCTGATATCAAATGTTGGATTAAATCCTTCTTTAATCTAATTTGTAAGCTGTCAAATTAGTTCAGATGAAAATAAAATAAAATTGATGCAATCTTTGTCTAAGAAGATAAGAAAATAACGGGATTATTACTACGATAGAGTTAAATTGAAATGTTTAAGTGGAAACTGTGTTTACTGGAATATAAAGAAAAGGGATAGTAAAACAAAAACAAAAAAATAGTTTAATATACCTTTTTCTTTCACATAAACAAATTGGTTAGAAACCAATTAACTAGTATTGTATAATTACATATAAATAGCAGTTGCAAATCTATATCCTGTGGCATTTACACTAACCAAAAGGTCACTAATGGAGAAATGGATAAACGTTTATGGATAAACGTCATAGACGTTTTTGTGAAATATGTCGCTTCAAGAGGCTTATTCCGGCGTCAGACGTCTTTTAACAAAATATCATCCATTTAACCTAGATTTCAGAAAATAGAACATAAAACACCGATTCCACCGAACACAGGCTGTTCTTGATCATAACAAAATAAAAAAAAATATTCAACCAAGATATCTAGCGGCAAGTCAGAGCAACGAGACGTTTGCAAAGAAAAAATGCATCCATAAACCTTTGATTAGGCCAAAAAAAAAATAAGGTATGGTTCTCAGGCACTTTTTTTCAGAAATCAGTGCGGGCGGGCGGTATTTTATTTTTTACCTTTTTTGAGTGTCTCCATAAAAAAGTCATATGATCAGGGAAAAGTATGAAAATAACATTTTTTTTGCAAAACAGGGAAAAGCACTACATAAATTGTATATTCATCTTCTTGAAAGATAAAAATCAAAATAAAAATTGTTGATGCGGGGGGTTAAAATTGACGCGGGCGGTGCCTGAGAACCATATCTTTTATTTTTTTTGGCCTTACATTATTGAAATTTTTCTCCACGTCAACACTGGCCCATGTACCGTATACCAACAGCTTGTGGACAAACAAGCTCATGCACCTTTCACAGATAAGAACTTCTTACCTGATAGGAGTTCTCCAGAGTTCATTAATATATATATATATATATATATATATATATATATATATATATATATATATATATATATATATATATATATATATATATACGAAGATTAAACCAGAATTACATTAATTCTACAGAAAAGGCAGGTCAATAGCTGGCTTCAACAATGACCGACACACCCAGTATTGCAGCAGTTAGGTTACATTTATACCATTGTGTTCAAGCAATGACGATGACTTGCATTAGAGGCCATACATAAGCAAAACTATTTCACTCAATTCGCGTTGGTGGTTTGGGTGACCCATATGAATTCGAATAAATGGCAAGTTTCACGCATGATCAACCGGATTATTTCTGGACTCACGCAACAGAAGACCAGTCTCACGCACTCGGACCTGGTTATAGGTTTGTCCATACATTTCTTTTTCGTAAGGTTGCAGTAGACCTAATACTCACTTCTAACTGACACACATCTTATTTACAAAATAAGTTTCCTATAATTCATTGAGTTTTCATGTATAATGTAGAAACTATACATTGTATGTCAAATCATTATAATTATCAACAAACTGACATATTTATTTTGAACAACATAAATATAATTTTATTGGTTTAACTTTTTATCAGTAACATTTTATACTATTCTATTGTTTATAAATTTTAACCAGCGTGAAGCGTTTGACTATCAAGACAATAAAAAAATATTCTCACAGATTAAGGACCGATTTGGGTTCTACAAATTTGACATCTCTATAGAACGCTTGGTTGGTGTCAAAGCCAGTTCACTCAGTCGTCCAGCACGGAAGACACCCATTCGACCGTTGATGACGTAACAAAGCGGGGTGCTCTGCCTAGGGCAATTTTTTCCAGTCACGTGAATATAAAGAATGACTTTGAATAGTTACAATTTACAAAATGCGTTCTCAGTGATCAATGGCTGCTTGTGACAGCAACTGATCAATTCTGTCCACGCCTGTCTGTCGGTGACACTTTTTTGTTATCTTGTCCAACTCAAACTGACAATTTGTGCCATAACAGCTGCCGATGTCAGATAAATGAGTCCAAAAAGGAATGACAAATGCCGTGAGGCTGAGCATGCGAGTCATCATTACACAGGTTAACAATGATGGATGCTTTCCGTAATGATTGGGAATTAAGATCCTAACCACATGAGTAACCGTCGTCGAATTTAATAATGATGTTTCTCATTTTAACGGTATTGATGCGTTTTGCATTCCCGCAATTTTTATAAATCCAAACCAGTCATACACAATATATGTATTTGCGTGTTTAACGTTTAATATCATTATGATCTAATGCATAATTTATATATATTCAGCAATTTAATGTTTCCGAAATAAAAAAGATATAAAATTTTAAAAGAAATTTTTTATCTTAACAATATTTCACAGAGCTTTCGGAGAAAGAGAGCACAGAATGGAAGGTTAGTTCATTATAATTAACTGACTCCAAACGCATATGTTACTAAGGTCAATTAGGGAATATTAGATATATACAAAAAGGCCTATGCCAATGCGTTGTTTGCTGTCATTATTGTCCATTCGTTTCTCCCTAAACCGCATATGTTTCTTCATATCGAATCTGCCCTTGATTTTATACACACACATCTAGGATTTAGGAAAAGGAGGGGTCCAACCCAGGAGGACTAATAACAAGACCTAAACAGGTCACCAGGTCCGGCTAAGGGGGGTCCAGGCCGTAGAAACTGTTCTTTAACCCTTAAAAATAGGTTGCACTGGCTAAAAAAAAAGGGGGGGGGGGTCCGGACCCCCTGGATGGATCTCTCCCCTGGATTCGCTTCTGCACCTTTCCTTTCTATGTTGGTCCCCAAAAATTGTCCTTCTTGAGAAAGTTTGATTGAACTGGGCACCAGTCCTGTACATAACTTCGTAATAAATGAAAAATGCGTGGAAATTTTCTTGAATTTCTGAGCGTAAATATGAAACATCTTGATCCTTGATGTATGAAAAGATTCATATTCGCAGAAACCCAGGTTATCTAGACTAAGCTCAGTATGTAAGCTCCATTTGGCTAGTATGTGAGCTATTTCCGCTCTATCCATACAAGTAACCAATAGGTTCAATAAACCAGAAATATCTGGACTTGAGAGGGAGAGGTATATATGCAGGGCACTTAGACAAAAATTAAAAAAAAAATAAGTAACTGTTTTTTCTAGACACCTATGTTAGAGTCATGACTCATCTTATATTTAGATTTGATCACTAGAAAGAAAAGAATGGACAGACGTGAACAAAGCGAGAGACGTAGGATGGCGGTAGCGGGTATGGAAGTTATATATATGTAAGCCATTAACGATGTGTATCAAACTCTTCAGTTGAGAAGCTGGCGAGAGCGTGAAAAATATCAAGTTGACGGTACAAATATATATATGAGAATTATAAGAAATACAATTAAATGCAAAGTTGGACAATTTCTTATAAGTTTCTCAGTGTGACGCTTCTATTAAACTCCAGGTATGACTTTTTACAATTATGGCGAAGTATCCTAATATCTTTTTCTCATTTAGTCAAATACTGGCGAGATGTTGCTCCTTAAAATACTATTCTCCTATGGAACTATGATTTAGTTTTTCTTTTGCTCTCACCCAAGACCTAAAATGTATGTGTCAAAAACTTAAATTGATCATCTCGAGGATGCAGAATGGATAAAAACTAAAATTAACCTTAGCCCCTGAAAAAGTATAAAACGTCTAAAACTTGGCCTTTCTGGTGAATAATAGAGACGAACGAGGACCTTCAGCTTCAATGCCCACATAAACTAGAATAGATACTACGGACCTACGTACTCTTACATCTATAATCCGAACGGGATCTGTGGTCTAGGTTTAGAATGAGGATGCATACCCGGGAGACTGGGTTCGAATCTCAGTCGAGAAAAGATGAGATTCAATACAGTCGAGGGTCGGTCTCGCGCAAGGTAAGCGCTTATAATGGGAAGATTGAAGTCTGTATCTAGTAGCACATCACGAAGGACCGCAGGTGTGGAAAAGGCCAGGACAATCTTGTACTACCGCCCTGTCAAGTAGTGTCACACAGAAATGGAATTCGCAGATGTTTAATAATTAGATAATGTTAGAATTCTAAAAATCCGCAAGAAATATTTTTAAAAAATCTTACTTACATAAGTTTTTGCCGTGTCCACAACAGTAGTGCGATTTGGTGCCTAAATGTCACAAAACATTTAGTGTTTAGACGAGCCAGCCGACCCCTGGAGTGCTCACCCTGGCATAAATCATTGAGTCTTCATGCAGAGTCCGACGGTTTTAGTATAAAGTCCGTCATCTAGTGACGTGAGGACCCAAGTCTCGATTTAAGGCGCGGGCTGGCCCAGTGCCAAACAGCAGCAAATTATTCAAGAAACTGTGAAAGTCGGGCAGGAACAGATACCTGCAAATGACAGGCTGTGAACCACACATGCCCGGTTCTTAGACACGTATATTGCCAGACTGAGAGACTGATAAATATATCCTACGCTTATATTATTAACAATCAGAAATATCAGTGATTGTTCACGTAAATATAATAACTCGCATTTACACATGGTAGTGACAATAAAGCCCATCATTCTGTTAAAAACACCACTCAGTCGCCGGCCCATGCATGTACACAGAGAAAGGGTCATGTCGGTCATTTGCCCGCTCTCTCAATTTCCGTCTGATCCAATATTCCCTCTTTGCGGTCTGTTCTCTACAATTTTCGCGACACATCCAAGACTTCTTTAACTGTGCCATCCCGACCCAGTAAACATTAAAATTAGGCTGGTAAGCCTTTCTTGAGTCATGATACAAGTCATATCGAGGAATACAACGCAGTGATCTTCCAGCAGGTTGCATTCATATCGCGGTAAACAGCCTAGGGTCTTAACATTAGGCTACGAATTATGAATTAACACAAAAGAATACATGTGAACTCACAACCCAAACTAAACTCCGTCTCTTAGTAAGGAGGCTCAACAGAATTATCTTTACACAACGGTTAAAAGCATCAAATTTGGTATGAAGTATCTTAAGCTCTCTCCTGATTTTTCTGGAAGGGTTTCCCTGATTCTGATTCTTTTAGCAGGCCCAAGTCCAAAATGACAGGATTTTATGGAAAATATCACACGTTTAAAACCATAAACTGAGTGTGGTAAAATCGACTGACCTTAAAACTCATTTTTAATTAATGAATATACATATAACGAACACAATTTTGAAATATCTTAAATAGTGATTGCAGAAAATGTGACGAAAATCATGTTAAGTAGAAATGTAGCTCGCTTGAGGTCAATAGGTCCAGGGTCTCCGAGAGAAATTTTTCGAGGCGGTACAAAAGGGTTTCCTATCCTCGTTATTACAACCATTCAGGTGTACGGATTTAATCAACTCTGTGAACCTTTTCATATTTCTTTATTGGTCCCTTAGGAACACTCTTATTTTTTAGGTCGCAGCCTGGCATTTATGTTGGAGTCAGCATGGCCGCAATAAGATATTGAACATCCCATTTATTACCTAAAATCTACGCCAGGATACACCGATTTCCTCATCTATAAATCAACTGCCATATTCTGCATAGTAATATATACTAACACTTTTAGACATGCTCCTTCTTTTGTTTCACTCAGGGAAAGAATTCCAGAAAAGTAGTGTAACTCACTAATTAAGCTTCTGTCTCTCTAATTTCTCTCTCTAGGGGAATTCATTGGCTTGTGGCTATAAGTAAATTCATGAACTTTTTGAGTATAAAACATGATAATGGGCGATTCTTGAACATTAGTGGGCTATTTAGAATAATAACATTTCCAAAAAATTTGTAAATTGCAGTTAAATTATCGATGGTAATAACTAAAATCAGGTTTCAGTAAGTCGGAGCTTCCAGTGGCATTTAGTCATCTGTTGTTATATTTTTTAGGAGTTCAGAGTAGTTTATGTTTTGTCCGATCTATTCAAATTAATACTGACATCACTGATACTTTTATAGAACTACCTAATTATTTATTTCTGGTGAAATTATTCAACTGTATTCAACTACAATTTCCGCGAAAAGACAAAATCAAAGATTTTGATATTTCATTGTAGATATTAAAAAAATAGTTCATACAAATTGTCTTGGCACTAAAAAAAAATGAATAAGCTTATGTTATGTTACGATGGTGGGGCCATCATATAACTGAACGTCTCTCACCATAGTATTTTCAAATAACCAACTGGCTTAAGGAAATAATCGTTAGAAGCCTGACAAAAGCACCAATGTTTGTATGGAGTATCTTTAGGTCTGTCCTGATTGATGCCTATTTGACCTCATGGTCGTTGAGCAGAATAAAGTCCAAAATAGCAGGAATTAAGGAAAAAGCACTCTATATCACAGTATAATATCTAACTGGAGGGGGGAATTTTGGCTTGTGTTGAGCACAAATCGTTCATGAGGATTTATGAAAATCAGCTGGGTGTTTTATTCGTTTAAAATAGGTAAATCTCTATAAAAATAAATTTAAGTAATATTTTCGATCTGCATCGTTCAGAAAAATTTCTATATGGCCAAGGATTTCATGCCATTTTCGTCATTTTGTCTCGCATTTTTAATGGACTGAGGGCAAATTATGGCTTGTAACAATAAAGGTATGAAATAACATCTGTCCACTCTAAATTGTTTAGACTTTGCAGGAAATGTCCGACTAAATTAACAAAAAATGTTTATGATTATGAAGTTATGTAAGTAAATAGGAATATGCTCAAATTGTATTAAGATGCTTAGACCGCCATTTTAGTGTAAGTCTAAAGTTTTGTATAATACAAGATAGCTTGGGGGGGGGGGCCTTTGTCTATAGTTACCTACACATTGTGCCGAGGTATGTGGTTCAGAGGTGTTTGCAAATGTTTGATTCAAATAAACATTAGCACCTATGGGAGAATTTCAGAAAGTGTTTGGAGATACAGATAACACAAGTATTGGATTCGGAATATCATTGGTCGATTTTGTTATTCAGACATACTTTCACGCTTTCATTCATTTACAGATATCTCGTTTGCAATTGTATCGTTTAATAAAGATATTTTTATGTATATCGAGAAATAGTAAAATAGTAAAAGGCCTGTGAAATTGATGAAACCCGAGGCTAACTACATATAATAAAAAATCATGTATTTATGGGTTTTATTTTCACCCTACCTAAATTTAAAAAAAGGTATGAAGTTAAAAAGTAATAGTATGCAAGATTGAGAAAGGGACTAGAAATGTAGGCTTATATTTAACAGAACATGATCTCCAGATGAAATAATGAATATTCTAATAGCATTATGTATTTATTAAACAACTTTAGGGGAAAAAACACTGTATAAAATTATATTAAAAAAACATATTAAACTGGAAAGTATTATTATTTTGGCTTTAAGTAGGTATATCATTTGCAATATTTTATCCAAAAAAAGCGGATCTCAAGTAATTTTTCCTTCCCTAACTCGTCGGTGTACTCTTTCTATCTACAAGGTTTGATGCCTTTATCCGATCTGTAACGTTATGGCCAAAATATGACGGTAAGCCACCTATCGCGTACAGGTTGGCTTCGTCCAGTAACCGTAGGAACCAAGTTTGTGTTCATGCGGTCAGGAATTCAACAAACATGCGGAGGGATTTTCAAATATGCTGAGTTAAAACGGATTTTTTCGCTCATGTTTGGTGTTGTTAGAAAGTATACTAACTAAGCTAAAGATTGGTCTGGTTTCTGTCAAGTGGCAGCGTACTTGTAGGCCGTGAGGCATTGTCAAACATGACGAAAATATTTGCATCCGCATAACGTCTTAAAGTGCGTTCCTCGCTAAAGCCTCGGTCACAACCGGGATACGGTCGCCGTACGGCGAGTGTTTTGGTCCATTCCGTGCGGTAGACGCACGGCAACCGTGCGTTTTTCAAAGGCCGCAGGGATCGACTCCGCAACGACCGTAACTGACATTAGCGCAAGAGCTTAAGTTGATGCGGCGGCCGTGCGTCAGGCAGTTACCTACGGGCTCCTTACGGGCACCGTACAGTTACTGTAGACGTACGGAGGTCGTAGGATACCCGTGCGATTTTTAACGCCTTCTCGGCTACCCGAGAGACGTACGGCGTCCCTGCGGCTGTCGTAAGGGGTCTTTGCGGCTTCCGCAAGGTAAGCTTGCGGCCTCCGCAGGGTTGGCTTACATTACCGAGCGACGGCCGTTAGAATTAGGAAGACACCGTTCCGTTCCCGCACGTATTCCTGCGGTTTCAGAAACCGAACAGTGATCTACGGTGTGCGGTGACCGCAGCGGGTTGTGACCGAGGCTTAAGTATTCCTCACGTCCCAAAAACCGTGCGGTACTCTACGGTGTGCGGTGACCGCAGCGGGTTGTGACCGAGGCTTTAAGAATGTAACGGACGACTCTGACAGACAGTACGCTGGATGAAGACTCTCTAATGTCAGACGGCCGACATGGCGCTTAGACTTCCCCTCCTTATTGATCTAGATGACCCACTTGTTTTACTACTTTGAAGTTTCTCTCTATTCAGGCTCGGGCCAATCGGACTAATTTGAATAAACCCTTCCCCAGTGAAAACTGCCGTTGGGTTTAATCAGTCGCTGAAAACTCAAACCCTCGCCTTCTGAATCGTTACTCTATGGTCCATTTAAATAGATGCTTCCCAGGGGCCGTTTCAAGATGTGAACTTTCTCATAGATCAATACCATTGTTTGTTAAAGGCTAGTTACGATTTGTGGAAACCAAAACATAAAACCTATCTGTCATTTGCGGCATTTGTATGTCTTTAGTAAAGCAAATTCCTCTTTTCGATTAACTTAAGTATAAATCTTGGTGTGTTATTGTTGCCTCCGCCAGGGAGGTATGCGTTCATCTTCGTTCTTCTGCATATGTTTGGATGTTTGAGTGTTTTTGTGTAGTTGTTCACTACATCACTCATACAGTCATGAACAGAATCTCAATACATTTTCAGAGCATTTCGGCAAATGAAGGATCGATTAGATTTGGGTGTGGATCCTGCACAAGATGCGGATTCAGGAACATCAGAAATCCACATATGGAAATTCATTTATGCATGAAGGAACTTGGGAATGTTGGACGAGTAAGTGAATGTAAACAAGGCTTTGAAAGCATCCCTCAATAGGTACCCGTTCCACATGGCGGAGGCTTGTATTCCTGAGAAAGCACATTTCTAGTTCTAATGTAGATTTTGCACAATTTTTATTTTAATTTTGATTCAGTTTTATCCTGCTATGTACTTTACACTTTAAAGAATAAAGTTGCTCTGTTTTAAGGATTTATTCATCTTCATCTGGCACCATTTGATTTAAATTTGATTTATTGAGTCCACAGCGTTGGTAACGTTATAACGCACCAGGCTTAGCGTGTTTCTGAAAATAGCTGCGCAGTGTTACCCCGTCATTGCAGTCCCGCATCCAATGACAGGAAGCGGTGTTATGAAATCATAATTTGTCTGACATATTACGCCGTAATTCAGCCCCAAATGGCTGGGCGTTTTAAGAACTGACTCCCAGCTTATTACGCAGCTCGCAAATTAAATGCTTTTTCATCTTTGATTAGAGCCATCAGTGTCTAAGCCTTATATATTGGCGGACATGTTGAATTAAGCCTTCTGCTAAAATGCTCCGGCCTTCACTCCTTTTATATCAATGGATACAAACGAAGGGTTTCCTTCTTTGTTCATGTCGAAGATCCTGTCAGAGAACCCGGATAATGGCTGGCTATGGAGCTACCATCAGTGGAAAGGTTTTCGAAAAATAGGCACATATTTATATATACCTATGAATGTGTACCTATTTGAAAATACATGTTTATATAACCTTTGCGCAATGAAATTAAAGTTGTCCGCCAAACAGACTCAAATGTAAATACAAAATTGATATATATATATATATATATATATATATATATATATATATATATATATATACATAATTTATAATTTATATTAATATATATAATTTATATAATATATAATAATATATTTAATATATATATATATTATATATATATTTAATACAAATACGGCCATCTGTCACATAATGCCTCTGCTTTTCATGATATGTATCAATACATACCTTTAATACTATTACAGATACATGTATATACAGAGATAAAAAGCGCGAGAAGAAAACACTGACTGACAACTGTACAGATAGACACACAAAAAAACGGGAAGTGTTTCTCGTAAGTTTCCCTTTGGAATGACCTGTGATCTTAATAGGGAGGAGGCAAGGACCGCAGAAACAGCTTTCTTGTGGAAAATAATTATAAACTATATATTTAAAAAAAAAAAATGTTGTTCCTAATATAATAAAATAATTGGTATAACGCTTACGAGAAACTTCTACGAGAAGTGTAAAGATACTCTTATTTTATGTTTATATATGTGTTAAATAGAAAGAGTAAAAGGGAGAGAAAAGAGACAGGGTACGAGCAGGAGATTAAGAGGGAGAGACAGAATACGAAGTATGATGGGTATATTGATTTCTGTAATTTGCCAGCATTAAATAAATCCGTCTTAGCGAGTAAATTTATTTTTGAAATTGTAAATTGGCATACACTCCCTGATATAACCAAGGCCTTGTGACAATACGCGTTAATGACCTCGGCCTCTGGCCAGCTATACCACACTTGCTGGACAAGGCTGTAATGGTCTGACCAGACGCCAAACCTGCTGGACCGGGGGTGAATGCTCTGCTGCCCACAAATGCTTCCGATACAGAGCGCTCATTTAAGTCTATTCTTGGCAGAACTGTCCACTGTCAGCTGGCCAGACGATTACGGGCTGGCACACGACCACACGGGTTAATGAACCCTCCGTTAAAGGACTAACATGATGAACGAAGGACAGATAAGTTACGTTGATTTTCATCCAGCTGATACGTTTTCAACAAATGATTACTCAACAGAATATTTCAAGATTTATATGATAATGATAGACTAAAAAAATCATATAGAGCAGAAAAACGTTCAAGCAAACTTAGAAAGTGAAAACGTAAGATGAGAACAGGGTTAGGATAAGAAAAGCTAGATACAGTTTTATTGCTATTATACGAAATAAAATATTTCATATAATAGTGTATGATATGACTGGTTTTCTGTAAAAGATGTATAAATCACAAACTATGTAAATAACACATTGGTAAGACAACCGAGTCGCTGGTAATAAAACGCGGTAGTTACGTATATGAATGACAGTGAATGCATCATGAAACAAATCCAGCTAATCAACAGAGACAAGGGACATGTTATTTTGTATATTACATACACCTTTGGCAAATTAGATGGTCTACGGGAAGGATTAACGTCCCTACCGTCCAGCGGGGAGACCGTAGTTGACTATACTAAGAGCCGGAGGGGCACATAGCCAGATAGCTGATTGTTATGGATTTTCCCCTTTGCTCGGATAGTTTAACCACTCAGGGGCTCTTGCAGAAATATGAGGGCATGCAATCACTACAAAACAAAATTAAAGCTGCACTTACAGTGAGCAACGAGCCCCATGTACACAGCCAATCAAGTTTCCCTTTGGCGATTGTAACACAGTCGGTTCATAATTATCTACTGTGGATATATCTTTGTCCGTCAGTCTAACGCAGATCGATTCCATTCTACGAAACTAAAGTACGAAAACGATTTAGCTCCGGGAGCCAGCCAGCTTTTAGCACCCTGTTCCCTTGGAAAGCGTTTTTGTAACGCTACCATTGACATTCCTGGTGATCTTTTCGCAACCAATCGTGCAGGGAGCTCTGTATAATCCGAGTCAATATCAACTAATCAATTCTCTGCAATGCATCTGGCAATGTTTTCCTTTCTGCGGGAGGCACTTTGCGTATTGCACCAAAAGATAGAGATTCTTAAGCCCTCGGCTAGGTTTAAAACAAATCCCACCGGATACTGAGACAGATGGCAGAAAATAAACATCAATTGATACATGATCCCGGGGCGGACCAGGCAGCCCCCTTCTACTAGATTGCGCTACGCTTAGGTTTATGTGCTATACTGCTGAGTCAAATAAACACAAAACGGTTGATGAGAAACATTTAAAAGCCACAACCTTCTTCCTTATGGCAGTATAATACAGAACAGTACTGCTGTATCTCCTAGTTATATGTATAGTTTTATGCCATTATTTGTATGTCTGTTTAAACGCAATGAATAATTTGGTACCGAAACCAGTTCCTTTTTAATTTCGATTGAATTAAGGCGACAAATGAACCAAGCAAAGCATGAAGGAAAAAAGAGAGTAGTCAGAGACTACAAGCTCCAGCAGGATCCTAACCAAAGTACACAGCAACACAAGAAATCATTGTAACGGTAATCCTATCCCAGGTCACCTCCGGGATAATTCCGTCCATAACACCAATGGTAACCTGTGCAACAAGTTGATAAAACCCGTGGAATTAAATTTACATAATTACCTAAAAACTTAAAGGATTGTTTCTTGGGCGTTATACTTACCTTCCACACCATTTCACCAACATCTCTTCCGACCTTTTTTCTGCATTAGATTGCAGACAGTAAAACCAAATAACCGAGGGGATAACTTAATGTCTTTCACCACCTGACGAAGGTATAAAATAATACAATCCAAATATACTTCTTTTTGTGTAACAGCATATAAAATAGGATTACCATTTTCGACAAATGTTTCTCTTTTGTCGCGTTTTGCTCTTTTTCAACGCGTCTTGTAAATGTATCTGTTATATTTAGTCAAAAAGGACCCAATCAAACTGAACAAAGTTAAGGAGGGACCGCGACTAGTCTTAAAAACAGTGTGGGATTGTATCAGTTCTTTTTTTTTTGCACGATAGGTCTTATATTATGTTACAAGACATTATATTTTTCGCATGAATGTGCACGACAACCTGTGACCAACTGCGTGTGACTTAACATATTGCGACCTGTCGCATAATTTACGTGTAACGTTCAGTGTAACGTTGATATTCCTGCTGGACTGTCAAATCTCTATAGTCCTTCACCAATTTGTGCCCATTGAAATTTTGCCATTATTCTCTTCAAGTTAGGTATAATCACTAAGTTTTACACCAAAGCTATTGAGGGACCAAATATATAGATGTAATACTTCATAACAAAACCAACATTTATATATTGCTTTTTTGTTCTTCTAAACTTTGTGGCCAATTGGCTTGGCGCTTCTCATGGGTAAGTAGATTCACCTTTTTAGAATGTTTGAGGCACTAAACAGCCAATCAGTATCTTTTCAACGTTTTTCTTTTAAGCATGTGACAGTGACCTTGATCAATGGGACTAAGATGTTTGCAAGGTATTGAATCGACTTCATTCTAGTTTATAAGGCTTATGTCTTATTAACTTTTATAACTGACCTGTCAATTTTAGAAAAGATAAAAGTATTTCAATGGGCACCCCACTATGGAACAAACTGTACTTGTATGACGGAGCACTGGTCGTAGAATCATGAATATTTGATGTGACTGTCACATTAACAGTCACACGACGTTCCGCCACTGATTTAAAACAAGCTTTAATTATCTTCGACTATTTGTAGCTCAGGTTTTTGCAGGTTTAAACACCTAGCTACGACTCCATTTCATCCGGCGATTGTGTTTTACCAGGGGGAACAAATGGCATGTCGTGCTTTACAGATTTCATTGACTTACAATATTATATTTTTAAGGATTGGTCACTGCCTTGTTGTATTGACACATTCTATACTGAATTGGCTGAAGGTAGTCATAAGATATAGCCATGTGTGACACGTTATTGCAAAGCCTCCTAGATTTTAGGTTTCGTGAGCAGGGGCCAGGAAAATCCCGGTCATTTCCTATAGTAATGACTTATAGTTAAGACATTAACGTGTATCACTGAATTTTTTTCTAAATTGCCCCATTTTGCCTTGGGGGGGGGGGGGGGGGGGGGGGTCAGGCCGTGGACCCTAAGCTCCGAAGTCGAAAGACATAACCACTAAGCTACGTCATTGTTTAACAAGCCCATTTCCAGCAGATTTCTTGTACACCTTTAATTTGAGTGGTTTATAGAGCATGACGGTGAGCATCAGCTGGGGTTTCCATTAAATTGCTCCATTAGTTTAATGAGGGCTTCATGAAGTCACAATTTAGAGAAATTTGCCGTGAAGATATCTATCCCGCTGCCAATTAAAAGTGACCTATCATGTATTAGACGGTATTTCAGGTTTTCTGCGGGCTATTCTTGACGTCCAGACAGCGCCTAGACATTGAAATCGATTCTATTTGAGACCGGACCATTTTGACTTGGTATAATGATACGTAACTGAAAGTTTAGCCACCTGACGTCTATGGGACGTGTAGAAACATGTGCAGAAAGACGCATTCCGAAAGGTATATTCATGACACCGATTTCCGATATGAATACAATAACATTTCTGATTATCTTTATAAAGGAGTAATAGTTTAATACAAATTGAACGTCAAACATACGTCCCACGTAGACGTATGTTTGGAAGTGTTGAATCATTCAGGATCTTTTCAGAGCTTTCAATAATGGATTGTACAGCCCTGCCCTCACCTGGTGTCTCGTTAAAACTGACGTCGGGCTATTCTAAAATGGAACACCGCAGGTTCCTATACTATAACATCTTTAAAAAAAACACCAAGTTCACCGGTGGAGCTTGGAGGAACCTAATTATTTGGCAGTAAAAGAAATTGCACGTGAGAGGTAGAAACATTCAAGGCCACACAAAAAATATTGTTCTACGAATTCGCCGCTCTGATTTGTCTTGTCTTTTTTTTTGGGGGGGGGGGGGAGGGGCAATTGACGACCAGATCCTTAGTAATATTGCTAGATTGTGCCCTGGTACGAATTACCTAAAGAGACCTTTATACAGAATGGCGACCTTTGTTCCTCCCGTCTGCGACCACAAAATTTACCAGGTCGTCGTTGGAGGCTCAAAGAAAGCAGAATGGTTGCCTTGGTGGTACACAGGAATTTCACAGTTCGCCATTGATGCCATGGTCGCCATGATTTTTTTTTTAACATGTTGACGTTAAAGCGACATGGTAACCTTATAAACCCATTCATAATCGTCGTTTATAATTACAATACTATAATAACAGAATCACGACCAAGAGTATTTCAGACCAATTATTCAAAACAGCGTCGTTTAATAAATGACGAAATTTAAATCAAATGTATTATTGTTTACATAAGATGGTCTCCCTTATGACTGAAAAGAGGAAAATTTCATAGCTAGACATCTGAATAATCGAGGTTTTTCCCAGTCCGAACATTTTCGGTGCTGCGAGTTTATGTGAAAAAAAAGTAAAACCATTGTTACGGATCACGCAATGATATACATAGATATCGGACAAAAAAAATTAAAAAAAAGTCTTGGAATCTCTTCGCACCAGAACTAAAAGAAATGGCAGAAACCAATTACAAAATGAAATTACTGAAATAAAAAAGAGCGAACTGGTCGGGTCTGTAGACTGAAGTCTTTGATATGCTCCCACGTTAACGGTTAACTTATCAGAAGTGTTTGCTGCGTTGGACATATGTATATTTATAGCCCGCTAAGTCGTGTAATATAGGGACCTCATCCAATGTTCATTATCCTTGGGGATGTAGCGATTTCAGATAACCACCGCTTTATATCAAGGGGGGAGGGGGTAATCTAATTTCTATTTCAGAATACCCCCCCCTTCCCGGGGGTAACTTGATATCGAATTGATATTACCCCCCACGCTTACAGATTACGCCAAAAAGCAAAGTTATATATATATATATATATATATATATATATATATATATATATATATATATATATATGCTTAAAACCCATCGAATTATCTTGAACCTTTGTATATATTTTCTTTGTGGGTAATATGGTGATTGACATATATATATTGCGAGAATTTTATTGTTCATATATTGACTCCAACTTTTAAATTTAAAATCTAATACATGATTAATTGAATTGATATATCATGAGTTTAAAACATAATAATTTATCATTTAGTTAAATCAACGTGGGGGTCTAAACAGAGAGGGGTAATCTCAAATGAGTCTCAGACTACCAATGGGTGTTATCTGAAACTGATTTCAAATTACCGGATGGGGGGTTGGGGGAAACCTGAAACGGGGGTAACCTGAAGCCTTTACACCGGACTACACAGAGTCTGAGGTAAGGGGACAGGAATGTCACTCTGTCAGGTTTCCATATCAAATATATGATCTACTGGTAATTAGCTGGCAGACACATGGTACGACCTAGAGACAGGCGATGCTCGCTTTAGCTCTCAGCAGGTGGCAGGAATATGAAATAGCTAATTTCTGTTTCGTATGGCATTAAACCTTAAAACCCGAATATCAGGTTTCTACTAACGTTCCATTATTTAAAAAAATATCTTCTTCCACTAAGATAAAGTAGATCTTTCCATTGCTTGGTTAGAGTGTTTTTTCTGTACACAGCTACATCTGTGAAACGTTATCTCACACGATCCAAGCTGCATAATTTCTACTCTGGCAGAGGCTTACATTTTAACTTAATTAATATTTAAAATGACAAATGCCAAAGCTAATGGTAAGGTTCGGTTGCTGAAGATCTGGACATAAAAACGCATGAGAGGTTTTAGGTTCTGAAAATGTGCTCCTCTCACTGCGAACTGCAGACTTTCATAAAGGGTGTAGAGAATCAGATTAGATTTTTAACTTAATAATGATGAAAACGCTGAATAGAAAATATGATTTATTCTTCCAACCGCGATGCCAAATGATCTCTTCATGAGTGGAGCGTCTTTGATTCAGGAATACAATATACCGTTGAGTATTTTGGAAAGAAAACTTTAAGCTTGGGAACGTTGCAAATATTTAATCAAACAAAATTCTTATAAAATTTATAGTATTCTCATCCAGTTGAGTTCTTTAAATACAAAAGAGAGACTGCATCTCTCTTTAAATCATATATTCACTTTTCATATTTGCATTTATTATGTGATTTCGGATTCTTTCTTGATTACCGATAAACAACTGTAATCAAATCTGCTAAGAAAAGTTATAATAACGCCGCTGTCATTAATACATGAGTCTTTTTTTCCAATCTCCTAACATAACACTTACACACCATTATTGTTCTATACGAGTGTAAAGATATAGTGCGAGCGGCCATATTCTTTTTTTTCTTACATTATTTATCAAGATAAAATACTTCGAATTTTGATAGCTTGTCTAAAAAATACAAAATGTTGCTTAAAATCTTGAAATAGTGTAAATGATCAATACAAAAAAAATTAGTCCATTCTCCATACCTTTAAGAATGATTTAGGGAAACAGTGACATACAAGGACCCTGTCTTGATTTCCTATCAAGATGATTATCACATTAAATAATTTGGTTTCCGAAACAAACTGGGAGCGACGAATCCATAGAAAAGAATCCACTGCTTAAGTTCCAGAATTTCCTATTACTCAGTTCAAGCATTTCACTACAATATTTCTGGCATTTCACTAAATCAAGCATTTCATTACTACAGTTCCTCCTTTTGAAACTTAAGATAACTAAATGAATGAGTGGTATTGTTACTAGTGTCATACGGGATTTAAAAAGCCTGCTTTATTCACCTCCTTGGGAAGAAAAAACTGTAATTCTCCAGATTTGGCCTAAGCTATATAATTTTCAGGAAAATGTATTCAGTAAAATAATTTGTGCGAATTGTACAAAAACTCTTCTTTCGCATATTCATAGTCTTGAATGTTGTACATTTTAGGACCACACAAGACTATTTTGATATAAAGCCGAGTGAACTTACATACGCTAAAACAAATGCTAACACAGTTAAACCATAATCCGTGCGTATTACAATCGTTGATTACATGCGGGACTTTTTAATGCCAAAAGCTAGAATTTTGTCAAATGAAAGAGAATATTTTTTTTAAATATGAAAGAACAAGAAAATTTTTGTGGCTTAAGATAGGATATTCGTATTTTATATAATGTATTATAAATATTGTATTATAAATCTGTAATACTGATCAAACAACTAACATAACGTTTACTTAATGTTCCTGGCACTAATGAACCTACAAACGAATTATATTTTAGGTATTCCCTTATGCTATCATAATCATTAGTGGTGAAAGCATCGAATTCTCTATTTCTCAAATGTCGTATGTGCGTTTTGATAATTTATCAAAGTGTATCAACACGAAAGTATATCCAAACGTGGACATTTGTGAATTGAAGGCGCGTTATCAGACAAGCACATCATTCAGGTCACTTGACACTGGGAAGGACTCGGCTGTAGTCCCCAGGAAGTGAATCGGTCGATTTTCAAGGAACTCAAGTCATAATAAGGAGACATCACGCTTGATATAGCTACAAAAGTAAGATTAATGTAACGCACGGGCAAGGCCTACACTCCAACTGCACATATCATGTTCCCAAACACATAACGCGAGCTGTCCCGGAAATTTATAATACAGATCAGTCAGAGCATATTAGACGGTCTTACGACCCTGTCAAGTCTCCCCATTGGCCGGTGGTATTAAGTAAATGAAGGCCGGTGTGCCATGAGAGACGCCTTGGGAACAGATGTCATGATCAGGGCTTATTGTAATTACCTTGAAGGCCATTCACGGTATTATACGCTTTAATAAGGCCGGTCTAAGCCGGGTATCGACCTTTTCCGACATGTACCAGATCAAAAAGATTCTCTTAAACTACCCCTCAGAGCTCGATATTACGTTCATCATCTCGATGCCGCCAGAGTGGTCCTCGCATACGCGCTCATTTGGATGCTGCAACTCAAATAGCCACTGGTTTATCAGATGGTTAGCTTTTTTGTTGCCTCTCCCAGGAGAGCTGGCGTACAATCCAGTTCGTATATTCGTGGGTGTTTGTGTGTTTTGCGTGTGTGTTTGTTCACAATATCATTCATTCAAAAGTACTTTTCTGTTAATCATTATAAATAATTGTGTAAATAATGAGTCTGTTTAAAAAATATAAATGCTGTATCAAACTTTGCTGCCGGTCCAGGCAGTATCCAGCCTGGTAGTTCAGACCGCCATGTGCATTCACGCCTGTCATATTAGAATATGAAATTCCACTGAATAATTAGGGAAATATTTAATGAAACATCTTAAAAGGTGACCTGAAAATATAGCAGCACCACTTGGGGGAACATTTTTCTTGCCAACATTATAATTTTATTTCCTCCGCTAAGGAGATTATGTCTTCATCCTTGTTTGTCTGATGGTATATTGTCTTGTCTACATGATTACATTTGCACCGAAACTTTGTAGACATATATAAGCCTAGGAAGATCACATTTTGTACGGATCCGGCGCCAGGAGGATTTCCTTTGTTCATGTCGGTATGCGCTCTATTGGGCGCCACTCTGGTTTTTTTTTTTTCGAATATTAATGAGGATTTACACAAAACTCCATAAAAGGGTAGTTACAATTTTGCGCGAAACTCAAGGCATGCAGAAGGTGTTTTTAAGATACACCGGGCGAAAGTACTTTGTGATGACTGGCACATCACGTTCATCTTGGCCAGACAGAGAACGCCCACTGTTAACAGTAAGCACTGCCGTATTGGGTGTAGCTCTCACGAATGACACATGCAGAATTGGCGGCATGAAGGCCGGCAGTGACAAATTGGACTATGTTTCCTGTGTCTGAGATAAACGAGAAATTCAACCCTCCACCGTGACACCAGGCAGGCTGTGTCACTTTCACTCGTTCTGGCCCGGTGTTCTGATGAATTTCATTCGTATGCATGGCAAACAACAGTCAAGCTGGGTTTAAAAAGATGCGCCGAATCAGGGAATAAGCCGCGGTGACCACTAACTAGACAGGAATAGCTGCTGCGAAAACAGTTCCATCAAACCTTTTACCATTGAATTGCGACGAGCTTGTTGGCCCCCATGATATATCACACTTGTTGACTTCTTTTATGCTTATAGGTTTGTTTACCCTCTGATTTTGCATCCTGCTAAGCAATTCAACCTCCAATCAGGAGTTTTAAGTTTCATTGGTCATTTTTTTTCTTAAATTCTCGCCGACTAATAGCCTCTTGTGGGAAGCCTTAATGAAACGTGCACGATGAAATGAAACGGCATGATGTTACGCGAGTTTTTTTTTATTAACTTTATTTCGAGTGAAGCTGGGTTATACGTCACATTTCCTCTCACATACTAATATACATAAAAATATGTATTTAATTGTCACTTGGTATAGATAAAGAATCATTTTTTGTCTTTGTTGATCGCCTTTTGTCTCACGTATTATAACTTGGTGAGGTTACAGAGCCATTTGCTTCTCCGTGGACCGCGTTTGCCTCACCTGTCATAACGTTATATAACTTTTACTGCGGTACAGAGTCACTGTTACCTCTACGAATCTTTTACCTCTTTTTGTTTGTTTCAGTTGTGTTACTTGGTGTAAAATTGTTACAGTGTAACCTTTTCCTCTACGAATAGCGTTTTTGTCTCATGTAGTGTTCATTTGTACTGTTGTATATACCAAGTCACATTTTCTCTACGAATAGCGTTTTTTTTTTTCATGAAGTGTTGATTTGTGCGGTTACAGGGTCACTTTTTTCCCCTTGGATCGGCTTGTGCCTCACTTAATATGACTTGGATATAAGAGAGTGAAAACAGTGTTAGTCGAGAAAGTACCACTTAGTGGGCATTCCAAATGAACCGGTTACATTTTATAACTTTCTTCCTTTATTGGAATCACATTTTTTTCTGCCCTAGATTGATAAAACTTCAGCAGTATTGAAAAAACGGGTAAAATGAAAGAGAATCTTACACAGCTACATCAGGTTTCTTATAACAAATGCTACAATATGTACAACGAATGCTTGCTCAATATTCACACTTAATAGAAAAGTTTGAAACATCAGCTACGAACCATGAAAGTAATGTCTAGTTTTATAATGTGTGCATGATATTGGGCGTTAGTTGTATTAGGAGGAGACCTTCTATATCATGTTAATGACAACCATCCGGAGTATTTATGTTTTATGTAATCGTATTTTTCATGGGTTTTTTAGGGGGGGGGGTCCGAACATTAAGTTCTCGGTAGCAGACCGCATTCTGTCCCAAGAGAGTGTTTCAATCACAAACGAGTGCGCCTTTCGGGGGTTTATCGTTGGTACAACCACAAGCATTGGGACGACTGCACACCCAGGACCCGCAGGTGCAGAGATCACCGGGCCTTGGTAACACCATGCTCTAATATATTAGAGGAAGTGTGTAGTATTTCCTTATCACGTGGTCTGAAATCGAAATGGAATTTTGCTGAAGTATATACCTAGATAAGTTATCATTAAAAAAAACGGAGGTGGTTACCTCCAACAACAACAAATATTATCAAAACAATCCTCGGTGATAATGTTGGCAGGCCGTGTTCTTGTCTAATAAGATCCCTTCAATTATAACAATATGTGTATTAACAATGCGAAATTTCCATTCATGAAATTATCCTACAAAGTGGATTAAATTTTGCAACGATCGTAGAACTGTCAAACGTATTTGTGTCCTCTGCCAGCTGACAGAATTCTACGTAATTCATGTAAATCAGTAAATTAAAAAAAAAAATCTTATGCTCGCTCCATAGTGAGATAAACAACTTACTTTTTTGCGTGGTCTAACTGTATTCATGTACATCCAAAAAAAACCTAAATCCCTAAATTGAGCTCCAATTTTGATGCTAACAACTGTTATTACAGTCATCTTTAATAAATCCTGAAAAATGTGAATGTGTTCAAGATTTAACGATTTATTTCTGCATTTGCCCAGATAATCAGCATTTATCAGCCGGTTCCTGTAGAACTGAAAGATCACAAGGTCAAAACTATCTACATAGAAAATGAAAAGAAACGTATTATATTAGGCTGGTTTCTATTCGAAACTGAGTAACATGTTTACGATTTGGAGAAGGATAAAATACAATAGATACAATTAAACCGGATAAGTTTTATATGTGTCTCGTTACCACCTGCGAACTATTGTCTGTCATCCAAGAGAAATTTATTAGATACGGAACCCTGCTGGTCGAGTGTATCTTATAAAAAATGGCTGAACAATCAGCAAAGCAAGGAATAGGTGAACGTTGGAAGTGTCCCATAAAACAGCTTATCTCTGATAGAGGATGATGTGGCCAGTAATAAACAATAAAGAGCTGCAGTTCTGTTACAGTCGGTCGGGAGGATGCGCTTTAAAGTCGCTAATTACCGGATGATACATAATCGGAGCGCCAGACTGTCCCCTCCGCCAATATGACTTAAATCGCATTAAACCATCCGTTATCTCAACAGAGACGCCCACTTTCCATAGGATTTTTTCTGCATTGCTTTTCTAGGTTTCTTTAATAACAAGGACACGTTTTAATAAAACCATTGCCGTTTCAACTGTCGGTGCCCGTCTAGACGATTGTGTCTGATCGCCGATCATTTAACTCATATCGTTAAAGGGGTCAACACGTCACGTTCGCGTCTGGCCGGCTAAATAAAACAATTAGACATTAGAGATACTTAATATGGCCATACTGCGCACCTTCTTTATACAGTAAAACCTCACCTAACGACCAACTTAGTTAAGCAACCACCTCAAAACAACGACAACTTTTTACGGGTCTCTATTCTTTTTCTTTCTTTTTATAAGACCTCGCTTTTACGAACTTATGCGACCACCGTATAGAGGTCTGACGGTGGTCGTAATGCTAATCTACATTTTTAGCTGCGTTGCAAGAAGTTTATTTTTCAAATGGAAAGACTTATGTAACATGGTTTGAGAAACGAATCTGCTTACAAAAAGAGCACATAATACACATTCATTCCGTTTTGACATAGAAAATATTTTATGTTCCGCTTTCTGGTTTTAATTACACTTCTTACGTAGTGATCATGTGTTTGATTACCCCCCTGCTTGCAAGGACCGCTTTTGCCATATACGGGCTCCAGGGGCACCGTGCGTTATTGTAGCTTATATTATTCCGGAAGACTGTCGTCAGTGGCTCGTGTTATCATTTTTTTTTAAAATCTGTCTTGAACGCAAATTATTCTTTAATTTCTTTGGACAATAATAGTGTAAAACAATCTTTTGGTGTTATCTTAACAGAATACTCCTCCACCTTGACTTGACAATGTAACGAGCTGGAAAAGAGGGAAGGAACCCGAGGGAGCCGCCTTATTGTCTTAACACCAAAAACGAACAAATAAAATGAGATGTGGCGAAAACCTGAAGTACACCTTTGTCGTTGATGGGATCATTCATGGCACTTTGCCAGCGTCTATATAAAAGCCGTATACGATAAAAGCGGTCTTTTCAACTGGTGTCTAAGTTGGATAGTCGTGACTTCAAGGCAACCCAGGTCGCGATATAATACAATTACAGTTGTTTAATGTAAGACAATTAATAAGTATAAGATTTCTGTTAGTAACCATGTTTTAAGTTTCTCTTTTTCGGTCGTAATTAGTCCATTTCCAGATCACTTCAGTAGCCCGCTTCCCAATAAAAAGATCAAATATTTAATCAGCGGGATTCTTTATCTGTCATATCAATCATAATTAATTGGTTGAGGAATTAACCAGGTAGCGTTGTTATACAGTCCGACATAGAGAAATAAGACAAGTAATCCGCGGTGTCAGACACGGACCATCAGTGTGTATTTACTGACGGGCCGGGTAATACACACGGGCCTGGTACCCGCCCATCCCGGGCTAAGGAGGGCTTCCTATGTAATAGTCTCATCCTTGCAAGCTACACAGCCTTGATTTTACCTGTCATTCAATAAGCTCTATGGTCTAACCCATCTGTACATATGTGATGAATTGTGAAGTTCCCGGTATGTTAAGCTTACACATACGGGGGAAGAATTTCACTGAGAAATACGGGCAAGAGAAATATGAAGTATATATGCTGAATAAATCTGTAAGGTGTATTATTATAATGTGTAACATAAAATAAACTAAAATAAATGCATCTTTATTATGATATACCGGTGCTTATGTGTATATGATCATTTATTTATTCATGCAGCAAAACGTGTTGGGTTACTACGAATTACCGTATGTAACTAATACATGTACAAGCTAAACATATCCAGGCTCGAGACGTAAATTTGTATATTTATAGACACTTTTTTCCTCTTGATATAAAAAAACACATTTAAAACATACATTCTGGACTCGATATTTTAACACTTTTTAGTGTCCTCAAATGTTGCTTAATACATCGGGAATGGGTTGGTTAAAATTTTTTTATTCCAAAATATTTCTTAGTTTTTGTATACCTTTTTAAGGTATACATCTAATGAATTCCTAACGGTTATGCTTTAGATGTACCTGATTAAGGTATATACATCTAATGATCATTTTCTAAACTCATTCAGCAATCCCGAAGAATTCATTGTTCAGTTTTGAATGTGATGAATAAATTTGTTATTCTCATGAAAGAAATATAGCCGTGTGTACTAAGCTGCCACAGAACATGCATACGGCCTAAAATGCCTTACTATATGTCCTTATGGAAAGTATAATACGCCTGATAAGGCGTACTACGCCGGAAAAGGTGTTGGTTAAAATAATTATTTGGCACGTATGCCACATCAGGACAAATCGATATACTCAAATAATGAATATATATATATATATATATATATATATATATATATATATTAACACCTAGAAATTACGACCACTGACGGGACCTCGTGAAATTGGTCGCATTTGCGAGGTGATGGTCTCAGCGAGGTCTTATATAAAGAGCGAAAATGAATCGGGACCGTGAAAACATGGTGGTCGTTTGGAGGTGGTCGCTTAACTTAGATGGTCGTTAGGCGAGGTTTTACTGTATATATTTGTGTGTATGTATGTCTGTGTATGCATGTTTGTGCAATATACCTTTGTTTGTCATACCGCTGCCATAAATAAGGCACAAGTACAATATTACATTGTTATTTTTATGCAGACCTTAGCCTTAGAGGCTGTTAGGAAAGCCACCATGCATCCCGTGAGGTTCTGAGGTTGTCGTTCCATTAAAGATACAGAATTATATTTCAGTCAGTTTAGAGCACATTTAACATGAAGCGGGGATATTGTTCAGACTAGCTTTCCTTTTGAAGACACTAGGGATGGCCACAATGCTGTCTGAGTCTTCGCCTGTGGCCAATTTAATGGTCTTTGTCAGTCTCGCCAGCGGGGGCCTGTCAGCTACAAACCGTTGACCCCACAGGTACATTGGAGCAATAACGTCCACCTTACGACCATGTTTGGGTTTTAACTGCTCAGTTCACAGGTCCTATTGAAGTTATAAATGCTTTTGAATATTTACTTACGGAGCTACAACCCCTGATGTAACAATAATTTTGCAGCATCAACCTTTGACATAAAAACACACCTTTGAAACTGTAACTGCTGATCTGAAATCCTGTTTAGAACTATAAACTAGCTGGACAGTGGTCTCTCAATGGTAGCGGCTGACAAGAGGGTGATCGCACTGCTATAAATGTTGATTTGTCGGTCTGTTTAGATCTGCAAATTGCTAAAATAAAAGTAATTTCTTAGCTTTGACGTGTGCACGACAACAATCGTTGGGCTGAGACTGCGTTCCTAACGGTTATCCTTTAGGTATAACTTTTGACCTGACGATCATCTCGGAGGCACTAAGGCGGTACTGTCTAACTTTTTTTGGCAAATTAAATAGCAGACCTGATGGTAATTTGCAAGCCTTTCTATCCGGAATATATGGACCTTGTTTCACTGTACCTACTGGTTTAACGTTCCAATGTGAATAACAACCGTCAAAACTTATATATATATATATATATATATATATATATATATATATACATTATGTGCTGACAGTTAGGTTTTGGCTGTAGCTATCTCTCGGCCTTGCGCTCTCAGCTGACACTTTCATTAATATAACGGCGGACAGTCTTGTCAGCTAGAACAAAATTTAAAAAAAAATAATAACAATAACTGCTGACCTGACCGCCATCTTTCAGACATAAATCTTAATCTGACGGCCACTTATGCAGTATAACTACCAACCTGATGGCGTTACAACTCTTGAACTGACGAGCCCCTCTTGGTCATAACTACTGACCGCACGATCGCCTCTACATTCCAACTGCTGACAATACAGTCCTTTCCTAGTTGCAACTGCTGACCTGGTGGCCCCCTCAGACTTTCAACTGGTGACCATAAACGACCCCCTCAGGTTTAAACCTGACATATCAATCATTTATTAGTTAAAACTGCAGACCTGTAGGTCCCCTCTGAAATACAACTTCTGACCGTACAGTCCTCTCTTAAGTTACAACTTCTGACCGTGCGGTCCACTTTTTAGTTACAGCTTACCGTAAGGTTCCCTCTGAGCTACAACTTCTGATCGTACGATAGACTATTGAATTACAACTTCTGACCGTACGGTTTCCTCTGAATTACAACTTCTGACCTTCTGGTCCACTCTTGAGTTACAAATTATTACCGTACGACACCCTCTTAGTTACAGCTTCTGACCTAATGTCCAACTTTGGGCTTTATCTGCTGACCTGATGGCCCAAGCTGTGAAATAACTGCTAACATATTATGTTTGAGCTTTATCTTTCGACCTGATTGGCGCATCTGTGTTATAACTGACAAACTGACGGCCATGACTGAGTTGTTTGACACTACAGACCCGGTGTCCTTCATTCTTTCTCTCATACACACATAAAACCAAAAACAACCTTTGATCTGCCTGCTCCTAGGTGATAGTATCACTTAGTCCGGAAGGAGGGCTTCACGGCCCGTCACGTAATGTTATCTTACGTAGTACTTATTAAGATCCCTCACTTTCAGATGGCCAGGGTACCTCGCAGCTGATCTCTGGCTTATAACTGTCAGTTGTGGGGCTTATTATTTTTGATATATTCGTATACGTTGTACTCAAGATCTATCGATGGTGATTCTTGTCCCCGGGGCAGATTTTATCCATAGTCCCAGCGGTCTATTTGATGGGTCATTACTGTGTAAGAATATTTAGATATAGCCCTGGCTTTGATCATTCCGGTTTGGATCACAGGCTGACGTAGTTATCTCTGTATTTTGACTTATTCCCCTGACAAACCAGGCCGCACTGGCGGCATTCAGACCATCATCTGAATTCTGAATAAAGAGCGGCCGCTGATTTAATCCACTTGTAACACGTGGTTTATGTAAACCTGATTTCTCCAAAGAGTGGGATGTAAAGCATTAAGTCGCATTATCAAATTCAGCAGCGTAGAACGATGTTAATCTTGTTTTTATGTAATCGGGTCTACATCAAATTCGCAACCTTGGTTGCCTTTAATTGCAGCGATCACAGTAAACAGTAATCTTTCTTTTTTTCCAGTCATGGCAGTCGTCCTCATCCTTTTTACCTTGATTTGACCATTTAATGACAATATACCCCGGAAGGGAGAGAACTAAGAAATATAAAAAAGTAATGCTATCATAAACATATCCTGATACGCTAATTTGACCGTTTGTTTTAAACGAAATGAAATATACACTAACATTTGAAGGAACGAATAAAATGTCATTGCATTCAATTATTTTCCTTTCCTCTTGCCATTATATTATATGCATTTGATATTAAGCCTATTCTCGGTTGAAATATGAAAAATGAAATATACACTAACATTTGAAGGAACGAATAAAATGTCATTGCATTCAATTATTTTCCTTTCCTCTTGCCATTATATTATATGCATTTGATATTAAGCCTATTCTCGGTTTCCTCCGGAATTTGCCTGTCTAATATATGAGAATGATGTTTGTAGATTTTAGAAGATGTTATGAAGAAAGTCTCTCAGTCCATATAAAATGCCCTCATGGCTACGTTTGCACCACAAAATAGCCACCGTGAATACAAGACTAAGTAAGCTGGTAGGCTTGTTTTGAAGTCGTGATAAAAGTAAGCGGAAACGCATTGCAATTGCCATCCTTCCAATTGCCTCAAATCCGTGGTAAACAGCCGGTAAACCTTAGGCTACGAGTGATTGATTAACACCAAAGAATACATGTGGCTCATAAACCAGAGTGTTAATCTCAATGTAACCTGTAACAGGTCAATTGCTGTGTCTCCTACAAGTTGGTCATCGTCGTGTAACCGGCACGAGATATGCTTGTATTCATGTGGTCAGAAATTCAACAAATATACAAGGGGATTTACCAATATGCCGAGTTAAAACGGATTATTTTGGCACATTGTAGTGTTGTTAGAAAGTTTACCCGAAGCTTGGTCTAGTTTATTTAAAGTGACAGCGTAGCTTAGGACATGAGGCGTTGTTAAATTGATGAAATGCGTGCATCCTAGTCATGTCTTATAGTTTGGACCTATATACAAAGTGTAATGGAACTTTAAAGCTGGACGGAAACTATCTATCGTAAGAGCCTCTGAGGACCAAAATAGCGCTCAAATAACGAGTCCAATATCAAGAATATAGCTTATGGTAAGATATGGAAGGAATGCAAAGGGTAACTAATATGGACAATGTTTGACACGCGGCTGTGTCCATGACACATGTCAGCCCTGTATTTCACGTGGCATGAATGCTCATATTTAGTGTAAATGTAATATGTGTAATCCTACAAAGACTATTGCACAATGCAGGAGCCATTCACTAAATTCACTACATTCCTTTTGTTATGACTTTGCCGAACTGATTTCAAAAGGCCGAAGCGTAATGAATGTGCGGGAGCAGGCAGAATGTTTATAAATATATTGCATTTCCTCTTTTCTAACATGGAAATTTTCGAACTTTGTCAGGGGGAAATTATTCGACTAACCAAGTGATGCTTTCTTCCCTTTCTTCTGACATTTCAATGCGGAAAAGGTCTCCAAAACGTCTTTGTCCTAAAAGTCAATAGTAGCAGAGTGAACAATTAATCTACCAACATCTGGCGGGCTGGCATTACATTTCTTCTTTGTAAGAACTTTAGAGTGTTATCTTTTCAAGTTCTCGAAGAATTGCCAAGTTTTGCGAAGATATGTCGGTACACCGGTAAAACGGTATGCCAATTAGGCCCAGGTACATCGCGCAATCATTCGACGGATGGGCGATATATTACAACCACACGATCGTAACTGCTCCATCTGGCTATTCTTCCATTGAGTGGCTTGTTTTCCATATGCACCCAAATATACCTCTATCCACCCAAAATGCCTTGAAGTAAACTTTTCTGATAGAATGTCTCACTTCCAATATTTCTCTTGTTTAGTGTCTTAAAAAAAGAGGTCAGCGACGTTTTTGTTTTTGAGTGAACTCCGACGTTTGAGGTGTAGTTTCATTCATTACTGAACAGACTATGTGTCACTGAAATTTATAGTACGTTTTCATAATTATGTACACAGAAATTTTAAAATGCCCAACGTGCATGTAAATTAATGCAAACGAAAAACCCGATGTTTGATTCGAACTGCAAATAAAATAAAATTCAATATATAAATGAAGAAATGTTGATGTAACGTGCAGCCAGTGTTTTCCAGTTTGACCATAGCTCTAATCATTAAAACTATTATCCCACTGTTATGGCTTGTTCTGGCTCAGTGAGTACGAAACGAACTTGCCGTGGGCGACTGCGCATAATCTATAGACAATTACGTAAGTCAATGAGTGAGTCGATAAACATCATGGCCTGCATTATTCAGGAGGAAACCACAAGGTTGGACGTGTGTGCCACATAGACGGAGAGATTTTTTATCCTGTCAGCGTTCCTGCTCGGGTTTCAGGTTCGCATTGATCTCGTATTGCGTTCACAAATCGATCATATATATGCATGGGACGTTGCTATTATATTGAAGTTAGGAATTTCATCTCACGGACAGGCTTTTACTGTCAATGCTGCTGACACAAGAACGACATACGATCACACGGACAGCCAATCATATTGAAACAGAGTAAATATCATAAAACACAGACCTTTCATGTTTCATATAGACATACTTAACATTTGGAATAATTGATTAACTGGATCGAAAATGTTAATGCTTTCACGTTTTTCATGTCTAATATTATGAAAATAAGAAGTGAACTCAACTGACTGAAATTCCATAGGAACCTCGCACGTGATAGACCATGCGTGTGAAAAATCAATCATGTCTGAATCTGCCATTAATGGTTTTATTAGATATAAAAGCATTTATTCATTCCGCCATTATTTTCATGTCCATACAGGAATGCGGGAATATTCCCATGACGTCTACCTGAATGTGTCCATATTCCCTTTATTTTATTAAAGATTTTTTTTGTAGGTCAGCGACTCCATGTTTTTATGCTTGTTAAAGTAAGTACTGTGAACATCTGCGGAATTCCGTTCTAGTTTCGGAATACGAGACCGGAGCTTACACGCCATAATCCTGGTGTCAACCAGGCTCGGTGTACCACTCCAGCGGGTGTTTGTGTCAGCCCCATAGGTGGACCATAACACCGCGGAATCCCGATTCGTCTAAGAGTGGAATATGACTGCTGGACACAGTCTCCCCATTAAGCCCGCAGAGCGCTCACCCTGGGTGGGGGCCGACCGTAAAAAATCTCACCGCCTCGCCTGAGATTCGAACTCATGATCTCCTGACTTTGAGCCCTGAGCTTTGCAACTAGACCACGGTAGCTAGCCCCATAATATTCCCTTTGTTAATCTCTACTTGTGCTAGAAATTTAATCACCTAACTGGTATAGAAAGCACTAATAATTTCCCCTCCTACATCCAGCACGAAAAGATCCGGAATATTGCTAAATCCTTATCAATTCGATGTGTGGTACATAAACCCATGAATTATATTAATCCAAGCCAAGCAGAATGCCTATCAGTGATGTCACCCTTGGACACTGAGACTTTAACGTTTTCCCTTATAAAACAATGCAACATATAATATACATTTATACAATTCAACCATCTGCAAACATTTAATAAAATTCTGTTTTTATAGCATTTTCGATAATATTGCTTACAGACATAACGTCCGCGAAACGTGGATAACAGACTAACACGTCCTGCTAGCGGAGGTAAAAGTAACTTTGTTTTCTAAGAAAAGTGCAAAGAATGCTTATCATATAAGGTAACCCATTGTCCTGGATATATGACAGGTTTAAACGAAAGCGAGATATGTCACCCATTTTGTTGTGCGTTCGCCTGGGGTATATATTCAGCCCACGTGCTGATACCCGATTAAACATTTATACCTCCGGATTTTTCCCGCCATTGGAATAAGACGGATTGATCCCTTGGTGACAATCGGGTAGCAATACTGCGATTTCTTTACCCCTTAAGAACGACATTGTCACTTGTACCATGTACACCCACGCATGTACAATAAAAATCAGGATTATGACCAGGCTGCGATTTCCTAACAGACTGTCGAATTCTTAATGGGACTGTCGACGATCTGAGCCTGTGCTTCAGGTAACGATGCGCTGCACGTTTGTTCAGTGCTAATTATTTCCTAACATCACGACTTTTTAAAAATATCAATCAATATGTTTCTAGTTCCAAGCAAACATTAAACTTTCTAGCATATCAACCGTTCATTATTTCACATTTCCAGACCAGTATTGGCATGGTTACCGATATTTCAAGACCAAAAAACGAGCAGGAGTTGCGTAACAACGAATGCGTGCGACTACCGTCAATAATAATATTGATAATTTTTAAAAATGTTACCAGTCTCCTGAATGAACTGTCAGTTTTATGATTTTTATACAAGAAGGGAAAAAAATTAAATTCGTCGCATTCACACTTCACATCACCTAACACATTCTCGGACCGAGGAATTAGTTTTTAATGAAACATAGCGAAAAAAAAAATATGTCTTTATCGGGAGTATTTGTAAGACCTCTAAGCTTTAAGATAGAACATTGATTATTTGTGAACGGGTGTGACTGAGGCTGAAACAGAGGAAACTCAGCCTTGTCTATATATATATACTCCCGCAATCCCATTCATTCTTGCAAGAAAATTGCAACTGGCACACAACTTTACTCACGGATGTTCTTTTATAGAAGAACCCCCATAAGCAGAGGCTGAAAGTCGGAAAGATATGGGACAGTGGCCATTGGGATTACGGTGCTCCGGTCGAAATTGGTGAGTGAGGAACGGTTCTTGGGCAAAAATCTCATTGGCGAGCGAGGGACATAAACACAGAGACGAGGTTCCGCTGCTCTCTACAGAGACCGTGGTTCTCGGCTCCTCGCGGTTTAATTCATACTTCTAGTTCTTAGCAGACGACCAGCTAGAATAGAGGGTCCGCGCCGCCAGCCCGCTGGATTGGTGCTTAGAAGTTTACCCCTCTTACTCCAAGGCCGACTCTTTCATCACAAGTATTTGATTGCGGAGGACGCACAATTTCCCAGTACTTGCTTTAAGCCTTGGCGTACCCAGAAAGCCCCCCCGCCCCCCCCCCCCCCACAGTGCCGCTACTACCATCAGTTACAGTAAAAATAGGCCATACAAGCTGGTAAGAAACACTAGTCATATATATATATATATATATATATATATATATATATATATATATATAAATATATATATATTCAATGACGGTGCTAAAAATAATATTATTTTTTGTCCCTTGAATTATTTTTGTTCTAATTTTAACAAGATATGTATTGGGAATGTTAGTCTTTCCCATGTCATTGTGTTTTCTAACATATTATATGTCTCATGACAAAGCACTCTTACACACAAAATCATTGCAACAATGAGATTAAAAGAAAATAAGAATATATCACTTGAAGACAGCCAGGACCCGACCATAAAACCGGCCATCTTGGATCATCCATGATTATGATTACCTGACAAACACCCTACATGCTTTATGGTGCTTCCGCCTAGCTTAATGATAAATCACTTTATAATGTTTATAACATTATATTTAACACAGGTCTATACAACAAGCTACGAACCAATTTCGCGTCTTGCCTAACACGGAAAGCGACCCTGACTCTCGCGTTGATACGTTATCCGCAAGACCTCCTTGTATTAATAAAGACCGTCTCAGCGTCTGATCAGACATTTGTTTTATCAGTACCCCTTATTTACAGACTCATGCCTGTCTATTTTTATCAGTATATCTGATTAATAGACTTTCGTCTGTTATCTATTTTTATATTATCCTTGATATTCCCCGGCCAGTCGATCGACCAAGGGATCGAATCTACCTATAGGGTTCCCTGCTACATCTAGACCATGTATTCCTGCATTACCCATAACATTAAGCTTATGTACTAGAGTATTTTTTTTTCAGTATAATAATATTATGAAAAATCTGTAAGGTGTCTTCTAGGCTTTTCCCCCGGAGGGTTTAATACAAAACCTGAAAGAAATACGACCCCCATTAAAGATTGCTCATTCAACTAACACTTCAAAAGCCTGGGCACATCAATTAGAATTGAATAAACATTTCTTTATCCGCATTTCTCATCTGAAAGACAGTAACCAGAAATCCTTAACATTTTCCACGGAAAATAAACATTTTTCATTTCAGTTTTAATAATTTCTTTTCAAAATTTTAAGTCAAGGTGTTAAATCTATTAGCCTGATTACAGTGTAAGAAATATTTTTATGACCACTGACGTAAACCAAATTTAACGTTTTATGTTTTTGCTTCAGATATTACATGAATAACACCGAAACTGTGAACACTTTGCAGGTCCAGCTGTCAAACTGTGAAAGTTGGTGAATGTAAAACGTTTGTCATGATCAAATATCTAATTGCAACTCTAACCATGAAAGGTTTTAATTTTTACATAGCAGAGTTGACAAATGGGCCGTTTTGCAACCGCATCTGTTGTTATACTACACTAAACGAGGAATCACTGATACTGTAGGAAATTCGGTACTCCATAAACCTACAAAAAGACTAATCATATCGAACAAAACTCGCAAAACATGTTAACAGAAACGCGATACGCCGCGTAATGAAATGCTAGAAAGCTAGCGAACCACTTACTTGTTTTTAGCAAAAGCATGCCTTAAGCCTAATATAACCTGTTGGGTTTTATCATAAATATTTGTTGAACATTTTAGATTGACCTGACCCAAATGGTCTAATTTTGTATATAAGAGGATTATCGAACCACCCACCTGGGAACTGAACCTTCCAGGAAACGCTGTGTTTATTCCATGGGTCTTCACGACCACCTAAGTAAATATAGTTCCCTGTGGACACAATGTTGGGTCTAGAAGGTGCACCAAGACCTGACGACCTGTATCGAAGCGGACTCTGGTAGTTCTGGCCAGCTGTCAATCTGCCGCTGTCTTATATTGAACCAGCGTCATTAAGTGCATCCGGGAAATTCTGCACTGGAGCTTGCGAATTCATCACTAGTGCATACCGCTATCGATGGATATGCTAGCTCCGCCTGCGGCCGGCAGGAGGGGTTTACGTGTTGATTGCCTACAAGTCAATGCTCTCAGGTAAAGGCACCTTGCAGTGGTTAACCCACATAGGTCACTCTTCACTCCTCAGGTACCTGAAATTAGATGACGTAATGTGAGAACCAGACCTTTTAGAGATATTATATTTTTTTCGCTCAGTATTTTGAATATTATGATAATAAACAAAATGTACATTCAACGCGAGTCACAATTAATGGAGAATAATATTAACACACATACAAACAGACACATACAGATGTTAATATATATATATGTGTGTGTATGTTTGTGTGCGTCTTAAAGCTTAACATGGTAATGTTATATTGATGAAATAAAACATCAACAGCGAATCCGTGAAAGCTTTGTTGATTTGACTTAATATGTAGTTGCGCAAAACAGATGTCATCTTAGAAAACTAGTATATTGTGAGTAACAAAAGCGCGCCTTATGGCTGACACTGTGTTCAATATGTTTCTTATTCTAAATAACATTTTGTTCAAAAGGACGGCAGGTTCTCAAATCAATAAATAATTTCGGCATAAGGATGGGATCACAAAATTAACACCGGTTATGTACGTAATTCCTTATTTTTATTTAAACTGTCTCTGCATAAGCACACTTGATTTTGCTGCCCAGAGCCGGCTAATCAATTGACATAAATAGATAATGTGACCGCAGGAAGAACGGTATCTATCCTAAAGAGTAAGCGATCCCTTGAGAGCAAATGATGACATCAGAAAAATTCCCGTGAAGTCGTAAAGTCAGATCTTATCGCGTATAACATGGGAGTGAACACTTGGTCCGTGCCCGTAAGTTCCCTTAACAGCTCAAGCCGTACCACTATAACAGACCATTTCATAGCAGAGGGTGTCGGGTAATAGTATTTGCCAAGGTTGTGGTATAAATCTAGAGAAAAGCACCAAGTAAAGCTGCTAAAGACTTTGGCCTTTGATTGGTTACAAAATGCTATACACTCACTTTAAATATTAACTGGAACGACTGCTGTATCACCATGCAGACTCAACTTACTCATTTACCGACTGTAAGTAAGCACAGCGGGTTGATTAATACACATATACGGATTAATTCAAGCGCGAGTACATAAATCAGTCAGCAGTAATCGTGGGCCCTAATTTTGATAATAAACCTGAAAATATTGATATTTTGAACGTTCATCCGCATAAACTTTATTGAGGAAGTTGTCAATTACCAGTGTTGTATTATAGTGAAAAAATATTTGCCACGTTTCATCAACTCGATGGTTGCATCACTGGGGACCTGTACTCGCCAGATCAAAGGCGGTTGCAGCTAAACCACCTGCAGGTCTATGTTAATCTAGAGGGCCAATGGATGAGCATGAATGTTGAATTTCCCACATAGGTCTACACTGCCATAAAACTATAGACTAGACGGTAGACTTTGAGATAAATCAACATAAAATTAGTCAACAATAAGAGCAGATTTAAGATCAAGCGGCATATAATCAGATCAATGGTAATTATGACTATGACCAGCAGATTTTTAAGACAGCGCTCATCCTCTGATTTAATCAGCAATGGCCTTCTGTCGGCCAATGAATATTTGCAGCGTGACCTTATCAGCCTTGCATGCTGAGAAGAATGTGATAGGGACCAACCACTGAGGTATGGAAAGGAGGATGGCCCCTTACCAGTCTCTTCATATATTATGGAAATTATATTTTGGTTATACAAAAGTAATATTTGCTCAATTTTCAAGTGTTTGTTAAAATTAACAGTAATTTAAACATTCCACGCATATACAGTAGACTAATATTTATGACGATTCAGTATGACGATTGAGACATGCCATGTCATATATTACTTCACTATGAAATGTATAATTAAAAGAATAATAGAATAAGATAATAGAAAGATAATAGAATTATCTAGAATTAATGCGTTTTATTTTCCTAATAAAGTGTGCCGGCTATGTCCACCTGTTCCTATGAAACCAGGGCCATGGGTTCTTTTCTCAATATGGAAGACTATAACTCCAACCTTTATTATTTCTCTTTTTTTCATGAAAGAATTATTCTGTGATTACAAAAAAATTCGGTTACGAATACAGATTACGGGGTTATGATTTTGCAATGTATAACATAATCATTGGTGACTGAATTCTCTCTGACTATGTGAGCTGCACGTCTGTGATAGTACTGCAATATATTCTTAAGTATAAATTGTTTTATTTACCTAATAATTTAATTTTGAATATTTTCGTTTTGTAACAGGGATTGACATTGGGTTTGGGTCAGTCCTTCCTGTATGTCTATTCAAAACTTTCAGGCTCATAGCTGAGGAATTCAGTTAAAATGACAAATCTGTCAAATCACAATGTGGTCGTCAGAGGAGCGCGAATTGATTCGTGATATTCTAGTATATAGGCTGTGTGATATTAAGGCAGATGGTTCCAGTGCCGAAGGTTTCACATTTTGATTGCTTCAAAATTAAATCTCAGCATTGACTGTCGTGAGAATTAAAAAAAAACTATGGCCCAAGGAACATTTTTCTTAAGAAGACACCCCCGGCTGCGAAACTAACAAAAGTGTTTCGACTGTAATTACAAAACCATAAAATAAAGGTGTTGATTTATTACAGATTAATTATGATTACCAATTAACTCACTAATTATTTAATTAGCCTTCAAGCTATTAAGCCATAAACGAGATATTTTCAAGCAAACAAAAAGAAATCAAGTCATTCTGTAATGCGCACATACGTCAAATATGCTTGAACTTTCAGATCTATGGAATTTCTAATTGGGTAAAGATATGCGAAACTCGAATAATTTTTGCACTTCACAGAAAAGTATGAAAGTGTTGAATAACATAAAGGAAGGACAGAAACAAACCCATTGATAAAAAATGCAGGTCTTGCATCTCCTTATATACAAGTGTTCGCGCTTAGTCGCGAAGACAACTTGTCCCAACCGGCCGCCGGAACTGCTATATTATGATTTTTTAACAAGGCTGATTTAACCAATCAAGTGATCTTCTTATTAATGCTCCCTGTACGCACCTAGCAATACAAATCTGCTGCCAGATCAATGGTCGGGCTGCGTTATTGAGTATCTGACCAATAATACCGAACTTGTAAAATTTTTCAGTTTTTTTGGCGCATGTGTTTTCTTAATACCACGAACGACCATTTACTTTTTTTACGTTTTATTTGACAGAATGTGATCATTCTTGTTTAACATAGCATAATTAAATCGGCCTGTTTGAGCGAGGTCTCTTTGCGTAATACTGGCTCAAAGGACCTCAACACGGACGACCAATACGGGACGGGCGCATGCTCGTGAGAAACGACAATGCCTTATACATGAACAAAAATTAATGTAATATCTTTCTAGTCTGGTGCGTCCGTGTGAAGGTGAAATCAACGACAATGATCAGAATGATACCGATGATCTGCTCCTACGTACATTTCTGACTATTGTCACTGATGGTGCAATGAAAAATATGATGTGATCAAATGTTTCCTTAACGGCTATCATCTCATGGCGAACATTCAGGGACGTCGTGTCAATACCAAGCGTTTTGTGAGCCGTATTTGCTCTGGCGGAAGTGGCTGACAACTGATCGAAGAGCTCGGAGTGAGAATGTTGTCTCATACGTAAAGTCTTATTGATGGACACATTTAGTAACCGTCTGAATGAAAAGAAAAAACAATGTAACACATCCAACAATGCCATATCAATACGCGTCAAGAAACAACGCCCCCGGATACCGGACTTTTTCAGTAAGCTGGACTTTTTCAGTTAAAACACATGAAGTAAATATCCTTCTATTGTGGTTGCAAAAGACGTGAAGACTCGACGGGAAATGGTAAGATCACGGCTAGAAGGGACGTTCGGAGATCATATTGATTTGTTCTGGAAACTCCAAGGCAAGACCTGATCGCTATTTGCAAGAAAATGAATAGAGTTTTCGTAGTTCAAAGTTAAGTCCCTAATGAAATAGAAGCAAAATGAATCATTTTAGTTCAACATAATAGGAGGGAATTCAGCAAGAAAATGAACATTTTAAGATCATTCTCTCATCTTGTACTTTGACATGAAGGGAGAAACAAACGAGTGATTCTTTTGGGGTTTTCTCGTTGGTATGACCCCGCAAAGGGGACGATTAAAAACAGAGGGCCCGCGGGTGCAATTTGTCACCAGGCTTGGTTAATACCAGGATTTTACATGAGAGGAAGCGTGTGCTTCTGCCCTGTCACGTAGTCCGAAATCGGAATGGAATCCTGCAGATGAACACACTAAGTTAAGCAAGCATTAAAAATAGAAAATTATTTTTAAAAAGGTGAAAAGGAAACGTTACAGCTCACTGTCCTGTTAACACGAACGTTATTATGGATAGAAGATAAAGAATAATGTCATATTCTTGAATACGGGCAAAATAGAATGAAACAAATTATTTCTACTTTAGTTATTAATATACCTTCAGTATCGAGATCAAATGCTTACTTTAATGTGAATTTGAAACAACGAGAGCATTGCCACTCATTTTTACTCATTTTTCTGCTTAATATCCAAAAAATAGCAACGAAAAATGAACAGTATGGGTTAATACCTCCTTCAGCGTTACATAAAAAAATCATGGTGTAAGCTCACTTTCAAACCTTGTGGCGCACCGGCATATGTAAAAAAAGTTGAAAATGAATATAATTAATTTACCTGAATAGAGATTCATATTAAATCGTGTACCTGACTAGATGATATAAAAGACAATCAGATATAGCTCGTTTCGGTTGTTAAATTATCAAATACGTCAGCAATATGCCTAAGTAAACCAGAAAATTTTAATAAAATGGTCATGACTTGTTGGTAATATAATCTGTGAACAATTTGTGTAAACTAGTTGTTCTGTGGTAGAGGAGAATACAAAGCATTACACTACACTGAAACCTGTGAAATAAGACTACAGAGAAAATACGTTTTGCTTCTATTGCTTTAAAAGAGATCCGATGACTTTTGTCAGCCAGTTGCATGCATAGTGTTACAGGTGCCCCTTTTTATTGTGTGCAGCGGTCTTACAGATGATTGTTTTATTGTGCACACGGATGTTCCATGTGTTGTTGCCATTTGGTTTGTGTAGCACGTGTAGCTAGTTGCCATGGCAGCATCGCCTGGCCGGGCCGGGCTGGCCAACGTGTGAACCCTGACACGGCGTTCCTGTTCTAGTATGTTCTTTGAGCGTGTGTACTGTGTATTATGGATTGCTAGTGAAAAGGAATTTTCTAGAGTTTTCGGAGGAAAGGTTTTAAATAGGGGCTGTGTTTTAGAGCCGGGAGAGAGGTGAGGGAATATTCCAGCGGACACAGAAGCGTGTATGTCAGTTTGTGGGACCTATTCCGATAAGTGCGGCAATTATAGGTCTTCAATTTACTTTCGGGATTGTTACAAGAGCTTTACATTAGACTGTTATTCTCCGAGAGAATTTGTGAGAACTGTTCGTCAGGCTTATACATTATAAAGGACTTGTCGCTTTGACAGTGGTGGTATCCAAGTACTATACACTTTGGTTTTTTAACTGTTTGATTGTTTTGATTTGCTGGTATACAGCTGTTATACTGTGTCATTGTATTGATTTAGTGTATTGTAATGTTAGGTCTGTTTTAAATCAAAGAACGAAACCAATTATTTGTTAATCTTTAAACCCTTTGCAGACCGGTGATCTTTATCATAGACAAATTGTAAGCTCATTATCTAATAAGCAACATAAAAGATCACATGCTTTACAAGATCAGTAGAGAATGTCTGCTTACTTAATAAGTGTAGCATATTTTTTTCCTAAGATATGTATTCAACAAATTTAAAAAATGACTCAATGTATACAACTTAAAAAATCATACTCCTGAAAAGTTAACATCAATTGCCCATAATTCAAATGGGTGTTCTAATGAGATTTCTTCGATAATATTTGGAACTGATGTGAAAAATCTTGATACTAAAAATATTTTGCAAAGTTTTATGGGTTTACCAAAAATTAGAAATAGCATAATTTTGGTGACAGAATTGTTTGAATAGCATAGGAATTATCTTGTACCAATAAGCTTAGCTATGCCCTTTTGTCCTCAGATCTTGTACCTACAACAAGTCACATTTTTACAATGAAGGGTTGTGTACACTGACATCAGTTATTTTATGTCAAATCGAAGCATTTTAAAGTTTGATAGGTATATATCTGTTGACTAACGTTTAATGAGGAACATTATTATGTGAAAATAAGATACATGTTTTCTGATGACTTTTAACTATTAATATGATGTTCTTTGTCGAATTCCTTCAATATCTCAAAGCGTTGAAAACAACAATAAATATGCAAACATCAAGTTGTAGTAGATGCGTAGATACTAAGGATTCACGTGTTGATCTTCGTCTTTGCAAGCATTGCTGAGAAATGTTAAGTATGAATTTTCAGATAGAAATATACAGATTTATAGGTAAATGGGATTTTATTTATCCGTGACAGACGTCAATTTTTATACAATGGGAAGTTACTGTTTGCCTCAACATAACGGCAACTGTAGGTGCCACTAGTATTAGGTAACCGACAATGTGACGAATCAGTAGGCACATCAACTCTCATCATTGCTGAGAAACATTAGTTTTAGTGTGAATGTTTATTGTAAATGGGCTTATAATGTCAATATATCACAAATTAAGAAATTGCGGGGCTATCATTCCTCCAGACAACAACACGTTTGAATGAACTTTTCTCTTGTGTTACCTTTCAGTTTAAAATATTTGTTTGATTAAACAGTGGGAAAAACATAAAGGTGATATGATCAGTGTTGTGAAACTGCTGAAGTTATTTGTCTGAATAAAAAAAGTTTCATGGCGCTCAGTATTGCTATTGACATCTTTAGAAGCGCATGATGTATTGCTGCTGTAAGTTGAATGTCAATTAATTAACTACACCTGCTGGATGATTGATTTTCTTTTTGAAAACTGAACTTTAAAACAGAAACCAATTAATCTCCCATGGCAACTGTATTTAATACCCTTGCAACCCTAGATTAGTATCCTATAAAGTGTTTATATGGGGTTCAACTTCATGTTGCAAAATGAAACCCGATAACTACCAACAGCCTTTGCAGATGGCATATAACCTAGATTGTCGAACGTCATTTTCGATGATAATTTTTGTTTAGCAATTCATAAGCTCGGCTCGTTATTATATTATTGTAATACCCTATCACAAAGCCTATAGGTTGTAATTTTCTTAAATTCATGGCTATTGTTCCCATGACAGTCAGATATCAAACTAATTTATGATTAATAACAAAGCCTGATTAAGCCTGCAAGATTTTATGTTTGTTTTTCATTCAGGACTATGTAAACAAACAAGAAATTCATTAAAAACAGAATTGTAATTTTATTAAATTTCATCCACATACTTACTGTTACTTTGTCAAATGTGCTCTGACAGTATTGCTCAGCCTCAAAATCTATGGTCAAGGAAGTAATGTTAATGCCAATAATGTAATATTAAGAGACAATCAGGAAACAAAAGTACAAACATATATATATATATATATATATATATATATATATATATATATATATATATATATATATATATATGTATATTCAAGCATTGCAACCTGTTACTGCAAGAAACCCATTTCAAGGTCTTAATTATTCGAAACACATCGAATTGCTGACCCTTTGCAATTATGTTTTGTCGTCAGTGTTCTGCTTATAGAAATACTTGCTAATTTGTGAATGTTCCTTGATGACGTTCTATAAACGGGTATGTGCCGGATTCACAACAAAATCGAATCCATTTCCTAAATACAAACACACACATAACAGACAAACATGCACATGAACACACGAACGGGATGGCCATGCGCCCTCCTGTCGGGGGCAGTAACCGCGTCTCGATAGAGTTAGCGTTTCCACTTGTGCTTACTGTATAGATTTATGGATATAATTGGAGGGTGCACGTGGGTGTGTTTGTGTGCGTGTTTTTGTGTGTGTTTTTTCTCATAACATAACTCATAACATGCACTGCGTAGTGTGTAGCCTGGCATCCTGCTCAGGTCACGGCCGAGCACCCAACACCTTGGCGTGTCTAGTGGTTATCTGCAATACGGCTGGTGAACAACGACAATTTCAAAGCACTGGGATTTCATTTTTTGCAGAGCATTTTTATACGTGGGTTAGGACGTATCCGACAGTAGGGACCCAATATGGCAGAGGCATGCATCCATTGGGATGCAGATTTTTTATTATTTGAATTATTTGGTTTAAGTACACGTTCACGCGGGTGGAAACATATGAGGCAGTGGTGTGCTTAATCAACAACGTAAAAAGACACCAGTAGAGCGCATGCATCCGCCAAGGCGAGCGGTTATACCCCCTTTAACCCTTGTACTTGTACTTCGTTATACCAGAGTCATAGCTCAGCCCCCCCCCCCCCCCCCCCCCATTTAATCTGTTCAACAAATATGTAGGGGGCACCCAATTTCGTAAATTGTCAGGGCGTGCCTAAGCCTTTTGCAAAATAAGCTCACAAATTTGTATTTGTAAAGCCCAGGCCCTAGTTAAAACTGTTTCAATTTAGTAACAGTATAGGATGACATCCTCTAGTAGCTGGGCCAAACAAAATCCTTATTGGAAACTGCTGCTCATGCATATAGGTCATGTCATGTTTTGTTTCGGGCACGACAGTCCTGAAGATTATAACACCCGTTCTGTGATTAGTTCAGGTAAAGTCAGTGTGGAGTTCAATCTCCGCCGTGGTTTATCAAACTTAAATTCACACTCAGTGCGTCATCACTTTATATAAAAAAATGAATAACATTTATCCTTTCTACTCAAACATCACTGATTTTTATCATTTGAGCGAGACACATTGCCAATCGTCAGTGATTGTCACCCTTAACGCGAAGTACTACAGGGCTTACTCTATGAAAAAGCAAAAAACCAGTAGAAACTGTGGCTCAGTATTTTGAAAAATAAAAAATTAGCAATATTTGACCTGTGACCTGGGCTAGCGTACTTGTGGATTCTCGATCAAATGTCCAAGCCACTTTCCATGCACTACACAATGCAAAACAGCATAAGAACAGCCTGAGTAAACTATTGGTCACAAGTAACTTACGTAGTTTTTTGCGCCTGTGTACAGCCTGTATATATATATATATATATATATATATATATATATATATATATATATATATATATATATATATATATATATATATATATATACATATATATATATATATATATATATATTTTTTTTTTATTGATTGAGAAGAATAAAATGTCATAAAACAAAATTACATACTTCTTCCAAAAATCTCTGAGAGGTTAAGTTTTAGCCAGGTTTATAAGCAATACCGTGATGTTAATGGGTCATATTTAACGGATTTATATTACAGAGCCTATTTCTTATGGCAAGATAATGTTCTTTAAATTGGCAAAAGGTGTGGGGGATATAATTATCGTATGTGCCCCCTGGTTGAAAGGGCTAGCCTAAAACACGGAACTGAACATGGAACGCGGAACAGGGGCCATATTAACGGAACAAAGGTATAAAAAGTGTCATAACTTTTCAATGGGTGAATATCATGACATTATTTATAGTAAAAAACGTATTTCAGTATATGCAGTTTGTTAAATTTTAATTTTAGTCCCTGTTCCGCCCTCCATTATGTTCCGTGATTTAGGCCAGCCCCGGAAGGCTTCCAAGCAGGTGCGAGTGAGACCTTTTGTTTTGACTTAGCCGAACTGATTTCAAAAGGCCGAAGTGTAGTGAAAGTTAAGAATTATGACATCTTTTGCCCATCCAAAAGGTGGTTTTATTACATTGGTTCCACTGTACCAGATCTAAAAAGTGGCACAAGGTACACCAAGGTTTTGCATGTAAAAACTGTTTCATGTCGTTCACTTCCGTCTAGGGACTGAGTCTTATATAGGTTTATTTACCCGGTTCATGATTTATCGAATATGTTGTGTATCATATTAAATAATAGAGATACATAATATCAAGATAAAAATATACACGAACACTACCAGCTGAGAGTCACACAGGTTGGGTGAACTGGTAAAACACTGCCAGTTATTTAAGGTTTTAGAGTGAAAAGAAAAAGTACCGATGAAACTGATGATGTACCCATAATGCAGTTTTTTTAATCTATTCACCTTGGTAGGGGCTTCCCACTCTCTGGTACTTCACGCATTCATGTGTGAGCTTCGTTCCTGAAGACTTTTAGTGGTCGTTAGCCCGCAGGTCCTTGATGCTCCCATAAATTGTCAATGAAGCCACAATATAGTCAGTACTATCGAGCTACCAGACAAACAGAGAACCTGTGTGGATCTATAATCTCTTTTGCCGAGGACAGAAAAAAAAGATAAACAGTGAGCATATAACACGTGTATGCATTATGTGGTCCATACACAATAGAGACCGAGACCATTTTACTTTACCGAGCGCAAGACCGAGGCCTAGATTAGGACCTCCTAGACTAGTTTAGTATCAAGTCATTGGGGATACGACAGGTTACGACTAGTTACGACAGGTTACGACTGGCAAGGGGCAGTCGCAAGACGGTCGTACGATAGGTCACTGGTGGTCATTCGATGTTCGTCTTATCCTAATGTGACCGCATCTTGGTTTACGCTTAATAGTCGCAGTTAATCGCCACGACCACTTGTTTTCATGATCTATATATGGGGCTGTCCCACTTGGGCGACTACAGGCGACCAGGCTGTCGCCTCAAGGTCGCCGGGTGGTCGCCTGTCGTCGCCTGAAGTCGCCCCGAGTAGCGTGACCTCGAAGCTGTCGTCTCTGGTTTTTCAACATGTTCAAAATTCTCAGGCGACAGCTTTTTTGTCGCCAGTGAGCGTAGCCTGTCTTCTGCTGGCGTAGGCGCTGTCGTAGGCTGTCGCCAGCTGACGCGGGTTGTCGTAAGTCCTGTCGTAGGCTGTCGCCAGGTGACGTGGGTTGTCGTGTGTTGTCGCGGGCTGTTGTTACTTGAAACAAGGCCCATCCTTTTGTCAAGCACCTCATAGCACATGGTAGAGAATCGTAAAAGCTTGTGGACGTAGCAAGAATTCTGGTGTCGTAGGTTGTTGCCAATGTTTTCGTAGATTGTCATAGATGTGGCCGTAGGTTGTCGTAGGTGATTGTTATTTGTCGCGGGACTGTGTCGCCGGTTGTAGGCAGCTTGTCGTAGCTTGTCGTCAGACAGTCGATAACCACTTGTAACTTGTCGTAGACTCTTGTCGTTGCGGTTGGCATGTCGCCCTGTTTACGGCGGCCATGAGGCGACAGCCTGCTCGCCTGTGGTCGCCTGTAGAGTCGCCTAAAAGTGGGACAGCCCCATACACTTGACAAAGGACATAACAAGACATCCTGTTTTTTTTAATAATATATTTTTTGGAGCTCAAGTCAAAGTCTTTGCCTGAGCATCGGGTCGATCTAACTTGATGGCGAGATCCCAAGCAACCCATGGTCCCGAGATCGTAGAACCCGGCAACACATTTGATAACTACGAATTCAATTTGAATATGCGCGAGTACCTTGTACGTTCAACCAAGTATCCTGTGAGATATATACCCGATTGGTATTCAGTTAGTAATATATATCCTGCACAGGTTTTTGTACCGGCTTTATAGGTTCAATACGATTTCAGGGCAACATGTTGATACTTTCGAGGATGTCTTGATTTACTGACTATATGGCTGCTAGGCAAGACATGTTCTCTTGCGGTGTAGGAAACCATTCTTTTCACAGTTTGGGAATCGGAATTCATAATTGCCTGGAGGCGGTGAATCCGGCACGCACTTTACACCAGCGCCGCTTCGGGGGGAAGATAATATAGACCCTACTCGGGTATGATAATATAGACCCTACTCGGGGAAGAATATACAGACCCTACTCGGGGAAGATAATATAGACCCTACCAGGGGAAAATAATATAGACCCTACTCGGGGAAGATAATATAGACCCTACTCGCGGAAGATAATATAGACCCTACTCGGGGAAGATAATATAGACGCTACTCGGGGAAGATAATATAGACCCTACTCGGGGAAGATAATATAGAACCTACTCGGGGAAGATAATATAGACCCTACTCGGGGAAGATAATATAGACCCTACTCGGGGAAGATTATATAGACCCTACTCGGGGAAGATAATATAGACCCTACTAGGGAAAAATAATATAGACCCTACTCGGGGAAGATAATATAGACCCTACTCGGGGGTAGATAATATAGACCCTACTCGGGGAAGATAATATAGACTCTACTCGGGGAAGATTATATAGACCCTACTCGGGGAAGATAATATAGACCCTACTAGGGAAAAATAATATAGACCCTACTCGGGGAAGATAATATAGACCCTACTCGGGGGTCGATAATATAGACCCTACTCGGGGAAGATAATATAGACTTTACTCGGGGAAGATTATATAGACCCTACTCGGGGAAGATAATATAGACCCTACTCGGGGAAGATAATAAAGACCTTACTCGGGGAAGATAATATAGACCCTTCTCGTGGGAAGATAATATAGACCCTCCCGGGGAAGATCATATAGACCCTACTCGGGGAAGATAATATAGAACCTACTCGGGGAAGATAATATAGACCTTACTCGGGGGAGATAATATAGACCCTACTCGGGGAAGATAATATAGAACCTACTCGGGGAAGATAATATAGACCTTACTCGGGGGAGATAATATAGACCCTACTCGGGGAAGATAATATAGACCCTACTCGGGGAAGATAATAAAGACCTTACTCGGGGAAGATAATATAGACCCTTCTCGTGGGAAGATAATATAGACCCTACTCGGGGAAGATAATATAGACCCTACTCGGGGAAGATAATATAGACTCTACTCGGGGAAGATAATATAGACCTTACTCGGGGAAGATAATAAAGACCCTACTCGGGGGAAGATAATAAACACCCTACTCGGGGAAGATAATATAGACCCTACTCGGGGGAGATAATATAGACCCTACTCGGGGAAGATAATATAGACCTTACTCGGGGAAGATAATATAGACCCTACTCGGGGAAGATAATATAGACCCTACTCGGGGAAGATAATATAGACCCTACTCGGGGAAGATAATATAGACCCTACTCGGGGAAGATAATATAGACCCTACTCGGGGAAGATAAAATAGACCTTACTCGGGGAAGATAATAAAGACCCTACTCGGGGGAAGATAATAAACACCCTACTCGGAGAAGATAATATAGACCCTACTCGGGGAAGATAATATAGACTCTACTCGGGGAAGATAATATAGACCCTACTCGGGGAAGATAATATAGACCCTAAGATTATAAAGACCCTACTCGGGTAAGATAATATAGACCCTACTCGGGGAAGATAATATAGACCCTACTCGGGGAAGATAATATAGACCTTACTCGGGGGAAGATAATATAGACCCTACTCGGGGAAGATAATATAGACCCTACTCGGGGAAGATAATATAGACCCTACTCGGGGAAGATAATATAGACCCTACTCGGGGAAGATAATATAGACCCTACTCGGGGAAGATAATATAGACCCTACTCGGGGAAGATAATATAGACCCTACTCGGGGAAGATAATATAGACCCTACTCGGGGAAGATAATATAGACCTTACTCGGGTAAGATAATATAGACCCTACTCGGGGGAAGATAATAAAGACCCTACTCGGGGAAGATAATATAGACCCTACTCGCGGAAGATAATAAAGACCCTACTCGGGGAAGATAATATAGACCCTACTCGGGGAAGATAATATAGACCCTACTCGGGGAAGATAATATAGACCCTACTCGGGGAAGATAATATAGACCCTACTCGGGGAAGATAATATAGACCCTACTCGGGGAAGATAATATAGACCCTACTCGGGGAAGATAATATAGACCCTACTCGGGGAAGATAATATAGACCTTACTCGGGTAAGATAATATAGACCCTACTCGGGGGAAGATAATAAAGACCCTACTCGGGGAAGATAATATAGACCCTACTCGGGGAAGATAATAAAGACCCTACTCGGGGAAGATAATATAGACCCTATTCAGGGAAGTTAATATAGACCCTACTCGGGGAAGATATTATAGACCTTACTCGGGGAAGATAATATAGACCCTACTCGGGGAAGATAATAAAGACCCTACTCGGGGAAGATAATATAGACCCTATTCGGGGAAGTTAATATAGACCCTACTCGGGGAAGATAATATAGACCTTACTCGAGGAAGATAATATAGACCCTACTCGGGGGAAGATAATAATGACCCTACTCGGGGAAGATAATATAGACCCTACTCGGGGAAGATAATATAGACCCTACTCGGGGAAGATTATAAAGACCCTACTCGGGTAAGATAATATAGACCCTACTCGGGGAAGATAATATAGACCCTACTCGGGGAAGATAATATAGACCTTACTCGGGGAAGATAATATAGACCCTACTAGGGAAAAAATATAGACCCTACTCGGGGAAGATAATATAGATCCTACTCGGGGAAGATAATATAGACCCTACTCGGGGAAGATAATATAGACCCTACTCGGGGAAGATAATATAGACCCTACTCGGGGAAGATAATATAGACCCTACTCGGGGAAGATAATATAGACCCTACTCGGGGAAGATAATATAGACCTTACTCGGGTAAGATAATATAGACTGTACTCGGGGGAAGATAATAAAGACCCTACTCGGGGAAGATAATAAAGACCCTACTCGGGGAAGATAATATAGACCCTACTCGGGGAAGATAATATAGACCCTATTCGGGGAAGTTAATATAGACCCTACTCGGGGAAGATAATATAGACCCTACTCGGGGAAGATTATAAAGACCCTACTCGGGTAAGATAATATAGACCCTACTCGGGGAAGATAATATAGACCCTACTCGGGGAAGATAATATAGACCCTACTCGGGGGAAGATAATATAGACCCTACTCGGGGAAGATAATATAGACCCTACTCGGGGAAGATAATATAGACCCTACTCGGGGAAGATAATATAGACCCTACTCGGGGAAGAGAATATAGACCCTACTCGGGGAAGATAATATAGACCCTACTCGGGGAAGATAATATAGACCTTACTCGGGTAATATAATATAGACCCTACTCGGGGGAAGATAATAAAGACCCTACTCGGGGAAGATAATATAGACCCTACTCGGGGAAGATAATAAAGACCCTACTCGGGGAAGATAATATAGACCCTATTCGGGGAAGTTAATATAGACCCTACTCGGGGAAGATAATATAGACCTTACTCGAGGAAGATAATATAGACCCTACTCGGGGGAAGATAATAATGACCCTACTCAGGGAAGATAATATAGACCCTACTCGGGGAAGATAATATAGACCCTACTCAGGGAAGATAATATAGACCCTACTCGGGGAAGATAATATAGACCCTACTCGGGGAAGATAATATAGACCCTACTCGGGGAAGATAATATAGACCCTACTCGGGGAAGATAATATAGACCCTACTCGGGGAAGATAATATAGACCTTACTCGGGGAAGATAATATAGACCCTACTCGGGGAAGATAATATAGACCCTACTCGGGGTAGATAATATAGACTCTACTCGGGAAAGATAATATAGACCCTACTCGGGGAAGATAATATAGACCCTACTCGGGGAAGATAATATAGACCTTACTCGAGGAAGATAATATAGACCCTACTCGGGGGAAGATAATAATGACCCTACTCGGGGAAGATAATATAGACCCTACTCGGGGAAGATAATATAGACCCTACTCAGGGAAGATAATATAGACCCTACTCGGGGAAGATAATATAGACCCTACTCGGGGAAGATAATATAGACCCTACTCGGGGAAGATAATATAGACCCTACTCGGGGAAGATAATATAGACCCTACTCGGGGAAGATAATATAGACCTTACTCGGGGAAGATAATATAGACCCTACTCGGGGAAGATAATATAGACCCTACTCGGGAAAGATAATATAGACCCTACTCGGGGTAGATAATATAGACTCTACTACGGAAAGATAATATAGACCCTACTCGGGGAAGATAATATAGACCCTACTCGGGGAAGATAATATAGACCCTACTCGGGGAAGATAATATAGACTCTACTCGGGGAAGATAATATAGACCCTACTCGGAGAAGATAATATAGACCTTACTTGGGGAAGATAATATAGACCCTACTCGGGGAAGATAATATAGACCCTACTCGGGGAAGTTAATATAGACTCTACTCGGGGAAGATAATATAGACTCTACTCGGGGAAGATAATATAGACCCTACTCGTGGGAAGATAATATAGACCCTACTCGGGGAAGATAATATAGAACCTACTCGGGGAAGATAATATAGACCTTACTTGGGGAAGATAATATAGACCCTACTCGGGGAAGATAATATAGACCCTACTCGGGGAAGTTAATATAGACTCTACTCGGGGAAGATAATATAGACTCTACTCGGGGAAGATAATAAAGACCCTACTCGTGGGAAGATAATATAGACCCTACTCGGGGAAGATAATATAGAACCTACTCGGGGAAGATAATATAGACCTTACTCGGGGGAGATAATATAGACCCTACTCGGGGAAGATAATATAGACCTTACTCGGGGAAGATAATATAGACCCTACTCGGGGAAGATAATATAGACCCTACTCGGGGAAGATAATATAGACCCTACTCGGGGAAGTTAATATAGACTCTACTCGGGGAAGATAATATAGACTCTACTCGGGGAAGATAATAAAGACCCTACTCGTGGGAAGATAATATAGACCCTACTCGGGGAAGATAATATAGAACCTACTCGGGGAAGATAATATAGACCTTACTCGGGGGAGATAATATAGACCCTACTCGGGGAAGATAATATAGACCTTACTCGGGGAAGATAATATAGACCCTACTCGGGGAAGATAATATAGACCCTACTCGGGGAAGATAATATAGACCCTACTCGGGGAAGATAATATAGACCCTACTCGGGGAAGATAATATAGACCTTACTCGGGGAAGATAATAAAGACCCTACTCGGGGGAAGATAATAAACACCCTACTCGGGGAAGATAATATAGACCCTACTCGGGGAAGATAATATAGACCCTACTCGGGGAAGATTATAAAGACCCTACTCGGGGAAGATAATATAGACCCTACTCGGGGAAGATAATATAGACCCTACTCGGGGAAGATTATAAAGACCCTACTCGGGTAAGATAATATAGACCCTACTCGGGGAAGATAATATAGACCCTACTCGGGGAAGATAATATAGACCTTACTCGGGGAAGATAATATAGACCCTACTAGGGAAAAAATATAGACCCTACTCGGGGAAGATAATATAGACCCTACTCGGGGAAGATAATATAGACCCTACTCGGGGAACATAATATAGACCCTACTCGGGGAAGATAATATAGACCCTACTCGGGGAAGATAATATAGACCCTACTCGGGGAAGATTATATAGACCCTACTCGGGGAAGATAATATAGACCTTACTCGGGTAAGATAATATAGACTGTACTCGGGGGAAGATAATAAAGACCCTACTCGGGGAAGATAATAAAGACCCTACTCGGGGAAGATAATATAGACCCTACTCGGGGAAGATAATATAGACCCTATTCGGGGAAGTTAATATAGACCCTACTCGGGGAAGATAATATAGACCCTACTCGGGGAAGATTATAAAGACCCTACTCGGGTAAGATAATATAGACCCTACTCGGGGAAGATAATATAGACCCAACTCGGGGAAGATAATATAGACCCTACTCGGGGTAAGATAATATAGACCCTACTCGGGGAAGATAATATAGACCCTACTCGGGGAAGATAATATAGACCCTACTCGGGGAAGATAATATAGACCCTACTCGGGGAAGATAATATAGACCCTACTCGGGGAAGATAATATAGACCCTACTCGGGGAAGATAATATAGACCCTACTCCGGGAAGATAATATAGACCCTACTCGGGGAAGATAATATAGACCTTACTCGGGTAAGATAATATAGACCCTACTCGGGGGAAGATAATAAAGACCCTACTCGGGGAAGATAATATAGACCCTACTCGGGGAAGATAATATAGACCCTACTCGGGGAAGATAATATAGACCCTATTCGGGGAAGTTAATATAGACCCTACTCGGGGAAGATAATATAGACCTTACTCGGGGAAGATAATATAGACCCTACTCGGGGGAAGATAATAATGACCCTCCTCGGGGAAGATAATATAGACCCTACTCGGGGAAGATAATATTGACCCTACTCGGGGAAGATAATATAGACTCTACTCGGGGAAGATAATATAGACTCTACTCGGGGAAGATAATATAGACCCTACTCGTGGGAAGATAATATAGACCCTACTCCAACTCCTACTGCTACAGAAAAAAATAAAATTTATTTTAATCAACTCTAAAATGGTCGGAGGTCCTCACGATTCCAAAATTTTTACAGAGTTATCTCGAATTCGTATAAGAGTTGGGCCGTGCAATGTCGGGGTCCAACTTGTCACTCGCCGTTTTGGAGCGACACAACAATTAAATCAAGCAGATGCGTCAATACAGGGGGAATGGGAGGTATATATCCCCGCACTTTTTATCGTAGGGAGATAATCAATGTAATCATTTCCCCTGATATTCAGAGAATAATATTTATTAAATACTGTGGTTCCATTTTTGAGTTTACTATAAAATAATGTATCTAAACTGTATCTGGTTTAGAATAAACATGCATATAAAAAAAATACCCCAATTTTTTAAAAACCTTATACTTAATTGTAATGTATTTGAAATGTGTCACAGAGATAATTAAAGGTGTATGTATTATATATATGATGTATAATATATATATAGTTATACATAGTTATAAAAAAAGTTGTCTCCCCCCCCCCTTGACCCTACCCTTTAAGTTTAATTAACTCATTGCAATCAAGTCTCTGTATGGCTTAGTTTTTGGGTTTTAACTCGGGGTTACAAACCGCGGAAACGATCCTAATACGAAAGACAAACAATATGTATGTTTCCCGTATAACCGCAAAACTGATTACGATAGGGTAGCGGCACATTGAACTTGGTCGGCCCTAACCATGATGAATTGTAATATTTGTTCTATTTATAGATTTATCCCTCTCTAGAACTCCAGTCAATTCCGCCGGCGGTTCAAGCACCCAGACGATGTATGAGAGACGGCGGGGTAGCCTAGTTATAAATGAAAATCCAACCCCAGGAGGTATTTTGGCTGAGGGGCGCTGGTCCTTACGCTCCCCCGAAGCTCTAGTACGCTATCCACGGAGCTCCTTCATAAGCTCAAGTGGCGCTAAATTTAGCTGACAGAGCTTGTGGTATTCTAACGGTGAAAATATAGTAAACTGTTATTTATATAGCAAAGGTTAATAATCACAATGTTGTTAAATACATGAACGTGACTAACATTATAAACAGCGTAAGTGATGAACGCATCCACACAGTTTAAATGTATCAAGCTCCTTCGTAACATATGACATATTATATTATTAGAAGATCACTATTTTAAACCTTATGGATATAAAATATATTATCTTTTAAATTTGCGACCTCTACTGGCGACAACGGAAACAAAGTGTTCGGGTCCGTATCGAAAGAATCATGTCTTGTATCGCAAAAGGTATATAAAAGTTAAAAAATAATCTTATCCTCTTGTCGGAGCCTTTCTTGTTTAATTAAAAAACTCAAAATGCTAGTTCACAGGACCCCAACATAGAAGACAATGTTTACGCGTAGCGCAAATGCTCGTGGCATTGTGATTTTTCATCAATGTCAATGTAAAAATAATGCTCAGAAATATTATTATTCTGCTTTACCCGTTAAAATGCGTGTCTCTATTACATAAATCTTAATTTAGCTTTAGGTAAATGGCTGTTTAAAATGACATACTTTACAAAGAAGGCGTTAAAAATAAAAACAAGTTTTAAACACAATGTGAATGTTATCAATGCGGGAACATAAATAAAGTGTTGATGCTGTCGCCGGCAAGGGTTATTACTTTTTGTAACATTTTGGTGTATTTTGTTTCATTTAAATTGAAAACCATTTCGAAAGTATGATATAAAATTTACAAATAGCTACAAGAACAGCTACATAGGGTTTGAAAATAAATTTACGTAACGACTTGTCCATTAATATTTTAAAAAGCGACAAATAGATAATGATTTGTAGATAAAGAAATGTAGATCTGTGCCTTTTTTACATACAAAAATATTGGAAATAAAAAATATAAGCTTACAGCGCCGTTTTCTCCGTTATACTTATGCATGTGAGAGTCAATGTATAAAGCCTCATAGCATTTCAGGGACACTTTTTTACCTGTGGTAGGGTGTTGAGCCTTCTTTCCTGAAATCCTTTGTCCGCCCGTGTATGCCATCACGTTATCAAGATTAATCAATAAATAGTCGGTAACACTAGCCTCGGGTTTGTTATATAATACCCATCTGCCATCCTATTGACTGTATTCAGGGCAGGCTTCCAGTCAAATTTCACATCTTCTAGGTATAATTGTGATAAGTGCCATTATCAGGGCTCATTTGTCATATTTCTTAAAATCACTGAATTAGCAATTGTCTCTAGTCTAGCAAAACGAAGACAATTTCTCGCGGCGCACAGTCAATCAAGTTTAATTAATATATGTTTTTATCAGCACCGACCGAGCCTTCACAAAAGTATCCATTACCGGCAGGAAATATGAAAATTGATCTTAATATGGCTGGCATTTTGCAGCTGCTGAATGATAAAAGGGATTCGCCTGTGGAATAATTAACTGAAGATCTCCTATGACACTTCAAGGTTTAAAGTTTTTAGATGCAGCTTCCTGCAGCACTTACTTCGGATCATGTATCAGAATTAAACACGGCCATAAAAGATAAGTTTTTGATTTCTAGGTGTCGTTTGACTGCATTTTTTTACTTCCGGGTCATTGGGTCCGTTTAATGGCAGAGGACGGTCTCCCAGGTTCCGGGGGGAGAATTTAGACCACCTGCAACCTAATGACCGACACAGGTTTATTATTTTTACCAAAAGCAACCCTTCATGACTCGTGTCCATTTACTCGGGGATCGAGGAAGTGAACATTGCCGATAACGACATGCCCAAGAACGATGACGCTAACGACCAGCGTGGTACAACATGGCGCCCCGCGGTAACTTTCTCTGGGACAGACCGGCACGTTATAGATGAGTACACGGACCGCTGATATCCGAGGGAGAAACATCACGGGACTTTGCAAAATCCATCAGCTAGGGGTATCTCAGTCCCTTTGCAAACACGAGTGAATAACGGGGTTTATCTTATATCGTCGAGGGACATACATAGCTATTTCACATTCAAGGAAAATCCACCCAAATCGTGAACCTTTGATCTTTAACAGTAAACCAGCGATGGCGTCCATCTGTGCCTTTTTAAAAACCCACTTTGCAAAGACATAAAAAAACATGTTGTTTACTTAAATCTTTGAGGGCTCACTATATTGTCGTAAAATGAAAACAAAATGTCGTGTTCGATCTTTTACAGAAAACCAGCGACGGTGGCACTGTACATTTGTAAAACTTGTTTTATTAAGATTTAAAAAAGAAATGTTGTTTTCTTATGATTCGGAGAGCTCACTTCATTATCGGAAAATGAAATAAAAAAATGTCGTCATTGATCGCGTCCCGTGATTAAGAAGCAATGGCCTTATATACCAATGAAGAAATACACTAAGAAAGAAAATGATATATTTTAAATATTTGTTGGACAGTGCAAACAGTTCCGACCATTGTTGTTAAATCAGAAATGCTTTGATTGTCGTGCTTGCCCGTTAAGCGTAAATAAGATTAGCGGCTGTAGAATGTTCTTAATTATACTCATTGAACGTGAGAATGATTATATCATTGTCGTAAAATGGAAAAGTTTTTGATTGTCGTGAAACGATATACGTGTGCAGAATATTGATACAAATACTACCGCGATTATCACCTAATTGATATATTTAACATTAGTTTTTTAGGAAAAGTTTTTGATTGTCGTGAAACGATATACGTGTGCAGAATATTGATACAAACACTGCCGCGATTATCATCTAATTAATATATACATTCAATTCGACATATCACTTAATGTGATTGTCATAATGTGCAGTATTATGTTCACGTCCTTGGGAGTTATAATCAGTGGCGTCAATTTTTCTTCCAGGGTGGGGGGGATGACTCGCCGACATTCACACAGATACGTATATATATACCTTTTTGGCGCCTGTACGTATGTCACATTTCAGATATATATACATACATATATATATATATATATATATATATATATATATATATACTTAATCACATTTCAAATATATTTCAATATAATATTTAACAGTACACAATATATATATATATATATATATATATATATATATATATATATATATATATATAATTCTCTGAAACGTGGGGGGGGATGATAACATTGACCATCCCCCCCCCCCCCCCTTGCCAAAATGTAGGGGGATATATACCCCCATCCCCCCTATATTGACGCCCCTGGTTATAATTATACATCGGGACTAAATTATCCGTTACACCTGCCAGGACCAGTTGTCTGACAGAGGGATGTCCCATGTGTGCGAGGCCGTGAGCCGCATCGACCTGGCATAGCGAAGGTCGTCTCGGACCCCGTCTTGTATGTATTTAATTTGAGGGGGCACTCGAAATCATCTGACCCATTCTCCACCGGCGTCAGATCTTCGTTGTTTTCAACACCTTCCAAGGCTGGCGTTCACGTTAGCAGATTTCCTGAAAACTCAGATGGAAGGACACCAGCTGGGTACAAAGCGAGCCGCCTTGGGAATGCCATTTGATCACAGACGGTTACAGGTAGCATTTATCAGATGTGCTCGGCTACATTACAGGAATGGTTTCATGACACATAGCACGCCTCCTTCACAAGATATCAGACACATTCACTAATATTCGGACAAGATCACACGTTCTGCCGGAAAAAAAACCACCCTTCCGCCAGATATCGTTTCTACTCAAAACCGAACGAACCTCTTCTGTGTGGGCACTACTTATCTCAACTGTCAAACTTCAAAATCAAATTTTGCTATATTGTTCTTTTATATATATCTTTTATGTTTATATATATATATATATATATATATATATATATATATTTATATTTATATATATATATTAATTTGTTAATATTAACTGGCATTATTATAATTTTTAAAAAGTAAAACGCCACAAATCGTCACAAAACCGCTTTTAAATGTGATGATAATCAAAGACTAAGTTCTTTTAATTAACAATATAAAAATGGCGCTGCCAAGCAAATGATAAAATTCACTTGTACGAGCTCTGCTTATTAGCGTTTAGTTCTCAAATCCCTTCGCGTTGTAGCTTAATAAAGCCTCATAAACGGCCGTCAACCCCCACCATGATATATTTAACGACGGCTTAGCAAGAGTGACCTCAGGTCTAATCAAGCTGAATCAACTGGAATGACCACAAGCCATTAAAGCTGGACCTACAAAAGGAACGTGAAGCTTAAGGCGGCTAACTCCTCTCTTATCATGCCATCAGCCCGCCATGTACTGTCGATCTGAGGAGTTCCCTTGAGCCGCTAGTCATTACCAGGTGGCATCACGTGATTAATATCCTTACAGCGGTCTAATTTATGATTCTGATGGAACTTCATGAAATTGTTATTGTTGTTTTATGAATTATATCAATTTTAGCTCTTAATAATAACATGCAATTATGGACGTTACCTTAATTTCTCAAAACGTCAGCTAGGGTACTGTTTAGTGTGCGATATATTTATAGTAACTCGAATTTGAATGTTAACTAGCCCTGAAAAAAATTTATAAGGTATATATTAATAGTAATGAGGCTGATATATTTAACAAACTGAATTACATACATTATCCTTGTTATAGTAAATGACGTTCATGGAAAGGTCTCTTTATTACCTTGTACTCAGATACGACAAAACATTAGGATTATTATACTTTAACTTTTCTTCAGTTCTGATACTCTAGTAGAGACTTGCCATTTACAAGAGTTCCCGTCATGATGTCCTAGATCTTTACTTTAAAATATTCAATAAAATGTTCTCTAGATGGTATTGTACATTTATATCTGACAGCAGCGGATTCAGAAACGGGTTCAGAGGGTCCTGAACTTTTTGAGGGTTTCAAACCAATGTTAGCGTCATAGCTAGACCTCTCCTGCGGACTTTTACGATTTTCCTATTACTCTTGACGGGTTGGATCCCTCCTATTTTTAAAAATCCTGGCTCCACCCTTTCTAAATCAAAATATACATAAATATACAAAGAATAAAAAAGTTACCCCAGCTGGACAATATCAACAATTCATTTTCACAAACTACTCTGTTTCATAATTATGATAATTTTGGTTATGATCTATGTTACTGAAGTTATTTCTATATTCGTTGTTGAAACAGAGTCCTGTTTATAAGTTACTCACTTGACTCTGGAGCTTATGATGAGGTAAGATACATTGTGCCAAACGTAACTCTGACCTAACCTTGAAAAACGGCTATGACATCTTAATTATTTTCAAATATATTTAAGTGTCACCATAAGATAACGACCTGTAGTTGAAAATGAAAAACTAACATCAGCTAAATAAATGTCAGAGAAACCCTGTCTTACATTCAAATTATGTTAAGGCCACGCAAATTATGGTTGTTCCGCAGAATTCTGAAATAATTTCTTTTGCAAATGAAAACCAGGCCTTGGGGCTGTGCTTATTCGTTTTATTGTCTCGATTCAGTATTATAACTGGACTAATTTTTGTATTGATTTTATGAATCATTCAATACCTGAAGCAAATTTTAAATCTTTTGCAATCTTGCAAAGTTCAACGTAATAAAAAAATTGAAATTCGCTCGTTCGAACCATATATTTGTACACAGAGTCCATAGAACAATGAACATGTTTCTGTGGCCTTGCTATTTTATTTTACTTTGTCACAAATGCCGCCTGTGTAATCTGAGTTGGCAAGCAGAAAGCCGGGGCGGTGTCTGCGTCACACGTGTGATCTTTGCATTTACATTTCTTACATGGTGCCGGTTCTCTCGTAACAACAGCGTTCTTTGTATTTAATTTTACAAACCAGACAAAAAATTTGGACTACAAAGGACAATGTATGACGTCATACTTTTTATCCGAACAAGACATGGAAACATTATCCCATCTCAGTCAGGATGTATTTATGTGGCCTTTTTATTATAGGACACCCGGCTACAATAGACATCATACAAGGACTGCGCCAGCTGTCACCTTTACAATCATTACATGTGTTTTTTTTTAATTTATTTTCTCTTCATATTAAATCTGCTCCTCTGTCAAAACAATTTTATTTTAAACAAAGGTAGCAAAACTATACTGTGAAATGCATACTATAATTCAAGATTTCCTTACACTCTAAGATAAAAGGTTTCGTGTGGGTTCTTCTAAGAAGGTTCTATCAGGCACTTGGAGATTCATGTCTGATATATCAGAGATATATGGTGCTACTGTTCCCGGTGTTAATGTTAGAAATAAGAACTTTGTATGGAATGACTTCTTCTCTTTCCAGAATAAAGATTGATCCAAAATAGCAGGAAAATTAATAATCCGCTGTCCTGTCCGTTCTTTAAATCCTTGGACAATTGGGATCCAGAGCATGTATGATATAATTCTTTTCTCCCGGCAGCAATTTAGATTACAGTACTTTTATAACTCCTGCCATCTCCGTTGCAGATTTTAACAAACTGTGACATTACCCTGTAGCCAGTATTTAAACATTCCACGACAAGCGTACAATTATTCTTTTTCTTCCAAGAACAAATACGAACTAAGATTCTTCATTGGCCACAATGGTACATTTTGACAAGAGAACATTTCTCAAAATAATAAGAACAAGCCAGCCCAGAATAGATTTATTTTTTTTATATAAGCGTCATGCTGTTATATAAATGTAATACAATTTATTAGTTTGGCGTTTCAAGAAAGTTTTATTCTTTTGACTTCTTGACTTCGACTTATATGTATGAGCAATTAAAATTGATCAGTATCTTCTGATAATGTAAATGTAACGTGTATATTTCAAATTTGACACCTGTACCTTCAAATTGACAAAATTATCAACAAACTGTTTAATAAATTAATATGTACTTTAAATCTCGTAAACCTGTTTTATGTGTGGATAAAAATACTTTGATTAGAACATACATTATTCACGGACAATTAAAAATCAGGTTTCTGAATTATAAATATCACGCTATTTGCATCTTTGTAAATTGTACCAAAATAACAAGAAGAACGTAGCGACCTAAAATTATATCACAAATCCAACAAATTCCATCCAAGTCCGCCAATTCACCTGAAAGATTGCACAACACGGATTTGGGAACTTCTGTGTCTTCCTAAAATATATTTTTTTTCTTTGGGGTGATTTGGCAGATGATCACTGATCCGAGGGATGGAAAAAGAAGGATGTGAACATGCGCTTGCTCGATTTTCTTTTCTGTTTCGATCAAGTTCTTTTTTCACCTTCAGCTATAGACAGATTTATTTCTTCCTTTTGCTCACGATCCCTGGAGCTGCTTTCTTTTTCAGAAGACACGTGGTGATAATAGTTTTTATTTTGACATGATATTTTATTGATGATATTTCATGGAGACTGCCGGAAAGGTCTTGTTCACTTCATTGTGTAAACGTCTAGAGAAAACCCTGCCTCCGCTGAACATATGACAGGAAACTACTAGAGAAAAATATGGTTCCAAAAGTAGAGGAGATGAAAGAACGTGGACTCTCGATCCTTGCGGGAAGTGCGGATTCTTTTGGAAGTCTGCGGTACTTAGTCAACCTATTATTACGATTCCTTGGCGAGCCGATTTGAATGAAGATAGATTAGGATAAAAAATTGGCTGCCAAAGCTCGGCTAGTTATCAAAGTGTAACAACGGAACGTTCGGCACCGTCCATTATATAATTCTGCGTTCTGTCGGGTTTGTTAATAACCTTGGGCGGCTCAGCAATGTTCTCCTTAATATACCTGTGGGTGATTACGACATATGGCCGGAAACTATGACTGAGTGTACGGTTTTTAGTGGTCTTTCCTAGCTGTCTCATATTCTTGCCTTGTACTCCGAAAACCACGGACGTCTATCATTTTGACACAAAGAAGAATGGCACTCAGTAGAGCCTATACCACCGCAAAGGCAGAACATTCCTAACTGTAACAAGATCCATGTCCTACTCGGAGACTCATCTACAAGGTTACTTAGAAATCGATTTTGTAGTTTTTTTTGTGTAATTATGTTTAACGACAGACGGACAATCAAACTAACAGACATGTGTAAAAACATAACCTCCCGGTAACTGCTGTAAAAAAGACAATATTCCTTGATTAACTGTCGCTTATTCTAGTGTGTATCTTCGCTGATAATAGCGCCTGCTGTATTGTCTCACCCGAGGAATGAACTTTACATTTTCGTTCTTTATAATTGCACTAATAACAAACACTTAGATAAAGACACTCTCCCCTAAACATATTTATCTGAAGTGAATATTTTCTGTTTCGTTGAAGCCCCAACTCTCGCTTGAGAGGTGCTTTGAAAAAAAATACCAGCTCAGAACTAAAAATAATGTAATGGACGACAGCCTTATATTTTTAGCAGCACTGGCAACGTGTGACATAGGCACCTGGCGCGACTCAAATATACAAATGTCTCAACGGACACGAGTCCGAAATGGTCTGGATTTGGTATCGTGTCAAAGTGTCAAGTGACCGGGACAATATTACAGCTATGAGATGATATAAAAACAGTTTTTACACCAGAACCGCAGAGGCCCTAGAGTATCATTTCTGACCCTATACGACCATGAGCAATATGTCCCATTCACCTACACTTCTTCCAGAGCAGTGATAAATCGCTTCGCTCATCCGCCTTAACGTCAAGTGATAACTTTTTGTTATCTATGTTGCGCCTAGGATTTAATTAACTATACCTTATCTTAGGCTCAACCATTCTCGTCTCACAGTACCAAAATAAACTGTCAGATATCAGGTCAATTATAATGAACTCTATATAAAGCCCTTCCATGCATACACAGAGCCAAATTACCATAGAGTGAGTGGATCCCCTATACAAGCTTTGAAATTCCCTCCTTGTAACTGAGACACTACATGTAATTGTACTGTTAATTCTTGTTTGAAACAGATTAAAGCCCTGTCGCACACCAATAGATTTGTGTTTTATGGTTGAACCATACGTGAATTATAGTATTATAAAATAGCAATTTTAAAAAAATCACTGACCCTTTACACATACCATTTCACAACAGAATGGGATCCAATAACAGAAACCCGTATTATTCACTCTTAAATTATATCCTTCGGACAATTTATTATCATTTGAGAACTTAAACAAAGAAATAAACATAAAGAGGATTGTATTATAAAGAGCACTTTATAAATGTTATAAATTTTAAAAAGTATACCGCGTTTATTTTTCAGTGCTAGTCACTGTACTCAATGTGACATATATGGCTTAATGCCTTAATATACTAATTTCGATTTAAATGGGTTAATTCAGTAACAGGTCAGAATTGAGAGCTCGTGTCTTTACATCTACATCAACTAGTACTTAGGTAAAATTTGCCTTGTTAAACTCATTAATACCCAACATACCAAACAAAAAATAACAATGCTACGACAGAAATAGGTGACCGCCATCCAATAGAAAAAATATCAAAGAATATACCCTACAGGCCAAGATGTCGTTGATAGTTTGATCTGGAAATATGGGTTTCTACCGGCATGCCTCCGCCTGCCGCCACTTAACTATATAGTTGATTTTTTTCTAAGAACCCATAACACTACAGTAATCTCATTGTATGTTTAATGTGTAAATTAGATACAATATCCCGTTTTGATATACACCACATTGCTAAAATTGTGTGCTTATTTTCAATTTGTCCAGTGTTTGCCTGGAATACTTTTTATCCTTATGAACTATCGAAAGCTCGAGAAGTAGAGGGAGATCGCGTTTGCAAACGAGAACGTGTTAGCAATGACACGAGCATCGCGCCTTACAGCATGGATATACAAAAACGTATCTCCTGGTTCACCAGATACATCCAATCTCTAAAGTGCGTCATATAATCGGCTCGATTCTACAAAAGTTCAATATCAAAGAGAAGACCGCTTTATCTAGAACCAGAAACATGATCGAGTTTATCCGCTAGAATAACAAGGGTCACATACCCAAAGACAGGGTGGCTTAAGTGGATAATTCAATCTTCTGTATGATAGCTGGGTCATATCATACGGGCCATGCAGGTAGCGATTAGCTTTTATACCGACAGATACGACAAACTTTGAAATTACAGAACTTGAATGACGATTCACTTCAGGGAACCTAAAGTTTGGGATCTGTATATTTTCTGTAAACCTCTATAAACATGTTAACGCTTTAATATAAACAACATAAACAACATGATATAAACAACACAAGTAAACTGTGTGCGGTGATATCCACGTTTTTCGGCCTATTTTTATAAAAGCTCCAGGGATAACCTTTAGTTTTCAAAGGTCGAATAAGTGATTTGGCCCCATTTAGTCTCGTATCATGAGTTAAAGTCGTAAAAAAATATTGTTAAATTAGCGAGGGGTTGGTCTGAACAGTGCGGGGGTTACGTTCAGACTACCCCCGGGGATAATCCGCAATCGACTTCAAATTTCCGGGGATAATCTGAATGGGGGTGGGGTGGGGGGGGGGGGGAATAACCTGAAGTCTTTATACCGGGCAGACTCCTCGAATGCTTGCAATGTATGCAGTTATTGTCCATTCGATAATTAGTTCACACTAACAGTTCAGACAAACCCTCCCGTTTTCTTTTCAGCTGTTATACCCCTTGTTATTGGTCTCAAGGTGCACGTGTGTGTATATACAATAACAAGGTCATATTCTGTGCATGCGCGAAAGATCCCAAACAAGGAGTGCACCAACATGAACGTGCACAGTTGTGAAAGACTGGTTAAACGCAGGGGGCGCTTTGTTTATAATGTAGGCGTCGGTGATCGCGCCCAGTCCACATTTTAACACTCGTGTACACGAGAGAGCAACTTTTTGCAGGGCAATATTTTGGCAGGTACCAAAATTTACTGAACCAGCCGCTCATGAACGGATATACATTTTTCAGCACCGGCACTTTTTCGCGTTTAATCTGTTTAATGAACTCAAGAAAAACTTTATGAAAAATGATCAGGCGGACACTAATATATTCATTGAAACATCCGATGGATTAACACCAAACTTGATTGTTTAAATTGCTATACTCATACCATTTGGAAGAGCGGGGTTGTTTTTCGATTACAGCATTATTTTTTAAAGATGCATTAAATAGAATGGACAAAGGATTAAACAGATACTTGCATATTCATGGTTTATATAACTTTACAGACCTTTTCGAGCCTTTGATAATACAGTAAAAGCTTGAATCTTCACTGATAATATGACCCAGTGTTCATCCGTCACCTCGTATCGTTAAACTATGCAGTTTTCATGTAGCGTATGCATAGAACATTTATCGCAGAAAATGATATCCCATGCAGGTAGCCCCATCAGCATGTTCAAGATTCTGTGTGAAGGTTTATTAGGCGGCATTTAGCCTTATCAAATAAAACAAACATAACCAAAACTTTCAAGAAATAAAGTAGAATTAATATAAGAAACATTATTTTGTGATATTGGAAAAAAATACATAAATTTGCATTCTTTATGAATCTCAAAATTTTGTGAAGATGGCCGATTTGAGAAAAACAAGCGGAAACAACATCAATCAAGATATAAAACATTTTTTTTTGTAATCATGAAAAAAAGTTTGCACAAATTTTCTCAATTAATTAATTTCAAATTATGCGTATAAGTTTGAAAACAACTCCTAGCCATATCTAATAAAACAAACATTTGCATTATTGGTGAATTTCAAGATTCTGTAAAGCCCTAATCTAGCTCTATCAGGAAAAATAAATAAATAAAAATCAGCCAAGTAAAAAGGAGAAGAGGCATTTTGAAAAATGGTACGCAGACGCCGGACGAACGGTCGATCGTCATAGTATTATTAGCTCACCGGTTCTTTGGTCGGATGAACTAGAAACAAGCTCTGAACTTAATAACTGTATGAGCAATATGAATTAATCAGTGTCCCTATATGATGAGATCATTAACATAAACTTTCAGGGAACCATTAAAACTAGATAATACGGTTAATAATGATCGAGGCAGATATCTGGGGACGGAGCGCTCTATAAACAAAATTTACCTCCCTGAATGTTAAACATTAACACGTTTACACGTGGTTAACACGTTGTTCATTAATACTACAGTTTCTACAGCAAGCTTTACTTTAATAAATACCGCAGGCGTGAATTGCACTAGCTTCAAATGTTTTGTGAACATTAATAAGATTTAGGACTTTTAATTAACAATAGAGACAATCAGCGAGATAATCAGAAAGACGGTTGTGCTTTAAGTGCGCTAGAAGGCGAAGTAACATAAATGTAGTTCATTGAAATATTGCGGTTTTAACAACCCGGTCTCGCGTAAATTATAATGTTAGCGCCTTTAGTACAATATATGTGTTTTGCGCATTATCCGCAATGAATGTTTTAATGAACCATAAAGGGAATGGTTGAGTTGGTAGGCGAATATTTGCAGATTCAGCGTCCTGGAAACAAAATACCTACTCTGGTTTATATTCATGTTGTTCAATGAAACGAGCAAGGTTTCAGCACTAAGCTTTCACTGTGGCGTGAATTGTCGTCCGGTCTGTTTGAATACATCGGATCTTTGTGACATTTCCCGCATTTTAATGCTTTTAAGGAACTCTAAATACGACAGTCGGGATGATCAGACGAAGCTTCGGAGATGGGGCAGGCTGGTAATATAACACTGCCATTACCCTTGTTATCTCTTCACTAATTGTCGCCGACGGGGACTTTAAAGCATGAAAATTAAATAATAATGTTTCCCATAGGCGTTACCTTGTTCCTAGAAAAAGGACGCATGTAAAATAAAGTGTAATCACCAAATTAACCACGTTAATTCTAGCTGTGATGTAACCTGCTTCCCTGTATATGAGACAATGTTAAGCCAAGAAAGTATTCACACATTCAATTAGACTATGGAAAAATAAATTTGTTCCTCGGATTTCCGCTCCTATTTTTCATTAATAATTTTTTTTTGCAATGAGGATTAGGTCCATTATAATGTTGCTATTTTGCTGGATAGCACCAATTCCTTCAAATACAAAAGTAAGGAAAATGGACTACATGTAGCGTTGAGCATTAACACCCTTTCAATAACTGAAGCACATTTTTGGACTCTCTTGGCAAGCGTGCCAAATTTCAGGTTTTGTGTCTCAACCGGTAAAGTAAAATGCGGAAAAAATCATCGGCTCGTACATCGCAGCACATGTTTTTGAGTTCCCAGAGTCCGTATAACCATGTTTTTGGTTTGTCTTAATTTTTACTGCTTTATATAAAGTCATTTGTATCTTAATACTCATTTAAAGCATGGCTTGTTCATGGGTCAGACTCTATAGGATTGGGAAAGCAAAACTGCGAAATACAGTTGAACACAAGAGCAGTTTTTATTCATTTTAATGTTCAAGACAAATAACAAACCAAAAGACAGTTATATGTTTCTTCATTTTCTGATTTCTATCAGTGTTCCACCAATTTGTCGTGCTACGTAAGCGGATTAAGGTCTTAGCCTCTGTCCCATATTAATGTGACACTGGTTGCCTTGTCTCTGAGCTACGTCGACCTGGGAGACCTATGGAACTGTTGGTGTCAGTCCTTATTTGACCTTTTGAACTGGCGGGGGGCCCGCAGGAACCACAGGTTTAGGAGAGTCATAAAAATTCCTGGAATCCGCCATATTTTCTATTTGAGATTTTCTTTCTGGATTGACTGTTTTCTTTAAGAACTTCAATAAAACCGTAAAGAGGATATATATGATAGACTTGACCTTAAACATGAAGGATGGAAAAAGTACGAATAAACGATCTCCACTCACTTTGTCATTGCATGATTGTGTTGCAAACAGAAAAGAATGAAAGATTATAATAACGAGTAAACCAAAGTAATATGCCAGTAATGGATGAAATCCCAAATGTTGACCATTAATATCATGAGAAGCTGAGAAAGACCAAAAAATATAAACAGTTTTCCGACAATATATATTATGAAACGGCGGTATGGCAGTTAAATCTTACATGGTGAGTTTTATGAGTAAAGTTACGTTTCAACTTTTGCGGCCCCGCATATCCGGAAGTCCCGACACGTTTGCGTATGTTCCCGTGATTGTTCGTGTGTTTCCGTATAATTCGTCGTTTAGTTTATATAACCTTTTCACGTTTAGAGCAAGAACGTTTTTCTATACGTTTGAGCTACTTGATCAGATCGACCAAAATGTATCCGCAGCCGCAATGTGGACCGCACAAATGAATAGTCTCACTGTTTTAGCTGCGTCAACAAAACCATTCGCACTTGTATAAGATTTTCATCATTATAGTTTGTCTTGAAACGAGCAGATCAATGAATAAAATATAATATCGGTAATTCTTTAGACGCCTTCAAGTATCCAGCATATGTTATACCGCAAACTGACAAAAAGAGTTTTTATTATACTGATTCGCCTTTACGATACACTACGTCGGCATTAGTTGTTGAAACCACATTACCAGACACGATAGTACCGGTAAGTTTTCATTCATTTGCAAATATCTCCAACAATATTATGGACTGCCATAAGGGGCTTTTGGTATTGAGTTTCATGATTCGTTACCACTACTTAAACCTTAGCAGCCCCTTGACCCGGAGAAATTGGGCTGCGACCAGCAGAAGCCTTGCCTGCGGCTGATCCAGCCAGTGGAGTCAGATGCTGGGCAAGACTGCGTCAGTGCTGTCTTATTTGAAATATTGACACTCTCCCTCCTACTGCACGGCCCATAAGCTTAGCGTTAGGCCCGGCATGGGCTCTTTGTAATACCTCAGACGGTATTCCAGTAATCCCGACTTGGTATCTTGGATTTAAGCATACTGAGTGGCACCTGTTGTTGTTTGGTCCCGTTCATTATACCGCCCTCTTCTGTGTCCCAAGTGATAAACCGAGCTATAGGTGACATGCTCAAACAGGTGTAACACAAAGCTCAGATGAAGAAATAATATATAAAAGGTGATGTAGAGATTATCCATTATTTCCCCATCCATTTTGTTTATTTATCTTGTTTAAACTCACCCATATGCTCCCAGATCTATAAATGGGAAAGTCATAAAAGATTGGTGATAACAGGATACTTAACTAACGACCTCAAGATTAAACTTAGTACGACAAATAAATAAAGATAAGATAAAATAAAATAATATGAGCCTTTATTAGTCATGCAGGCATGAAATTTTGATTGCAAGCATGCATTTACAGCACAGGCAGTAAGCACAGCACAGGTATTTGTGCATGTAACTAAGAAATAACAAAAGAAATAGATATCTTAACATAATCACGCATAAGTAAAAGCAAAGCACAGACAATTGACATATAACAGAAGATCTATCCTACACCTAAAATAAACAAATGAATGAATGAATGAATGAATATTCTAAAACACTATATATTAATTTCATTTGAAAAACATTTGAGTAAATCATAGTTAAAATTTATCTTATCCCAGTGGTAACTTAACAGATCCGGGACGTACGCTAACCAAAATGGCGTATTAAATTTCAACAATAGTCTTCTTTTAAGTACTGTTGAATATAGAAGGGAGCACGTTAACTAGGTGTTTACAAATATATATATATATAAATATATATATATATATATATATATATATATATAAATGATATGCGAGAATCTATAGTCTTTCCTCATATAGCGCTCTATGTTAAGCAACAAACAGAGCATGATATATTAAGGTAAGTGATCCTTTCTTTACCTTTATATTTATATATATAATATATATATATATATATATATATATATATACACATTATATGTGTGTTATGTTGTTGTGCGTGTGTGTATACATAATGACAGTTGAAATTACGACATAAAGTAAGGAACGGAAACCCACACCATATTATAAAGATAGTAGTATCAGTTTGAGTCACTGAAACTGTGCTCGCTATGCTGTTCAGGAATACTGGAAGATGGTTTGGAAGCATTCACCGCTATCAGCCTTGTGCACATTTTCACACGCCCGTTTAAATCCAATAATAAAAATTAATAATGGGCAGTGCATGACCCTAACGCCTACATAAACGATCCGTCTGGAGCCGAGGCTTCGCGGTGTCGGTAAATTTTGATTTTTTAAGTGTCGATGAACACTGACTTTAAACACATGTTGAATATGATAAACACCATCGTTGTGGACATTTCAATAGGTAATCAATGAGGTCTTCAAGTTGAAGGAGAGTTAAACAAATCATTTGAATATAACCATTCTTATGTAAGAGAGTAAAGTAAAATGTTTCAAAGTAACCATTCTTATGAAATAATCGTTGGACGAAGCAAATTTAAATAATCACACGGCTGTACAAACCCTTCCTGTGGAGCGAATAAAATCAGCTAGGAATCTTGACAGATATCTGAAGAGTTCTCTATTCTGACATTTAAAAAATTAAATTTATAATGTCAAGGCTGATGAATAACTAAAGACAGCTAACGGCCCATAGGTATCATTAAAGGTATCTGTCCATATGCATTGTTATGTACAGTAACACTGTCATTTTAGTCTTTGTTCCTTTCATCTTTGAAAAAAAAAACATTCGTCATCTAATTAACAGTACGCCAAACAAATATAAGACAATTTTCATTTTATCTTTTTGAAGGTTCTTGTTACACACTGCCTCATAGATTTCTGTGCTTAACAATAAAATCACAAAAAAAATAATAAGAAAGTTCAGTCTTTTCTAACAATTCTTTGAGTTTCTGTTCTTAGTGCTATTAAATCTAGTATCTTGCATCTATTCTCTATCAAGTGTGGCATCCTGTATGCATGAAAAGTCGCATTCAAACGACCGACACAGTATAAAAACTGATAAAAAAAGAAAAGGAAATCATCTGTCCTTTCGAACAGTCCTTGGAGTTTCTAATATTAGTGCTAAAAAGTATAGTTTTCGAACAGTCATATTTATACGACCGACATAGTATAAAAGTTGTTGCAAAGGATTATATTTTCATTCATATCATTAATTTCTCCGGTTCCAAATACCTGTGTGTACTTAAAAATGTACATGTGCAAACAACGGCAGTGTTTTTTATGAGCAACACGAGGCGATTATGTCTTAACGTTCAATGTTTGTTAGTAACGACCTTTGAACCCTTCTCTTTAATTTTAGAACTTCTGTTCTTGATAACTGCATATTGTCAATATCAGTTTATGCAATGGTTCTGATAGCATTTCTTTTCAGCTCAGATGACTTACAGTCATCTGAGCTATAGCGATTACCCTTTGTCCGTCTTCCGTCCAGCCGTCGACTTCATTAACAGGGCAATTCGTAATTGACCGTAAGACCTAGAAACTTCTAACTGTACATTCACAGAGGTAATAGAAAAACTCCTTGGAAACCTGAAATTAAGTCATGGTGACCTATATTCTACGACCTATGATTTTGAGCAGCCCGACAGTCAGACAGTACAAAAATCGTATCTGTTAGGCCTAGAATCATCAAACGCAACATCCGGGGAGGACCTGGGCAATTCTTTTTGGAAACCTGGAATTAGGACATGTTGATCTATATTCTCCGACATATTGGACGAAAACATGCTTTTGAGCACCCAGACAGACAGGGTACAAATTGTTTCTATTTTCCTTGGAATCTTCTAACATATCATACAGGGATGTCTTGGTCAAATTTACTTTTAAACATGAAATGAGGTCATGTTGACCTATATTCTACGAGCTACTGGCAAACGACATGATTCTGAGCACCCAGAGAGTCACACTGGCAAAAAACTTTTGGCAAGTATTCCTTCAATCTTGAAATTAGGTCTCTATGACATATATTCAATGAGTTATATGAAAAAGCCTGATTTAAGTACTGTGAAAGTTAGATGGGCACAAATCTTCACGGTTGGAGATGGAACCCTCTTACTTAAATTCAAGGTCGTCTTCAGAATGCCCTTTCTTTTGTTAGGTAGGGCAGAAAACCTAATTTTGAGCACCATGAAAATCAGACGTGGCCAAAACTTTAAATGTTGGACCCTAAACGTGATCGTTATGTCTCCTTGGTCAGCAAAATAAGGTCACTGATAATAAATATTGTGTACTATTTGATAGAACAAGGTTGAAGCAGTCTGTTAGACAGACGTGCACAAATCGTAGCAGTTAGACGCAGAACTTAGCATCCAGGGCGTTCTTGGTAAAATCTTCTTGGAAATAAAGTCGCTGTGTCCTATTTTAGAAGGCATATAAGGACAAAACACTTGATTTTGAGCACTCTGGAGGTACTTACGTCCATTGTTCAAGGTTCCTTAACAAATATTTTTCACCGAATCATAACATTGAAATCCACGGCTGTATCAGATGCATATTTTTGTAATGAGCTGATAGGAACTAAACGACGCATATTTTAATCCTAAGGTTTTTGCAGGAACTTCTGTCATGTGTTTCACTTATATGATATAAAAATTACTTCTGCTAGAATTCTCCAGGAACACTCTCCCCGAAAATATCAACATAGAAAGAAAAAATATTCTATTCCAGAAATCACCAAAAAACTAAATTTAGGAAAGAAACGTGAGGATTACACAGGGAATATGTGAATATGTGTTCCGCGCTTGAATTTTAAATCTTTACCCCCTTTTGAAAAAGTAAAATTCCTTAACAGGCGATATAATTGAAAATGGAAATGGGGTTCAGTGGGGATTACAGGTCGCCTCCTGAAAAAGCGTGACAGGCGAAAAAATGTTTTGCTGAACACTAGTAGAGGGTTAGGGTAAAGACATAGTATAGTCCATTTCATTTACAGGTAATAAGAATCACCCCAATATATATTTTCTTATGAACCATTATGATAAAGACCATTCCTTTATGCCCGTTTATTCTGAAACTCGCAAGGTGAACTCGTGTTACTGAAGCATGACAGTGTTCACACATGAAACCGTGACTGATAGTAAAGAAGATTCTGGTGGAGGTCTGTACGCCCTGACTACAGATTCTAGTTTGTTATCAATGTAAAGATGTACTGGTGATATTTTTTTCATGTTTCACCGTCCCTACAGACAACGGATCTTAACAAATATATGTGACCTCCCCCCCCCCCCCCCCCACCCCCCATCCACCCAACCCGAATGATAATTGAGTTGTGGGGCTTCTTTTTGAAAAAAAAATCATAAAACACATGACAGGGCCGAACTTTTGAAACCATGGTTTTTATGGAAAGATATTTTTGAATGCAAAAAAACCATTATACCTATCTCATAAAGTAGTACTTCGAGTACTTTGGAGTAATATCCATTTTTTATTTTTTTTTTTCAGAAGAAACATATATATATATATATGTAAATAAAGGTACGATAATTACAAAATATGTATAAACAAAAGCCCGATAATTATACAAACATTACACAATATCATTACTGATTACAGTATAACACAACACCAAATCACGCAAAATATGCCAAGACCTGTTATTATATATTGGTTTACCTGGCTAATATAACTCCTTAACTCTGCCCCGAGTCATTTCTCCAAAATGTAGTGAGTTATTGGTCTACCTAAATAATCATTACAGGGGAAAGAGGAGAGATACTCTAAATGTCTTATTATAAAAATATATTATATGCAGACGTAAGCTGATTATCCAACAATACAGTATACAATAAACATATAAAAGATGAACTTTGGCGTGTGCTTGTGGACATAAGAAACGTTATGTGGAATGATACAATCCTAACAGCACTATGAAGAAAATTTTCTATTATCGTAATTATATGAATGCACACATACACATATATATGTAATGCATACATTTTATTAACTGTTACTTAACATAAAATTGCCCATTTTACATTCTTCTGGAATTGTACATTTTCTGAATTATTATTCGGGAAATACTACTTTTTTTTAAAAAAGAAACTGGCTTATTGAAGTTTTACCTGGACAAAAGATGAGGTTATCCTTGTTTGTAACGATAGCAAATGGATTAACCTCCTGTCTCTGCTTCTTAAGAGATATTTGATCCAGTAAAAAACAAAAACCTTCAAGGCCTGTTTTCTAAAAGTTTTTCACAGATACTTTCGGAATCGAAAAATATAGATCTCAAAAATGATAAAATCAAGCAATTCGACTGAATATGTTTGATTAAACGAATTATCATTTCATTTAAGTCTAAGGAGTTTTCTTAAATTTTGTAGAAACATTTTTATGCAGCCACATAGGCAAATATATGTTTAGTAACCGTTTTATCTTTGGATAAAACATACTGGGCAATAAGGTAGAAACGAAAACGTCCTCCGAAGGTACAAAACCATATTACCTTTTAATGTGCAATGGCAGGTGTCATATCACACAGACAAACATACAAATGCTTAAATAAAAAAAAAAGCATCTGGGGGTCCATTATTCTATTACGTTGTATGTACAGACGCGTTATGCTAATGGCCAACGTGTCTTTTAATGCCTAGTGGCTATCTTTAGTCTACCGCTTTTCCAAACACCATTATCTATTTACAGAGCCGCCCTGTGGTCCTGTTTGTCACCATATCTGGAATTCCTCAGTGTCCAGCATGGTTTCCGTTTGGCCAATAAACATAACCGAGGTATCCGTCTACAAGACCACCTTTCAGGGACAGAGCCATCGCTAGAAATTACACCATAGCTGCAAGAATAAAACAAATTGTCGCAGAAATACATGTAAGCTAGCTAGCAGAACTATTCACCAGAGACTCCGGCTGATACTAGTTTGCATTCTTCTCAGAGCAAGATAAAATTATACCTGCTGCATACGGAAGGAGATTACCACGGTGAGAATGACTAGATCTTTTTTATCTCCAGCAAAGTTAATACAAGTATTACCCGCAGGACGGGCCCTGATGAGGTGACTCTATCCGCGGCGGAACAAAAGCCATCCAGGTTTTCATGTAATTCATTTTTGTCTCTCATTTCTTGAGGTCTCTTTTTCCACTTTATTTTTCTTCCGTATCTATGGTTACAGTCTTTTCAAAGAAACCCAACTGAAGTCATATATGATACTTTTAATCAAATAAATTTTATCCCGAATATTATCAGCTCTTTGTTCATGTAATCAAGACGATTTCTGTCTGCCATAAATTCTATGGATTATCATCTGACATAATCGACTGGAACAACCTCATTGCATTTCCTTTCTCTTTTCTGACCTTTCAGGGCTGTTGTTTTTAATATTCGTAGGTTTATAAGTTGAATGCTCTCCTGTAATGCAATTTATATACCAATAATACCCATAAAACATTTCAAGATTATTTCCATATTTCATCAATGATTCCTTACTTTTTAGGATACTACTGTTATACCTAAACTTTCGACATGCGACATGTGACGTCAAGAGTTTTAGTGTGTACGCAAAATGGCAGCCCACATGAGCGGTTTAAGGAAACTGAGTGAAATAAAAAAGGGTTAAGAGGGTTCATAAAGGTCACGGGGATACGACACGAAAGTACTCCGATTAGGATAGCGTCCAAGTGAGCATAAAAATTTCAAGCCTATTCATCAATCCACTCCTGAGATAAATGCCTGGTAGTATTCTACGTGATTGTATGTTGCGCCACCAGTCTTTTGTTCGAGGATTCTACCCAAGACGGATGGACATGCAACATTTCTTGCCGTTGGATAAAACGACTCCTGAGATATGTATAATTTTCACCGAACAAGAGATATGTGTGATTTTCATTTTTGATGAAATTGATTGTAGGTGACGCCAACAGTATTGTGCACACGATAAAACATACGAAGAAATAAGCACATGCAAATCTTCAAAAAATACATCAAACCACTCATGAGAAAAGGGCATCAATGTCTTCTAACTTAACGGAACTGTAGTTCGGAACAGGACTACATGTCTGATCAACGGCAAAACTATCCAAGACCGAAAAACGTGCAAAATGCCAGGCAGATACATCCACTCTTGCGATTTGTGCAATTTTCACAAAAAAAAACAGATGGACGTTTCATGAAAAAGATTGTAGGTGGAGCCATCAGGCGTGTGTACAAGAAGGAGGTATCCGAGATCTATGGACTTACAAATTCGCAGGCCGATACGGCAAACCTCTCCGGATAAAAGGGCCTCTTGGTAATAATACGGTAATATGCCTCTAGATGAATAAGATATTTGAATATCATGTATCAGTGGAAAAATACTCATAAAACATTCATATGTTTTGACATATCAGTGATCGTTTTAAATGTCACAGGGTGCCCAAATCAACTGTAACGTCGTTATATTTTTATCACGCAGAGATTGTCTGGCCCTAATCTAAACCATTTTCATGATTAATGGTCGATTTCTTATTTTACTGAAGCTATTACAGTGTCTGTTTCATCTGAATGTAATAAGATATGATATGAGGTGTTTTATATTGTAAGGCAATAAAGCGATATAGGAATCCCATTTCTTTCGTAATACACTTTTTTTTATGAAATGTGAAAGGATAGCTCTGTTGATGGAAATTTTCTTGGTATAACCCTTATTTGAAAAGTTCAGTCTGATTGTATCTCAACAAACATAATTGGATGCCACTCCTCGATTTGTATAATAGGCTGACTTTCCTCTTCCGATAACTGGAATTAAATTCCGTCAGAACACTAACCAGCCACTTCAAAAGATCCCACTCGTTATATAAGTAACTGACCTGCTTCAGCTGATAAAATATAATTTCAGTACCTTTAAGAAATAACAATTATTATATTACCTGGCTCGTTCAGGGATTGCATGGAGATGTAGAACGGTTGGAAAATTTAAAATACCGCACGATTTGGCAACAAATACGGAAATAAATAAGCAGTGATTTTTAAGACGGGGGTTTCCTTCCGAAATTCTGATCAGTACATGTAGTAACATTTCTTAAATTTCATCTTGTCAGTAACGGTTATAATACATAATGTTTTATTGCACAATGAGCCAGTTGTAACAGTGTATGTAGATTAATACATCTATCTTCAACCTGTAAATATCCCTTTACGCATTCTTTGCCAGGTTGGCCTGGCCATGTTATCTTTCGTTATTCAAGATCATCTGCTTCAGGGACACTTGGTATTCTGTTTTGTTTCTTGTATGTCCGCTTTTCTTTGACGATATTATGGGACTTATCAATGTCTGACTGATCAACGGCTTCTTTAGTTTAAGGGTACAGCACAGGACTCAAACTCGGGAGTTTGTGAGTTCAAATCTTAGCAGAGGAAAAGAGATTTTTTTTTACGTTAGGACCCTACCCAGTGTAAGCGGTCTGCTTGCTTAATAGGAAGATTGTGCCGAATAGCCGTGCATCACTCACAAATGACCTTGCCTTTTTTTTTGGGGGGGGGGGACATGCGGGTGCGGTAGACACCGGGCCTCGGTGACACTAGGATGAAATTGAACATAACAAGAAGCAAGTGCTTAAGCCATGTCAAGTTGTCCCAAACCATAAATGAAACTGATGTACATATCTAGAAAAGACTTGGAACAGTAAGCAATGAAAATGAAGCAATTACCTACACAAAATATGACTAATCACTTTTGTTATCTCCCAGTTCCTATTGTTCTTTATCCGGTTTTCTTTGGAAGAAATTCCTATATATCTCCCAGCTAGTATCTCCCCTGATGTTTCAGATATATAAGACTAAAAATTCAAATTCAAAATCAATGTTCGTTTTATGCGTGTTTTTTTTTTTTTGTTAGTCATGATGCGACTTACTAAAGGTCATTATGCTGCGTATAAAACGCCTTAAATGATGTAACTCCTGAAAAAAGTCGTACTACACAGTTCGCTTATACTTGCTGGCGCGAATGAAGATGATGAATTTGGTTAACACGCATGAGGTTTGCGTGTGTGCAGGGCAGACTTTTACAACTACCTCTGGGTAAAACAGAAAGACTGCAGACGCAATTTACTGATTTAAACTAAGCCTATTCATATTGCTGGATGTTAAATAAAGATGAGGAATTGCCAATAAGGATATGAAAGAAGAACTCATATTAATTTGTGAGGGGCATAATATGATGGCAGTCTGCACATAAAATACGCCTAGCCATTTTATTTAATGAATTATGATGTAATATGTCACACAGATGGTGATTTCATAACATCTCTTATCGTCATTACGGGAGGAAGTGTAGTCACGCTGTTATGTTGTGACACTGTTTTCAGGTCCAATTTAGATAAAGATGAATTATATCAGAATGGAAGTACAGTTTACCCAATGGACCTTGCCGAAAGTGGTCTTTATTTATTGATGGTCTTATAGGATAGTTCGTTATTACCAGACAGGTGGTCTTAATTGACAGGTGGTCTTTCAGGCAGTTTCCTTTGCACTGATAGCTCTGTGGCAGTATTTGACTGAGTCACTAAAATTACATGAAACAACTGCATGAGATACATATCTCACCATTTGGTCCTTATAATATCATATTATAGGACCTATACTCGCCGGAATGGGTAGGGCGATACCAGATTTTGTATTAAGGTCATGAAAAAAAAATTGTCGCGGTTTATCTTAATATATATATATTATTGTCTTAGTATTAGTAACGGTTTCAGTTTTAGTATATTACTACCTTAATATAAGTAACTTTCTGTGATCTTTCTAGGACTAATTAAAAACGTTCAAATCCAAAGAGTTTAGGAGAACGCGATTCTGTTTGTCGAACACGTTCATTCTGAAGTTAACATACCCATATATTTTTTTACATCATAATGATTGTTTCTAAATAAAGTTTCGTGCGATTCATTAAATAAATAAATACTATCTGCAACATAAATTAAAAGGGGCCAAATCAGGCGGCTTGTTTGTTTATATCAACGTGTTGGGGCCCGCCAAAATAATTAAAACAAATTCAATAAGGGCACAAAAATTACCCTAACAACATTAATTTATACACAGAGGAAGCCAGAAATCACATAAATTTCAAAAGGTAAGTGAATGGGCACCTTTGGGTAAAACAACTTTAAAGTGAATGTCAGTGTACCAAAACTGTGGACAAATTGCATAATATGAAATCATGATAATATGAAATTAACGATACGATTAATATATTCATTATCGCTTATCGTCACAACCCTGTTCTTCGGTTTCTGATTTTCAGGGTATCCCCGCTATTGCAAAATTGATATCATATTACCAAGTAGCCTGAACCTGGTGTCAGTAGTACCCCCCCCCCCCCCCCCACACACACACTGAATCGGTACATCCCCCCCCCCCCCCGATCTGGCTAATATAAACAATTTTGTGTGTGCAACTCACGATGGAAGAATGAAAGCTGGCTTCACTTTCTACAAAAGTAAATTCTTAAATCCATTTCATTCTAACCGAGGAATCTGACTGTGATCGAATACAAACGTGGATTAATCTACACCGTGGGTCATCTGACACCGCTACCCCGGCACGAACGGTCGCGAGTCTGGAACAAAACTGAAATTTTAGAAGCTGAATGTCCGAGATGAAATATATGTACAATGATGAACTTTATGTTTACCGATGCATAACGTTAATTAATGAATAAACTCAAAATGATAACCCCTGGTGACTTGAAGAACGCATTTGCTACCTACACAAGAAAACACTTCAAACATAAGAGACGACCACGCGTGTATACATGTAAGTAATCCTAGTTAAGCTACACCCGCACGTCTGCATCAAATGACATACATGTGGCCTCGATACCCTCTCCAGCATCATGCCGAAGCTGAAACAGAGCGGCACGTGGTCAGGTACGTCACAATTAGGGGCAGGTTTATCCCTTAGCCTTGACAACACGACCCAGTAGGCATTTATATTAGGCTGGTAACGCTGGTTATAGACTCTCTAATGTCGGACCGATATGGCGCTAGTTTATCTCCCTGACAGGTTGTTAGGGTGACCGGGAATGCTGTATCGAAAACGGTACTTATTTTCCCGATTAGGAAGCAAACATGTTCTTCATTTTTAAAATGCCTTTTACGCTTACAAAGATTTTGCCACTTAATGAATAAATTAGAGCAACCGTATAATGTTTTTTACTTATTCATTTTTGGTGAAAATCGCTTCTATATTTATGCTGGCGTAAATAAGTATTATGTTCATCTGCAGAATTTTTTTTCTGGTTTTAGACTTTTTGACAGAGCGGAAACAAATAATTATCCTAGCGTTAAATGGGCCCTGTGCTTCGTACATGCGGGCCCTGGGTCCGCCGAGAATCGAAGAACCTCTGAAAGACGCACTCGTTGTGAATGAAACACGACTGTGAAGTATAGTCTCCGCATTAAGCCTGCAGAGCGGTAAGCCTAGGTTGAGGGTGAACGGGAAAAATCGAGGGAAGCCGGTTCCGTATAATAGGTTTATTCACTTTAAAATAACAACAATTATGTGCGAAAAGGAATTAGTTTATAACTCGCATATTGGTATATCTCTCTGCATGTTTGTTAATTTCTGACCATATACAAGTATGTCTCAAGACGGGATGTATGATAGACGGCCATGTCGTGCGAGGTGGTCGAAATAGATATGAGATATACGCTTTCGATTTGTTTTTGACTTGTTATGTTTTGTGTTGATTCCAAATATTGGCATCATAAGCGTCCTATGACTGCAAGCCCATTCATTCAAATCAAATTACCAGCGGTGCTTTCACTGTTACACCGCAGCTCGAATGTCAGGAGATGCCCCGCTGAAATACATGTAGCACGAGGACTAGATTTCCAGTCAGATCCTGCCCACTGTAGTATGTTACAGGAGAATTCTATCTTTTGGAGCTGCATGGGACCTGACACCGGTTAAGACAACAAAAACAGATTATGTTATTCCAAAAAAATATGAAAGGCAAGGAATAAGATTTCCAAATTGACAAAGATTCAGGATTTTATGGACTAAAGGAGAACGGGGGGATATTGAATATCAAGCTTCCGACGTAATACTGCTGCTGCTACGACCACTGCTACTACAACCAAAACAAATATTGCAACTCCTACTACAACTACTACTACTACTGCTGTTACTCCTGTTGCTGCTACTACTGCAAGTACAACTACTACCAATAGAGCAGCAACTATTACAACTGCTACTGCGTATTTTAGTACTACTACTACTGGTGATGATAATAATAATATTTATTATTATTATAACAATAATACTAAAAATCATAATTATAATTACTAAATGGTTAATAATGATGAAAATAACATGTGTGCATCCAATTTACCTAATGATGACTTTTCTAAATACCATAGTATTTTTACTCCTTAGGTAAACATGCGAACAAACTTAAACATTGGGTGAACTCCGATGTTTAGACGGTCTTAATCTGGTTTTTATATAAGGATCTGTTTTTTACATCAGAAGAATCCCTAGAGCAAAGGAATTGTATTTCATCGGCCAGGAGGTTACCTACATTTACAGATGAGGTGAGGTCACCTCGGGGGAGGTCAGTTTGGGTTGAACCCGGATTTCCGTTTCTGACTTCACAGCTGCGTTTAGATCAAGTTTACCGAGCATGTTCTCAAGTTTATTTAAAATCAATGTCGAATTGTATAAGAATTCTAATAATCAAGATTGAATTTAAGTTTGAATTGAGTTTTATTTAATCAAATGAAATGACAAATACAGTTTAACAACGACCCTGAATTGTTTTTGTTTCACAAAGGGTCTTCAAATCACATCGCTTTGCCCGATTATGTACGTGGAAGTTAATCAGTAATCTGGCGTATTAACCAAAACATCCACAAGAGGTAGAAGCTCTCAGTAAAAAAGTAAATTAGCAGTAACAAACTAATGACCAATTACTATTTCTTATTTGTAAAAACAATGGTTCGTTTTTTGTTAAAGATGTGGGCAAATATCAAATCAAAGAAGGTTATAGGCCATCACTAAGCCTGTATAACTCTCATGTCAAGCACGCCCCGTATTTTTTCACCAATTTCATTTCTTCCCCGTTTGGTGATGAGATGCTCAGTGTGGATGGAAATACAGAGAATAAAGGGAAGGGAATTTAGCTTAGCAACTCAATTTGCATCATCTCAAGACAAGACCTCTGAGGTTTGGATTTAAAATATTTCTCGCGATTGATTGATCGCTCCATCACTCACGAGCATCTATTTGTGAATTCTGTTGTAGCTTCACCAATGACCAGTTCTGTTTCAACCCTTTGTCATCAATTCATCAGGTTTTATTAACCGCGTCTTTGGTTCTTCTTTGATAAAAACGCTTAATTAGCTTTATGAAACATTAACTGAACTGGACTTCTCACACTCTCTGATTGTAACGTGAATGTACCAAGAAAGATTTTTGCATCCTTTTGTCATAAAACGTGCGAAATATTGGTATTATCTGATGAGAAGATAGTGAGATCTTCTGCCAAAACAACTTCCGTAAAACATAAAAACGAGCTTCACTGGGGTTATTACATGGGATTAAGCTATCCATCCATGTCTCTTTCAACTCAGACTGGCTCTTTCCTGCCATTTTGCAGGGAAATGGGTTTGTAGTTATAAATATAACCTGGGATACTGCACACATGCATGAGGTTTTTACAATAGAGGTCTGCCTGACAACACCACTTCCGTTGCCTACTGGTGACCCTGAGTCGCAAAGTATTTAATTGTGTCGGTTTTATATGCGGAAATACTGATCATATGAAGGTTTTGCTATCCCTGGCGTTTTTATATTTCCCTTTAATTTTGGGCTACTGCAGAGTTGTTTTCTTATCTCACATACTTCTTTCTTTTCGCTTCTCTCTCTCTATCCATCTCTCTCTCTCTCTCTCTCTGTATACATATATATATATATATATATATATGTGTGTGTGTGTGTGTGTGTGTTCTAGCATAACTATTCCGCGGGGTAGATATGTAAACGCATGCGGAAAGTTATACAAGATGAATGCATCGAAATACAAGAAATGTATTTTTTCCGGTCTTTTGTTGAGGACCACGGATTGATTTGTGAGAACTGTGTCGCGTCGTGTCGTAGCCGGGGGGAACAAAGGGCGGAAAACGAATGTTAAAAAAAGCTGCCAGTATTCTTACTATTTTTTATGTCTAAGTCTTGGCATGATGTACATGGCACTATGTCGTCAAGGTAGAAGGGTTACTGAAGCAGGTTGAACCGCGTAAGTGGCTCGTTCAGCGAATCTTTTATTGATAAAAATGGATAGGCGGAGCGGCATTTTCTAACATAAAGTCTGTCGGTAGGTAGCGTATCCGTACGATTCAAAATGTTCGCTATCAGCTGAGCCTATTTTAAACCTCACATATATATATAACCCGGATTCTGTCCCCCTAGTATACGGGTTAAAGAAATCGGTTGCATGAGTCATTTCCATTAACCTTTGACTAAACAACAACTGATCTACGGCCAGGGGAGATCCGAGGCGTGTGATTTATCTCAAACTCCTGTCATAAACTAATAAGCCTGTCAAAGGCGGGATAGGGTACGTCTTAACAAAGTAGTTATCCCTATCATCTAAATCAAGAAAGAGCCGCTACTGACGAGACGCGGAGGAAACAAACATAAAAAAACTAGGGCTTCCTAACATAAAAAAATTAATATTTGAAATATTAATTGGTCAGAGGTGCTCTATTGCCTAAATTATTTCAATTTAAGGTTGCGTCGAACCCATCAACCAGTCAAAAACGAGGCTAGACATTAGAAAAAGACAGATCTATTAACACCAATACTGTTAGTGAAAATTATAATGACGGCAAAAAAGTTTCTGTAGCAGTTAACTCGTTTCATGCAAATAACCGTGTTGACAAAACTTTGATATTTTTTTTCTGCTCAAGTAATTACCTTCGCAAAAAAAGTCCTCGATCAGCGTGTATTGTTTGTCATTTGTTTATTTGTCCATGCAAAATCTCATGTTAATCAAACCTAATTTCTGGGGGTACCGTGTGTTCAAGCACAGACGCACAATTTAAGCCTTCGGTGGACCTGAATATAAGTAGGGCAGCAGCTGGTTACCGCTATAACATCATAACGGTAGGACATTAGAGAAAAACGTTCACATGATGGGATATCTTGAGTTTAGTATGTTTAGATGAAAATGCACTGGATATGTCTGATGAAAAATAAAACGAGAAATGTTCTGGACAAATTTCAATGATAATTTAAATAATATTTTGCTCAAGGATAGATCCTGTGTAAGAAACTATTGGTAATGCCGTTATTTCATAAACGTTTTTGGCTGAGCATAGTATTTGAAGGACACAAAACATATACTCTACATTATCGCTATAGAACTTATAAAAGAATAACTCCATGCATGTACTATTGGTGGAGTGTATGTTGGTTGAGAATGGATATAACCATTACCCATGACAACATAACACTCAGGCCTTCTAAAATAACTGATAGGGGCGTGCGAGTCATGATGCAAGTCGTAACAGAACACCCATTCTGAGGGCCGAATCAAAATATTTTCTCTGTGGTGGTATTTGACATCAGAGGCTTATATGGTCGTGTTATATTTGCTAAATAATGAAGAACAAATAATGTTGCACAAAATAAATTACATTAATTACCTCCTTTCTTCCCGATTTTACCGATACACACAAAGCTGTCAAGCCATAACGGAACTTGGGATATTCAGGAAGTCATTACCTGTCATTAATAACCCGTCATTGGGGCGAATTTCTGACAGACCTTCATCTCAGCGGTCCCAGGGTACTAACCATTTGCAATAAGCAACGTCTTACTACAATCTGCAAGTTTTTTTCTATAGACTGGATGAACTGAATATCTTAATGTAATCGTTTTAATACTTTTACATCAAAAGTGATCGACCTGCTTTGCTGCTTAGGCCAGGAAGGTATGCCTTTATCCTCGTTGGCGTATGTGTTTGTGTGTGTGTGTGTGTGTTTGTTTGTTCACGATATAACTCACACAATAATGAACGGAATCCCAAGAGATTTTCAGGGGAATTCGAAAATTGGCCAACAAAGAATTTAAAAGATTTGGGTGTGGATCCGGCACATGATCCGGATTCAGGAACGTCATCAAGGAATATTCACAAAAGTAAGTCAATTATGCACGGACGAACCCGGGAATATTGGCGGATAAATGAATGCAAACAGGGTATTGGTGGAATAACACAAAAGGGACACCCCCCCCACACCCCCCATCCCCCACCCCCCACATTGCGGAGGATTGCAGTCCTTTGAATGCAGATTTCTAGTTTAACTCTGAATTGATCACTGCCACATTTTAACCACTTACAAATTTTTTCCTTATCCCGTCATGGAGCGGTGACTTTGTGACGTCAGAGTTTTATTGATTATTTAATATAACTACACGGGTCAGCGCCCGGCAACAAAAACCGGCTCTTCAATTTACGGCAATGTATTTCAGTTCTGATTGGTTTCGGAGGCAATGCGTCACTACAAAATATGACAACTTCGTGTCCAGAATGTTACCTGGCCAGATTAACACGGTGTCTTATACTATCAAACCAATCGCATTTTCCAACGTGAGGTACTTAATTTAAGATTCTTTACGATGTGAGGAATTTGTATTTCCGCGAGGATATATTTTTAGTTTGAGTAACTGACAAGAGGTCTGCCCATATATCCCCGGTCTTGTAGGTCGTAATGTGTCAGGTTATCGCTAATATTTTTTATAGCATGTTATAGGCCAGTGCAGGAGCTATATATATATATATTTCTCAACCAATCACATATTCCCACCGTGAGGTACTTAATTTAAAATTCTTTACAATGTGAGGAATTCGTGCTTCCGCAAGGATTTTTTTAAGCAGGTTGAGTGAATGACCGGAGGTCTGCCCATAAATTCCCGGTCTTACAGGTTGTAATGTGTCATTTTTTATCACTGATACTATTTATGGCGTATAGTCGGCCTGTGGAGGAACGTGGATAGCGTTGTTGTCCAAACTTTAGATGGCAAGCAAATCCTGTTTAATTAGCATGAATACCCAACTTTACTACAGAGACAGAACTTGTAGAGGTGCTGAATTCAGAAACACGTCACGTCCACAAAATCAATTGAATACAAATGAGCTAATTGATATTCATAACTACATGTGATGTTTTTCTGCCAATTTTCTGGATACAAAGCCTTGCCGAGGGACATTCACAAACCCAACTCAAGGTCGACAACTGAAACAGCCATTTCAAGCTCCAATTTCTCTCTTGTTTTACCTGGCGTGAGCAACAGTCAGTGGTGATGACGCTACGGGGAAAAACCTAAATTGTCATATAATTTTTTTTCCCACGAGAACAAATTCAAACCTAACTATTGTTGATTCTGTCCGGGTGCATAAATAGGCAACACTTTGAGATGTTGACAAGCTACCAATGTGGCGTATAATTTGACACCACCTATTCCATTCTCTGTGCAGACAATATTATCTTGGTTCTTCGGTTACTGAGCACCATCGTTTAACACCGATGACAGCCGAATTGATTATCTTTAGACAAACAGGTTTTGTGTCAATAATGTATAAAGGTAGCAAATAATGTCTGCTGTACCTAGGACCTCCTTGAATCTGAGCGATGTACAGTTGTGTCTGGCTTAACGGCCAGGGTTTATGTCGGGATTTATAATATTGCAGCCGCGAAGACCACCCAGACGAACACAATACCGTGACAAAGTCGACAGTATTTTACATAACAAACTGATGCCTGCATGGCATTGTATATGCCCGGACCAAACATTGTCACGAGGAAATGTTCTCCTATTGATTTGTGAATCAAACGCACCGGTGTTAAAGCTTCAGATTTAACCCCCCCCCCCCTTATCCTTTTTATGGATCTCCCAACCCACATTTTAGGTTACCCTAACCCCCCCTGGTAATCTGAAACCAATTTCGGATTACCACCGAAGTTAGCCTGATCCTAATTTCAGGTTACCCCCGCTCTGTTCAAATTACCCCATTGCTGCTTTAACTAAACTATTACAACATTTTTTATTCATGATATATTATTTCAATAAACCATATGAAAGATATGAGATTTAAAGCTGAAATCACTCTATCAAAAATGAAATGTCGCAAAATGTTTATTATAGTGTTAATTATCTTTATATTGACTCATACACTCCATCAAAGTGCATGACACATAACATGCAAACAAGATATCAAAAAGATTCTAATTATTTAGGAAATTAAGGTGAAAGAATTTCCATGAATTTTAAAGTTAGTAAACACAAAGCAACTACTCTTTTGGAGGGGTTATTTGAAACCATTGGGGGAAATTCGAAATGGGGGTAATCTGAAATTGCTACACCGTAGTCATCAACTAGAAACAGGATTGACAGGAACAGAATTACCATCAGCTGAGAGGTAAGCATAGATCAGAAGAATAGAAGCGTTTTACAGACAAACTATCAAATCTAACAAATGGATCATTTGAAACACTCGCCTGTTAGTTCTAAAGCTTCAAGCTTTTTTAATTTAGATTAATTGAACGCGAGTTATCATGCTAATTATTGTCCACAACGGAGACATTAATTACTACCGAATTTCTAATCGACTCCTTTGTTGCAATCAAATTCATGACAGATGTTTTTTTAATGAATGCGTTTGAAAGGTGGTATAGCTCGTCAGTGTATTGTCTATCGGTAAAAATCGTTAAAACAACTGCTGCCTCATATCCCATCGAACACCATAGCATTTTATGTTGTTTTGATAAACACATTTCATTAACTCCTTAACTCCTCCGCGTTCCCTGTCCTTATAAATATCTCCTTGGATTCCCCAGGTGCCTATGCGTTAAACGCACAGGGGATTAGTGTTGTCGGATCCATGGAACGTCCCACGGCCAAACCTTTATCGTCTATCAGTCAATTTGGTAATTTTTATATTTCATCCAAAGCTAACTTATCCGCGTAACTGTCTTTGCAAGGGCAAATAACTATGGCTTATGTTTTGTTATAGAGACCAGATTGGTGCATTTAGCTTTAAAGGGAAACAACATGTATAACCGACTTATTCAGTGTGCAGTTCTGCCCCTTTATATTTTTTTCCACCGCCAGGAGGGTATGTGTTCATCCCAGTTCGTTTGCGCGAGGGTGTATGTGTGTGTGTGTGTGTATGTGTGTGTGTGTTCACAACATAACTCCTGATCGGAATTTTATGAAATTCCAGTGCATTTCGGGAATGGACCAGTGATGAATCTACTAAATTTTGGATCCGTCACACGATCCGGATTCGGGATCGACATAAAGGAATATTCACAAATATAGAGTCACTAATGGACGAATGAAGATGAGAATAAGAGCCGTAAAGTAAAGGCTAACACGGTTTTGGGGGTATCCGTAATCTCACAAATTGTTGATAAATTGATAAGGAATTGACATTCTATATCTCGCAATGTAACTGCGAATATAGATCCGGAAGCATATTTAAAAGCATCACAAACAGAAAAATTGTAGGAAAGCGCACAGTTTGGCCATCGAAATATTGGTTTAAGCATTCTTGCATCCAGTTTGATCATTCTTTGCGTGAAATATATTAAACTTTTTCGTAAATTTCACTGATTGTGAATCTAGAATCAAAAGAGTAGCCACTTGAGCCTTTTTTTAATGGTAAACTCACATAAATATATGTTATATGGAGTTTGGACATACAGTCCTAAATAAAAACTGGCAGGCTAGCAAGTGTAAAAACTTTCTGATCTTTTATGTCTCGCATTAAAACGGTTAATGGCGAAACTGCAAGGACTGCAAATGATGTGCCACTTCGACAAAGAAACACCACTCCATGGCTATCCCAGTACTGTGTATATAATCCAGAAGCGGTGGTGTAAGTTTATTAAATTGATAATGTCAGACTTGATGGTTCAGTAAAACAAGTTTTCCGCTCTAGATATGTGTGAACTGATAGATTATTTTTCGGCACCGAAAGGTGAACAATACTTTCAATTACGTTCCTATATGACCAAACACGTATAGCTCATCTCAGAGTTCAACACAGGAATGGCTATTAGACACGTGTCTATATGATCCGAGGCAGCCCGCGTCAACGAAGTGTCCTTGTCTGGAGATATGCTGTAAATATTAAATATTATTTAACGAAAAATTATTTTTCCATGTATATAGACATGCGATGTCGATTATAAGGTTGCCAAATGGTCGGGTGTACCGTGTACCAAAACCACGTTAAAAATCAAATTAATAGTTGTTTTCTGTATTAACTGACCGATGCCTTCTTATGTGTACCGCGTATAAAGAATGCCCTATCATTTCATCATCAGAAATTAAGCGGATGATCTTGCTGATGGCATTTTCCGGGAAACAACGCCGGCGGATCCGGTGTTCATCTGAACGAGACTCGACTCCCCATAGCTTGATTGAGAAAATGAATCTAATGGACAGACGAGAAACAGTTATCGTCTTTCATTTGATTTGTCTGGAGTTCTTAAAAACGCGAGACATTGAGCAGAGACTGACTTCTCTGTCCGTTTTATCTGTCACGCGGGAAAGGTGAGTGTCTCTCCCTATGACACGACAACGCAGAGGATGGAATAAAGGGCTGGAGTTAGCGCTGGAGTTAGCGGCGACTCTGGGCATGTTACAACGGTATTTTCTTCATATACCCAGAAGTAAATGGCTGCTTACTATGTATATACTAACAGACGGACAACCTAACCTGATTATATCCCATGCAACATTGTTTGCATTTGATACATTGATATAAATTGTGATCAGAATATAGTGATTTATTTTCTGTGTGGTAGCTCAAAGTCGTGACATCAGAAGCTCATAGTCGTGTTTTATTTGCTAAATTATGAAGGAAAAAATGGTGTTACACAAACCTGGTGATGGTAACCCTGACGGCGAGAACTGAAATTTGAAGCAGTACCGCAGTTTCCGCTGTCAAGCCGTCATGACGGACGGAGATAAAAAGCTTCCAAGTAAAACAAGCCTCGACCGTTATTAATAACTATTGGATGAATACTCGTAAATCAATCTTGAATGTAATTTTATTATTTTCCCTACACAATAATGTCACTTTTGTTATACCTCCGGAAAATGACAGCTCCACAAGCATATGGAAATGAAAAAGCACAGTTACAGGCTGCCGCTAGGGATACATGAGATCGTCTACAATCAAATCAAATTATATCTAATTCCTAACATTAATACTTTTATAAATGGTTAATAACAGAGATTTTGTCATCGACAGGACTCAAAAGAGTGCCTACCCTGAGAATCTCAGCCGAGAGGCGAGATTCTCACCGTAGGCACCGGCCCAGGCCGTGTCTCATTCACATACCAGTGCGCCTATATAAGGTTACTCGGTGGTATGCAGAGCAATGGGGACGTTTACACACCCAAGACGGACAGGCACAGAAGGAACTAGAAACACCAGAATATGAAATGAGAGGAAGTCGGTGCTACTGTCCTGTCGCTCATTCTGAAACCGGAATGTAATTCTGCAGATGTACATACTTTATTGGGCTAGCATAAAAAATTGAGGCGATACCTCAAACAAAAACAAGTTCGGTGAGAACCCTGGCGTCTCGTATACATTGATAAAAGGGAGGTTTCGTTATCCTCTGGCTTTGATAAGTCAAGCATCCTTTTAGTCGTCCAAATCCTAGATAAAAGATGGGAAGAGCCTCAGATATAGAGCGGTACTCACTGTGTTTAGTCCGGACCCAAAACTGGTAGCAAAAGAGTTTGATTTTTACAAGAAAAGGCAGATTAACACTGAAGGGGTTAAGGGGTATGTACACTGCCAAAGCTGATCAATGTAAACGTGTGTAAAAATCATTAAAATTTACAAATATCCAGGGCAAATATGACTGTGTGATGGCAGCTGCGTCCCAGGAGTACTGAAGTGTTTTTATATAACACGCCCTCAGGTGTACCCTCCGTGGTCTGCGTGGTTGTGGTCCATGCGTACTCTGACTTTGAATCCACGACATGCCCTTACGTCAGTGTAAATTAGTTATTCCTGTGTCCCTCAGACACCCGTGGGACTCAACCGAGGCTGACACGGACCCATGTTCGACTGGTGCCAGGTTGTATAACCTCTACTTAAAACGACAAGTGTAACGGCCTTCTTACATGCCAATCAAATTCAACACACGTTATTATTAACATCTGATCCGGTCGCTTCACCGACGGCAGTGTTTTGTTTGCCCCGCCTTGAAAGCCCTGCTGTCGGAAAGCATCATCAGAATAAAGATCAAACCTTTTCCAACATGATTTTCTTTTATTTGCTCTCTGCTCAGCAGTTTGTTTTTTAAATTAGGTTATGGCAGCATTAATACCTCAATCAGCATTTCTGGTATCAGAAGAGGGATGTCCTCCCGTGGTTTAATATGTAAATTTGCACAGACAAGCACAGGATTTTTTTTCTAAAAAACTCCTTGCATGACATCTCTGGTGCCTTGAATTCACTGAGATTATAGAGTACAGTTTAAACATATGCAAACTCTACAACAGATTCTGATATCTCTGATACTGCAATAAGTGCTCTTCCCAAGAGTCTATAATTAGCGAGGTATATGCATTTGGCAGTCTTCCCAAATAGACATGTTAGTCACTGACATAGTCTGTACTATTGGTTGTAAATTTGTCTTATACAGGGCATTCTTTCTCAGTTCGCATAGAGATAAAATCACAATAACTTGGCCCGCACACACACAAATAAATTGTTCTACGGACACTGAAGCAAAAATATACGGAGAGTGCTGACAAATGTTCCCCTTTTAGGAATATTTACCGGCCGGGGACAAAATATGCGGAACCTGTGAGTTTACAGGAAGAATAAAAAATGTACTCTAATACCGAAAATGGCCATTATAAACAGCACTAAGTGTAATTAAGTGTAGACTACCTAAACTTTGAATGGATCAAGGCAAATGCTCCAATCGTCAACAATTTGGTGCTCGCTCATTAAAAAAAATTTAAAATTGAAGCGGCGTTTCGTAGAATATTTTTTCGGTGTGGCCTTGATTTATCACATCCGTCAAAGACACTGTACGTATCTATACATCATACCCCTCTGTCATATGACTCAGGTGTAAACACAGGCCGGTGAAAGCACTGGCACATCAAGGAATTTAGCTAACGGTTGTGGCATACATTAAGGACGGATGGGTAATTAAAATGGCCATCGGGACATCTTGCTTCAATGATGCATTTATTCCCCTTTCTTATATAATACAAATGTTTTTGTTTTAATGTTATGACATTACATTTCACATTAATTCCAGTGAAGCATGACAGTTCTTTGTAGGACCTGCCTTTTGAAACGTTATAGATCGCTATCCCCATTAGTAAATCAGTTCAATCAAGGATAGTCGGAATCCAAGTAAACACTGTGGTCTCTTAAAAAGAACAAGCTTTGTAAGATGGATAAACCTTTATGCAACTACTCCCTACAGATAATAAAACTTAGCAAAACCCTAACTTCGCTGCCAGCTAGGCTAGATACTTTGCCAAAAGCTTCTGTATTTTACGTATAACTTCTCTAGAATCAGGCGAGACCACACACGAGATTGGTCAAAATATTTTCATCGTATCTTTGTTATGTAATCATGAAAGCGGAGAATTTAAAAGGGAATCCAACCTTAATGGGTATAATTCTCGTTTCAACACTTTTTTTACTTTTGGAAACCAGATATACCGTAGGACTTGAAAGCATGTCGTTAACACGTCCATAAAATCCAACCCCGGTCTTGAATAGACCATGTAATAGCTAGGTATCAGGGTTTAAAAATTGGCATATTGAAGAATAAGTAGTTCATAGAGAAGGAAATGTTTCATGTCTCAATTTGTCCAAAGGTACTTCTGCTTTTAGATAATAACACAATTTTCCGCTACATATATTTGCATCTCTGCTTGAATGTTATCCCTTGCTGTAAACCTTTAATTTTTTCAAGCTAATTATTCACAACGAGACAATTTCCCGTTTGTCGGAATATAAGACACAAAATACTTGACAAGAATTGACAGCTACGTATGCAATAGTGATTGATAACCACAAACGGAAAGACAATTATCAACAATTCGAAAAACGAGGTTACTGCTTTAACCTAGCATTTTTAGTGTGTAGGAAGATTATTAAAGTTGCATAAACATTTGCAGTTATATGCGTATTATCTCACGTTATTAGTTGGTTTTTGCCTGAATATTGAATTTCTCAAAATAACCGTCCTGACACGCGTACTAACTTTATGTGATTCACCTGTTTTGTAACGTTGTAATCGTTCCGTGTGTGAGTAAAAACCGTCCGTGTGTCTGTTCACCTTGACACGACTGCTTAATCAGAGGTCCGATCTTATCATGGCCTACAACTCTTAAACAAGGAGAAGAAAGATGATAGAAGAAACATCGAATGGAACCTTGAAAAACGTACATTTGTGATGTCTTGAGCTACTGATCGCGCCAGGTATAATTTGCCATTATATTTCTTCATTTTATTTACTTTATGGGTAAGTGCATAAGTCCCTTTAAAACCTTTTTTTTCCAAATCCAAAATCGTTAACGAACATATCTTCGACTTTCATGTGCGAACATATCTTCGACTTTCATGTGACAGAACACAATGTATATAAATATTACATACCTAAACACGCTCGATTTGATTATTCTATATTGAATTATGCACGTATTTGTTATCTCGTCTAAAATTTAAGTTTTCATTACGTACCTCACATATTTACGTCCTGAGGATGATTTCCCTATATTCGTTTCGTTATAAATCAATTTAGCGACTTATGTTGGAATCACATACTAACTATTTTGATAATACACATACATTATTTAGAGGTCAGAACCTGTAGATGAATTATTACAGCATTGTCTAAGGATAATAAAAAAAGGATAGTGAACCGGTGACCTTCAGCTTTTTAACCACTTTATTTAACCACTGTAGACCACGTCCTACTCAAAATCCAAAAACGTAAAAATAAATTTCAATCTAGTGTAGAAAGCTATACAGAAACACCAACCTTGTACAAAACTGTACTTCTCAGAATCTCATTTTTTTTCAATTTTAATTTTAATATTTCTTTCTGATGATATTTCCTGAATCCAAATAGATTTTACTTTTTGGATATTGCTGACATTTTTTCTTTATGCAGATAAATCGGCCAAACTACAAGTTTTCACCAAATACTCTACGTTCCCATAAACAGACAAATTTTAATCAAGAAAACACAGAACTTATAGGTAAAAAGGTAATATTGCACATTCGCCACGCTGTTTGAATATGAGTTCAGTTAAATTGTTAAAAAAATTTTGCCTCATTGTTACTAATATCAGTCAAACACAATATCAAAATAGGCCATCTTGGCATAATATACATAATAGTTTTTCTGTTAAGTGATATCTACGGGATATTCACACTGAAAGTCTCAAAACCTACATATATCAACATAGATTCTTAGCAAATCTGAAGTTGAATACCTGTAAATGTCACTCCAGTTGTCGAAATTAAACGAATGAGGATTAAAATATATGGGATTTATATTTTAACAGGTGACATTAGTCACACTGACGTAGCACTGTAGTCCCATAGTATAACATTCCTTGGCTATCAGATCTCTGATATTGGCGTAAGGTTCACTTACCGGGCACGCTGTAACGGTTGACGTCAGAAGGACACCTGTTACTTTCTCTCCAGATTTCTTGTTCACTTTTAACATATCCAAAAAAACCCACACCGTGAACTAGGCATCTGGTTTTACAGTCTGCAATGTCAGTTTGTCAAATGTTCAAGTTGTTCTCACGCACGAGGAGTCCAAGGCCGTCCCGCTCACGAGACCAAAGAGCGCACGTATGGCGGACTCATATCGGTGCCGGGAAGCCATCTGGCGTGGAATCGACTGGTGCTGAAAGGAGGCCCGTCCCATCAAGAATGGGGCGTACTCCAAACAGCCACGCCAACAACACTCGTATAAACAAACTGACCGTCGGTAATCGGTACCAAAGGGCCTCCTAACGTCGCATTTATCGCGTCCACTCCGTTGTCTGTTTAACCATGCAATGCTGATAAAAGTTAATCCACTGCTGTTGGTTCGCGTATCTGATTATTAGAATATTACGGATCGCCTTTACGTGCAGATCTAACGAGCTAAGATAAACAACGTTAGACTCTCATTACAAACAAAACGCACAGCACCTGTCCACCAGTGTGCTGGCCAAATGACTTGTTACTGCAGTTAACGAGTTAACTGGATACAGTGAAAGTAGCACGCCTGGACGCGGTATGGCCAGCCGCGTGATTTATAACGTGATCTGCAAGGTGGTTGCACGCTATATTTAGAATTAAATAAATAAAGTAAAATTTACGTTATATATAGATTAATTTCATAGTGATGGCTTGAAATTAATGTCTAGAACTTCAACATCTATTCAACACTTTGAAGACTTTATTTTTTAACACTGAAAGATATAAATTATAACTCTACAGATCATTTACTATTAGATACTTAATTATATGATTACATAATCGCCAAAATTAGGGCTAACATAATATCCATTAATACACAGGCCGCATTGAAGCCAGGCCGCAAATCTCTGCTAACACAGATATATTCCAAGGTCATCTCCAGATTTCTTCACTGATTCGTTGTTTTATAGACAGTCTGACAACCTCTTCGGCATACGCAAAGTATCGACATTTGTCATATAACATCCGGGATTGAGTGTGTACTCAAAATGGCAGCCCATGTGCGATTCCGGGAAACATGGAGAAGTAAACCTGTCATGGTGCGGTAAGATCGTGGAGATGCGAAACCATAATACAACGAGGACATTCTGCAGGCAAGAATTTATCTGCATAAAAGAGTTTCATGGCAAAGGGGAGTGCATCGCCAAAGTTTAAAGCGGAATGACGCATATATATATATATATATATATATATATATATATATATATATATATATATATATATATATATATATGATTCTTTATTTCTGTGGGACAGATTTCAAATATATTACAGTATATATGAAGTATAAGGTTGAAAAGAAATAAAGTATTATTTTTCCAGTATTTGTTAATTCTAAATCAGCTTTAGATATATAATATTTCATATTAAATTCACAAATTGAACTTTAGTCTTTAATTTTAATTATTAATATGTTTCATTTCCAATATATAAATATTATTCTTTGAATATTAGAAGAATGATCACATTGGCCATCCCCCCCCCCCCCCCCCCCCCACTTGCTAAACAGTGGGTAATGACGTCTATTCTAGTTGTGTATACATGAAAAATAAATAAATAACAGACCATGCTTCATTAGAGCAACGCCAGCACTGTGGACACATCAGAGCATTTAGCGTGTGTTAATTGATTATAGTCACGGAGGTCACAATAAGCGTGTGTCCAGTGATCCGTATGAATGTTTAAGCGGTCAACCTCATTACGGATGGTCTGTAGCATATTCACACAGTGTATTATAATAAGGCAAGGATATCGATCCGATGTATAGCCTTGATCTACAACAATCACGCAGCCAAACATGAAATATTCAGTGGTCCAAACGGCTAGGTCCTATGCACGGATTGACTGTTCTCTCATGGACCGCTCAACAGACTTACAGGATAATTCATCCGTAACAATTTGTAAATTACACGTCACGTGTAATTTAATGCGTGTATCAGATACATATTAATGAGTTTCTCTTAAATCTCCTTGGTGCAAGGCTGAGAATTACACACCGGCTGGGGGGGGGGGGGTCATATTTCGCCTTGAATATGGTCATATGGGTTATTCTTTTATATAACAGCATTTTAACGGGAATATAAGAGCAGAAGACCAGCCATATTGCTGAGGCATGAACTCTGGTCACCCGGGATCTGACTTGTGACCTGACCTTTTTGGTGTATCAGAATACTTAAAATAATATTGTTGTTAATAAATCTATTCCAAAACATTTCAGTTCATGTATAATGCTTAAAAGATTATGAAAATATGTGGCTACAAAATGTCCTCTATAAATTTATTGCCATATCTAATAGGTTTGAATTTGCTAATGGAATCAATAATTAATTTGGGACTTTAACATATAGACAACTTTTTTCATTAGGTAAGGAACAGGGTCATGTGACAAAATATATACACCAGAACCTGGTAGGCCACAGAAAAACAACAAAAAACAACAGGTATAGTAATTGCATCAATTCCTACAACATTTATTATTGCTCTAGATAAGATTTTTATCAATTATTAATAAGATTCGTTTCTAATTAGCTCTATTTTCTCCCTCTGTCAGGCAGACATCTTACATTACCCTTGCTACGCATTTCGCAAAAGTTCCGTGGCTAGGCAATATCTTTGACCAAAAAAATATATATTTTGGTATTCAATATTTTTTATATGTAAATCTACCTCATAAATACCAAATATATGAGATAAGCTGACGCTTTAGCATCGATGTATATATCTTGCCTGACGTTCATATTTCCCTGGGGATGCTAAACATGTGACTTGCCTGTTCCGCAAGCTGTAAACGTATTAATAATCACATGTTTATACATGGATTGTCCAGTCTCTTACCCGTTTTCGCTCTCCGTAAGGATAAAAATTAAATCGATTTTACAGGCTACTGAACTTTGTATTTCAAGTCCTTGCCCACTAAACTGAACCGGTATACACTAGCATCAGCGGTGCGATCCATATTTGAACCAAATATGGTAGCCATATATTGCTTACACTGAAGGGAAAGGCTGGCCAAAGAACGTACATGCAGACAGGTTGGTCATATGGGGTACAGACAGGCTGACGGTCAGGCTGGTCCCATGGTGTAGAGACAGGCTGACGGTCAGGCAGGTCATATGGTGACAGACAGGCTGACGGTCAAGCTGATCATATGGTGTACAGACTGGCTGACGGTCAAACTGGTCAGATGATGTATAGACCGGTTGACGGTCAGGCTGGTCAGATGGTGTACGGACAGGCTGACGGTCAGGTTGGTCATATGGTGTACAGTCAGTCTGACGGTCAGGTTGGTCATATGGTTACAGACAGGCTGACGGTCAGGTTGGTCATATGGTGTACAGACAGGCTGACGGTCAGGCTGGTCATATGGTTACAGACAGGCTGACGGTCAGGTTGGTCATATGGTGTACGGACAGATTGACGGTCAGGCTGGTCAGATGGTGTACAGACAGTCTGACGGGCAGGTTGGTCATATGGTTACAGACAGGCTGACGGTCAGGTTGGTCATATGGTGTACAGACAGGCTGACGGTCAGGCTGGTCATATGGTTACAGACAGGCTGACGGTCAGGTTGGTCATATGGTGTACAGTCAGTCTGACGGTCAGGTTGGTCATATGGTGTACAGTCAGGCTGACGGTCAAGCTGGTCATATGGTGTACAGACAGGTTGACGGTTAGGCTGGTCATATAGTGTAAATCAGGTTTTGTTTGATTTCTGTTCGACAATAAGGGAATAAGTCAGGTGGACGTCAAGAAAAATTCTGCCAGACTCAATAGTCAGTTCTACGCCCAAGTTTTTTCACTTCTTCCTGGAAGCCAGACTTATCTGTCTTGAAAAACGTTAACAACATTTCAGTTTTAGAAACCATGTATAAAGTCTGACAGACAAAACAAGGTAGAGACAGGGTCCCTCGACAGACGTGATTAATCGACAGGGCTGCAACTGCTCACCAGAGTGCAACAAGGCTGACGGACAGGGTGGTTTTGTGAACAGCAGCGCGGTAAAAACATGACAGCCCCTGTCTATAAGTTTATTATATACAGGTGCCCCTTGATGGTGACTAATGATTCCACAGGCAAGCTTTTATTGATAATGTATTAACCGAATTTTTAGGGGTCATAAGAACTAATAATTTTTTCCTTCGCCTGAACAACAGAGCCGGGACCCCGCGACCGACGAGCGTAAAATCAGCGCATCTCAAAAGCGGATCCGCAGCGGGTGCAAGGGGTCCAGGGGGTTCGGACCATCCTTTTTTAACCATTTTTCAAAACCTTTTTTTCAGATCAATTTTTTGCGGCCTGAATCCCCCCCCCCCCTACACACACATACACACACACACACACTCTTTCCGGACTTGGGTACCATTCGTTTAGGTTCTGTCCTTACTAGCCCTGGGTAGAGCCCTACTTTTCCTAAACCCTGGATCCGCCCCTGCAACTAGTGCAACGTTTCGCGTTCGGTATTGTCGGTTCATTAACACTGTCGCATGCCTTTTGGGCACTGAATCATATAAGCTACAAATTCTGGCGGTTGTAGTCCGGAGCGCTCTCCTGTGACCGAAGTGCTCTCGTTAAGCCTGAGCAAACTCCAACGGCAAGAAAACTGAAATACCCCCAAAAGCCTCTATGAGGAAACAGCAGGACTTCAATTAAATGCTTTGCTTGACATGGCTGCGGTAAAATCAAACTTTGTCAGCCTTAGGGACCGTGGCCGCGGGTAAACGAGTTCTTAAATCAGTCCACTGCTTTGTCAGGTGTCCCCGATGACTGCCGCAAAACCTTTCCACATAGCCGTCACTGTACACACGTATTTGACTCATATTCACCGGAGGGTATGACTTAGAAAGTTAATGTTGCGTTTCAATTGAATCCACAAGATAAATATGACTACAGTTGTAAACGGGAGCTCATCTTATTGGTCTGTACCATACAAAAGGTCTTTTTTTTTGTTTATACTGAAAAAAGATGCTGTTTGGTTTTCAAAAAATGTTTAAAAGTTTAACTTCAAAGAACTTTTAAATTTTCTGATTTTTTTTCTTCAAATTTATCACCTAATTTTTTATGGCATCAGCATAACGTGGTTTATTTCTTTACAAATGCAACAATGGTATTTTAGTCCAATCGTATAAGCCTGAATTTAAGTCATTGCAACAAACCCTTGTGGAACTGGAAGATACATCACAAACTGTAATTACCCATTTTATTTATGGCCTTACATTATTTCATCATAAGTTAATTAAATATTTCTCAGTAAGTCATCCGTAAAAATGATTCCCCTGTGCAGTAAAAAGGAAGCTCTAGAAACAATCTGGCGCGCCCTTGTGCGTATTCACCGCAGGCACCAATATACCAAATGACCAAATGTACAATTTAGAATGACGCCCAGACAAGTGCCTACCTCCAAAAGGGATAAAAATTCCGACTGAATCGGCAACTTCTCCGTATGAATATCAAAATTTAATTAGATCTTCGAAATTATTTTCTGCGTAATTTTCCTGACATACAGGCAGAGAAACAGAACTGGACAGAAATAACGTCAAAATAGCAGACCCAACCCCATTTGTTTTCAGTTCAAAGTACATTTTGCTGTTTGGACCACCATTTTTTTTAAATTATTATGGTTTTCTCTCTAGTCTTTCCTGGATGGACACTCCTTTTCCATAATCCTGGATTTGCCCCTGCTTCCTTGGTTGGCGGAGGTATTATCTCATGTTCTGTATGATACAGCCTGTGCAGTAAGACCCAAGTCACACCAAAATGCCGGTGCTGCTACGGTTTAAACCGTGGTAACACCTTGAAGAACCGTGTAGATTCCTAGCCATACCTTAAAGAACCGTTAGAGTACCTTGAAGAACCGTGGAAAACCGTGAGGCACCGGGATTGAGTCCCGGAAGTTTTAAACGGTTTAAAATTTCCGGGACATGTCAAGATACACCGTGGGGAAAGGTCATACCGGGATAAACCGTAGTCAAATCGTAGTAAAAGCGTAGTGACGCCGGATACACCGTAACAACACCTTGACGCCACCGTGAATTTCCGTAGTATTTCCGAGACCTATTGTCGGTGTGACTGGGCCCTAATAAAAGGGAAGAATGACACATAACAAAATTTGCTTAATCTAGGGCGATAGGATTTTGGTTGAGTACGCAGTGTTATAATCTGTAGTCGCAAAGTAATAATGTCTGTGTCTCAGCAGACTTTATAGATGCGATACTAACTCGGTGCACAAGGGTTTTAGGTCTCCTGGTACTATATATGTCCTGGTAATACAAAGATAATTAACCTTCCTTGGGCCAAAGTCCTAAATTACAATCCTAAAAAGAGCCAACATGCCGTGTAATCCTGCTAAACCTGCTTCATGAGAAAGTCAAAACTGCTTGTCAAACTTGTTTTTCTTTCATACATAAAAAAGCTCCCAGGTTTTGATGTTGAAACCTTTCCGTCCTCTGATATTTAACCAACATACCGTGGCCTTTGGTAACCCAGACGACAAGATCATTTTATGAAGGGACATAGGTCAATTATATTGAAAATGCCACGAGACTACATTTGATGCTGTTCAGTGGTTCCAGTCCCCTATAAGCGATTTTATTCCTCTCCTGTGTGGCTCTAAATGCTGTTCCAGTAAAATTATATTTGAACTACCTCTCCATATACATGTACATAATTGCTAAAACCGGGTACTTGACTTACTATAAATATATATTTTATACTACTGCTATATATACCTAAAGCTTATATGCTAATCTATGTTCCGACGATTGTCTGCAACAGATAAAAATTTTCTGATTTTTAACTGTTTTTTAGGAGGTGGATTAGCTGATTTAGTATCCGATTTGTTGCAAGTGTTCATGTCATGTTGGTGTAAATAAATGCATATTTCTCCAGTACATTTACATTTAAAATGGATCACCAAAACATGTCCATTATGGTGAAAACCGTCTACTTGACAAAACATTATTAAGTAATGAGCTCTGTACAATTAACAAGACTAAATAAAGTTAATTGTGTTTATTTCAGCTGATAATTATTGTTGTGGCTCCAGTAACAATATGATATGTACATGCCTACATCACGCTTTACTGTGAAAATCAATGGAAAAACTGATAACAACTCAAAATAATTACTGCTGCATGGGATCAGGTAATCATAAGTGTCAAAACATTAGAAAAACTAAAGACACAACGATACATAGAATGTAAGATTGAAGGTTTCTTTGAAAAAAAAAAAGTCTCAGAGATGTAGATTTTGGCTGAAAAAGCCACTTACTCTGATCAGACAAGGATTTATGCATTTTATGCCTTAATGTTTTATAATGAGTCCCGATTGATTTATTAGTTCATTTATATATTTCTTATGTTTACACAACGTAGTAGTCAGATTAAGATGGTCAAATGCATCATCCAATAGTTTGACATTCTGTGAAGAAATTTTCAATTTAATAATATGAAGAATATGTCAATGAATATCACATTAAATCACAAAAAAAGTGTCAGCATTTGCACTGTGCAAACATCATGGGATTTTAATGAAATGACGTTACCTTACTAGAGCACAAACATTGATGTCGACTTCCACATGTTTGGACATAGTTGAGCTTCATGTCCATTTCTTTCTTCCTTTTTTAGCATGAACATTAAAAAGAGAATAAATTATTGTCCTTTATTGACTTCTACCATGGCTCAGATACCTTAAAGATCTGACAAAATACATGTACTTAATTGGTTCTTACAAATAGTTTATAACAAATTTTGGTCAATACATAGGCGAGGAGCCTAAATGGTCAACCTCCCCGGAAGCTATACTTTTATCCTTGTTAGCAAACCAAATTTAAAATATGTTACAATAAGCTAACCGCCAAGGCCGGGCAAACCCGCGGGTCAAAACTGATTTCCTCTTTCACTGCACACTGACCTTCCACATGTCAAGATATGTTGAATGGCTTACCGGTGTCACATTTTATAAAAAAAAAATCAATCAAGATTGTTATAGCGTTATGGTCAAGCATGGAACAATTATACCTTTCAAGAACATGTGTAACATGTATATGTACAATGCAAGTAGTTTACAGTTCTAGCCCGATTATAAGCACCAATTACACAAACGTCACCCTTGAAATACTAGCATAGATGTAAACAACACAAAATTATTGCAGGTGGCGCCACCAGTCCTGTCTACGAGAAAGCCGTCAAGGATGCATGGACATGCAAAATTGAGCAGATAACACACTTTTGCTATGTGCAGAGATGCATGAAACCCGAAAACCTGTTGCAAAATCTGATACAGTTGGCAGTCTGCCAAAGCTATAAATAGATCCAGACTAAAACTTGGCCTGTTGCCAATGTTGGAGTGTTGCTTAATCTGTTTATACATACTGAAAGACTAGCTACAATGCTTTTTTTAAACTGCATATTCACAACATTTCATTTCAAGTTGTTTAGAATAATAACAGATGCCTATTGAAGGAAAAAAAATCAGAATGCAGATATATCTTATTCATTGATTATTCTTACATAAAACCTGGATATGTACACCAATTATTTATGTTGCCTGCACAGATCTGCTTATATACTCAAAGAGTTCAGTCCGTTAATACAATAATTCAACTAGCTTTGTTTTCCAAAGTATTTCACAGCCCTTACATTGTTTAAGGTCCAAAACTCTGCCAAATATAATTTATGTTTACATGAACAAAGACAACCTTAGAATCATTTTTGTGCAATGTTACTGAAGTTGAAACAACAGATTTGCAGAAGAAGACTATTGCAGCCCCAGGCTTTGAATTAGGCTTACTAATGGCCATAAGACCGACTTCAGCTTTCTATGACTGTAACAAAAAGCAATTAATCCAATATATTCTTATACAACCCTTAGAGAACCCTACCCTTGAACAATTCCTTGAAAAATTAAACCATTCTGCTTGATAGTTTCATCATAAAACATGTTGAAGCTGAAATAGGCTAAAATTAAGATGTTTTTGCTCAGAAAAACAGGTCGATGTAGGTGGCGCCTCAAATACCTCAATTTCAAATATGAATCATGTCCAACATTTGCACAAAACTTGGTGATGCTAGCTTCTGTCGTTTCTGAGATCTTATAATGCTTACATGGCCAAATGACGAAGTTCAGATTTCTGTAACTCGGCCAAAATTCATCGAACCTAACCATTTGAACACACTTGAGAGAGATTTGTCCTGGAATTATTTCTGTGAAATATTTGCTGAACAGTTTCGGAGAAGAAGATTTTAAAAGTTTTTCAGCCTTTTCTCTATAAAATCTAAGATAATGCAGATTGCCAAAATATAAGCAATATCCAATAGAGTGTTTTAGATGAATAATTTTTTGCCATAAATGTGGAGATGCTAACTCCTGACGTTTCTTAGATAGTATGGGTTAACGTACGGACGACGGACGACGCCAACCATCGCATAAGCTCACAGGTTCGCTACAAAACTTATCAAGAATTAAAGCTGCATTTAGGAAGTTGAAAAAAATGATTTCCAATTTGTTGCAAGTATCCCCTGATCAATTTGCCATGATGTGGTGTTACTGCAATGAGAGAATAATAAGTCTGTTAATCGTTAGGGTCGGTTCCACGGCAATAACTGTTGTACTACATTAATGAATATAAGATAGTAACTTTCAAAGTTCCATTCCTACAATGGGCTTGGGATACTAATTCAATGATACTCTTGTTGTCAAAACGCTAAGAGTATGAGTGGACATTTATTACTTTTTCATCTTTTTCATTTCAACTCTATTTCATGGAGGCTCATATACGACTTGTTGTCATGGTAACGAAATGAAATCTGGACATTTATCAGATCTCAAGAATAAATATGAAAAACAGTAAACAAAAAGTATGACGAGACGAAGTCTGGTAAAATACCTGATACATCTGAAAAGACAAACGATTTCTGTTGGCTAGGCTGAACGTAAAACTCTAGCTATGTAGAACTCGCGTCTGGACTTGCACTCGAGTCTTTTCCAGGGACTCGGACTTGGATTCGAAGGTTCTGGACTCGGACTTGTACTCGCACTCGGAGAGAAGCACTCGATAAATCAGACCAAGTCCATCTCGAGTCCAGTAGAATTCATAATTTCTTTCAAAAGGATATGGGTATTGGACTCTGACTCTGACTTGTACTTGGCATCCAAGTGATTCGGGCTCGAACCTCAAGACTAGGACTTGGACTCGCACTCGAGTGGCATGGACTCGAACTTGCATTTGGACTCGGGTGTTGTGGACTCGACCACATGACTTGTTAGCTTGAATCTCAGCTGAGGAGCATCTCCCCCCCCCCCAACACCCCCACGCAATGCACCAACCAAAATCTTCAAACGCAGATTCCAACCCAGGTTGATCGCTCTCAGGTGTGAATGGAAAGGCCCAATATCCGGATTTGTATCATTAAAACACAAGTACCACACATTGTTACGAAGTCTTAAAGGAATTTATCCTGGTCGAAAATTTTCTTTCATCATGTAAACAATACCACCATTATGAAAATGATAATTCTGTGTAAATCACTTGCGAGTAAATATTTAAATCTTATAATTCAAACTAGAAATCTACATTCGAAGGAATGCAAGCCCTTGTGAACATTTCTTGGTGACGTTCCTCTATCTGGATCATTTCCGGATCCACACCAAAGTCTATTCAATTCCTATTTGTCCAATTCCCGAAATGACCTGAAAATATCATGAGATTCCATTCATGATTGCGTGAGTTATGTTGTGAACAAATACACTTACAAACACACGAACGAGAATGAACGCATAATCTCCTGCCGGAAGCAACTAGCAGTTATCGTACGTCTCGAAGCATCCAGGATTCGGATGAATTGACCTATCCACCACAGTCCAAATGCACCGCCCTTTTAACCTAATTATTATAATGAAGCCCTCAAAAATGCTCCTACACAGAAGGTCTTCCATACCCATAGTGGAGAGAGCTGTTTACAACAATAAAGTCGTCACAAAGGTCGATGACGTATGACGTCGCACTGACTGACGTAATCAGCTGGTATCGCTGTTCTCAATTGTTGAATATAATGCAGTCATTGTGAACTGTCTTGTAATATATTTGATTATTTGTCTTATACGAATTACGTGCCAGGTAAGACATTAATATTTACCCTCTAGTCGGAGGAATTGTTACAGCAACCAATAGACTAGAACTTTTTATACTCTCTCCTTTGTATAAAATAAATATCCCGGAAAACATGCCGACATGGGTACTGGTACAGACTACACGTGTTCTGTTAGACAAAGCTCTGTCAAATTATGCAAATTTGTTTTTGTCCGATGATTGACGCTTTACAATGTTTATGGTCACCTGATTTGTTGCTCTTCACATCAATGCTTATGATTATTCATTGAATTAATATGCGATTAAGGTCACATAGAGTTCATGGATAGGTCAAATCTAGTTTACTCACCTTTTACAAGAGCACTCTTTCCCCTCTACCTCCTGTAACAAAGCCACGATTTTGATACTTTTTGTGGCAATGTAGGCGTGAGTGAAACTGAGACACGGATTCGATCTTGGGAGGTTATATTTACCGACTGGTGTCATGTTTCCACATATTTTAATTTATATTTGCCAAATACTTGATGCTACCTTCTGTCACTTTTATTTTTTTTTAACAAAAAAAAGATAGCATTGGATGGTAGCCTTGACTGGAGCCCACGTTCTAACCCGGACACGTGGTTGGCGTCTAAGTTGACGATACTGCATGCTGGGTATTACTTTTCTCAGGTTTCATATTCCTGTTTGCTTAACCGTAGAAACTCTTTTAACTGTTGGCAGACCGCAAACACAGCCTCCAGCATTGCAAATAATAACACGTATACCAATTTTAATATTTCCGATCTTTTTTTTTAATAAACAAACAGTGGAAGTAAGATTCATGTTATAGCCAAGACAAGATGAGGCTACGTCCAGTTGGCGTCGTTGTACTTAGAATCTGGACATCGGTAAACCCATGCCAAGAACCTTAAACAAGATTTCAGCCTTTCAAATTCCAGTTTGTATTCCAGATATGTAGTGATCGTTTTATTAATGTTATGATATTTTAATTGATATATAAAACCCATAAATTGGGTTAAATCGAGTATTTGTATAGTGTACGCCCCACAGCCAAGAAATAGAAGTCATTAGATATAACTATTTGTCTGTACAACAGTATAAACCATGTTAAACACTGAGCAGTTATTTTGATTAAAGCACTCTTCCAAACACGGTTAACAACACTGGACTTTGAGGATCATCTTCAAACGTATATGGTCAGTGTAGAAAAGAGGACAGATTAAAGTTTTCTGGGGGAGAGCATGGGGCCCAAAGCTGAACAGCGGTGAGCCGAACCCGGGTTGAACGCTCAGCACGCTTAATGGGGAGGCTGTATCCCACAGTCGCGTTTCACTTACTAACGAGTGCGCTTTTCGGGGGTTCCTCTGTTTTACACATCCAAGACCAATAGGTGTGGTATACAGGACCAGGATGAAGCCAGGATAATCATGTTTGGGTCCCATTAGGTGGTTCCAAAGCGGAATGAAATTCTGTTGATGTACACGCAGAGAACCTAAATAAGCCAGCATTGAAAAATGGAGGCGGTTTGTCCTGCAAAAAAATAACAAAAATGTGCAAAGGAGAAGGTAAAAAAATGAAGTGGAAAGCATGATGTACAAAATTAAGTAAACCCCTGAGAAATATTAAAAGTAAGCGACATTAAGATCATGTGTTATTTATTAAATAATTATTGATCATTATTAGTCGATTCGAACTATAAACCTGGTTAAATATCAAATTAAAACTGACTTTTCACCAACAACCCTGCAACAGCGGCATATTAAATAGTTTAAGAGATAACTTATTCCATTGAAATTCCAATACATATATATAGCAGTTGCGGTTTATTTTGATTTAACAAGAAAAAAGAATCAGTAATATTGTATCAACAGTTGTTTTAGAATGTATCCAGGATATATTTAATGTATTAATCCGAGCTTTTTTATATATCATTTATTCGTCATCAGTCAAGTCAGAATACTATTATTATCATACTACTGTTAGTCTGCTAGATGGATATATATCGAGGTACACGGACCAATTGTCTATAACGACATCTGATCACGTCTCAACCCTGTTTATACAACAGTTACCCGGCGATTGTGATCATTGGCCAGTTTTACTTATCATCAGAATGATAAATAGTGAATCTTCTTTTATTCTGGAATAAGGGTACTCATAAGACAATACAAATATAAGCAACACAATGACGATGCCCAACCAACGCTTGATTTAGTTTAGCGTTTTCGCAAATCTTTACAGTTACGAGCAGATTTAAGAGAAAATACACGGGCCATATACAATTTAATATAGCGTTGTAAATATATCACACCCGATTAAGCGGCAGTGCCAACGACCGAAAAAGACTTGAATCTTTAGCTCCCCGTTTCAGCCCTCAATAAACGCTGCTGTCCTGTTTATACAATCTATAATTAGGGGATTATCTTTATAATGAGACGCTAGTGTAAATAAAACTATGAAACATGAGTAATTTCAGTGATATCTTTAAAAAGGAATACTTGATTCATTATATCAAATATTGACGCCTAATGCTCGGTGCTCTGCTGTTCAAAAGCATTGACATTGATCAATCTCTTGTTGCCTCTATAAGATGGCGCGTTCATTCTTGTTTGTGTGTGTGTGTGTGCTTGTTTGTTTACAACACAGCTCACCCAATCATGAATGGAATCTCATGAAAATTTCGGGAAAGGGCCAAGGAAGAATGGAATAGAATTTGTTTGGGACTGGCTCATAATCCGGATCTCATAAGGACTTCCAGGAATATTCATGAATGTACAGTCACATTTGCACGACTGAACATGCAATATTGGCCGAATAAGTGAATGCAAACATTTTTGGGGAACCTCTGCACAAACGAACCTTGGAATATGGGCCAATACGTGAATGAAAACACGGTTTGCGGAGAACCCAATATGAAGAACCACCAACATTGCGGAGGTCTGCATTCCTTACAGTGCATATTTATAGTTTTTCTTATATAAAATAAGCCAAATAACCTCATTCGCCAGTTCTGAACATGCGTTATTTTACACTTGCTGTATTTACTATACTTAATTAGCTTTTATTCCATCTGCATTTGTGCCTGTCTTGAAAGACTATTAATACAAGGTATAAACGTTTACAGAGATGATATTTGTATATCGAAAAAGCTTTAATAAAATGACAAAAGGAATAAGCAGACACCAATACATATCTGTCCATATGTCTGTACAATCGTTAACTCTGTTAATAACTGCTGTATTGAAATCGTTATCAGTGTTTGGCCTGGTTCAGTTACAATGAAAGTATTTGGGCTTTCATAAATCGCAAATATTTGATGATTTGAGGTTTGATTTGAACAAAGCGAAGCATGTTCTGAATTTAAAAAAATGTAAATTTTTATTTGATGAACTCAGCTTGTACAAATAATTAAAATACGCAATGCATGACATGCTCTATTGCTCACATGGTGGCTTTCGATATTCTGTTGGGGAATGAGGAAAACCAGAGAACCCGGAGATGACAACCGACCTTGAACAGTCCTCTATAACCCACCCTCACAGCCACGCCGGGAATCAAACCCAACTCGCAAGCGAAGATAGCAGAGCGTGTTAAGCACTTGACTGTCTAGGCCCTCGTAGCATGTTCCACAAGTTTATATTTGAACGAAATCTCTATGAGAATTCAATGAGCTTTAAATAATCCTTTTAACTGTTCACAGTTGTGCCAGTTATGATTTAATGTGTACTCTTCCCCATCCAGAATAAACCATTCGAAAATAATATATATAGGGTTCCAGGTGGAGCTCCCCAACACAAAGAACCTTCATAAAGATTCTAGATAGAATACTAAGGGTTCCACTAACTTTGTCGGGGTCGAGAGGGGATATAGAACCTTTAAAGGTCAACATCAAGTTCACTCTGTAGAACCTATAACCTTTTTTCTTAAAGTATATAAATAATACAATTAGTACTCAGCAGATTATAAAATCAAAACACAACATATTATTTACACTGTGAAAGGAAGAAAGATCATAAATATCTGGTCATTTATTATATGGGCACCCTTAGGTCATCACTTTGCAAGTAAATTAATTTTATAAGTCATTCACATATAAATATGTGAAATACTATGTTGTTTTTTGTTTCATAAATACGCACTGTTTACAGTGTGAAGGTAAGACCCTTACCAGCTAGATGTAAAACCTGGAGCATATCAATTGTAACAAGTATAGATTTATAGGCTGAGAAGGAAGTGAGACCAGAGAAAAAATCTGTATGTTTCCAGCTGGATGGGTCCTTTGTTTATACGTTACGTCTGTGACAAGCCCGAGTCTGAGAAGTCAGAGGCGAGTAACAGGGGACTCTCCAGGGCCCCAGTAAATTTATACAAGGGCTAACCGGAATTAAAAACAACAGGATCATGTCAGGGGTCGGCTATAAACAACATTTCTTACTTTGACCAATGCATACAAAATTACTGTCTTACAACATCCAAATAAAAAGAAAATCAACTCTCGCGTTTTCTTTTGCTTTCTCTTTGTTCAATATGATTTTTATTTACGTTAGAATTTGCAAATCCGAAAAAAATACGTTTATTATTCCTTCAATATCAATGAAGCCACTATTAAATATATCACAAGAACTACAGATCTTGAATAAGTGGTCTGTACGTAATATGTGGTATCAACGTAGGTCTTGAACGATTTTATATATGAAAGAAAATATAACAAACTGTTCATTTATTAAAAAAAAAAACTTTTTTTATGCGAGACATATTTGCTCAATAATAACGGATACACAATCTATAGGTTTTCATGTTATTTCTTCTCCGAATGTTCCTCCTATATAAGGTTTTATGTGTTAATCATATCAGCCACAAGACATGTGGTTTAATAATGACAGTTAAACATGAGAACATTACTAATGGGGAAGTGAGAATGGCTGTGTAACAAAGCTCTTATGCATCTTTTGCCTAATTATCTGCCGCTCGTATTTTCGCAATAGATCCAGGTCGGACGAGAAAGAACCCCTTCAGCGTGTTAATCGATTATGATCTACTGCTCCTGAATGAAACCTGTATGTACGTTTACCAAAGTATTTTCTTACTTTCATTTTTTGGGAGACGGAACGTACTTAACTGTCCTGACGAAAATAGAGCGCATACGAAATAAATGTCACTGCTTAATATAGAAATCCTGTATTTCATCAAGAAAATGTTTTTGCAAAGTATTAGAGTTTTTTTATATAAAAAGAGATCCGTTGACATTGGTGGGCTGATGGCAGAAGCCTGGTTAAGTTAATTAGCTGGAGGAGGATTAATGACTCCACCGCAAACAATGGACAGTTAAAAGGTGATGGATCATCCGAAATTAAATTTCAACCCTCTTTTTAAGATTAAAAAATATAATAATATTGCGACTGCTCTGTCTTCACATCATCAAGTTCACCAAAGGTAACTTATTTTGCACTCCGCCACACGCTTAACAACTTTTTTTATTTTGAAAGGTCAAGGTAGGAGCTTTGTCCTCAAGAACTCGACACGAACGCTCCCTCTCTGACACAGGGTGAACTTAGTGGGAAGACTTTTTTTTAGTAAATTGCGTCTTGTGTGTTTTATGCGGATTTTCATATGCTCAACATCTCAGTGAAAATGGAGTCTGGTTGCGCCGATCCCAAGGGACAATATCTTTAAAATATGTCCGAGAATATTTTACTGATTTTTTAAGCCTTTCCTTGGAACACTTGTCACACCATAAGTCGGAGAGCACGCTCCTTGAGCGATTAATGGCGTGGTTTTTGGGATAGATTCGCATATTTTCACGAGACTCACGACATTTTATTAAAGAAGGAATATATTTCTCTTTCAAGAATCTTTATCAGGCTACATTAGTATGGACTACGTACATGGCCTTGGTCAAAGATAAATGGGTTCAGGGGTTCTTGAAACTTAAGTGTTGTGGTCAGTATCGGAATTTAAACATCAATCTCCCTTCAACCTCAATATTTCACAGACCCTTGAAACCATCAGTAACCCTTGCTCGAAATCCTATGGTAACATGTTATTGCCACCGCCAGGAGGGAATGCGTAGATCCCCGTGTGTGTGTGTGTATGTTTGTGCTTGTGTGTCTGTCTACGCCTGGAGTAGGTGCGTTCATCCACGTTCGTATGTGTGTTTTTTGGATGTGTGTTTGTTTGTTCACAACATAGCTCAAGCAATCTTGACAGTTTCAAGGCATTTCAGGAATGGGCCAATGAAGAATCGAATAGTTTAAAGTGTGAAACCGGAACATGATCCGGAGCGTCATAATATTCACAAATGCACAGTCACTTGCGCATGAATGAACCAGGGAATGTAACCCTGATTCATGAACAATAGGGGCCACCAACACGTCGGAGGCTTGCATTTCCTAGAATGCACATTTCTAGTCTATATATAAATTAAAGTGTCAAACGGAGCTTTGGAGGCCCTCGTGGGCTTTCAACACTATATATCCAATTGAGAACTGCGATTGATGTTTCTTGGAATAAGCCGTTGCATACAGTAAGATTTGACCCGCGCCGTTATGATGAACACAGATATTGTTTCTGCCATTCTGCCATGACTATTTAGCCGCTGAATCTGATGAATGGGGCCCTGTAAAATGTTCGTTTTGGCCATATCACAGATACATTCCCTTGAAAACCAGCCCCCTTTAGGGCCCAGTTTCATAAAATTTGTTATTTATAGATAACATGTGACAGTGGTGTTTTAAACAAATACATTTTATAATATAAAACTCGCCAAAAATCTACATCCCAAACCATTTAATTTGTTTTTTTTTCTTTTATCTATTCATTTATTGAGTTTACCGCTTCCATTTTAATGCTGTCTTATCTGATTCTTAAATAAGTATGTATATCTCAAGTATTCCAATTCAGGGCGGTACCACTCGCTTCCTATCATATTGATTTGAATCCTGGTGTCATCCAGGCCCAGTGTCTACTACACCTGCGGATGAGTGTTTATCCATCCCCCGTGCTTGGGTATAACGCTGGGAACCCTCATTGAGTGATACACGTCTGTTGGGCACAGTAAAGTTCCGACCGACCGTCAATGATCTTCCGCTCGTCGGCTGAGATTTGAACTTACGACCTCCGAGCTCTGAATGTTGTGCTCTATCCTTAGGCCACATATGCCGTTGATCCCTTGCAATGGATGAAACATGTACGTTTGGACTGAGTCATTGTGTTTTGTCCATGATCGATATGAGGCCCATTATACTTCTTATCCTAAAACTATATAAAGTGTGTTGCCGTGCATGTACACACCATTTCTCCCTTCTACGAAGCCTGCTTTTATTGGTTGATCACCTGTTAGAATTATGTGCCTTAGCGTTCCATCAGTTTAAACACACATTCCTAGAATAAAGCAAAAAGAAAGCTGCTTTATATATCCATGGTAACCAGATGCTTTTCCGTACTGTTTGTTTGATAACACCCCTGCATATCGCCATAACATGTGATGTGATAGCCAGAAACCTTTGTCTGTGACGAGAGCATTAATCGCGGTCCCTGATGGCAGTCCTTGCCTCGGGAGAGAGATGAGACGATTTGGACGGTAAACAAAGCTCCTCCAACAAATTTATAGCGCATCACGCGGCAAGTTTTTCCGCTAGACAGTCTGGAACCTTCCATGCTGCCGTGACACTCAGCCGTTACAACTGAAACTCACAATCTGTACAATATATAGTGTGTTACAGATGTCTCTTTTATTGTATGCAGCAGTCTTATATGTGTATGTGCAGCGCTAGCGTTGTCCGTTGCACTGGGAGACACGCAAGCTGGCTCGGCCCACGCGTGGGGTCTCACGTGTAAACACAGCGGTCATGCTAGTATGGGGCTTTCTCGTTGGGCTGAGCCGGCCCGGCCCACATGTGAACCCTGACATGTAGAAACACAGTGTTCTTGGTTCTAGATGTTTCCTGTAACGTGTGTATTGTAGGGTTCTTTGGATTGTTCGGGAAATGGAAAGTTCTCGGCTTGAGGTGAAATGTAATGAATAAGGGGCTTTGTTTTAGAACCGGGGGAGAGGAAAGATATATTCCAGCTGACACAGAAGAGTGTGTGTCAGTTTGTGGACCTTTTCCGATAATTGCGGCAGTTATAGAACTTCTTCGAATTTGTAACGGATTTTAATTAGTCTTCAGTTTGCCTTTGGGATCACTACACGAACCTTTGGATTACAACAAATTGATTTTGTGATTGAACTGAACTGTTATTCTCTGAGAAGATTTATGTGAACTGTTCATCTAGATTATATGCTTTAAAGGGTTTTTTGTCGCTGTGACAGTGGTGGTATCCAGGTACTGTACACTTTATTTATATACTTGTATTGATTAGCTTTTATACTGTTGTTATACTGTGATATTGTATTGATTTAGTGTGTTGTAATGTTAGGGTTTTTTAAGAATAAATTATAATTATTTGTTAACAAAAAAACACTGACTTCTTTATTCATTCCCTTAGACATTTCACGCTGCCTAGTGTTACAGAATCTGATTTTTTTAAATCTCCATAACAAAATTAATGCTCGTCACGACTATGTGATTTGTTGATATTAGGTTCCGTAACAAGTTGTACAAAATAAATTGCAATTGAACAACCGCAGATCTAACTAGAATGAGTTTGTTTTAGCAAAGCTCCCTTTCAGCCTCCCAACCTTGAGAAAAAAGTCACAGCATTCACGGATAAAGGATGAAGGTCAGGGTCACCAGTTTCCGAACACTTCTGATATTTTTCTAGAAACATTCACGTTTCAACTTTCATGAAAATATATTGAGTCGTTCAAAACTGATAGTGTGAACCAAATATTTATATTTCTGCTGATTTGAATTTAAGCATGAAGGTCAAGGTCACCGGTTTTCGAACCTTTTCGAGATTTGTACAAACAATTTAAATTCAAATTTCATGAAAAAAAATGTAGAGTCGTTCATAAATTATCGCGTTCACAAGAAAGAACGCAGACAACTACGCAGACGACGACAGACCAAACACAAATTGTCTAATCATATGAGAAGGGAGACATAATTCATATTTAATGGAAGGATATGTTACGGAATTGTCAAGTTCTTCTCAGGACTACTCAAGTCACTGATACTTTTTTATTGAACAGAAGTTTTTCCCTATGCTTAAAACGTATAGATTTTATTTAGTGATAGAAAAATGAATTTCAAATTATAGTCGGAGGGTCCCGTAATAATGATTACATCCATGGGCGGCCTTTTATTTTATGACTTTATTTATATATAGAAGATTGACGTTTTAAATGATAAAAATGTTGATGCTGACACGCATGCAGCTTGAAGCATGTACCATCTGTTTCATTTTATGTCTTATATTATTTTCTGATAAGCCTGATGGAACAATATAGTTACTGCTTAAAATGGATGTTTTGTTAGATGTTCTTTTGAAAAGAATTTTTCTTTTTAGTATTGAATACCTCTTCTTGTCACCATGGCAATGGAATGTTATCTCTGGTGCCACCGTCCTGGGTGAATCCATGCAGGCATTAAAATACCCAAGTGTTCTGTCATATCCTGTTATTTAAGACTCCACTTTCCTCCTTGTTGCATGAACTAGCATAACCCGGTGACCGGGATATTTTATTGTGAATTTTGTTTTACTTTATTGCATCGTTTTTAACCAAGCCACTGTGTCAGGAACCGTTGATCCAGTCGCCAGTAACTTGTAAGCACGTTTCGCGGATGAAGGATGCAATTTTCGGATGTATTTTCTGTCACTCTCTTTAAAAAGTATTCATCACGACTATATTAGACCAGAGATCCCGTTTGCAAAACAAGTCTGATTAAAGAGCAGGGATTTATATGCTACCATACAAATTTCCTGCAGGGGCGAATCCAAGATTTAGGGAGTGGAGGGGTCCAACCCATGAGGACCAGTGACAACACCTAAATAAAAGGTCCCCAGGTCCGGAAGAGGGGTCCAAGCCGCAAAAATTTGTCTTAAACTCTTAATTGCGGCGGCTGTTCTGCTTCTGTCGTGATTACAAGCTAATGTGATCAGGTTCACGAAATATGTGTGAATCATGGGTATAAATAAGCGATCTAAATTGTCTGGACGTGTCCACGAGTGTGTGATTATGTTGAAATCGTCGGTAATCATGGTAACTATTTGCGACCATGTTGATGATATACCTTCCCTCTCATTAGCGCCTCCTGAAGTGGAAAACTGACACTGAGTGTTCGAGACCGTAATATAAACGTGAGAAACACCTGTCGGTCACAACTCCTGTGTGACTTACAGATTTTGTAAAGTGTTACATTATTTGTGCCACAGTGTATACAGTGTAAACTATACTTGAAGAAAGAAACATGCCGACTGTGCACAAGCGAACGCTAACATAATATAAATAATATAGTGATAATAAGTCTCTACAGCAAGTCCGGACAATTAAATGTATAGTTCTTCCTAACAACAATCTATGCACACTATCGTGTGACTGATTTCTTCGTTCTCTGAGCACTAACTGTGACCTCCGGCCTTTGATCCACGCTTTACACTAGTCATGTGGCTTCAGATGGAGTCATGACTTCTATACCTATGATCAGGTGCCTGTAATCTAGACATGGTCTCGGGGTCACTCCACAATGTCCCTAACACTGGAATGATTACTGTCGGAAAACACTCGCGAACTTGTCCTCACACCAACAAGTTAACACAACAATGAACTTGAACTGTCCAAGAACAGAATGACCTATTCTCAGGAACAGTGTTGTTTCACAAGCAAAAGTCCATTTTTGCATGGTAAATCTCCTCGCAACGGCTCGTCCGATAAGGCGATTTCTCTGCGCAGCTCTATGTCCTTGTCTGCCGCTCTCCGCTTCAGCTTTTGCTACAGGCGTACATGCCTACCTCGTGGGTAAGCAGGTACTCTTTACATCACAATTAACTACCAAATACTACAATATCTCCCGTCAATAACTGTATGAATACTAATTAAGCATGCCTACATCCAGGTTATGAGAACTCTGCACCTGCCAACCAAATTTGTCTTTGATCTGTAATCGAACTCTTTGAAATTTGCATCTGGTTTTTCATTTGTGACAGTTTACACATACCATGGGCACCTATTACGTATAACACATTAGTCGGTTTTTTTTTCATTATTTTTATCAGTACACAGTCAATTTTTATAACAAAATTCTAATTAATCTTACATCCATACCACCAGCCTGTCAAATGATTATACTTTGCCATACTTTTTCAGAAATGTAAAAAGGATAATTTTAAAATATTCCAGTCGCAGCCCCTTGCTTGTATTTTGAATTGCTCGACAAATCGCTGACTACTAGCCCAGTGGACCTGAACACCGCAGAAGACCATTTCGCTCAATGCGTATTCTCGTGGAAACGGTCGATTTTTATTTACTGCAGACGTGGTCATGGACATGTTTCTGTTTAGGCCTACAATTATTGGTCAAGGGGTGCTGCAGGTTGCCATGTATCCCCTCCCCCTCCCTAATCTCTATATTGATGATAACTTTGTTTTCTAATTCGAGACACTAGAAATCAGCCAGTAAAAAAATATAATATGAACGTCACTTCAAAAACATGAAAAAAATTGGAAAAAAAGAGACCTGTCCGTCAGGAATGATTTCCAACTTTGTCACGCATCAGGGTAACTAAGAAACTTGATTGGTAACTTGAAACTTGAAACTTGAATTATGTATTCCACATAAATGATTCTTGACACTTCCTTCATCCATGCTCAGTTTTCTTTTGTGCTGACGCATTTATGTCTCTTGTGTAGAATACTAAATATGTTACAAGAATAATAACGTTTAGGGACCATATATACAATCATATATTCCCAACAAATATACAAAACAATCGGACATCCGTTCTCAAAATCCTTGCCATATCGATGGCCGTGAGGTCTCGCTTAAAAAACTTGTCGGTGAGATTCAACATATTACCGTTTTTATTAAAATATTTTACCATTTACAGTCGTGAATATAACTGTATTTATGACGATTTGCCCTCGATGACTACTGATTGTCAACCATGTTTAGAAACGTTATTTGGTATGAAAAAAGCTTCGTGTACATATTATTATGTGAATTTTAGTAAGTGGTATACTCATGATTAATATGTGTAGCCTTTCAAAGCTGTCATAGTGCCTGCATGTAAAACACTTATATGAATAAAACTCTCTAAAAATGCAAGATGGGCAGACGTTAGAACGTGGGTGATATAAAATCATGTCTTTGCAATGTTGTAGGTAGTTGGCAGCGTAAAAGTTGGGGGATGTAAGATATCGTCTTTCACGTTGGTCGTGTAGGCACATCTGGCGTACTGTTTCCAATTAAGTATTATGTGTCGGTAGCAAGGCGTTGCAGACACTTTTGGCTCATGACTTCCCGGTTTCACCTTATATTTTATATATTTTTATGTTAGTTCACACTTTTTATCAATATTTTGGTTTTTCTATCATTTTGTGAAGGCGCTGATGGCAAGAGGACGGGGGAATATTAAAAAAAAATGTTTGACCGTTTTTTTAACATGCCTTAAACTCACAAATACGCAATTACAAGCACATATATATATATTACAGATGTCTGTTATTGTCATTATGAGCTGTTGACATGTTTCTTTTATTGTGCGCTGTTGACATTCTGATAAGTGTTTGGCTCAAGCCCTGGGCGTTGCTATATATATGCTACAGCGTTACTTCTCTAGCTGGCCGTGTGCTGCCCACATGTAAACACGGCGGTCATGCTAGTCTAGGGCTTTCTCGCCTGGCCGAGCCGACGTGTGAACCCTGACATGTAGAAACACAGCGTTCTTCGTTCTAGAAGTTTCCTGTAACGTGTGTACTGTGTATCATGTTAGGTTCTTTAGATTGTTCGGGAAATAGAAAAGTCTCGGCTTGAGGTGAAAAGTTTTAATAAGGAGCTGTGTTTTAGAGAGGAGAGAGGAGGGATATATTCCAGCGGACACAGAAGAGAGCAAGTCAGTTTGTGGACCTTTTCCTATAACTGCGGCAGTTATAGCTTTTCTTCGATTTTAAACGGATTTTAATTAGTCTTCAGTTTTTCCTTTGGGATGACTATCAGAACTTCACTTTTGGATCACAACGGACTGATTTTGTGAATGAACTGGACTGTTATTCTCTGAGAAGATTTATTTGAACTGTTCATCTGGGTTGTACGTTATAAAGGACTTGTTGTCGCTGAGCCAGTGGCGGTATCCAGGTACTGTACACTCTATTTATATACTTGTATTGATTTACTGTTGTACTGTTGTTATACTGTGAAAATGTATTGATTAAGTGTATTGTAATGTTAGGATTGTTTTAAGAATAAATTATAATTATTTGTTAACAAAAAAACCACTGACTTCTTTATTTATTCCCCTAGACATTTCACACTGTCTAGTGTTACAGTATCTGTTTTTTTTTATCTCCATTACAAAATTTACGTTCGTCACGACTACGTGATCTGTTGATATTATGTTCTGTAACAATATATATATATATATATATATATATATATATATATATATATATATATGTGGAACATACATATATTGCCTTAGATCCGTAGGTCTGTACAATGTGTGTATGTACTACACAAGGTAACAATACCCGTATATAACAAGCGGGTGAAAATTATATGTTTTACAGTGTAAGAATATATTGAGAAGGAAGGTTCGATAAACAGAAACAAAATAAGACAATCTTGACTTAATCACTGTACATTCATTGAAACTTCTTTCTTGTTAATACGAAATGTTTCTTCTCCCCGGGAAATCTCGTTAGTGTCATGTATCACATTAGGTCATGCTATATATTGGTGAATACATTAAAAATAATGTGAAACTCGTGCAAGCGAACAGTAGGTCGTTCCCCTGTGGATTTATTTTGGTCGGAAATGTACGTAAATTTAAAGAAGAAAATAACGCGCTTACCTCCGATTGGTCTGTATGGCAATCGGCCCCAGAGTATATTTATGTTTGAGTTCTTTCAGCAGCTGTTAGAAAGTCAACATGCCTGGCTATTTATAGCAAGGAATGTTCAAGTTAGCTAGATACTTTTTGTTATGTTATTTTAACTGTTATATAACTGATTACCTTTAATTTGTATCAAGCTTAGATCAATTTTTCTAAATATACTTATATTGATTATATTTAAACCAAATTTGAAACAGCCACTAAAATAAGCAAATCTCCGGGGAACAGATCTTATACAAGACCCATTTACGTTTTTTCAGCTTTTGAAAACATCTAATGAGGAAGCCAGCAAAATATCACCCTGCCGCATCCAAAACTCATGGATCACGAATCATAAATCAGTAAAATCAGTATTATTAAAATAAAGTTACTCTTAAACTATTGAAGACTTTATAAATAAAACTATAATACACACTCGCGCATCTTATTTGCAATTTCTCTTCTATGACTGTCATTTGACGGCTTTAAGGAAATATATTATACACATAAACTTAATATAACGGAATAAATCAAGTGAGAGTTTATTTTTCATCTTTTCAAAAAGGTACATGTTGCTTCAAGTAACCTGCCACCGTTTATATTAAAGGTCGTGGTAAATTTTTATAAGTGCTGAAAGTGTCAAGTTTGAAAAGAATAATATTACATAGAAAAAAGTACTCAATACTTGAATGTTTGCGCTGCTGAATAAAGTTAATCTTAATAATAATTATAATTATAATAATTATTATAATATTAATAATAAAAGTAATAATATTTAAAATATTAATAATATAATAATAATAATTATTATTACTATTATTATTACTATATTTATTATTATTAATAAAATCAGCCTTACATTTACACCTGTAAGCAATTTTAAAACTGTTTTGTCCATATATCAGTCAAGTAGATACATACAGAAGAAGGTTCGGTTCACAACTGCATAAGAACTCGCAAGTGTTTAACTGTACAAGAACTCCCGGGTGTTTAACTGTATAAGAACTCGCAGGTATTAAACTATATTAGAATTCGCAGGTGTTAAACTGTACAAGAACTCGCGGGTGTTTATCTGCATAAGAACTCCAAGGTGTTTAATTGTATAAGAAATCGTAGGTGTTTATTTGTATAAGAACTCGCAGGTGTTTAACTTTATAAGAACTCGCAGGAGTTTAAATGTTCAAGAACTCGCTGGTGTTTAAATGTATAAGAACTCGCGCGTGTGTAACTGCATTAGAACTCGCCAGTGTTTAAGTGTATAAGAACTCGCAGGTGTTTACTTTTACAAGAACTCGCAGATGTTTAACTGCATAAGAACTCGTATGTGTTTAACTGTATAAGAACTTGCAGGTGTTTAACTGTAAAGTACTCGCAGGAGTAAAATGTATAAGAACTCGCGCGTGTGTAACTGCATTAGAACTCGCCAGTGTTTAAGTGTATAAGAACTCGCAGGTGTTTACTTTTACAAGAACTCGCAGATGTTTAACTGCATAAGAACTCGTATGTGTTTAACTGTATAAGAACTTGCAGGTGTTTAACTGTACAAGTACTCGCAGGAGTAAAATGTATAAGGACTCGCAGGTTTATAACTGCATAAGAACTCATATGTGTTAAACTGTATAAGAACTTGCAGGTGTTTAACTGTACAAGTACTCGCAGGAGTAAAATGTATAAGGACTCGCAGGTGTTTAACTGTACAAGAACTCGCGGGTGTTTAACTGCATACGAACTCACAGGTGTTTAATTGTATAAGAACTCGCAGGGGTTTAACTGTAAAAGAAATCGCAAGTGTGTAACTTTATCAGAACTCTTAGACATATCCCATTCAAAGATGTGACACTGACCCAAAAGAAATCGTAGTTGTTTTCATGGAAGTAATCATGTTTCCTCAGCGTTTTGTATTATGTATACCAGTTATTACAGGTCCACTCATGCCAATGTAATCTGGGAGTACCTTGGCTTACGGGTTTTGTACACTGACATACATATAAGTGTCGAGACAGCATAACTGCTAAAGAGCAGCATGCAGTGAGCTTCGTTTTCAATGAATGAAAAAAAAATGGCTATGCTCATCTTAACATACAGTATTTTCAAATAAATGCAGTAATCAATTATAAATATACCACTTATTATTAGTATTATATACATGTAAATCAATTCCATGGTATATAAACTTTTCGTATCATATGTATATAATAAACAAAACGAGTTATGAAATTGCAGGCTTTGGTGGCAAGAGCCGGAAGAGATCAACCTTGTTATATAAGGGAAGCCTGGGATAGATTGAGTGTTATCCGTAATACTAGCCGACAATCAGGAATCACGCCCCGTGGTATCCCATCACCCTTCCAGCTTCCGGTTCCCCGCATCCCTGGCGAGGCCGCGGGACCCGCTGATACCATGGAACTTTAACACGACTACATTGGGTTCCTGGCGTAAGCTGGCCCAACAAGGCTTCTCATTTGTCTTTTTCCCCTTACTACCAATCGATAATTGATCATTACTGGAACACGAAGACAATCATCTTTTGTAATTGCCATGTCGACCTGTGCCAGGTTCTAGAGACTGAGCCCCTGTGAGAGTGTATGTGCGATGCTTTTTTTGCACTAGCAGAAGCAACTTTAGATAAACAGTTCTTAGGACAGCTTGCACCAGCCGAACTTCGCGGGGAAAGTACGTTTGGGTGTATATGTTGTCAATAAAAACTGTGAAAGCAAATTTATTAACGTCTGATTGAATTACCTATCTCAACGTCTCATCTTCAGCAGAAAATGATTGTACAAAATATATAAATAGGAATCTTTGCCCTTATTTGGGAATCAGTAGCGTTGACATGTTTTCATTATGTATTTCAATATATGTATATATACCAATTTGCCAAAAGGTAACAACAGCTTCGTTGAAAATGCAGGATACTTTTAAAGTACTTTTAACCTTACGTACGATCTTGGCTATAATATTTGGTGTTCTCTTGTGAGGGTATATTTTTTAAATATTTGCTTCTGTGGATCAGTTGCAACCTGCGAATTTCCCCTCCTATTTTTAGCTCATTATAGGTTATCTCGGGGATCGCCTTCATCCTTTGTCCGCCGTCCGTCTGGCCATTAACTGGGCACAATTCGTTACTCTCTATCCCAATAACGTCTTACTGACTATCTAAAGAGGTTCTTCAGGCATAGCAAAAATTAGGCCAATGTGACCTATACTCTACGAGTTACACGCGTGATGTATGTTATGTTGCACTAAGAAAATTAGACTTGTGTTTACTTAATGTTCTATGCTTTCAAATAAACATTTACATTCAACCCAAAAAATAAAAACATGTGCATCATGTGCGCATACAACATGGTAACCATATAAAAAAAGGCAGAAAATTGGCCCATCCAATTCTTCAGAGCTGTTGTCGACACCACTGACACAACGTTTGGCTGGTGATGTATGTAATTAATATTTATAATACTTTAGACAAAATATCGCAGGAATGATTGTGAACACGTCTGGTGGTGCCGTTAACATTTTATACATGTTTATGCATATGAAATCATATTTTCCCGCCTTGGAAATCAGAAATATCAATAGGAGCTAAAATCACAGTATTCTAGGTAAAGAATTTCTCAATGTCACGGAGCAGCGGATAATCACTGGGCTAAGGATACGTCCCTGGCATGTTGATAAAACGAATATATTGCAAAAAAAGGTAATAATACGAACATTTATTATAATGCTTTCTGGATTTCATGTTTTTTCATGCATGGGGTAAAGATTAATCAAATGTCATAAAAACATTGGAACGAGTCTATTAGGGTTGTTATTTTTACCAGATTACATTATTTTGCCCTTCAGGCCCTCTGGGGCTTCGAACCAGGAGCATTCTGGTCCATAGTTCATCGCCTTAACCTCTGCTCACGAGAACATTGTCAGCACACATTAGCCACATGCAGTATCCTTAACACAGTCATTGAATCTGTGACGTCAAAAAACCCGTAAACCTTTCATAAGATAACATTATCCCATTTCAATTTCAATAATACAAAAAAAAGAGATAAAAATACACCAATCACGGACTAAGCCCCCTCATGTGTAGAAATTACCAGTTCTCGTGACAGTACCATTTTCACATTCAACAATGTTCCTCCTATAAGTTCCGCCTAAGCCGAGCCCGAAATTAAACTAATCTCCTCCTATTGTAAAAACATTGAATACATTCTAGGGCGAGCTGAGTTTCACCTATTCATAGAACAGCGATGAATTACGAAATTTACAAAATGTGACTCAGAATGCCCATGGGCACTGTATCAACGTTGTTTGGGGTCTGGGCCTGATCGAAGACGGAACGTCAAAGGATCATGTGTCGAACAGTTCCATTTTAAAAACGATCTAATAAATGTGAGATGAACCTTCCGAACTGAAGTATGTGAACCATGGGAGCAATGGCCACGTGGTCGATTGTGCTCCAGACCAAGTGTTCTAGTTTGACCAGAACATCGGGAAACAAGTAGGCTCTGGCGCCAGAAATGTTTTGTAAAGCCTCCTTGTGACCGGCATATAAATACTTGATGAATATGCAACACTCTCAACACGTTATTCTTTATCGAGGAAAGATTCTGAGAGCGACCAAGTTGTGAATTACATGTATTGATTCTTCGGAAATACGTCTGTGGTTTTAGCATAACACCAGACTCGTTGAAAATGTAGCGGACTGGGGGATGGTTAAGACCGGATCATTTGCCATCCACGCGTATTGTTGTATGTTACCCCTCACGACAATCCCTTTCTTCAGAACCATTCAACGGTTATATGGATTTCCGGAAAATAGATATCGACAGATATCAAGGCGCAGGCTTGTCATTTGTGTAATACAGGTTATACTTAACAGTCATATAAAATCTGCAGAATGCTTGCTGAGTCTAGAGTATTTATAGTTTTATTGTTTTAAAGCGTAAAGAAAAAAAAATGTTATGCCTTTCTCTGGTTTATCTTTGTTAGTAAAAACTTGCAGAAAACTTAGTATATGTCAAGGGGTCCGATATGCGCTCGTTCTAAAGACGAAACGCACTTTGCCCATTTACACCCTTTTAATTGTTTATAATTTCCCTATGTCATAAAAGAATCGAGTGTTACAGTTGCCCCTTTATTGTGTGCAATGGTCTTGCATGTGTTCTTTTGATGTGAGCAGGGGTGCTCCATGCGTTGTTGATATTTGGTTCGTGTGCTACGCGTGTTACAGGTGCCCTTTTTGTTGTGTGCAGCGGTCTTGCATGTGTTCTTTTGATGTGCGCAGAGATGCTCCATGCGTTGTTGATATTTGGTTCGTGTGCTACGCGTAGCACATGTTGTAGCGGCCTCACCTGGCCTGATGTTGCAGGCTCGGTTTAATCCGCATCGGTTGAACCCTGGCGTATAGATACACAGTGTTCTTTGTTCTAGTATGCTCTTTAAGCGTGTTTATTATGTTAGGTTCTATGGGTTGTTCGAGAAATGAAGAATTCTTGGCTTGGGGCGATAAGTTATAATAGGGGGCTGTGTTTTAAAGCCGAGAGAGAAGTGAAAGAATATTCCAGCCCACAGTTTGTGGGACCTATTCCGATAAGTGCAGCAATTATAGATTTTCTTCAGATTTTCTTCTGGATTTGTGACGAATCTTATTTGGTCTTCAGTTTACTTTCGGGATCGTTACAAGAGCTTTACATTGGACTGTTATTCTCCTGGAGAATTTGTGTGAACTGTTCGTCCGGCTTATACATTTTAAAGAACTTGTCGTTGTGACAGTGGTGGTATCCAGGTACTGTGCACTTTGTTTGCTAGGCTGTGTGATTATATTGATTTGCTGTTATATGGTTTTTGTACTGTGTAACTGTATAGATTTAGTGTATTGTAATGTTAGGGTTGTTGTAAGAATAAAGTATATTTATTTGTTAACAAAAAAAAAACACTGACTTCTTTATTCATTCCCCTAAACATTTCACGCTGCCTAGTGTTACAGAATCTAATTTTTTTTTATCTCATTACAAAATTTATGTTCATCACGCATACATGATCTGTATATATTAGATTCCGTAACAAGAGATATTGCGTTTATGCCTTCAACTAGTATAATTGCATTACAGATGTTTACATACTTATTTTCGTAAGATTCACGCAGGAATGATTGCGGAGCGAAAAGGTTACTGGTCTAAACTTTCTTTGGCGACATGGCAAGCACGGCAAGCTCGATCGTGTCCTTAAGTGTAGTTAATGTGGGTATACATTGAGCGAAAACGTTGCTGTTTAAACTTTCTTTGGCGACAAGCACGGCAAGCTCGATCGTGTCCTTGAGTGTATTTAATCTGAGTACACATTGAGTTTGAACAATGATATGTGACGTATTGTAACTCCTGAAACACGACGCAGACGTGATGGCGGCAGTTTGTAAGGCATGTAGAGTGTGAGATCATATTTCAAGTTTACGAGTTTCAAAAATTCAATTCAGCTCTAGCTGAAACCTTACCTGGTTCTCAGACATGATGGACTTGTTGTATCTTGTATCGAAATTTATAGAACTGACGTTCAGGATTATATTAGCTTTTTTCAAACTAAACCTTGAATCGGTACAATTTAGACGTGTACCTGGATGAATAACCTTTTATCAAATATTCGGATCGTTAATCGACCTTACGACACGACTAATTAGCATATTCATAACCATTTAAGACCAATAACATAAAAAGACATGGATCTCTATTATCACAAGTAGGCCACCATTAAACATAAACCATCGTTCCAAAGTTGCAGCATTTTGTGTTGATGTCTGCTTTCTTGTAAAAATGACTGAGCATAAATTTTAAGTTAACACATCAAAATGACTTAACAAACTTAGTTTTCTCATAGTACACTCTCAAAGTGACCTTTAAAAAATAGTTGTTTCTGGTATTTGCTTTAAAATAGAAGGAATAAGAAAGAGAAAGGAAATGAAACGCAAGAAAGAGATAAAGAAAATGTCTCCCATAAATAGATTCATGACTGAGGGGTCTCTCGTTGAGGACTTTATCTCCCGACTTGCCCCAGCAAGCCGAGGTAAAACACCGCATTACGTCGACTGAAACGTCCTCCGTACTCCACAGCGGGCAGCTTTAAAAAAACAGCCGCTGCACAGTTCCAAGAGAAATCAAATGTTACAAGATATAGAAAAAAATAATACGAAAAAAATTGCCTATTTAATACATGGATTCGGCGTTCTTGTTTATTCTGACCCTTTCACTTTAACATGAGAAAGGGGGCACCTGTTCAGTTACGGAAGCCACAATTGTGGGCCTGTTTGGAACTACGTCTCGCATGTGTGAAGCATGTTTAATTTTCGGCCACAAGCGATGACAGTTCTGTAAATCAAAAAGAGATTTATTTACCAGTGAAATGAACAAATGTTTCTTTCCTTCACGAGTGTTATGCATAAAAAGCTTGTGTTGTATTTCGGATATTATTTGTATAACGCCTTTGGTAGAGAAACGTGAATATGTTTTGCTGAACAAGCAGAAATAAAATGGACTGGTCAGACATGAAATTATATCTTTAGAGAAATTAAATTTAGACTTCACCAACAAAAACAAATAAAGCTTTCTGAGAACTGAACAACCATAGGCGTCACAAGGAGCAAAAAATGTAAACTGAAATATCAGTAATTTTAAACACTTTGAATGTAAAGTAACACATTTAGCTCCGAACGCCTAGTGCCATTACAAAATACGTATTTTCTAGTTATTGCATGTGCTTGTTATTCTAAATCATACACCTATTAATAAGCTAAATGCAGCAACATAAAACATACTGAAAGAACGGTACAAAAGGAGAAATGCACGGAAGACTATTGTTAATAAAATGATTGTAAAATACGAAAGTTATAATTCATTAAAGAGCAATGGAATTATTGACAATGACAAAAAAAATACTTACATTATAATTATTCAAATAAGGTTCTTATAGAATGAGGAATTTAAGTTCAAATTCTTTGTCTACTTTTGAATATGACCGTGCTGATTGTTGTTGAGATATGACACACTGGAATATATTCAGAAAACATTTTTTTTGTAATAGCGCGAATTGTATTTCGATTTGTGTATATATCTACCATGAGCCACTTATTTTGATGTTTTATGTATAGTCAAATAACGAGATGTATATGAGCGGTATGCCTAATTTGACATTCGTGACAAAATATTAGCACTCGGAAAATGGAGAATTACGGGCCAAAAAGCCTTATTTAGACCTGAATTATTCAAGCCTAGAGTCAAACAGTCTAAAATAGATGGTATTTCCTCTGAATAACCAAAATATTGATGACTGATGATAATGGGGAAAATTTGATGGAATGATTGGTGAGATCATCCAGAAATATGAAGGTATCTATAAGTGATATGTCCACACATCCTATAATCAATCGACGGTTATTTCTGTCATTTCATGGTACACCATTGCACTAGATACAGATTGCTACAGTGAGAAGATTGATCTTATTTGCAGATATGATGTCGATATATTTATTCAGAAGAATTCATACAGACCTAACAGTATGCTAGCTCTATGTATAACATCTTCCAACCGGGTGTATAAATTATCAATACGCGCGGGTATATTGTAGTTTATACTTACTGCAGTCGTGCGTACAGCACCGGGACATATCGAGGACTTCTTTTTCTCGAAAACATGATAAAATATATCTATAAAGCTCAAGAGATTTGTTATTAATCGGACCACTGTTCTATCTTTTTTATTTTACATTGGCCACCTTTCTAAAGGTCACATGCATCAATCTTATAAATGATCACATGATCTTAGGGATGGCATATAGTGGGCAGAATGGATGTATATAAATCGCGGACTGTTGAATCCTGAGCTACGTCGCTCCCATGGTCAATAGATCCCGATAAACGCTAAAAGCACTGGTTTTATAACCCTGACAGGGTGGCCTGAGGGATCAAATAAAGGTCGAGGTGATATACCTCAGAAATGATGGTTATTACTGTTTATAGAGACTAGTGAGAATACTTACTGCTTAAAACAAATATAATACTTATGTAGAGTTTATATTGCAAGATTTACCGCGTGAAACAAGCGTAATATTTAATAGATGACCTTAGATGTTTTGGAGGAGACGGTGGCTCCATTTTTAACAAAATGACATGGTTCAGTGCCAAGTAGTACTTCTTTACGTATGTTTGAATTATTGTTTAGATATAAAAGGTTTCGAGGTCAAAACACTGGAAGTGAATGGTGAAAAGAATCAATAAGCATGCTACACTATCTTTGTTTTCCAAAGACACTGAAATCCCCGGGGTTATCAATATTATATACATTGGATATATTTCTAAGTGAATGGAATGTTTCTTGTACAACTGCTTTATTGGATGATGAAGAGTGTACCGGTAATGCACTATTTCTTGTACCGTTGCCCTTTTTGTTTGTTCTCCCATGAGTTTACTTTCTTTCCAAACTAATCGTGCAAATACGTCGTTAAGGTAAAACATGCGGGTAAGATGCGTTAAAGAAACAACATATATTTTCTTACCGAGAGATCGATTGTTCAGGTGGGTATGTTAGGTAAGCTAAATGGTCTCCTTTATACGTGAAATGGGATTTACTACCGACGAAGGTACAGAATAAACAACCGAACCTCGCTAATGTTCATCCTAAATCATGTTCAACAGCTTGACAAAAAATCCCCACAAGAGCACTGCAAAGCTGGTGTAAAAGCTCCAGTAAAAAACAATGTTACAGGAAGGTCTGTATATTTTAAAACCCTTGTATTCGGATAAATTAGGCCGATTTTGGAATCCGCCGAATACCAATCTGATGGTTTTTCAGCAATAATATTCAACAGTGTATAACCAAAAGATCGTATATGATCCAAATTGCAAGAAATATAACAAAATACATAACACAACTTGACACACGTTCCATCTTCACCACGTTTACGTTATTATAATTAACTGAGGTGGCACTCAACGGTTGTCACGCAAATGTTCGTTTATGGCCTGATAGTATCGGGGACGATGCAAAGTCTATTGCATTTATAGCCATACATTCACCTATACAAAAATACGCCAATGAACTCGCCCACTTACAGCTTGGGCATGGAAAACCCGGTTCGTACATACCGGATATTGTCCTGCGGACCTTTCTCAACGCAAGAACGGGTAAAATGCTAGTTTATGTTAAATATCTATTGCTCTATTTGCGTGTTTCATACCTATAGCAAAAACAATCAATCCACACTGATTGTAGATATACCTAGATTCAGAAGAGATAGAAGCGGTTCAGACTGAGGAATTTATAGAAAAATTTTGATGAACGCGAGCTACTGATATATGATCCTATAAAATCAAAGTTTTGACATATTTTTTATATCCCGGTGATGATAAAATACCGAAAAGTCTCATATACATCTATAGTACGTATAAAATGGGCATGCTCATTTATCATAAATATATTATCACTTGTCATCTCTGGAAAAATAATCTCTGATGAATCGGCCATCTGTCTATCTTATTTCGACATGAAAATGTCATACTGCACTCAGGTGATTTTTTATCAGAAGAAAATAAAATGTTGAATTTCATTAAGAGATCTCGTTTTTGTATTCAATTTATTTAGAGCGGCTGTATGGAACAGGTAAATTAGACATTGGACTTGGAGTTGTACAAATCGCCCTTTATTGAAATCACGCACTTCTCTCTATAGTAAAATGCAGTCTCTTTCTTCAGGATTTTGAATGCCCATGACCAACCCCCCACACTTTCCTCAGCGATTTAAAGACTCAAACATAAATAAAAATTGTATTCTATTTAATAAGGCACTGTTGTAAGTAAGTTTTTATCAAGAAGAAAAAAGATGTGATTGTGCTTCTCACATTAAACTCCCTCCTACGCGCACACTACGGCATCAACAGAGAATGCTTAAATACATGAGAGCTGCCTACCACCTTAAAAGGTTCAATAAAGAACTGTCGCTTTATGTTCGGAGCCAACGAATTAGGTATTATCATCAGGTGACTCGCCATATTGGTCTAATGTTAAAAGACTAACCAATTTAGCAAAAACTTATCAATAACAACCACATAACAAAGATTTTCTCTAATATAACTTTATTATCGAAAACGGAAAACAAAAGTGATAGATATAATATTCTATACGCACACCTTTTAGCTGTATAAACTATTTTGTTTTATGAATGCATGCCACAAAGGTAACAACATCTTAAAACAAAAAACGAATAATATCAAACGTGTAAACTTGAGTTCAGCATAACGTTATTTAAGAGTTTAGCCATATGCCTGGTGTAGCGTCATGAGGAAAGTCGTATAAAGCCCTGAGTGGTGTCTAGATACACAAAGTAGGACCCTTCAGGTGGTTCGCCAAGCCCTCTATATACACAATTGTAGTTCCCAATAATAGACTTTTCTTGGGTTTTGTATGGAACGGTTGTCAAAGAGCTTCCGGCTAGAGGCTGCTGTGACGAACAAAACATCTAGTCTGTGGCGAGACTTGGTTCTCTATGGCCTTTTCTACATTTCATTAGAAGCAATTAAAGGATTGTTTGTAGCAATTGCTCATTCGGGGTCAATTTCAAATAAGTCGACCATTTGACATTGGGGAGGAGAATTACGAATAACACCTGAACCTCCAGACGCTATTGTGTAACAAGCGCTTTTGACTCAACGAACTGATCATGCATTTCGACAAATTCTATGCATGGAAGGCTTCATATTCGCGAAGTTAAAAATTTGCAATTTCACATTTCGTTGTTTCGCGAGGGTACCTTTTCCGCTTTCTCGACAAGCAATAACCTACAAAACTAATTCGTTTTCATTTGAATTAATTTGAAAAAATAATGAATGCGCAAATGGTAACAATTGCACGGTAGAAGAGTATATCCTTCATTGTATAAAGTAAATATATTATATATTTGCGCTAAAATGTAACGATCGGACAGAAATCAAAATGAACGTCGAACGAATAGAGATTATTTTTCATTAATTTGAAAATCCGTTATCAGTTATAATAAATCGTTTTTCTTTAACCTGACTCCGGCCATGTAGCCTCGATTTCACAAAGGTTTTATTTCCCCGATAATTTTCTTTTCGTAAATATCACGGAACAAAAAGGCAACAACAGTGAAAGGGAGAAATTGTACCAAACAAGCCAAGGGTTATTTTTTACCAATAGCGTACTAGGGATTATGAACAAAATCAATGAAGGTTCTCTGAAAATTTTACTAATTCAATATAGAAAAAGTGAACATCTAACCGAATATTTCATGATAATACATAAAATAAACAATGACGAAATAATTACGCTATCGAAGGGATATTTGATTGCTAATTGTACTGATCCAATAAACAATCGTCCCGAGAGTGTGAGATCACAAGTCCAAAGGAGGCAATGTTCTGTCCTCCTGTTCACTTTTATGCGTTTAACGACATCTTATGGCGCCACACAGACGCTATTTCAACAGCCACTACCATTGGGTCAGCCGCTATGCAAAGACAACGATAACATTGTCCTGTATCACATGTTATTCAAACTTGACTAAAGTATAAAATTAAATTAAATATGACAATAAATGAAATCAGAATGGTTGAATTTTATTTTATCATTTGCCCAGATAATTCAGTCGTCATGTTACTTCTCATTTAGCAACACTCTTGAATAAATAAACCAAATTGAAATGTCTTTGTTGTACCGGGACTGAATAGTCGGTCGGCATGATTTGAATACATGTGGCCTGAAACGTTTACTTGAATTTAATTTTTAACATAACCTGCCAAGACGCAATGTCGCCTCATTATACGGTATTCTATATTATTTTCGCTTTGTTGATCGTGTCTGCATGTCGTAATTCAGTGAAACCGCTGGTTTTAAATGTGTACAATGGTTCATAATATAATATTTACACCATCTCTTTGCGCTGAACATAGATAAATTGTGGCAACAACAAATGCCAGTTTAAAGGTACCTATGACTGGCGCTTTGCTTAAAGATTCTGTAGACTGAAACTCTGCTTTGGCATTGGTTATTATTAAATTACCAGCGCTGATAAAACCCTGTGAAGAAAAAAGAGCGTGTGGTAATAAAATAAAACTCAGTTTATTTGGTTATTGAAAGCGCAATTTATAAAATGTTTAAACATGAGTTAGTTCGTGATGAATTTGTGACAAATACAAGCTACCAATATAACAGAACTGATGATAAATAGCATGGTATTGATCGTGGGAAAGGGCGACACCTTCCCGATCGTCTGGAGCCGCTAGGGACGATTCAATACAAGATTTAGTGCCCACACTGACCTCGAGGGCTTTACCATCCTAACCATCTCAATTATGCTCGCTGATTTTGTTTTCGCAGATCTGGAGATATTCCTTTGGCCTCCGTTCAACTTGGCTGGGTCCTCTTGCAACGACGTTCCTCCTTACAAACTTGCCGGGCCTGCGAAACAGTAACAGAGTACTAACAGTTTATTAGAGGCAAAAATAAAAACAAAAGTAGAAATAAAACTTCAGCAGGTTCGGAATAAGTTCCTGTGTTTTTCTTCCTGAATTCATTCGACAGTTATTTGACACAACGTATAAATTCCTTACTTTAAGCAGCTGACTACTTATTTAAAGATAATCTACTAAAATGTAATATACAGTGGAACCTGTCTGAAAGACGAGCCATCTAATAAGACCACATGTCTGTTAGGAGCCCTTTTAGCCATTACCATGACAGGTCTTATCTCACAGGCGTCACTGTTTTTGCTTTTTCTTCATTCCTTCGAGGTTGCTTTAAATCCCATCATAGATAAACAAACTACCACTATCTTGATGCTCAGAGGTGGACTTCTGCCGGGATTTATTTCACCGATAATTACCATGTTATCGCATGGGGAAAAGGTTATGTCGGGTGCAAAGAGTTATACGAAAAAACAGCAAAGTAAAGAAACCGTTATGTAAGCTTCGTTTTGATGACCGAATAATTAGATCGAATAATATCATCACATTAAAGTTTTATTCAAACATATCAGCAAATACCCAAATTCGAATATTCATTTGAAAACACTGTGAGAAATAAGCGGACCACAGTTTGTATAAGGTCGCTGTATGGGCTTTGCTATACAATGTAATGACACCATATCGTCGTGCCTGCCGTAGTGGCCGGTATTCTGGTTAACAGCAACATTTCGAGAGAAACGGTATTTGGAACTACATGTGTACCGACTACTACCGATCCAGTGGTTACACTGCACAGTTTGTAGGACCGAACCATACACCTGGGAACTTATATATTAGGTGTCACACTCTTCCGATTTGTTTGCCCAAATTTCTTAGGAACCGATTCACGTTAAAGTAAGCCAACTTGTACCCCGGGTTCAGCTAGGCGTTTCTAATTCGTTCCGCATATCACATTTAAAATTTGGCATTTGTAGAATGCTGTACCTTATACAGTATCATACTGAATACACAGAAGGTGTACGTCTATATTTTAAAGAACCATCAATAAAAATTTTGAACCATCATTCTGAATTGTGAAATTGTATGATAAAAATGTAAAAGATATTCTTTTGCAGTATTTTTTTCCTGATAAAAAGGAAAAACACGTTTGTATCCCGTCAACATGTACAAACGACTTTGTGGCTTCTCAAACTTTTTGAATATTGCCACCGGGAAATTACACAGACGCTTCTCCAAGGGACAATTACCAAGCAGACGACATTTGGCGTAACGATAAAACTTGACGCTTTTCACCGTGAAAGCACGGTAAAAAGGCCCCTTTTAGAAAGTTCACAAGACCTACCCTAGTAATAGTGGACATCAACATGACATTTTTGTATGAATTCACATTGTTATTATCAAATTCTAAGCGTGTGGATGCTACATGACTAATCTTTGAGTCGCCTTGCGTTTTATAACGTGTCTATACGTATAAAGTACGTATAACGCTATATAATTAAAAAAAACTATTGAGTCCTGATTATCTTTTCTTTATATTTCGGCATTTCAAGGATCTCCACCTAGTAACACTGTTCCGTCATTATTAATATTATTTATTGTATATATAATTATGATTTTTCTTGTTATTAGCAGTATTATTATTATTATTATTATTATTTTCTCATTTGTTTTTTCTCCCATTCCACTGACTCTTGCCCAATGCGTCGAAGCAATAACCTAATTCGATTCACACAATTTTAGTTAGCAATGTTTCGAGGTCATACCATTCAAAACTTTGATTGGCAGGTTTTTGGCGTCGCAACACGAGGGTTGATACAGAGCCAAGAATCAGACCAATGAGAGCTGGTGTTGTGGATATAAAACTTACATGCCGCACAATGCAATACCTCACTCTCATTGGTCTGATTAAAAGGGTTTGCTCGGTTGCTTTAATTTACAAAGCAACGGTGGAAAAGAAGGAGATCTGGAAAAACTGAATTGTTTAACCGCTGATTCAGGAGTCTAGTTAACTCTTTGCAGGAACAAATCGTAACATATCGATCTATCATGGAGTCTAGTTAACCCTTGCAGGAACAAATCGTAACAAATCGATCTATCATATTCTAGTATTCAATCAGATTGAAAAATCCAAATTGTATCCAAGTGGCCTATATTTTATGCCCTGACCCTCAGAAATATCTCATTTAGACACACGGCCTTAGGCTGTATATGCCAAAGTCAGCTGTGTGTAAAGGCCAATGGGCCACTAGTTATTCCTTTATCTATCATATTTGACTATTTGGGAGTTAACTTGATTTATTTTCTTTAAGCGTCCCCGCCTTTGTTGATAGATTTATATGTAACCTTTATAGCGATTGCGCCTAATTGTATATATAATTCAATTGTAACCAACTCTGAAGACAGACCTTATTCATGCAAAACGTCTTCTTTCCTAACATATCCCTACAGAAATATCTAGTTTCGTCTGGTCACTTCAAGTAAAGTCTCTAGCTGGGTCCCGCGGGAGCTGAGGAGAGGAGAAGGGAAAATCTATGGCGTTAGTGCACTCAACAAGCCAGATATTAGGCCGAATCCAAGATACATCATCCATCCTATAATAAATACCGTCGTGGGGGTATATTTTATTATAATGGTCTCTCGGCTTATCAGTTCTACGAAGGATCTATTTGTTACAGATACGGGAATTAATGTTCTTTGCCATTTTCTGGGTATCTTCCACCTCCGCACGACTCTTACACCGCACGAAAACGCAACCACGGAAAGACATAAGGTTTAGGAAGTATTATGCCGATACGCAGTAAATGACACGGACGGTAAAGAAAAACGGATTTATACTGGAGGACTCAAGAATATCAACCGCAAATCAAAATCTTATAGATCTGAAAAAGATATATAGCCATATGTAACTCAGATAGAGCATGGATCATAACTTCCTCCAACGAAATTTTACGAAGTAAAACCTCTGCCGCTACTCCTACCCTTCTGTCGGTATGTCGTTCTGTCTCCCAAGTTGTTTTCTATCTGCAGAAGATACCTAGATGAATTAATAATTGGATTTTATTGAATTTTTAGGAGAGCAGAGTTTTAAAGCAAGGCAATATTTGTTAATGGTACTTGGTAGTGATAAGAAGACGTGCAATTAGTTAAATTGTGTTCTTCGGTAATCTTGGTTTTGCCTTTGTGTATGAAAGAGAGAAAAATTGAGAGGATGGGGGGGGGGTAAAAATCATCAAATACTTGAGAACATTTTTATTGAAATTTAATAGAGAAAATAACCCCTTAAAAACAAGATGTTTATTACATTTTAGAGAGATAGCATAAAATACATTTGGGTTTTCATTTAAATTTTATAGAGAAAATAACCTCTAAGAAACAAAATACTTTCAACATTATGAGAGAGAGAGAGAGAGAAAGAGAGAGAGAGAGAGAGAAAGAGATGAAAATACTTCGGGAGCTTTCATTGAAATGGTATAGGGAAAATAATTTCTTGAAACAAAAGAATTTATTGAATGTTGAAGATTACCAAGATAAAACTCTATATTGTTGTCATATACCACTTGACAGAATGATGTTTCGAAGTTTGTATTTCATCAGAACTTTCTGGACAGGCTTGAGCGAGCTAAACTTGTTAGCCCGTAGCGGTCGGATAATACCACATATACCATAGGTTCCACGCAGCGCTACTCACACCAAAATGCCATACGGAGAAAAAACATCATTTCTTAAAACATGATATAATTATTTCCTTACGTAGACAATCCTTATTAGCGAGAATTTAGAGTAGATCGTTCTACGTGCAATGCATCAAGAGAAGGCAGAACAAAGGCAAATTGAAGGTCACATTGGCACGGTGTGAGACGCGGTAATTGCTACTAGCACAAAAATAATTCTTTTTGCGGACAATGAACCTTTTTAACCTTCCCCGAAAGGCAAGTAACTCACCTCAGCATGCCGCCCAACGACCTTGAAGTTAATGAAGGCTTTTGTTTCGCGAATGACATCGTTTAAACGGGGGTTTAAGTCGAAAATACACAAATTCGTCTTCACGTAGTCTTCGAGTCCAGAATTCAGTGGAGCATCCTATGAAAACGTTATTCTTAAAAAGCTAATCTTAAGCTGACCGATATCCAAAGAATTATCCAATAATTCTTTTTATATAACCCGGTAATGTGATGAATATTTATGAATTTTAAGACGCCTTAACCCAGTAAATGTAGTTGATTATATCTCCGAGCACGTTCAACGTGGTAAGAGCAAGTCCCCTGTTAAGGCATATTTTTTTGGTACACACTCTCTGTGTTATTAATAGACCCGATTCCCTAGGAATAAATTGACACACTGAACCTAGTAAGGTAACAGAAAAAAAAACTTAAATGTCCCAGAATTCTTTGTCCCTGTAGACTTGGGACACCGGAGGAAGACGGGCAGGTGACTGCTTCTGATTTTGACGAATTATGAGACGCGCCTCGCAACAGTTGTGTCGGAAGCATCAGCCCAGTTAAGTTCGCGTGTAAGGTCAACAGGACGACGTAGAAATGACAGCTGTCACGCTAATATAAGTATTCATTACTGGCACAGGATGATAGCGTTCGACCGAATCGTGCTTTGTTTGGTAAAATGCCAGCTGATACCATCATGTTTGATGAACTTTCTGACCTAATCCGCCAAAAGAAAATCTTACGCGTATAAGAACAACAGGATTGATTAAAATAGGTTTTATATGAGTTTCGTCAATTATGTTTACATTAAGCAAGGTATGAACATACCATTTGAAATAAAGCTAAGAAAACAGTTACTTTTAACGCTTATATAAATTTGGAAATTATCAGAGCAGACTAAATTCTTGAGACTTGATATATAGACAATGGCCTTCTGACATTAACATCTCGATCAAATATCTATTGCTTACAAAAAGATCTGAAAGCACTCAACAACATCAAGAAGTGATGAACCATAATAACTCAAAACATAAGTATTTTAGTTTAGGGTCAATGTTTCCTGAAGCGAAGTTCTTCATGATGAGCACAAGCACATGAACATAAGCCGTGGCAAACAAATGTTTTTTTTTTTGTAAATCGAATACCATGTTCATACATATTTGACAAACAAAGATGTCCCTTATAACTAACATATAGTAAAAAAGCCAGAATTAGTAATAGTAATATAAGTTGTTGTTGTAAAAGTATTAGAAGTAATAGTAGTAGTGGCAGTAGTAGAAGTAGTAGTAATATTAATAAAGAAATATGTTTTTTTAGAAACTGTTTCCTTGAACTCCTTAAAACCTGCCACATTTACAATACAATATTTTCAGCTTGGGGCCAGAAGGACGAGACTTTTTCTTAACAAATCTGCTTCACTTGCAAAACTTATTCAAATTGCATGTAGTCCAACAGTCCAACAAAATAATAAAAGAGTCACATTAATCATCCATGACTGCCAATTGTATTGATAGTTACGAAACTAATCATTAGATGGTGGCAACATGGACTGAGATGCCATCAGTAAAGCCCAGACACAGAGCCAGTGCGGGGCTTCAGTTGTATTGAGAGCCATGTATGATAAATGTTTTATATATATATATATATATATATATATATATATATATATATATTGTTGGGCTAATGAAATAACACATTTCCTGCCATAACTGGAAAGCAGTCTTTCAATCCAGACCCGTAAACACTTATGATCCACAAAGATCCACAAAGCGCCTTATCTGTATCGTATCATTGTTTTTTTTATAAATTTCAAAAGAGCAGTCTTTTTGATCTTGTCAGCTTGTCTTATCCTTTGATATATTTCTTCTCGCACAACCCTATCTTATTATGTTTTATTTGCAGATAAAACGATGAAATGGTTCTAATTGAAATATGAAAAGTACACCATGAATGGTGTAGCATGAAAGGACTAATTGGTGATGCAGATATATAGCCCACTTCTTGCTTAGAGAACAACAAGAGGATTAAATATTGAAAGAGTATCAGTCTCTTTCTGTTTTCTACCAATACTTAATTAAGCTTTTTGGTTTGTACTTGATGAACTCAAGTCCGATTGTGAGATTAGTACTTATTGACCTGCTTGGCTTGTCAAGAGTTTCGTGCTTAGTGAATTGAAACTGGCTTACCATGTGTAAACAGTAGCGTCAATTTATCTTCAACGATGGGGCGGGGGAGGGTATTCAAAATTGGGAGCTTTTTTATAAATACATACATATATATATATATATATATATATATATATATATATATATACCTTTCATTTTATTTTTTACACATTCCAAATATATATCAATTAAGTATACGTTTTGAAATATTAGGTAAGTTTAGATTATATGGTAATTCTAAACCAGTTTGAGATATATAATAGTTCTTAGTAAATCAAAGTGCATAATTCTAATTATTAAATTATTTCATTGCCAAAATATAGGTTTTAATCTCTGAATATCGGGGGGTGGGGGTGATTACATTGACCACCCCCCCCCCCCTTGATAAAAAAGTAGGGGGAATATATACCCCTATCCCCCCTGTAATTACGCCCCTGTGTGTAAACATAAAGGCAAGGCAGAGGGAGTCTTTGCGAGTGTTAATACTATCCTTATACTAGACAGTGCTTGTATTTTCACCTTGTATGTCCACCCATCGGTAATTTTATTGTCTTGCCTTTGTCCGAAATAGCTTATGACATATTGATTAAAAAATTGGTTTGGCCAACAGAAATGGTAGAATTGGATATATTTATACATGTTTGAATATATATATCTTTGGACATGTGTCTGGTTAGAAAGAACCATCATCGGAGCTGGCACCTGTCGGAGGAGTCACTAAAATGAGATTATGTCAAGAGGGTAGATCATCAATCGCATGTTCTTGAAGATCCATGTGTAACTGTTCAATTAAAATCATCGGGATATACGCGTCGTATGAATGTTTGTGCATTAATCTTATTTTTATAGCCACCCTGTTTAAGGCGAATCATCATAAGGTTTTATAATGATTCGTTCGAGGAAAATCGAATGTTGCACAAATGAGAATGTATATTCAGGAGTATGTTAAGGCGACGAATATGCGTATTTGTATTTTTATTTTACATCCGACAGAACTGTTATATTTTTTTATTAGTGAAAGGGTTTTGGAGAAATTTAGCAGGGGGCTTTGTAATTCACTAATTCGGTTCTAGATTTATTGATTTCACCTCCTTCGAATCTTTACGCTTAAAACGCGTGCACTCTTGGTAAACGGTGATGGATGTAGCCTATCTTCATCATTTTTCTGGTTTAACCTCATCCTCCTACGTGGGATTTCCAGTGCCAGCATCATGCTTTAGATTATATCAGCCTTTATCCCTTGGTGCATGAACTTGAACGTGGGTGTCATCAGAACTGTACCCAATATTGTTTGTTGTTCCGTTGTTTGTTTGATGGGCTCACTGGCTGATTGGTTGATTGATTTGTTTTTGTTTTTACTTTACTTGATCTTCGGGTTACCTTAACATGGCAATTGCCCTAGTGTCATTTGCGGCACGATTTGTTATACTCGGCGAACCTTAAGTGTTGTGTTAATGGTGAATAAAGTGATACAGTGTTTTTTACAGTGATCCGTGGGTTTAAACAATACTTTATGTAAACAGGCTTCCGTGTAGTAAGAAAGCAGTATAAAACTGAAATATTTTTTTTCTTTTAACGTTAACAACAAAACTAATGTAATATTTAATACAAGCGTCAACAACGCGAAAATGTAGTCTTTTTTAATTGGGTCAAACCAAACACATCTCTTCACAAGACGATCTAATCTTTTGGCTTATCACACGTTGATCAAGAACTTGAGATGTCTGAATTTAATATTAACAACAACAAAAAACTACCGTGGCCTGGCTGAGACTATGTTTGATCACTAGGCCCTCGCGTAAATTGACAGAGGATGACATCAAGGAGATTTATAATTAAATCGACGATATCAAGAGAGCTATTTTTGCAAATGCACACCAGAGGGGAACATTTATTATGTTATCTGATCTAAATCCTTAAAAGATACAATATGATACCATTTAACCAAATAAATTACGTCATAAAAATTTAATATTGAGTTTATGCATTTTATTATAACCTATTAAACCAGGCAGAGATATTCTATATTTTCTATGCCCTATGCGATTTTATATTGCATTCCGCTGCCGCATTCCGCATACCGCGCGCCCGGTAAACGCAGCTTAACGGTCTATGATTTCTGTCATGACCCATCATTTGAATATTCTTAACTCTTTTATTTCAACATCCCAAATTCCAGGCAGTAGGAAAACAAATACCTATTGGGATATGCTAAGCCCAATAAACCGAGACTTGGAAATCAGAGACTGTGAATACTGTGATTGGCTTCACATTCGCGACACTAATTTTCGCGATTTTCACTTGTTCATTGTTTCGCGAGGGATCCATTTTCGCGATCAGTAACCTGCACATAGTATATATCCATTATCATACTGATTATTTGATATGCGAGCCAAAGCCTAACAATGTTACGAGTACCAACTAGAACTTAGTTGTTCTCTATCGGCATATTTTCTTAATATTCTGTTCTCAATGAATATTTTAGTTGTTTCTTTTAGGATTACAACTTTCTTTCTGTGGATTTTTCAAACCTATTTTGTTACGTTGTCGTTGTTATTTGTTATTTTATCGTTGCGGTAAATGTCTGAAAAAAATTGTATATGGTTGTGAGGGATTGACTATCCTGTGTGATATCGTATGATATGGAACTGGGCCAAAAAAATGTCTTCTTTAAAAAACAAAGCTTATTTTATAAAACTCTCACAGTGTAATGCTACTGCATGCTTTTAAAATGTCAGTGCATACTTGCATCTCATTAAAAAGTCTTTCTTTGTAGAAGATGAATAACTAAATATACAAGATATATGTAAAACGGCTCGTCGTATTGGCTTCTGTTTTCTAGAAAACTTTAGGTATGACGTATTAACAGTGCTGTGAGTTATTATGGAACCAAATTTCGTAACATAACTAGCCATCGCCCATAACTACATCATTTCAAAGTGGGTTTTTTTATGAAATATGAGTTAAATGACATGAATTTTTTCCTGAATCTTAAAGCATGATCGTTTTTCTCTCAGTGATTTTTGATCATTTTACATCAATTATTACATCATTGATTCATCAGTAAACTCTACTTAATCTTCCGAAACCTGCAGAGAAATCCTAAAACCTCATCCTTTCATGCAGGTAGTGTTCTAGGGAACAGTCCCCCGATAAAGTTAAAAAATGTCAACAATCTAAAAAGCTTTAAAAGGGCTAGCGCGCTTATATTTTCTTGCATATTATACAAATGCTAAATATTTCTACTATAGTTAAATAAAACTAATATATCAACGGCATCTTATTTTTTAATTGTTTCCACTTTCACATACACATTTCACTTCAGTTGTACGCAATGTTGCTTTATCTGTGTTATGATGCAAAGCCTCCTTTATAATTTATGTGCTAAGCAAATCTGTTGCACACCTTTCACAACGTAACACTACTATACATTTGTTGCCCAATATAGCTGTGCTTCCGTCACTGCATTTTCGCTTAATATCCTGTGATTTTATTGGACCTTTTGGATATTGTATTTTATTGTAATTTCTCTTTATGTTTTACAGGGTCCTTCTGTAAACATAAGTTTATTCTGATGAAGGGTACCCTGGAAGATGTTGTAATGAATAAATAAATAATCTTAATACAGGTATTCTCAAACTCTCGACAGGAGACGCTGGTATTTTCCAAACCTTGATTTGTTTCAACATTATCGGCATTTGGACATTGAGCATCCGAAAGTTCAGTGTTAACCATATTACCATGGGATCTCAAGGCTCCTGTGTATTTTGCCTAATCCAGCTAATGGGGTCATTAAAGGTTATGCAGCCTGTGTCAAGCATCTCGATATAACTCTCAGGAATTACATTATTACCCATGACACAACAATATGTAGATGAAAGGACACATGATTCCACAAGGGGATATATGAATAAATTAAGCACAGGGGAGGGGTAAAATATCACATGGAGGAAGAGGAGGATATTAGAAATTACCAGGAAGGTGACGTCACGAGACATAACTTGAGCTAACTACAATACAAAGCATAACAAATAGATAAAGACATATTTATCAGCACAATAAATGAACGTTCAACCTCTATGGACGGAATCTCTTTGAACCGAATATGGAAATTACATCATTAAATTACCAAATGCATATCGTCCTTAGCAAAAAGTTTTACGACAAATTCAAGAAGTTCAATTCTTTTGTATACCTATCTTAAAGTTTCAAAGGCCATATTTTCAAATGGAAATTAAAAATGGACATGGAACTTATATCTCTATGTCCTATTTACCAAACACTATACATCTAAAGAAAAACAACAGTAACGGGAAAAAAAAATAGAATAATGTGATAAATTTATTTATAAAACCCCTTTTTATCGAATCGGCATGTCGAATTTTCCCATATGTGGGATTCATATTTTTAACTTATACTAATGAAACGCTATAAATATACAGGGAAATACTAAAAATCTGAGATTCTATAAAGTAACCATTTTTGTTGCAACATCAAAAAGACATTTAGTTATTCTAAACTAAGTAAATGGCCGTTTATCTTTCGTTTATCTTTTCCGTTCTAACTCTGAACCACACCCCTGACCCATGGTTTCGATATCGTGTCTACTAGAAAGAAACAGCTTACTCTAGATTAGGACCTTTTTGATTAGGTACAGGTTTATTTTTGTCATGTATGGCACACACCGTGCCATTAGGTCTTTCTAAGTATTACTTACACATGTCTTAAAGTAGCCCATAAGAATGAACTCCTCAATTGCTTTTTTTCAGTGACTGACGCATTGTGGAGTCCATAGATTGCACCTGCAGTTAACTGTGATTATAACACTCCATACACAGCTGTGAGATTTAACATATATCCATTGATTAATGTTCAGTACATCTATGTGTATTGTATTTTTGACCACTGGAAAACATTACTGTTCTGTTCTCAGCCCTATTTTGCACCAAGAAAGTTAAAATATGAACATAATAGTACACAGGCCTAAAGCCTTATACAGGACTGCCACCAAATGCAAGATGTCTACGGGGCTGTAAATGCTTCAATTCTCTCTGGACAAATACTATCAGTTGCTGATGTTACAGGTGCTTCATGCTTTCCAGAATAGTAATTTTTTATTACAGGCCTTTCGACATACAACATTATGTGAACATTGGTTTGCTAAAACCATAGGAAATATCTTTATTTAATTTCCTTTCTAAGAGTAACAGATCTTATCGTGCTATAACCCCAGTTAGCCCTATGGTGGGCCGGCGACGCAACAGAAACCTGAAACCTGTTGCGTCGCCGTCGGCGGCTAGTCTCAATGATAACCTGAGCTCTTCACCAATGAGGAGCTAGTTATCTTAATTAAAGGTCAGAACACGTTTGATTTATTAGATTTGTACGTGTATGTTTAGCGGTCACAAGAACAAAAGAAGCTGCCATGGTATATATATGATAACAGCCGGCCACACACATCAGAGCATGCATGTAGAGAAATGTGCTGCATGTGGAAGAATTTGCATGTTGCGCAACATGTCTCATATCTTTAACACAGTTGGCCACCTTCCATGTTTCGTGTACATTGCATATGTGTAGATGTCGGTGGGTCGATTTTAGGCAATGCGTGCTGCTACATGAATCAGTAAAGATGTGATACAACTTGTATGGGCGGTAGCAAGAGTTATATATGGTTGAATCTATAAATCCATCTTAAATTCGGTTTTAACTTATGTTCTTACTACGTTCTTGCGATTGCTATTTATATCGATATTAATATTGATTATTAAAAGTCATTTTTACAGAACAGACCCCCCCCCCGCCTGATGTATTGATCGAAAAGTAAATATCAGTGCTTTTCGAAATTGATGCCTAATATATCAGAGATGTCGAAATCATTTATACCCCATATACACGAACGTAATATAAATCTCTGTTCTTACAAATGTGATTTACTCTTCATTTTTAAACACTTATTTTCCTCTCTTAAAATTCGAAAACGAAGGTAGACAATTATTGTGCAACTCTCAAGTGTGATGTGTGCAAAATCTTTAAATTGCGCACGCTGCACCACGAATGATTAATATTTATACCTACTGGATTTTCTATTGGGCTCCATGTGTCTAAATTCCTGACAATAAAATTATGTTTATGCATATATAATTCCATACAAACAAATCAAATATTACCGTTAGATGAATTTAGAGTGAATTCAGTCGGGAAACGTGTCACTATGAACCAGCAAGCGTGACAAATACCTAAGTCCTTTGAGAAATTGTTTTTTCATAGGGGCATGCTTATAGAAGATAAAGTGTGTGAGTAACACCCAGCAAAGAAAACCTTTAATTAACATTCATAAGATAATGCGGGCACAACGGAATCATCTGGTCGGCTTAAATCCGTCTTGGGAAAAGAGATTCGATTGCCAGTAGTCACGTGGTCGCGAACTCGGCCGTAACAGTGTCCCCCTGGTATCACGGGCGAGAGGTACTCTGTGCCAAGAAACTCTCGGGATTTTGCCCCGCACAGGATAAAATATGGTGCGAAGTCAGCTGACTGTATGAGCCTGCAGGCAATGGGCAGAGAGAGTGTTTAAATAATAAAAAGGATTCTTTTTTTCACGCTTGGCTCGAAAACAGAAAAAAAGTGAACTTAACCTCAGACGAGAGGTCAGTAGCTCCCTGACAGACGCGTGAATCTGGGTCTAGTCGGCGGCTCATAATATACTCGTCAGCTCTGGTAGCAGATATGACAGCTTTATTAAAAAGACATTAAATAATCATAGGAATAGGCCGAAAGAGCGATATGCAGGCAATATGACCATGAAACTGTTTCAAGATGGTTTATAACCATCTAAATTTTGCCCGTCTCCTCACGCTCTCTGCAGTCGCTAAGTTATGCAAATAAACATTTTTAAAGGTCATGATGTGCTACCGTTTTGTTACCTTTAGATGTTAAATCTTTAAGTGCACATTTTAAATCATCTGCATGTGACCGGAATACTTAAAAATCTATATATATATATATATATATATATATATATATATATATGGAAGGTTACCAGCGTCTACCCGTAATTTTGGTCATGCGATCTGTGACATCCGGGTTTAAGTGTGTACGAAAAATGGCAGCTCCTATGAGCGGTTTCGAGAAACCGGAAACATAAACCTGTCATGGTTCACATGGTTCGGAGATGCAACACGAAAGTACTCCGAAGACAGCGTCAAGGCGAGAAATTTACGTGTATCCACAACGTGTCCAGCGGAATAATGCCTTCTGCACTCAGCCCAACTCCAAGATGAATGTAATTTGGATATTATTCATCGCGAGATAAAGAATAACAAAAAATGTAAAAATATTAGATCATTAGAAATATTAATGAAAAATGCGTATTAATGACAATTTCAGATCGGAATATACCGTGGCTTTACAAAACACCTCTCGGCGGATTGATTCAGTAAGGAAGTGGTCAAATATAATCAGCGAGCGAGTGAATGCTGCAAACATGCTTTAAAATGTTCCTATTTTTTATATTTAACTTTTCCTACTACCATCTCACAAACGTCATATATTCGAAATAACATGAAATTTTAAAAGGCAGAATCCGAAAAATCTGAAATTTATTTCTTAAAATGAGAACTGGCAAACCTTTTCTTTTTTTAATCAAGTTTTAAATTACACTTGACGTTTGTTAATATTAAACGCTTCATAAGTCACAGGCCGTTCATAAACCACCTCTGTTAATGTCAATTCTACTTATCTTAGAAAACATTTAAAAACTCAGTAGGAACGTCATAAACTCATCTGTCTGACTAAATAAATCTCTATTTGCGGGCTGCTGTTCTGGGAAGCATGTTGATAAAGTGTCCCTGGTCGGCCTTCAAATTAACACGTAACGGACTCGCTGGCACCCAGATACTGTCAACGAAGCTCTTACGATGGGTCTATACTTTTTCAAGCTGAACCTGTTTAGGTTTAGACCTGTACTTTGCTACTTTGCTCTCTCTCTCTCTCTCTCTCTCTCTCTCTCTCTATATATATATATATATATATATATATATATATATATATAGCGAGAGAGAGGGGAAGAGAGAAAGCGAGAGTCTTGCTTCATTAAGGTTAATCATTAATTGTTTCTAATACAAAATAATGCAAATAATGAAGTAATCGATGTCCACTTGATTTGACGACCGTGTATAGTCTATTGAAAAATTGATTGTTCTTAGAGTATGCTATGTTCATATAGTTTCTTTCATATCACCAAATACATATTACATATAGTTCCATAGCACAATTTATCTTAAGAGTTTCTTTTGGTTCATGTAACTTAAACCAAATAAGCTTGACTTTCTTTATACTATCAAATCAGTATATATTTATCCCCAAGACAACCTCTGAATATTAAATTACGACCATACCCACATTGTCCTGAGTTCACCGAGTGCGTCAAGGGACCTGAAATCATACCTTGTAGGTTTCACTGTCACAGCTAGTTTTGATCAGCCGTGTCATTAAGTGCAGGTCTGAAGCCGCTTTTTGTCGTGCGACGTTCGGCAAAGAAGGGCATCAATACAGGGGGGCGGGATGGTGGTACATATATTATCCCCCCCCCCCCACTTTTTAGCAAGGGGTTGGGGATGATCAATGGTATCATCCCAGCTGCTATACTGAAAATGATTTAAAGCAATAATATGAATTATAGAATTTGGTTCCATTTCACAGTTTAATATGAAATATTACAATGTATATACCAAAACCTGGTTTAGAATTAATCTATACTGGAAACATTATTCCCTTATTTTTTAAATATTATACTTAATAGTAATATATTTGAATGGGTGACACTTTCACATAGTGTGACACATTTCAAATATATAACAATTAGGGATAATGTTTAAAAAAGATTTAATATAAAAGTGTTAATGAAAACTGATTACCCTCTCACCCTCTCAATCGAAAAAAAATATAAATCGGGAGATGACGTCGGCGAGTAGGGACATCTCATATTAGCCTGATGTTACGTACAAACTACGGCGATTTTCTTTATTCTTCCCCTCATGATCATTCATTATGGCGCACCTTCCAAGTTCCATGTCCGCTATTTTCCCGCATCCCAAGACCTTAAAAGGGGAGGGCAAGATGGTCGATAAATCCGACAAATGTCATTTCCCAGTTCATATTATGCCGATGTCATAATTTTTTCGGACATTGATTGAAATAATTGATGCCCGATGCCGGTCATGTCTTACGACAAGATAAAACTCATGACGGAAATCTCATATTAGCAAGACAAACCCCACGATTTTGGTCGTACCACAAAATCGGCGTAATATGCACACGACTTAACGTAGAGGTCATCAGCAGGTCTTTAAGTACACACAGGTGCGTCGAGGCACTGAAATTAACAAATCATGTCATGTCTGTTTCAGTATCACAGGTGGCTTTGGACACCTAAACTCATTTGTCGCAGTTCAATTATGTCAGTTTCACCTTCCTGCTCTGCTAACGAGGCATTGAATAATTCTAGGTCATAGGTTACCTGGAGTTTTGACCACACCTTTCGCCAGAGGACTTTTCTACTCAAAACGAACATATTCCGGTAAGTCATTTTGGAACGGCATTGACTGCTTTTCTCAACTGTCAAAATTTAAATCAAAATTTGGTGTACTCTTCAAGGAAAAAGCTTGAAGTTCTTTTCACATTTAACATACGCATGCTTACAAAGCAGTACTTATTTCGTACAATTCTTACCACAAAAACACCCATGTTTATGTAATTTGCCTTGAAACAATTCTATTCAACTTATTTGTACCGACTTCATTACTCTCTTTAATACATATATACATACGCCGCTGATGTATTAAGAAGCAACAGAGCATTGTAGGGTATGAATTTCAAAGCCCATAAAACCTAACCCAAAGCGAAAACAAGCAGGGTCGTACTCTTGTGAGTCTGATTCTGTGCAGTGTGGGTTTGACCGGATATATTTATAACCAAAATAATTGGTGTCAGGCAGTCAAAATGTTCGCATTAATTAAACAAAATAACTACGAATACATGATTGTTTGGAAATGTTGCGTAACATTAGAATAAAATAACAACAATCTCTTTAGTTTTGAGTGAGAAAACAGAGAAAACCATCTGTGAAAACAACGTGTGGGTGGGAAGAGGAAGTCGGGGGAAGGCAAATATCTGACAGGTGCACCTAAACCGTGTATGGATGAATAATTTATATAAATACTAAAATTACTTGATGTCTCCATACGAAACCTGCTGCATGGCTTTCTCTGCGTGGGTTATCGGCTTTCAGTTGACTCTGACTTGTCGTTTTAGATTAACTGGCTGACCAGTGAGATATTAGTCCATTTAAAGGATGTTGTCCAGTCACGTACTCCCGGTTCGTGCCTCCCCGCCCGAACACCATGGTCGAGCTAACTATTTATTAATGTCAGTAATAGATGTACGAGCCGTGATTGCATGATAGTGTTGGTCAAAACCGTCAAATCTCGTGGTCGCTATTTCCCCTTTACGCTAAGAGTATAAACTCCGTTCACTCAGTGGATGCCCTATGAAGGTTTGCGGTTATTCAGCTCACTCTTTCATTCACAATATCACACATCAGACGCAGATCGAGAATTTCGCTATAGAGGGGCACACCTGCCTCAAGGATGTGATTTTTTATGTACTTTGCTCAGCATCATCATAAAAAAGGAATGTGGAATATTTAATACAAGATAAAAAAGGCCATATGTTGAGTCTCCTTTGTGACCTTAAATAGTGGCATTTGTGAAGGAAATTTTGCGATAAATGGGCATTTAAATCTTGAATTAATTTAAAATCTTAAATTAGTGAATTCTCAATAATATTTTATTAAATATTTATTCACTAAATGTCACTCAGCAACATAGTTAAAATTTAATTCATGGCTTATAAGAATTTGCGATCCTACAAATAGAAATGTTATTAAAATTACTAACCGTTGTGGCTATGAAGTATGCAAGACAGCTAAAATAATTAAAATAAATAAATAAAATTACTAGTGCCCCCGGAGGCCTCCTCTAGATGCGCCTATGCGTGACAGTTCGACATTTAAGTGGATGAAGGACTTTGAAAGTATAATTGAAATGAAATAATTCACAATGAGGACTAACATTTATGTACTTCCGACTTCATTCTTCTTTTAAGTCTTGTGACAAAGTGATATATATGGTCTTCCCATGTGTTGTCAACCTCTGTATCATAGTAACTTTGTCATAATATTCAAGACACTAACAATCGTCCTTCAGCTTTTAATGGTAGCCCTCTGTGCATGTTATAAATATAGTGCAGATGTGAAACATATACTTTTTATCTCAGGCATCGAATTTACAGCATTTCCAAACCAGGTTGCAAGATATGGTTTATGTATCATTTTATTTATTACAAGGCCTATGCTTCACTCCTTATACTCTAGCACATTTTTTTCCAAATTTAACGAAATATTTAAATTCTCAATGGGCACGCAGCACATGCACGTGTGGAGCAGGCTATATATTTATTTTCTCATATATTTTTAGTGGCTGTAACCGCCTCGTAATTTTAAATTAACCGTCGCACCCTCATCCATAGACTGCTATTTGGGTTTTGAACTATCTGACAGTGCCGAGGAACTCCTCAAAGTCATCATCGTTTGTGATTTCTACGAGGTTGGTGGGGGGGGGGGGGGCGGGCAGACATCCTTGCAGATTCATCGCTCACCCTAGACGGAGGCAAACCGCAAATAGATTCGAACTTACGATCGGTCAGCTCTCCCGGAGTCCTCTGCTCCTTTCCTATACAGCCATTCGAAGTCTTTACAGGAAGTCATATTAGTTGTTTTCATTGCATGTGGTTATTACACAAAGTAAGAACCTTTGTATGAATTCCCCGATGATTACTTGTGAATGCTTTCAATTAAACCGTGGGAAATTTAATAAATATTATTAAAATACACCCATATAGTTAATTAAAGTCAAGTGAAAATGAATGAAAACAGAACATAATCACAGCATTAACTACTACACTGGATTTCCACAATGCGGCAAAAAAAATATCCATTCTATACACATCCAAAATATGTTTGAATACATTTTGTAGACCTGAAATGTATTCTCTGAATTGGTCCTGTTAGTTTGAGAATCTCCCCTTCTGCTTATTGCCGGTACTAAAAAACAATAAGCACTCATACGTGTAAGGCCACAGAAAAGATGTATATATATATATATCTTTTCCACATGTGGCCTTACACGTACGAGTGCTTACTGTTCTATAGTAAACTAGATTTATTTATCAAACTTAATTTGTCGATATAAAGAACTTTATTTATTCAACTCTTTGAAACTTTTATTTCGAATTTTTTTTTTCTGAAATCTGACATTTACTCAATATATCTTGTGAATGAATTAGCTGTAAGAAAAATATTACGATGTATTGTAATCTAAAATAGATCTAAGTTTGAGAAGAGACAGATCAAGCCACTATAAAATTAGAGAAATTTCATATTTCAGCTCCTTTTAATTATAGAAAAATAAGCGTGAACGGGTAATTTATATATTTAAAGTAAAAGGCATGCTAATAGTTTCGATGATGGTTGTATTATTTTTCATTTCCTTATATCATTCCTGGCAACCTCGACAGTTTAAGTGCTTCCGTTTAATAAATTCTTAACTTATTTATAAAAAATAAAAGAAAAGCGACGAGCTGCATGGTAAAACCAACTCGTGGTGAACCATGCGAGCTTTCGCGACATGGCAGTGAAGCCTATAAATCCCTGTTTGAATAAGTCCGGCGGCCCTTGAGTGAACAACTCAGCACCGACCGAACCGTGATTTCTGGGGAGGCCGCATTGCCGCTAAAAGATTGGACAGCTAACTGAAATATATCTGCAATAAAAATTCATTTGTAGAATAAATACACTCCTTGTAGTCACTGAGAAGGCTTTTGGATCGGCATTAAGTCAACCTCATGAAAACAAATCTCTTTTTTCGCAGTGTCAAGGTTTGATTAGCTCTCTGACTGTGTGAATACAAACACAAATTTCCTTCTATGGAGCAGTCATTTTACTTAACCCAGGGGACTATATAGTGATTCAAGGTTGGGGGTCACTTATACTAACACAACTTATTCTTTAGCGTTAAATGTTTCCAACTCATCACATCATACGTGACACTCAGTCATATTTCAGGAAACTGGCGTGGCGCAGTAAAAGGGCCTCTATGCCAGCACTCTTAGTAAGATTTTGTTGGGTTTTTTTTCAATAAATTGATCAAAGTACAAGGTACTAACAGATTTAAAATCACATCTATGACTTAATAATTTATTAAAGATTCTTTTTGTGTTTGATTAATAAATGTTCCGTGTAATTTAGTATTTTTTGAGATTTTCCATCCATTTTTAAGTTTTTCGCAGAAATGCATGTAACTTTTATATTTTAGTCTATATGAAAAATATTTAACAGCTTAGGTATGTTTTATTTATTATATTGGTAATCGAATTCCTTTCTTGGTGCAGGTGTCAGAACTCTTCCTTATCTATCCTTGCAAACCAGCAAAGTTATATTATCTAGGCATGTCAAGAGTTCTTTCCAATGTACATTTGTTTTTTAAACGAGCAGCTCAGTTGAACGTTTATTAATATGCCTATTGTTTATTGACTATATGTTAGCTTAATGTATTATGTCTCCCCTCCCATGGGGGATATATATAGTCTTTTGTCTGCCGTCGTCTGCGGCGGCGTCCTCCGTAGTCGGCGCGTCGTAGTCTGTTTCAAACAGTTTCAACCATTCATTATGTTTTCATGAAATTTGATAGTTAAATTGTTTAAAAAAAAACTGGTGACCTTTGACCATCATTTTAAGGTCAAATCATCCTTAATCCAATTTATTTGTAAACACGCTTACTTTTGCACTACTCAATATTTTTTGTGAAATTTGATACGTCAGTTGTTTCAAACAAAAGCTCCGAGGAGTACAAAAACTGGTGAAATTGACTTTCATCTTAAAGGTCAAATCTAGGATTTATGTGTGCCCATGACTGTACTACATATTTTTTTCTCAAATAAGGTATACTAAATGTATCAAACAAATGCTCGGAGACTTTAAAAAACCTAGGAAATTGATTCTTCGAACTTGATCCTAAAGGACAAATCTGTGGAAATATAAAATTCCTGTTAACACCATAATTTTTGAAGTAGTACATATTTTTTATCAATTTTGGGGGTACGAGACCAACGAGGAGGGGAAGCATATCTTTTTTTTTGCTGTCGCAAAAACTAAATTCTAGTTATAAGTCTCTCATGTGTATAATTAAAGGCTATATACACTTTATCGAAGCATAATGAAACTGCTCATATCAGGCCATGGAAACGCTGATGTATTTCTGTCATAGCAGCATAGATTGCAATTATGATCTTTACTATGATTATTTATTGTCGGTGATTCTGGGACAAATACCATTTATAGGGTCAGGGACAACCCCTCGACACGATTAGCCTTCAGACTATTGCAAACAGACAATTACGACCAGGGTCAATACCTCGTAGACAACTGTCCAATGGCAATAGACATGAAAATGTCGTGCTACATCGGTAATTTATTGGTAATAATAATACTCATAAGAGTCGTGTGATTGTTGTAATAGAAGTGCCTGTAAGAAGTGTTTGTAGTAGTTGTTGTAGTCATAGTAGCAGTATTGAGTACGTGTTAGTAGAGTAGTAGTAGTAGCAGTAGTAGTATAGTAGCAGTAGAATCTTAGTATAAGTATTAGTAGTAGTAGTAATAGTAGTAATATCTTATTATTATTAGAAGATACTAGTTGTAGTAGGAGTAGTAGAAGTAGAGGTAGTGGGAGGCAACGCTGATGTCGTAGTTGTTGTAGAAAAAAGCAGTAGTTTGTTATTATATTTGTAGTCACTTAGAATTACTAGCGGTCGCTGTTAGTAGTTGTTTTCGTTGGAAGTGGAAGCAGGTAGTATTGCGTCGACATCCGGTGATATAATAAACTATACATATGAATGCATGAAAATGTCAGATGATACTTTCATACCGTTTCAGCAATAACTTTACTAATACCAGTTAACAAAAACCGCAGCCACAAGCGCGTTTTTCGCCGCAACCGGCCGGGGGGGGGGGGGGGGAGGGGGGGGAGCGGTTACTGCGCAAAGGGCTATAAACTGTTTTAGGTGGGTTTCATGAAGAGAAAAGATAGACATTGCGCTAAATATAGCAACACTGTCCGTCTTAAAAGAAGTTTAACGTACAGCTGTTTCTGCATCCAAATGTGCATCACTCGTGGTAGTTTAAAATTAAAACATTGCTTACCTTAACAGGGCAACCTAGCAATTAGTTTGGTTGGGAAAACCGCCTGCATGTTTTAATGCTAGCTTAACTAGGTAAATCCATTCTGGTTTTTCAAGCGCGTAACACCACTCGCCTTCTTATATTTAAACTCTTGTGTTAATCAGGCCAGAAACGGACCCAGGGGAGGGGGGTCCAGTGGGCAATCTCACGGCTCATCGGCTGAGATTCGTCCTCAGAATCTCCTGGCTTTTGATATCATGAACAAACTGGCAGAATAAAAAAAAGGTTATGATTTGATATCGCGCCAACATCAATCTCGTTGACTTTCAGTAATGTAAATGGTTGACACCTTTTGAAAAAGACTAGCTGTGTGTGGGTTCTTGTACACAAGCTTTCAGTGTTTCTTTTACCCCCTTTTTGGTGACTCCGAGTATCTATAAAAGCTCAAATAAATGGTTATTTATTCTACATTCGTCTGCCTCAAGTTACCATGTACCAATGTCCAGCAAGAACTGACTACATCGCGACCACTCCAGTGTTCTGGCCATTAAATGACCACGTTCTATAACAAAAGTATAATCATGAAATCTCATTCTGCATGTCACCAACCACAGAACATGAAACCTATCCGTGAAGTACCTACACGACACCCACCACAGAAATACCTACACGACACCCACCACAGAAGTGCGTACACGACATCCACCATTGAAGTACCTACACGACACCCACCACAGAAATACCTACACGACACCCACCACAGAAATACATACACGACACCCACCACAGAAGTACGTACACGACACCCACCATTGAAGTACCTAAACGAACCCAAACCCCCCCCCCCCCCCACACTCCCCCCCCCCCCCCTTTAGCCGCAACAATCTTTTTATTCGGTTCAGAGGACATTTTTATAGGATTTCGTTTGTCTTCCTGGACCCGCCCCTTCCATACGACACCTACCATAGATGTATCTACAGGACGCCTATCAACGAATGTATAATATATAAGGATTACAGCATCGTACCTTTGTCCAATAATAACTGATTTAGGTGTCAATATATTTGAGTATAAGGGAAACACAGAAGAAGGAGAAGGAGAAGAAGTAGAATATTGGCTGGCAGACCCACAGCCAGGAAAACATGGAATTGACCTAAGGACCAAAGTAGATAGTAAAAATTGCCAACTGCATTCTAAGGAATACAAAACCGGGCTTGTATTCACTTATTCGGCCCATATTCTCAGATTCATCCGTCCATAAGTGACTGTACATATGTGTATATTCCTGGATAATCCGGATCATGTGCCAGATCGCATCAATAATAATTCCTCATGATCCCATTCCCGAAATGCCCTGAAAATTTCATGAGATTTCGTGCATGATTGCGTGAGTTATATTGTGAACAAACACACGAACGGCGATAAACACATACCCTTAACTCTTGCAACTGCTATAACAGACAAACATACATACTGAGAGACCCTAAAACATTATACTTGCCATGAACGCTAAGGCTAAGAATTGAACAAAAAAAACAATGCAGTGAATTAGTACCAAGGTGGGGGCAGTATTTCTTATTTTGTAACGTTACAGGGTTCAGTCCCGCCTAAGGTTGAGATACAACCACTGCCATATCTGAGCGTCAGGGGGCAGCAGGGAGCGATCCACTCTCCCTCAATATGGAGTTCTGAATGTCAAAAGAGCGTCACAGAGTTGGCCTGATATCAGTCAGCAATGAAAAAGCAAAAACTATCACACAGAAAAAGTTCTTGAGCACGTCCGTCACTGGTTGTAATCCTCTGCGGAATGGCTTGAGATAGCCATCAGTGATGTAGCGCTCGATAGCTTCAAAACCACAATCCGCATCCCTGGTGCCATAACAGCTAGGCCTGGTAGTAGACAGTCATTGATTCGATTTCTATTTTTGCAGAACTTATGTCATGTTTCCACTCACAAGAGTATCAGACGACTGATCCATACAAGGGTATCGGATGATTTTATCGAAGTTAAAAATATTTATCGTTTAAATATTTTCAACTTTCATGAATATCATTATTTATATGGGCATTTGTTAAAATTATAAACGTTTGACAGAGGGGTTGGTATATATTCACAGGATTTCACAGATTTTAGCTCGGAACTTCGAAAATTGCCTGGTATTGGTTTTCCTGAGTTCAGATCTTTCGCAAAGAATCTGATAAGTGCAACACATGTATAAATTTGCATGAGGCAGACCCAAACCCACCGATAAAGACTAAAACCCGATCGCACCTCACTCATGCTCTCCTTTTCTCCCCTCTCTCTATCTCTCTCTCCCATCCTGTTCTCTCCCTCCCGCACTCTCTTTCTGTCTGTCTGTCTGTCTGTCTGTCTGTCTGTCTCTCTCTCTCTCTCTCTCTCTCTCTCTCTCTCTCTCTTTGTCTCTATCTCTCTCTCCCATCCTGTTCTCTCCCTCCCGCACTCTCTTTCTGTTTCTCTCTCTCTCTCTCTCTCTCTCTCTCTCTCTCTCTCTCTCTCTCTCTCTCTCTCTCTCTCTCTCTCTCTCTGTGTGTTTCTCTTTTTTTTCATTGTCTACCTCTCTCTCGCTCTCTCTTTGACTTCTCTCTCTCTATCTCTCTCTCCATCTCACACACACACACATATAAACACACATATATACATCCTATTTAAGTCAGCCCGTAGCTAAATTGGGTTTTTCAGTCAAAGCTGTCATAAATCAGCCGCCGTATGCTTTTTACGGCCATCCATCTGTGGCGCAGGAAGGCCTATCCGGGATTGTAAGACTGATAGTCCTCCCCCGGGGTTAGGGTACCGTCAGCTTGTCTCTCGTGACGCATTACCACCGGAGTATAATTGACTGGGCCCGGACTTTCTTGTACAGTGATGATTGACCGCTGAAAAGAAAGTGTTGGTCAAAGGCGACGCGCTGCAACTTTTTAATCAGTGGCTGAAATAGAAGCGCCATGTTAGAAAGTACAAGTTGGACATAGATTATACTTCACCCGTGTTTCTTAAGAATGGGTCCATGTATGGTACTGTATACTAAATGAGAATGAAGAATTCGTATGATAGCATTAATATGTTTTAAATATCTCCGATACCCTATTGAAAATTCGCCGTTTTGCCTGTTATGACTTCTAATTCGTAATATAAGCATGTGCATCTGTAGATTCCCACTTCTGTTTGGGACAATGTGACAAGGCGATAACATTGTCTTCTTGTCATTTTTTATCCATGAGCCACTAAGACCCGGTGTATATCGCACCTGCGGGTCTTGAGTGTATAATCATTCCAATTGCTAGGTCATCACACTAAGCCCCCCCCCCCCCCCCCCAGCTAAGACGCACTCGTTTGTGAGTGATACACGGACGTAGGGCACAGCCTTCCTATTGATACCTCAGGGCGCTCATCCAGAGTAGGGACCGGGCTTTAAAAATCCCACGGTTCCTCTTCTGAGATTTGAACTCACGACTTTTGAGTCCTGTGCTCTACCCCTAGACCACAGAGGTCTGTTCTGTTCATTCTGAGCTCTAGTATAGCGCCACGCCCTGCGTGTGTACCAGCTGTCTGCATTAAGGTTTAAGATATCTGTACGCACAATCGGTTCTTTCGTCTATGAACAAGACATAAGTTATTTAAAAGATATCTTTCAGTGTACTGAAATGTTGAATATTTTTTGCAAACTAAGAACTAAGATTGTTGATTAAATTTAAAGTAAGGCAGGTTCTTTGTACATGCAGGATGCTTTTAATGTGTTTGTAAGTACGTCCGTGTATAAACTGAACAGACAAAAATGTTATTGACGCTGATATGTGGTCTTACTCTCTGTCTCTCCGTCCGCCTGTCTCTGTTTGTCTGTCTATCTTTCTCTTTCTGTCTCTCGATCTGTCTCCGTCTGTCGCTCTGTCTTTCTCTTCCTTCCTTCCTGTCTCTCTCTCTTTGTCTCTGTCTCTCTCTTTCTTTCTCACTCATTCTCTCTGTCTCTGTCTCTGTCTTTGTCTCTCTCTCTCTCTCTCTCTCTCTCTCTCTCTCTCTCTCTCTCTCTCTCTCTTCCTTCTCTCCTCTCTGTCTTTCTCTTTGTGTGTGTCTGTCTGTCTCTCTCGCCCTCTGACCCAGTGTGTGTGTTTACTACCAAACTGTTTCTTCAGATAAGATGTATTACTCACCTGAGGAATACACAACCCAATTCAGTATTTTGTGATTAAAGAAAAAGTTCTGGTTCATAGGTTCGTGATATCAACTTATGAATGGCTTTATTTTGGTGGGGGTATGATTAATTGTTCCATTTTGATGTTGTTTTTACTTATATAAAATTATACCTGGTTCAATTCATCAATCTGAGTAAAATACAAGCACATCTGGGGCAGCTTTGTTTCTTCTTTGTTTTTCATAGATTTTTCCGTTAACCATTCTCCGTTTTTCCCGTTTTTCTACATGTTCACGTGCTGCCATTGTGAATGGGTCCCTTTGAAGTTTATTATATGAAGTAACTGTGCAGCTGCGTTGTGTAGTCTGTTTCCATGGTTACTGTCCAGGACATCAAAGACTTACATGTCTGAAACATACTTCCTGGTAATTAATAAATATGTTTATCAAAACGGTGTTAATCACACAAGGTCGGGTCCGGTACTTGCAGGTGTGTTGGAATCCCAACCGACACACCACCCATGTATGCATCAGGGGCGGGGCCAGGATTTAAGAATATGGGGGTTCAGCCCAGGAAAACTAATGACAAAGCCTAAAAAAGGTCCCCAGGTCCGGAAAAGGGGGGGGGGGGGATGAATGGTCCAGGCCGCAATGGTTGGTCTGAAACCCTTAAAAAAGGTTGCAGCGGCTGAAAAATAGGGGGTGGACCCTATAAATATTCATCTCCCACCGTTCTATAGACCAGAATATCTGGATCCCCTGCCCTGTTAGACACTAAACATGAATACCAGGTGTGAATGCATCTAGTCGACGGATTTAAAGGTTATATTTGAGTTATTTTAGATTTCGGTCAAATCCTTACACTCTTTCCATTCTAATTGCATATAACATCATGCTCATTTTTTTATTTGGACATTTTTTTAAACAGTTAATCTTATATAGAGATTGTTTACTGCCTATAGATGGAAATATTATAGACAAAAACAAATATATAATATGTATGACCTCAGAGAGTCGATCCCAATGAGAAAAGGTTCAAATTTTGAGTGAACCGAAGTTACCACTGAACGGTAAGGATTCAGACACAACTATCTGCGTACCACAGTCTTGTGAATTTGAGGGGGGTCTTGAATCGATTCAATTAATATTCTTTTACCTTAGATTCGATACTCGATTGAATTGTTACTTAAGTAGTAAAGTACAGCCTTTGCTTTAAATATTAAACTATTCAACCAAAATGGATGTCAGTTAAGTTAAATAAGTCCTGACCAATGTACATGTAGCTTGCCCTCTGTTTATGTTTATGTTGTTTCTATGCGATGGTCAGTCTTTAACAGTGAGCGTTGAAACTAACAAGAGCACATATACACAGAACGGCCCTACTAAAAAAACGACACCAGTTCCAGAAAACCGGATCTGGCTTCGCCTTGTACTTTTAAGTGGATGGTTTCGGTTTAACAGACAAATTATGATAACATCGTAATCTATTTAATATAATTAAATGAATCAATGATGAAAATATCATCAAAAGTTAGAGATCCTTGCCTGGGCGCTTTAAGACTGGTCAGTTTATATTTCAACAGAATAGACTTTTTCCTATAACATATTAACGTGTCAAACGACAATAACATACAGGATACATGCGTCTCATTTTGGGCTATACAGGCTTAAGTAGGGAATATTTTATTCAAAGCAAATCCGAAAGACTATTTATAACCCAGTCATTGCATGCCTATTTAACTCTTACAGCCATCAACATTATCTGTTTATTAAAATTATAAACAAAATTGTGCCATCATGCCAGTATAATTATTGCGTGGACGAATGTGGCGAACCCGGAGATGGTTTCGCATTTTCCCCCAAACCAGCTTTGGTTCGCAATTATAAAGAGTTTCCCGAAACAGAAACCAGTTTTCCATTTTTTAAAAGTTGTCTCGACATCACAATGTGCTTTGACAAATTACAGGTCGCTTAATTTTTTAGGTGCATGATGCATGCATAAAATAATAATCGTAACGAACCGCTTCGGATGATACAAATTTCAAATTAATCGAGAGTCAATGCATCGATTTTTCGTGGCATTGTCACACACCTACCACATGCGACCTGCACACTTCCTCCTATCGCTACCCCCGTTGGAGTGGGAATGTACCATGGACTGGTTACTATAGTATCTTTACATTAATCATGTAGGACATTCTGCAGTGTAGTTCTATCACCCGCATGGCATCAAAGAGTAAATTGCGTCGCCTGATTTCGGGACTTGTTCGGATTTGCCATCGCGGAACCTTCATTGATAGCGGTCAGCTGACATTAGGCAATTTGTTAAAGGTCATCGGTTCATGCATAGTATCCTTGAGGGCGGCAAATATTAACGTCTTGAATGACCTTGTCTTGCTCATAGTAATAAGCCGAATCAATGGACTGGATCAATTGGTCTACCGTTATTTATATGATGTTCATATATCTGGCTGCAGATACATATGTTTGGCGGGCTGTTACATCGTTTAGGAGAATGTCCAAATTAAACAATTCATAATATCAAGAATATGTTAATACTAATATGGTGCAGTTGAAATGGAAAAAAATAAACTCATTACAAGTTTCGTCTTTTCTAAGTATAACTCGGGGGCAGGGGCGGCTGGGGGGTTGTGGGGTGGGGGGGGGGGGGGGGGGGGATGCAGGAGAATATGCCCCCTGGTGTGTTTAGGGGAATAAAACGCATGATTATTACACTATCTACAGTTCTTATTTTCTTCTGATATTTCCCCATAATTTTTAAATTATATATAATTTTTAAAATTATTCATCTCATACGGAGAAAATTTAGGATACGGCATTCGTCAATTGACTCATTGAATCATTATAAATGTAAGCCTATCATAGTATGATACGGAATTATTTAAACAAATGTAAGTAACGATTAATAAAGTATTTAAAATCGAGCATAAAATATTGTTTGTAACTGGAATATACTGCTTAACATATTTTGACAGGTGTAAAAATCATGATAATCTTTGTCCCTTTTTGTCAACGATTTTTAAAATCTGTATTCCCCGGGGGGGGGGGGGGTGAGGGGGTTTTTGTCTGTAATCCTGTGCATTATCCCCTTGACATTGTCTCAGCAAATGGGGCCGGAGTCAAGAATATTACATCATATCAGCATAAATTTCTTATACATATATAATTCCTAAGACACCCTGCTATAGGCAGATAGGAGGTTTTATAACAGGCTTTATATGCCACCATAAAAGCATGCGAAATCATGTTATCTGGAATAGGTTTCATGTGAACCCAGGTCACCTGGAAAAAAAGCTCTATTCAGAAGCCTGGTGAACGCTGATATAAGGAATTAAAATACCTTTCCTCAAAGCCTGCGAAAAGAATGATGTTTTTGTGGATATAGGCTGGCGGATAGTAATGCCAACAACAAGTCTTCCGAGCACCGTTGCTTCCTGTATTGGAAAGGCTTTCTTTGACAAGACTGGAATTATGGTATCATGCAAAAACAAAGAAAAATGGGCTCACTATGGACCAGAGGGGCCGTAAAAAGTGACACCAAACCCGAGACCGTGGGAAGTTCAAGTCAGAGTAATATCTGTGGCCCACAGAATGTCCTCGTATCCTACATTTTATGTGTAAATTATTTAAAGAGAGCCCCCGCTGCACATTAACGTCAGGTAAAGGTGGACTATAAAACAACATAAGCTCTCCACGCTGATTGAAATAATGTTCTACACGGCATTAATTCAATATCCATAGCACTGAGGGTAATTGTTCCGTATATATTATTCTGTCTTTAAAACCAGGCCCATTTAATCCCCTATTGGCACCATACGTTGCGGGGCAGCTCTTACTTTTGATGAATACACAGGTCAACCCCGACCAAGAATAATTTAGTTGTAATATATATGGCGATGTCATGCGTTTTCTGCCAGTTCAGTTGATAGTGTTACCTGACGTACACTTGTGCGATATGTTTAAAGCCTTAATGTTTAAATCATTATTGTTGCCTGGGGTAAGTAAAAATAAAGACTGGACTTTTAGTCTGATGTCATCGATATCATATCTATACACTTATAAAATCTTTAGGGTCTCTTCATAATTGTAGCCTCCCTTGGAACCCGGGGAGTATACACCGAAGCAAATGCCATAGTATAGTTCTTTCCACTACCCACTGTCCACCGGTTTTGTTTGTTTTTGTTTTGGTAAGACAAACTGACCAGGCAAACTTTGCATCGATGACAGAAAGAAAAATGCTATTTTTTTATCATACCTGATTTTGATGTAAATTGCATTCACGTTACGGTCCGGTTGACTTGTCTGTTTAATATCTGTGATTGATGGCTTAAATGGGGATTAACCATTGACCCTCATTCAGGGAAAAAGGCTGTGACGTATTTGTGATGTACTGAAGAGGCACTTGCAGGGAGGAAGTAAGTTTCACTGTAAAAGGGGGCTGTAGCTCCTGATCATTGGCCGGCATGGTATTCATGGCTACCTTATGTACGTAATTTCTTTTATGACGTCATCACTGTTCCCTGCCATGTCCATTTCATTTAGATTGTGAAAAGAACCCTTCCGCCTGAGGTCGTTTCTACTCTAAACGAATCTCTTCTTTTTGTATACTGTAGGAAGGCCGGGACTACCTGTCTCAGCTGTCAAACTCTGAAATCAAAAAGAGTTACATTTCAAGGAAACACCTGTTTCCATTCCACAGGCGCACGCTTACAAAATATTACCTATTGCGTTAAGTTCCCATATTTATGTAATTTGCCTTGAAACAATTCTTATCCAACACACTCGAATGGAATACATTGTCCTTTTCACTACATTTATAGTTACGCCGCTGGTGTATTTAGAAGCCCCGGTGCATTGTGGGGGTCAGATTTTTTTATGCCTAAACAGCAGGGTCGCACTCTTTTAAGTCGGAGTCTGCGCAGTGTGTATGGAAAGATGTCGCTAAGTGTGGACTCGTTTCTCATATTCCGTTGTGATGCTATTCAGGAACATTAAACCAAGATAGTTATCATGTTCGCAATAGTTAATTAATTATTGATAAAATAAGTGGTCAGCGTCCGTGGAACGGACCATAGATTTCTAACGTTAATTCGTTCTATATTTGAAAACTAACCAGCGCCCATCCATTCCTTGGTGGGCAGGGCGCGCTCTTTTGGTACAGAATTTGAAGGAGTATTGGGTAGGGCACGAATCCTCACCCTTGACCTTGCGGTAATAAGCAAAGCACTTTTACCATGGCGCCTCTTTGCTCCATATACAGGTCTTTTTTTAATTTATCTTAAAAAGCGAAATGTCAATATAATTAACCCAGTTACTGAAAAAAATTAATTTAACAACCCGTCATGAAAGAAGAAAATTTATATGCAATTATAATTATCGGTATTTCATTTTTTGTCCCCTCAAACCACAGAAATGGTCAAAGACACTGAGGCAATTGTGTAATCAGCATAACTCAGAGGCACTAAATTACACAATGCATTCCTGCTATGGCTTAATTCCACTACCATCGAGTAAAAAATCTGAGCAACGTCAAGCGCAAATATTATCTTTCTGCACGTTGCTGTTTGTGACATTCATCTTCCTTAACAGACCGTAACGCAGCCACCTGTTACTTACAACCGCTTTACGACAGGTTACGACCACTAGCGACTTGACTTCATAGGAAGTCTTTGAAAGGTCGTACGACATGTCCTAAACCCACGCAACAAGTCGTATGTTGTCCTAAGCAGTCGTAAGTACTCCTATCTATTCGGGGATGGAATGTGCCCGGTTCGCATTCCCGGTGGTCTTGGTGAGATCGGTGCTACTCTTATGTGGTCGTCCGACTAATTTACGAGTAGTTGTATGTTTTCTCATGTGATCCGTGTTAATCGGAGCTACCGAGCGGTCGCAGACTGGTACCGACATGTCGTGCGATAGGTCGTGACACAGGCTAGGACCAGTTACCTACTGGTTAAGACTGGTCACAACCGATCCCAATTATTTGTACGGCGAGTCGTTTGACCATCCGCAGAGATAAATACACAGGGCTAAGTAAATTGGAAAGTATATGACCTATTGCAAAAAGAGGATATACAAGGTGAACTGAACCTTCATGTGCATGGCTGGGTGTATTGGAGAGTTAGTGCTCTAATTATTAATAGGGAACTTTGATGAATAAAAATATCTTCTAGCTGCGGTCGAGTGCAAGATGAACTTATTAATTGCATTTACACATCATTTGTTTCGCATTATCCAAAACGTTACTGGTGCTCGATTTCAATAACAGGATCAAGTTACAGTGCGTTTGATCTAAATTACCCAAACAAACAAAACAATAAACAAAATCATAAAAAAATTGATTTTAACAGCAAATCCTGGCAAGCAAGAGGCCAAATCAAATGACCGCTGGGGGAAAATTAATATCAGTTTTCTATTATCAAATGAAATGTAATACAACCAAGAGCCACTTGTTTTATTGATTGATACAATAAAGCCTTTATAACACGCAATTTGAATTCATATAAATTTATACGGATTAGCGAATTAGATTACGAATATAGCACCATTGTTTATTCCAGGGCTTGGTTCAAAAGCTAAACAGTCAATTTAAATGCACAAGACAATGTTTCATCTGAATAGAATACAAATGCAAAAGCTATTTGAATTAAAACACGTAAAAATGCAAATTCAAATGCAATGAAACATTTCAAATGCAAATACACTTGTAAATGCAGTTACCTGATATCAATATGTGATGGGTGTTGAGTATATGGGGCTAATGAAAGTAAAAAGGGTATAGGCAAGATTAAAAATATAAATTATCAATTTATTTTAAACGAAATTTGTTTTGTTATAATTACACCGAGAAAATACTTCAGAACTGTAGTCCCTTTTGCATTAGACAATAAAATATTGTTCAGCTCTCTTTTAATGGAAATGTAGTTTCATGTAGTTTAAAATATAAATTTCAATGATATTTCGTAATGAAAATACTTTTGCATTTGAAGCCAAGTCTTGTTTATTATGTTAACTTTGGATATTTTTATTTTTATTTTGATTAAGCCAGTCACTTTTAGATGATTAATGACAGTGGGCTGTGTTCGCTACCAACCTCCACATTTTATTATAGCTATACCTCAAAAGAATTAATATTTACGGTGCTGCGGCACACTCACGCCCGCCTAAGCGTGAACTTGCATTGGGTGGTAAAATAACAACACGCCTGTCTGCTGATCAAGTCAGTCTAGGATAGCCCTATACTCTCATTTATTTTATCTCATGGTATGAGCATGAGTTATATAGTCAACGGATAACGTTAGTTGTGAATTTTTCTCTCTAATGCCTTGGCCCAGGCTAGTTGTAACAAGGTACATTGGGAAATTTGCTTGTGCCGAGTAGTAGCTGAGCCGGGGCATTGGGCTTGAATTCTGAATGTCCCCCGCACTGTTCCTTCTGTCCCGGGGAAAAACTTTCGGGTTACCCCCAATTTCCGAATATTTCCAGGTAACCTGAAATCGAATTTTGGAATCAGTCTTTGGGAAAAACATTATGATATTGTCAATTATATTTCTATTGACTTATACACTTCATCAATATGCATGACAAATCACATGCAAACATTAGTTGTACAAAGATTCAACCTGGTTTGATAAATCCAGAAGATTAGAAATTATAAGAATTTTAAGTAAATAGATATAATGAAGCAATATTGGGTGATAATCCGAAATCGCTTGCCCGGATGCCTAAAAGTCAGAAATTTCAAATGTCGATCGAATCTGAGGGACTTAGTCTAATGCCTTATCACCTTTAACGACCAGTAAAATTTGACTACTCTTCCATGAAAACTTAAACTTCAAATTAAGAAAGTTAAAAGTCAGCTTTCAATTAACTTATCTGTAGAATTTATAGGTGATTCCTGCCTTATTCTTATGTATTTTCTGTTAAGATAATATCTTATAACGTCTCAATGACGGATGTATATACACTTGCTTATTAAAAAGCTGTTCGGAACATACAATGTTGACACAAAAGAAAAAATACGTAACCTTTTGGTGGTTGCATGGTCGCATATGTGCGGAAACTGTAAGGTTACTAGGTGCAAAACGCCTTTATGCAAAACTCTAATTCGTTTGACTTGTACCAGATGTCGTTGTTTAATGTTTCTGAATTATTTGGCAGACCTCCATATGTTATAAACGTGTGTGGGCGTTGGGATTGGCACCTTTTGTCTTGGTGGTTGCATGGTCGCATATGTGCGGAAACTGTAAGGTTACTAGGTGCATGTTACTAGGTCACTGATTAATACCTGGACCGCAAGAATACCAAATAAATGAGTCGCAAACACAGAGTTTCGGCTTAAATAACTCTACAACTAACGTAATCGAATGATTTTATTCCTATGTTCTATTTTCGGTTGTTATTCTTCTGCAGTGTTTATAAACTATTAAAATAGATTTGTATATAAGGAAAATGAAGTAAAACCAAATGATAACGTTTAACAGTAGGAACAAATCAAAAGTTTCACTTATTAATCCGATAAGAAGAATAAACACTAAATAGTTGAACTTTCAGAGAAATGTAAGCATCTCTTGACACTCATTAAAAACACAAACCTAAATAAAAGTACCGTACAGTAAAAACACCTGGAGAACTCTTCAGATGTGCCCTCTAATGGCTGTGGTTAATTCCCGTGACTCTGTAACAGCTGAGCGACTGACGTAGATACTTCTAATTAATAAAACAACTCCGATGTACCAACATTAGGTTGAACCTCGTTTCAGGTTATCCCCCGCGAATCTGAAATCGATTCCATCGGGGTAGGATGACTTCATTTCAGGTGTTCACATACACCCGCCAGTTTAACTCAATCATAATTTTTCTGATGCTTTTAATGATGATCTGTTATTGCAATCAAGCACGTTAAAGATACGATATTCATAAGCTTGAACTTGTATACGAATGATAAAATCTTCGCAAAATGTTAAGTATATTGTTTATATTGAATCATATACACTTTACCAAAGCACATGAAACATACATACAATAAAAAATAAACATATTTTAAATCTAATTTTGAATCAAACACTTAACCAAAACACATAAGACATTAATACAAACTAAGATAAGCACATTTTAAACCAATTTTGAGAAATCCGGAAAAAAAAACTTTAAGAATTTTGAGTAAATAAACATTTAAAAACAGTTGCTTGAAAGGGGTAATCTTAAATCGTGTGGAGTAATGTGATTTCAAGCACCTCCTGGGTTAATCTTAAATCGATTTTAGGTTACCCCCAGGGGTAGTCTGAAATCGTTTTTTAAGTTACCGGAGGTAATTTTAAACATATTTGAGATTAGACCCCAGCCCACCGCCGACCCCCAACCAACCACCCACCCCAACCACAGCCTCCCCAAAACCCAACCCCAGTAATCTGTAATAGGGGTAATCTTAAATCGCTACGCTGGTCTGGTACAGGTTGACCTGTTTTATCTCCGGAGTTGTTCTTCTTATTGATCTAGCAGGATCTCAGCTGCAGGTGACGGCCTATTTTTTCTGAGCTAAGAATGTCATGTTCTCCTAGGTACAAATAATAAGATTACTTTTTCCCAACCTGGCACCAGAACAGTGTTAGTTATAGAGGCCATGGTCTACTAATTAGAATCACCTCATGGGTGAACATGAAATGATGTGTCGTTAACGCAATCAGTGATAATGATGGGGATAATGACATATTCCTCGATCCGAAAGAAACTAATTCAGAAGACACCATGACCTTTACATCTGTCTTAATCATTATTTATATCTGTATGTCACTCTATACATAGAAATGGTTACAAGGGAGCTATTTATATGGGAAACGTGGCATAAAAAAGGTGTCATATCTTAAATTATTTACATCTAGAATATCATAGAAGCCAACTAATAGAGAGTTGCTTAATCAGCCATACGTCCACCAGTTCATGACTTCAGTAAAGCGGATCCACAAAACATTTATGACAAAAACAACAACCGCATAATTCCATGGATTTTTGTTTAAGCTCCTTTTCTATTCAGCGTTGTCTATCATAACGTAAAAAACTATGTAGCTGCTACTATTTGTTATGTTAGCCAAGTAAATACCAGTTTTGGTGAAATGTTATATCAACTGCAACCCCGGGCCAGCATATCTAGGCTCACACACCTGGACACCACTTACGTCTTCCGGTGGGATCACGTGTGATTACGATTCTGTACTTATGACGTCATCACCCGTTATTTGGTCAGAACCTGGATAATTAGCCTCCCACCGACCCTGTCAGTATCCACGCGTGGCAAACTCTCTGACCTACCAGTAATTTTATTTTCTTGAATCCAAAATCTTAATATAATGACCAAACATTCAGGGTAAAGCAATGCGGACCAATCACTTGGGGGTAATTGAAGAAAATGTGCAATTTCCTCACTGATATTACAATGTACAGCTAAGATATCATACTACCTATGCATAATTTTGATATAGGCCTATAGTGCTGTGTAAAATATGTTTATTTTGTGTTAATACGCTATGTACACCTTCCAGTTAAGTATCGTTTTTCCACATGTTTACAGACTTGTATACTGATGGCCTATTTGCAAAAAAATAGCAATTTCATTTCTAATTCTTTTTCTGTTATAAATACGTAAAGTGTAAAAAAAATAAGGTTCCACCTTTTCATTATTAAATGAGTTGACATACCTGTAACTTACCTGTTCTTGAAAATTACCTTTGGTTGAAAATATTAGATTATATGTATATTGCAGTGAAACTGCAAATACATCAACTCTTACTGCGATGGAGGGGTGTGTCAGTGAAATATTAGTTAGAGCAAGGAGATTAAAATTTATTTCTAAATCTACTTGGTTAGAGGAAATAAAAGTTTTATATTTTACCTATTTTTAACTGTATTTACCTGATTTTCATAATGAACAGTAACCTGTCTGTAAATGCTGAAATTTCACAAAGATTTCTTTAGTGTTACTGAGTAAAATTTGTGAAACAAATCATGCCATTATATAAGTCATGTTTAAACGTGTAAAAATGCAAAATTAATTTGAACAGTAAAGCGTTTATAAGCTGCCATGGTAAATTAACTTTTTTATACAATATACAAGGGCTTTATTTTTTATTCCTGAAGAATATTTTTTATTGTTTTAATTAATATTTCTTTTGTTAGGTCTGGTTTCAGTTTACAAGATAATATGGTGCTCTTCCGAGAGCTTCAAAAGGTATGAATTTAGTTTGAGAAATACTAAAACTTTTTTTTATACATTTCAGTTATTTATATAGATAGGACTTCAATTAACTACAGATAGATAATTTTAGGCTTTTACATTATTGTTCTATTATTTCATGACAATTATATAGTTGAGTCCAATATATTGTCTCACAAAGTTCAGGTCAATTCTAGTACAACTCCAATAGCTAAATTATTCTGCAGTTTATAAAGTTCACACTAATTATTGTAAAAGCCCTAACATGGGTAACAACCACATGTACGTCTGATACAATTTATCTAATCCACTTTATGAATTTTGCAGCCACCTTTTGACACAACGAAATACATTCATTCAATCAAAATTATATATTGCCCTTTATGCTTTACGTCATAATATATATGTGAAGGGTAGGGTGACACAATCGTGTCTCAAGTTAAAAATAAAAGGAAATAAATGATTGCTTCATAAAATGACTTTTTTTAGTTGATGTGTGGTCCATATGTGCCTTCTTGTGCCATTCTGTAATACGATGCTGTAATGTTATTTTGCTTACAAATTTCATTATATAACCAAGCCTATTATTAGTTCACTATTTTTCATCCCAATGGAAGAGTGACAGGGCGGATAAGTCGCGATAATAGGGGCCTTAATTTAATCCTTAGGGTAAACTGACCATCATAAGGTTCTCTGTCGTAAAGTCCAATCGTAACCAGACCAATCCCAAAATTCAATTTAAGTTGCAATAAGAGTCAGTGAGACAATCTATAATTAAGTTAAAAAATACAACCTGTCTCAAGAAACTAGACCTAGTCATCAAAATTACCTGAGATTTCACTGTTACTGTGCAAGATGTCAATTTGTTCTATGATTTGTTCATCCGTTGTTTGTTTCGGTTTTCGCAAGCTGATTGATCAGTTGCGTATGTCTGTTTATTGTGTTTGTTTTTCCGTACTGTCATAGCACAATTTTGTAGCAATCGATCTGAACCTTACAGGATTGATTGAATTCCAAAAGTCTTGAAAGCCTATTGTTTTTTGGTCAGTAAAACAATCCTCTGAATGTTATAATGTCGATATAACCCCTAAAGTTATAGAATTTCTTATGTCTTTTAGACTATATAGTCCAAAGGTAAAGGTCAAGGTCATTGAAAAACAACAAAATCGTTTTTCTTCATATCTTCATCAAAATGTATCGATGCTGCATAAACTGTAGTTCATTTTACTCGCCATTTCATGGCCTTTCTTTTGTAACTGTCTAAATCTACTGTTACCATGGAAATTTATTTTTTTTGTGTGTGTGTGTGTGGAAAAATTCATGGTAACCCTAAATATGGGGTCTCATTTATCTAACGTTGTCACCTTTTAAAGGTAGAGAGGTCTTTGAGCACCATTGGATCAGTTTTACTGGACTTAATCTCGGGAAATCTCGTACCGTTTCTCATAAAATGGGATACAACGAGATTTCACTTTTTTCGCTCTACAGGCCACATATCTCCAGCAATCGCCCTTAAAGTTATACAGCTAGTTGATAGAAAAACGAAACTCCTACAAGTCTTTTGTTTCTAGTGGCGATAGATCAAAGGTCAAGGGCAAGGTCATAAAAAATATTATTTTGCTCATAAGGTTGTACAAAATCTACGCAAACTATCGATTATTTGAATAGTTTTTGCATTCCCAATTCTATCTGTCTTTCCTATTTCAATTTTCGGCAAGTGTTCGACTACGGAGTCCGGGAGACGACATTGTGAAAAATATTTATTAATTCGTGGCCACGAATTAGAATTCGTGCGCACGAATTACTAGGTGTGAAAAATATATTTCCAAGGTGGAAAAAATATTTATTAATTCGTGCGCACGAATTCGATTTCGTGGCCACGAATTACTAATCCGTGCGCACGAATTAGTGACCAATGAGAACAGCCCTCTCATGTTGCTGGCTCAATGCTCATTGGCTACTAATTCGTGCGCACGAGTTATTAATTCGTGCGCACGAATTACTAGCCAGTGAGAAGCAAGCACACATCGACTTAGTGTAGGCACAGGCTGGCATTTTCAGCGGACACAGTCGGTTGTCAAAATGGAGCCCAGCGTCTTCCGACAGTTCCGTGACTTCCTACCTTAGAAAATTCGGAACTCTGTATATTGAAAATAGAAAGGACTTTAAGCGATACCTAAAGAACATAAATATAAAACTCACAGACCCAGTTGCCGTGCATGGTGGAAAATTTCTAAGGCTTTCTCTGGTAAAAAACAACAACCTACCTTATCATCGTTGGGGCATAATGGGAACATTATTATAGACAAAGCCGATCAGGCTGTAATTTTTAACACATATTTTGCTTCACAAAGTAAGTACAGTTACAGTTCCCAACCGCCATTTGACGATGATGCTAAATTGCAAATTACTAATAAACTAGGTGAAATGAACTTCACAGAAACTGAGGTATCTCATGTCATATTTGGGATTCGCTTTCCTGACAGGAACACATAAACATGTTATGTTTGAAAGCCAATTAGCGTTTGGAAATTTTGAAAAAAAATATAAATTCCATTTCTCTATGAAAGTTTTAGATCGAATGTACAAATCTTTAATAAGTTTAGTACTGGAGGGTCGTGTTTTAATATTTAACAATTAATCTGTCAGACAGTCATACCAACTAGAGAGTATACAGCGGAAAGCATGTTTAACATGTACTGGAGCGCTCTCGACTTCCAGCACTGGAGCTATGGTAAAAGAGCTATAATGGTCAAGTATAAAAATGAGAAGAGAGCTGGCTATACAATCCACATTTTATAAAATGATTAACGGACTAGCTCCAGATTATCTGCTAATATATTAAATCAAACTGTCTCAAACTGTTTCCACCTTGGAAATATATTTTTCACACCTAGTAATTCGCGCGCACGGATTAATAAATATTTTTTCCACCTTGGAAATTTATTTTTTCACACCAAGTAATTCGTGGCCACGAATTAGTAATCCGTGTGCACGAATTAGTAATTCGTGGCCACGAATTAGTAATTCGTGCGCACGGATTAGTAATTCGAGCGCGGATTAGTAATTCGTGCGCACGGATTAGTAATTCGTGCGCACGAATTAATAAATAATTTCACGATGTCGTCTCCCGGACTCGACCTATGGTCGTCTAGTTCTTTTTTTTCATTCTCTTGTCTGATTGTATAATTTAAACTTGATATTTTTGTGGAACCGGCTGCTGCTAGTATTTTACTACAATATTTGTGCATTATAAATTACCTATATACTTTCTGAAGCCTAAAAAAATGATCATGCTTTATTCTACATTACACAAAATAAAAATCATACTGTGTATTTGACCTTTATATTTACTAACAGTTCTCTCATATATAAATAAATCAATAATGTATATGTTATGTTTCGCATATATTCATACTTTCAGTTGCCGTTGGTAGTTTGTTTCCTGACCAAGGCCGGTGGACTAGAGTCCAGCACGGAGCCGTCCATCACAGGGCTTAGCCGTGTTATTGATCTGAGCGCAGTAAACAGCACATTGCGGTCTCTAACGTCGTTAATTACTGTAATAAATCAGGAAGCAGTCCGCCTGTAAAATTTCCTAGTGTCTGTGCCTGACTGGCAGGAAACCAGACTCATTATGGCCAACATTTAAACGCTGAACCAAACAGGAAACGCGGCATATGCCAACTCACCTAAAATGGAAACAATCTAACTGAACGTTTGTGTCGTTGAGGCTTCTTTTAGACTTCCGTCGACGGGTTATAAGGGTAGTGTTTAATCGATTAAATAAATTGTGTCTAATTGTAGGATTTAATCTGGATGCGACTTGCTGAATTTGAACTCTTTGGTTCAAAAGGGGGCCTTACAGCTATGATTAGCATAACTGAATTTTTTATACATTTTTTTATAGATAAAAGATACAGTGTAAAATAAATTTATTGATTTAAAATATTTACTGCCTAGATTTTACACAAGAATGCATGGGTGGACATCAAAATTAGTTTAAACCAATCGCCCACAGGCAGGAGTTTATTGTTTTATTCGCCATAGGCCCACCGGGAAACTTCCGGGTGTAACCGATGGCCCAGTCCGCCGTGGATACATGCATACATTTTGTATGTTATCGAAGTTTACCGCATATTCATGGATTAAATTTCTTTTTAACTACAGGGAAAGGTTACGGCTCTCACGATAAGCAATTCTTAATTTTTCATATAGGTTCTTTTTTTAAGAAGCAGTGTAAAATACGTGGGTTTAAAAAACTTAAGCAACCGATGCGCTACACAAGGATAGTGTTAGAAGTACTGTAAATTTGTTGTATAAATAGATATCATCCTTTTTAACTACATAAGAGAGAGTTTAGCTCTGACGATGAGCCTAGCTTTCTTTAATTTCTTTTAGTTCTTATTTATCCAAGACACAACGTAAAATAAGCAAGTCCAAAAAAACGACCTGCTCAGTCTTACAACAGAAGACCGTTTGTACGTTATCTCAATAACGTCCATCTTTGTTGTTTTTGTCTATTTTTTAAGTATGACTCGATCGACTTGATATGTACGCAATGTGCCGTAAAATATTAAACCTAAGTACCACGACTCCAAGAGTATATATATATATATATATATATATATATATATATATATATATATATCGATTGGCGTTTGTACAATGTACTAATATATACTGTCTCTCTGTACCTATTTAAAATGGTGGAGGTACAAACATCTAACGAAGGTGGCGCCACCTTCCCTTAATAAAATCTGACAAATGGAACGTTTCTTGACAAATGGAAGGGGTGTGCTACCTCCCATAAGCTCTGCCACCCATACAACCCCGACCTCGACCACACACCATGGTAGTTGATTCGCTGGTTTTAAGACTCCTTTAACCATTATAAAGCGTTTCCTGATTTCATTATGTGATATATACACAAAAATACGATGGTACTCACAATGCCTTTCTTATGTTCTCAATATTCTAGATAAATGAATATCAAATATATATTATTTAATCGTTAAACACAGGCAACCGATATATTAGATATATTAACAGACAGCATGTATCGGTTTCTGCATTACCGTATCTCCTTAGCTTAAATAAACATTATACACGGTTTATACGATGTGACGGAAATGTACACGTCATTTCTAGGGTGGAACCAAAATTTGGAAGGAGGGGTCCACACCTAGGAAGGATTATGTATCCTTACCGCATCCCGGAAAAGGGGGTCTCAATCGCAAATATTGGTTTGAGAACCTTTAAATGATTGCGCCGACAGACGGGGGGGGGGGGGGGGGGGGGAGACCTGAAAACCCTCTGGACCCGCTACTGCATGTGTCATCCATGCAATGAACTCTGTTGCAAGCCATTTCTTGAGATAACAGCATGGCGTCTCAGTTATAAGGGCTTTATCTGATCAAACTTAAATGTTTAGAGAGAGAGATTAAGTATATATATCACGACGCCACAACATTGGTAAAGTGTAGGAGAAAAGGGCGTGAGAACTGTGGAGAGACTGGGTGGGCTGGTGTGAATCGCCCATTAGATTCTTTACAATTACAGACACCCGATGAAGTGTTATCGGTTCGACCGGCCGAACTGGTTTACTTTCGCTTGGCATGTAGACTGCATAAAATTGATATTCAATATACCGAGCTTTCATGGCCCCAGGTCCTCTGGGAATTGTTCAATAACTAATAAGAAAGTATTTAATATGGAATATACACCCTAAGATATAAAATGGAACTCTAAATTCTAACTGGTATTCAACAGCCTGGTCGTGATATGTAATAAATGAGAAGATCCAGTGGTGGATATAAAAAATTAAAAAAGTATAACAAAAAATTGAAAAGGTCGTAAATTGATTTTTTAGACCCAAGATTTAATGAAATTCAAGCTTTTCCTTGTTGTCCCATGTGGCTCTGCATGAGTGCGACCATCTCAAATTGTGCATTGTTAATTTGAACGAGAGTAATAATGGATACTATTACATTACTGATAGACGCCAAACGGCGCCTTGGCTGTCGCCTGCTCTATGGCCCAGCGTGCCACAGAGAATATCGTTTTGATGGCTAATACGTCAGCATTTTATGACTTCCGGAACTGAGCTGCCCGCTGTGTAAAAAACAATCGCTCTAACTGCCGACAGTCTGAAAATAACACTCCAATATTTAATTTGGCATCAGTTGTTCAAAGAGAGGTTTATTATGCGATTTTGTGCTGTGAAGCTAATAATTTGGACACCCAAAAACTGTCATCCTCATTTTCAAAGATGCATTCAATTTAAAAAATAAGTAGAAAATGAGTTTCCAATGTTTAAAAGCATGATACCAAAATGCGACTTTCATTTATTTCGTTATTATGAACGGTATGAATAAGTCTGTTCGTTAAGGTGCGTTTATGTGAAGAGTTTTTAGATTGATGTTACAGCTTTTTTTCATAATCCCGCACTTCACATAGATTGATGAGCGAATTAGAACGCCAGGCGGGCGGAATCAGTCAGTAAATCCCGCGGCTAAGGAATAACGCACCCAGACGCCATACCATGTAATGCCTCACAGTATAATTAGATTTTTATAAGCTTCATCCAAAATGTCTATCCAGAGGTGATCAGACGCTTCATACCAATCACATAGATTAGTTGTTGGTTAACATTAAATTAAAAAAAAATGAACGTTAAATTAAAATATTTTTCGAAAACTGAATTGTAACTGAATTACTTTTAATGTTAGAATTATAATTATAGGTCAAACATGTTCGAAGGCATTGGGTCATCTACCTGTATACCATAATGTGTCGACACCTGAAACAAATCTTCTTTTTAAATAGTCCCTTGTTAAATTAAACTCGTGCTGAAACTTTTTCTATTCATGGGGACAAAACATTTGTTATTTCCCGTGAAGAAATTACAAAAATTAAGTTAATTGCGAAGTAAAGGTCCGTTATTAATTAACTGAATCAATAATACTTACCCGGTGTTTATTAAACAATTGTATTATTAACTGTTACATATCAGTTGATGATAATTTTTTTTTATTAAATTCTTATCTATCTTATGTACACAAAGGTTTCATGGAGAGTTTTATAATAGAAGCTGAGCCTGATTATCTTGAATACAAAGGGTTCACTATTTATAAAATAAATCTAATTTTGTGAATATGGTAGATAAATAACAGGTATTTTCCTATAAATAACTGTCGTTTAAGCTATAAGATGTATGCTTTGAAATCTGAGGAAAATTTAGTAAAGTGATCAACCCGTTTTTTAGAATTTAATAAATTTAAATCACTGTAACCAGTTCATCTCCATTGCTATATTTTTATGAAAATGGCACGAAAGTGTTTACTGCCCAAACGATAACTTAAGCGTATATAATTCAATACCAAAGACGTTCTTAATAGAACAGCGTAAGATCTATGAATAGAAGTCTTCAGGCTTTGTATAATATACTTGAAACCTAATGCGATGATCATAAATATTACTGTCTAATATTTCCATCTCAGTGACTGCATGTATACTGTATATCTAAAGTGGCAAACTGATTCATTAAAAGGTTCTGTCAGACAGACTAACTCGGGATTTTAAATCAGATGAATACGACTGAATACACAATACTGAATACGTATATTGTATAGAAATTTATTGAAAAGTGCGTCATACAAAGGATATCTGAAAAAGACTCTCCCGGGTATTAATTAAATGACATATATTCCATCTAAAGGTTTAAACTAATTCCAAGAGAATAAAAAATTACATTAGCATATACACGTGACAATTGTCGTAACATTCTGAAATACTCTGAGTATAAAGTGTTGCCTTTAGTAAACTTATATTGCTGTTAAGAACAAAATCATGTACCGAACAAATATTAATAACAGACCTCACTTTAAACGGCTCAGCTCTTAAACGACATCAGCGTTCTTTACGGCCACGTCTTTTTCGATGTTAATTTTATAACTATGCTTTGATTCATGTTATATTTTGAAGGATATCAGTGCAGGAATCGTTTAAACGGGTTTTATGTCAAAGGCTACAAAAGCGAACAAATACATGCTGTGCCATGAGCCACAAAATCAGACAGAGCATTGAACTAAGTAAGGAATCATCATGCGTGAAAATAATCATATACAGCCATGTATTTATATATTTCGGAGATTTCTTGCAAAACGCCGCGTTATTTTTCAAATCAGTCCAGTCAGACATCCATTGAACTATAGCAGTACTTCAGTCAAGTATAAAATAGGCATTACATCGATGACGGGCGTGCTTTGTTCTGTGCAAACACAGATACGTCATGTTCCGGGGAGAGTCTTACGCTCCGTTGCACCGACTGATAATAAAATCTGTACTGTCATACATTACTGTATGGTGCACTACACTGTGTCATTTACAATGCCATGTAAGGCAGGATTATTTTTTACTGAAGAGGAACTCCAGTTTTTTTATTCATTTAACATGCCTGACACAATTGCTAGTGGCAAGCGTGAACTGAGAGATAATTAAAACGCACTCTGGGAATATCAAAATTAGGTAGCCGACATTTAGGTGAAGGCAAAGGGTGATTGTTAGTCGAAATAACACGCACCGCTGGCTTGGGGCAGGATTCTAAGGGCATGAGAATGACGTCACAACAGCTTAACGTGCCCGTAGGTCCCCTCTTTCATATAACTGGCTCTATGTGACCTGATTTCGCTTGCTTCAGTTCTCCCTCGGTATACCGAGGGGCTGCCCGCTTTCTCTGAAATTCTTCATCGTGTCAGCCCGGGACAAGTTCCTAATTTGAACAGCCCTTGTCGGTTTAATCAGGAATTCCCTCGGTATAGCGATTTCAGATTATCCCCTCTCAAGATTACCCCCCTGGGTAAGTTGAAATGATTTAAGGTTATAACACCGTGGGTTACTTCAAATCGATTTCAGATTACCCCCGGAGATCGTTATAAACGCTACTTTATGTGTATTAATTCATGATTATTTTTACCGGGACACCAGCTATCGTTGGTCTGATTCTTGGCCAGGACCGGTGCTTATAAGAACGGGTGCTGCATGTTTCAAATTTGTGCTGAATGCACGATGCGAAACAATGCTCTCATTGGTCTGATACTAATGCTTGGTACCCATCTTGTTGGTCGAACCCAGAGATTCTTGCTTTATACAAGGCAGCGGTTACAGAAAGATCTGCAGTGTGTAACCCCTGAGTAAGGAGCTTAGATTATTATATTCTCTTTCTTGTGGATTTCCACAATTAGGTGAAATTTTTGTATATATATCCCTTTCTGCAATAATTCATTTTATCGCCCTTTTAGTTATGGGGCAGCTGCTTTTTCACCAGCAATACTATTGTAACAACAGATTCAGGACCTCATAAAATAAGAGAAATCAGCAAATCAAATGTGTTTGAGTCAATCTTCAGAGCTGACTTACTAATGGTATTTTACATGATACATAACATTGAAATCAGATATAGAATATTCAAATGTATACGCGTGACAATATTTGCTTTAAAAGAACACAAAGAAACGGAAAGTCATGGATGATTAGGTACAAATAGCAAAAACTACATGGCCCGTATATTTTTTTACAAGAAAAAAAAAGTTTTTATTCTTTATACAGAATATTCGATGTCGCTATACCAGGCCCACTTGAGTTTGTTCTGCAAACTGCAGGCATTTTTTTTACAGGATATATAGATAATTTCCTTGTCACGGCAAACAAAAGCAGTTGAAAGGATCTCCAGTGATCATTTATGGACACCTGCGGTGTTCATTTCATCTACTGCAAACGAGCGGAGATCTGAGGTAACCACATTCTGTCAGAGCCAGCTGGTTCTTACAGCAGATCATGAAAATCTAAAGAGAATTTCGATGTTTACAGAAAGGGAATATTTGGATATGAATCATACAAATTCCATTTAAAACAGGTATTGTTACGTAAGAGTATAATTTAAGTGATGATTCTGCTGGCATATGTTTTGGTCAAGTTGTACAGATGGGTTATTGTTCGTTACTAGTTGAGGAACTCACGCAAAGAAGCTGCAGCACGCCATCCACACACGCCCAAATCTATATTCTGCGGTTATCAACCGTAAAATTGTCTCTTCAAGGACAAGGAGTCATTTGGCGAAAATTCCCAAAAATTTTATATTTTCTTACCCGTAGCGGCAATTTAAAGAAGACCCAAAGGTCTAACATTCAAACGAAAATACATGACTGTGAGAGCCCGCGGCATTTGGGTTCTCCACCGTCTGCTAAGCAGTTTACGTGGTGTTACGAAAACGAATTGATCAGGGGAAAACATTGGGCCTATCCCGGATTCGAACCCATGTCGATGGCGCACGTGTCGGGCGTACCAACCGCTTCGCTAGCAAAGCAAGCTTCACTAGCGAGGCAGTTCGGTCCGTTTTTATGTCACTCCGTAACACATCCCCTCTTAAAAGCGTTCTGCTATCAAAACAAGACTAATTATCCCAGTAGTCAAACTTTGGTGAGCTTTTCCCCTGGGCCACAAAGTTTTATCGTTACGTTGAATGAGCCCCCATAATGTTACGAATACATTTTGCTCAGGTTCGAAGTCAGCCATGTTAAGATGTTAAAACAGTAACAGAAACACTGAGATAAATCTTGTAATCAATCTACTGCAAACAATGTGTCTAGTTCAAGGCCTAATAAATTTCAAAACTATTAAGCATTCCGGACGAGCCCCCAATTTTATGTTGAACCTAATAACAACAGATTACGTAGTCGTGACGAGCATAAATTTTGTTACGGATATTTAAAAAAAACAGATTCTGTAACACTAGGCAGAGTGAAATGTCTAGGGGAATGAATAAAGAAGTCAGTGGTTTTTTGTTAACAAAAAACTTTAATGTATTCGTAAAAGAACCCTAACATTACAATACACTAAATCAATACAATTACACAGTAAAACAGCAGTATAACAACAAATCAATACAATCATCCAGTAAAATAAACAGTACCTGGATACCACAACTGTCACAGCGACAAAAGGTCCTTTAAAGCATATAATTCAGATGAACAGTTCACATAAATCTTCTCAGAGAATAATCCAATTCAATCCCGAAATCAATCTGTTCTAATCCAAAAGTGAAGTTCCGGTGATAATCCCAAAGGCAAACTGAGAATATCTATAGTTCTGCATTTATCGGAAAAGGTCCCAAAACTAACTCACACTCTACCGTGTTCTCTGGATTTTTTTCTCTCTCTCCCATAGCAACGAACCATGCCTGCCTAACAGACTCATGTAACACTCCTGCGCACAACAAAACAAACACCTGTAACAGTGGTCCTAACTAGAGTCTGCATTCAAAGAAAGGCAAGGCTACGCCATTGGAAGGAGGGGGGGGGTCCCCTAATGTAGGATGCTCATTCACTTATACGGCCCATGTTCCCATGTTCATTCGTGTATACATACATATATATACATTTGCCAATATTCATTGATGAATTTCCTGAATCCGGATAATGTGCCTGATCCACACCAAAATCTAATCGATTTTTCATAGGCCAATTCCCGAAATGCCCTCTTGATTTCAGGAGATACCAATCATGATTGCATGAGAAATGTTGAGAAGAAATACATCAACATACAGACAAAACTGAATAAACATCCTACTGGCAATAACAACTTTCAGTTTCACAAACCTAACAGTGCTCCTTACTTTTGAATGGGCCGTTCTAAAGGGACCTTTTTAAAAACAGGTATATCTATTATGCATGAATCATAATGTATTTTCCCTAAAATATTATGGTATATATCCATGTTCCGTTCTAAAACTGTTGTTTACTCCTGTACAGTGAAAACAAACTTGCAATGGGCGCGAACAGTGGCGCCATACATATGCATAGAGTGCACACCACCTGGTGGCCAAACCACGCAATTTCACAAATCAAGATTTGTCAAGCCTCTAACCGGTGTTTCTTCCGGGTTTCTTATTCCATGTCTCTTATTATTGTTTGGGAATTGTCGCCGGATGGTTTTGCTGGGAAAACGTTTGTATTCAGAAAAATGAGCTAACAACGTGAGATTATACGCCTATCATTGCATATGAATATGAAGCTTTAAGAATAAATGCGAGGCTCACACACCCATTTTTGCACCTGGAAGGAAGAATTATTATCCTCTCTTTCCATTTTTGACCCCCCCCCCCCCCAATGGTAGAGAAAAATGTCGGTAGCGTATCTATGTTCCACGGTACCCATGTTCCCCCGTGTACATTTCATATCTTTTGGATTCATTGCAAGATTTAATGTTACATTCCGCATACCGCGATCTGCTGCCGCAATCCGCATACGGCGCGCCCGGTAAACGCATAGAACTGATCAGACATGTCACACTAATTGTCTGCCATACAGCCATCCCGCAGCTGATGTGATATCCCAGTGAACCGAATTGGATTGTTTTGCATTCTTAACTTCAGAAGTCCACAACTTAGCAGTTCTGGCGTGATGCAGGTTTCCTGAATATATTTTTTTGCTCCATCGTGAATGACCTTCACTTTGAGAGCCTCAAAAACACAACCAAACATTGTTTTATATACACTTAACCTCATCTACCATAATATATTCCAACCCCATCTGTCTGTTACGAGCTATTATGTATTTGCAAAAAAAAAAAACATGAAAATTTGGGAATCGAGGAACTTAGGGCTGACCCCTAAATACCAGCGTGTCGTTTTGTCCCCTTCTCCAAACTTAGAGTGGGCTTGGGGGGGGGGGGGGGGGTTCCTCTTTTTTTATCTAAAAAGTCTGGAAAATTTAATCATATACCCCACTACCGTACTGATATATGACACTACCCTTCATCATCATCCGTTCCACTGAGAGTACCTTAATAAGTTAAAATTGTAAAATCCATGTTAAACTAGAAAAGCACTCAGAGAGCACAGACCTCCGCCAAGGCAGCTCATTACCCCCATATCGGATTGTCAGAAAAGCTTAAAACATTCCTGAATCAAGATCGTAATACGGATCACCAAAAAATTTAATCCATCGTTCCTTGTATCACTGCAGAGATATTCTGAAAATTCCATTAACACCCGTTGATAACTTTTGAGTAACGCCGGCATAAACATAACCCCCACCCCTTGGCGGTAATAATAAATATATTATAAATGGATTTTTTTTTCGCCTTATACATCTGCATAGCAGATTTTAGTGTAAAAACTACAAACATCCAGTACCCGCCCCTGATTACTGAATCTGCTTAAGACTCGAACGAGAACTATAAAATACTGGTAGAGTAATGGAATTGCTTAACTCGGAAGCAGAAATAGGCGCAGTACAGTTATGAATATTTTCATCACCCCAAATGATTAATTCTGAGACCATGACAACCCTCTATTTATGATAAGTAATATTAACCTAGTTTTTTACTAAACCTCAGAACATATGATTATTAGATTTCATTTTCTTTAAAAAAAAAGTAGTGTCTTTCATGTATATTTGCACTTATAAATAGGTAAACAATAGTATAAGCCACAACATGTAGGTTAATTTGGGACGAAATATTGATAGTGATAAATACGATAGAGATATTATAGCGAGGTTATAGCTTTTTAAACCTGTTAACGTAAGTTTAATTCCCAGAATGCACCAGAGAATAAAAGGAAATAGATTGGTAACTGCAGGTTTATTTGATGATAACGTGAGAATCGGGTTAGAGCTCACGCATCAACGTCTATTAGACTCTGCTAAGGTATCACTTCACTTGTTAGTCATGACGAAAATGTATATTTTGGAAAACAAAAGGCTCGAGGGATCAGTGATCTCTGTAATTTGCTGTTTGGCCGGACAATTCCCAGAAGGGTGAATATAACAGCGAGGGGTATTTTATAGGTCTGGATTGAGCGGGTTGTCGGAGCAACGTCTGAAGGTCTGACAAGTGACGGACAAGTAACCAATATATTGATGTCTTGGTGCTTCATAAATTCAACCGGTATCTCCAGCATTTTCTCCGAGGCGGAGGGAAGGCATGAGAAAAATTCTGTTTCTTACCAAGGAAGCAGATATCTAGACACGATCGGCTGTCTAGATCCGGAAAAGATACTCATCATGTTTGTTTTGCAGGTTGAATTCATTGTTTCTGATTTGTCATTTCCGAAGGAGCGCCGTTTTTTTTTGTCGGCGACATTCTAAGAAGTACATTGTTAGAAATCTACCTAACTACCATTGTTCGGGACAACAGCTGTGACGCAAAACGCTGATGGTCTTGAAGTTGCAAGTAACGGCATCCCCGCTGACAAACAAGAAATCTGCCGGGGTATAAGAGTTCATTGCCAATGCTAGCCCGATAAAATCAGACTCCAACTGTAGGCGCTGCTTTTCATAGTAGCCAATGAACTTACAAAGAGTTGCAGGTACAATTTAGCAACAATGTCAGCCATGACTTACATAGAAATCTTTGTATACAAACATCGTCTTTACCGTCTGGAATTCCTTGTAAACACGGGACTCTTTCCTTTATTTATTTTTACTCTGATGTTAAACTCTCAACACATTATTCTGATATATCTGTATATTTTAACCCTCTATCAGACAAACCTGGGAAATTTTCATCATTGGATGCATTGCCATCATTGGAAATTTTTGTACGACTACGAAAATTAAAGTAAAATTATAAATAAATAAATTATGTGAGCGTTATGCCGTTTGCTGTAAAAAAATCGAATAACGAACAAGGAAGCCATTGTAACAATTCAAAGCCAGCTCTATACATAAGAAACATCTAAGCAATTTCATCAATTTTCGCGGTAACTTCTTGTATGAAACAAAATAGTTGTATCGTTTCTTGTCCGTAAATATGTACCGAAAAAATAAAACCAGTACCAGTGAATTTACACATATTGTCCACGAGCATAATATACAGGAGACATGTTGCAATGTATAGATTCCTTAGCTCAACATTCGCACGCTGTGATATTTATTAAATCGGTCAGTGCCATTGATAGTTCCTTACACACATTACTTATAGAGATGTACACACATGGTCCTGCATCTCAATATGACTTCTAATTAACTCTAAAATTCCTCAGCTGTCTCGTTATTTAAAGCACATCTCTACACAGAATGTCAAAGAAATCCATCCGTAAATTCTATTTAATTTCTTGTATACAGACCAAAAATAAACAAGGAAAGCGACGAAATAACTGAAAGATACAGGTGAAATATGAACATATTAATTAACCGCAGGCATGTTGGAGGGACTGGCTTGAAAGTTAGCAGACCTTGTGATCTTTGGAGGAAGAGCGATGAAGACTAACACGCAAGATGTCGTTCCTGATCTTCCAGTAATGGCCCGATCACATGACACCGAGGATCACTCCTAACGCCGGAAGTCATTAGCACCCTCAGTGACTAACACGTTCTCTTCTAATGGCTGCTCTGATAGGCAATGAATGAGAAACCGTATGTCAGCGTATCGCTTACTCTTGCCACATCATATCTGTACAAATGATGCTCGTTAGCGCGACAATGTATCATGGGATAGCTTTTTATATTTCAGAGATCTTTTGTGAGATACATGATAAATCTACGATTTACACCATCCAAAAGTCTTCATCAAAAGCAGAAGATTATTTACTATTTATCTGTAAGTTCCTAAAAAAATCAGCATCAACTGTAAATTGTACTTTCGAGACTGTTTGTCATAATTATACAGCGTGTGTGGAAGTTTCTTTCCTGCATGTGAAAGACAACGCGTTATATATGTGATAATCTTTCTGACAAACTAGTTAATGAAATCAAACATGTGTGCAATGTAATTCCGACAGGTCTACAAAACAGAAGCTTCTTTTCGTTTAACTGCTGCTTTGTATGGCAAGATGTTCTGGGTAAGATACCAAGGTGCGCACAGAGCAAAGAAATGTAATCAGACCAATGAGAGCATGGTGTCGCTTTGTGCATCAAGCTCCAAATTTTAAAATATGCGACAAACGCTCTCGCTGTGTTTACATATAGGCTACTTGTATATATATATATGATGTGAGTCTACATTTCCTGCAACACAATCACTCATTGTCATACGTTTTTAGTATTTGTATCTTGCTTCATTCACTACAACATATGCTAATATTTTCTTTACATGTGCCCGCTTATCGTTTCTCCTCTGTACCTTTCGACTTGTATGGCGTGGGTTATACTTCACAGAGACGTAGTTTTTATCTTGATACTGCATACAATCGCCCGGGCAGTGGTTTCACGCCTGAGTTAACATTTGTGTCGGCTCGCTTCTAAGAAGAAATTCCGCCAAATATGGCTCGACATCCCGACCGGAGCTGCCACAACAGCGGCAAAAGCGCCACTTGTTATTGGTTTTACGAACATGTATCATTTCGTTTTGATTTAGACGGACATGTATACACTAAAGCCTTATGTTTATGCGACAAGCGGGGACATTTTTTGGCTTATCCATCTTTTCAAATCCATTCCCGGAGCTCTCTTTTTAATCAGATGCGGACGCAGTTCTGCTAGCAAGTACTGAATAATGTTTCTTGTCCTAAATCTCTTACATCTCACACAATCTTATCAGGACTGGTGCAGCAAAGCATTGTGCAGAACAATTTATACGTCAAAATTGTAAAGGTCACCCGGAACAGGCCCGTTAGTCCCGGCAATCCTCATGACGTTAATGTATATGCACCATAAACAGACAGAAAGGCGGAAAAGTAAAATGAAGGCTCACAAAGCTGCTACAGAGGGGACCAGTGTCTGACGGGATTGTATTTTACTCATCTCTGGGGATTTTCTACATTTGTTTGCTTCCAGTTAGAATTTATCAAAGTAAAAACCGTCCCGGCCCTGGAAGCACCAAACGGCATTTTATTGGGGTACATTGGGCCGACTTGAACAAATTAGACAACCTACAGTAAAATTTAAAAAAGACATAAAGTCGAACTAAAGTTTGATATATTATTAAATAATAAACAGAAAGGAAATTGCTGGCCAAGTTCTGCTCATAAATCCAAGATATTATTTGCATGTTTCCTTGATTACGAAAACAATAATATGTCACTGCTTCGGCCAGACTTTATGCATGCGCAGCCTTTTTGGCTAAACATTTTTTCGATTTTCGATAGAAACTTATCGATTTTTAGCTACAGTCGCTTCGACATTTCTTTCAAAAACACAAAATAATAAAATTTCTTTAAAATTCCATCATGTTATTCCTCTAAAAGTTTATCATGTTATCCCTCCTGCGATCATACGGATTTTTTATGGAAAATCAATAATGAAAAATTAAAAGACTTGTTTTTTTATCCTGAAAGTTCCTGATTAACATATATATTTTCGACCAAGTAATCAGTATAAAAAAGTTTTCACTTACTATAAATTACATTTATTATTCGTTTTTAATATTTATTATTTGTATAATTATGGAATGATTTTATTGTATTCTATCAATATGTTCAGAAAAATAGTAATTGTAATGGCAGGTATTTTGTAAAATCATATTAAACTCTCCTGTAATGTTTTTTGTTACAGGATTTCATGGACAATACCTGCAGAATTCACTGGATTTTACAAGGGCATGGGAAATGTGTTACAAACCTTCTTGATATTTTATCTACATAATTTATTTATATCTATTTTATACACTTTAGTCAATTTCAGTAAAGGTTTAAGTTACTAAAATACAGAATTTGTAAATGATGAAGTTGCAACTGTGTGATTAAAACCGCCAATACACATACATATATATTATTTATATAACATAAATAGGTTACAGCTGTTGAAATGTAAGAAAAGTTTGTGTACACATGGATCTATATACCCAGGTCTATTTTTCCTGAACGAAGTTGTTGTTGTTGCTTACTATTAATTGCATTGAGAACATGTCCATGATATGAAATGTATCTGACTGCTAGGTAAAAGTCTACTGAACAGCCATATTGCAACGGAAACTGGCTCCCAGCTCCATCCCACCGGGTAAAGCATTTTTTTGCCTGTATGTAGTAAATATAAACAGGTTATAAGTCCACATAAGTGAAGCAATATATATGTTTTCTTTTTATTGTTTTTAAAATTTGTTATTTAAATTTAAGCTAAGGTAATTTGCCTATATATGACGTTTGTTCATGACTGTTAAACATTAAACAGAATCGTTTCACAGTTCAGTATTGTTTTTCGTCCCACCCCTCAACTTCTAAACATAATGTTTGATATATATATATATATATATATATATATATATATATATATATATATATATATTAATCTTGCATAATGAGGCATGTGGTTATTAGCAGAATATGAAATTATACCGAGATTTCTTTTTTATCTGATCCATCATTATATCACGTTCTACAGATAGATATAGAATTAATTTCACATCTTATATTCTTTTTAGTTATCATATTGTCTCAACGATTCTAGAGCTGTTGACATCTGCTGAAACTTTATCGATGATACCATTCATAAAAAAATTACTAGAGAAAAATGATAAGTCGAATCAGTTATGTAGAATCAGAACTATAGAATATCTTAACGTTTACTAAAATTAAAACAACGATTATTTATAACCATGTTAATTTGTTTAAAAAAGGTGTTCCCTTGTAATTTCAGTATTGATATCGTCAGCTGAGAGTAAATATAGTCACATAATATATTTATTGGTATTACAGAAGAATGCATCGCAGGCTTCCCCCTTGCTTCAGTGGTTTGCCTGTCCTGCAGGTTATTCTGTCACGCATATAGTATTATTTACAGACACGGGTCTAAAATCCTCTGTGACGTTCCGGTGTAATTCCGTAGGTGCTGGAGCTTTCACAAAGAATTACAGGTCACACTATTTGACATCACATTAACACTATTCGAATTTTTCTCCCGACATCCGCGTTTTAGTGTATTGAAAGATAACAGGACGGAAACACTTTTGGAATGCTAAATGGACCTTGAAATATGACAGGACATAGAAATACGTCAATGCAGTACTAAGGAGAGAGCTTGGCGGCGATTGGATGCGTTGGGGCAGAGAAGAGACCCCTGGACAACCAAGAACACGTCTGTGGATTATAGAGAATTGCAGAGAGCCGGACCGGATGATATCAAATATAGCAGATTATTTCCGAATCATTTCTGCTGTTGCGAATCACTTCTACAGTCATTTTGTATGGGTTATATTAGGGATGTGACCCGAGTACAAACAGACCTGCAGTCCCACTCTGTCTGCTGATGCAAGGGGTGCACTCAGTTTATTTAACACCCTTGCAGGTCTCCTGAGAATCCCAAGATATTTTTCGCCAGACCAGTAGAGGACACTGCGGCGTCAATTTATCTGCCCGAGGAGGGTAGATGACTCACACACACACACACACCCTCATACACATATATATCAATATATATATATATATATATATATATATATATATATATTTATTTATACCTTTAAAGCGTCTGTTTGACACATTTCAAATATATAAACTTAATCACATTTCAAGTATATAACAATTAAGTGTAAGGTTTCTATGTTTCCAATGTAAGTAAATTCTAAACCAGGTATAGATATTGCATTTCTAGTAAACTGATAAATGGAACCGAAGTCTATCATTATTGATATATTTCATTTGTAATATATAAATATAATTCTCCGAATAAGTGGGAGGAGAGATTACATTGACCATCCCGATGACAAAAAGTATGTGTGTGTGTTGGGGGGGGGGGGGGGGATATAAGCCCATATATATAAGTATTGGCGGACCCAACAGTATTTTAACTATGTTATTTGAATGATATATGTATGATTTTGCTCTGTTGCAAGAGGAATAAAGTAACCATATTGAAAAGTATGTAATTGTTAAACATTCTTGATTTCAGGGACCGGAAATAACCCAGCAGACATCACGATTCGAACTTCTGCTTAGTATTCCAAGGCCTTAATCAGTAATAATCACAAGCAACAGCGTGTCCCGTTCTCTTTACTGTAAAAGTCTGTTTGCTTTTACTAATGGTTTGGGCGACCTTTTGGACACAATATTTGTCCATCTGCGAAGAAAAAAATTTAGCAGATTATATATAATGACTGAATATTTCCCAGAGGTAAACACAAACAATAGCGGGCAATCTGCCAATGACTGGCAAAAAATTTGATCTCAATACATCGTAGCAAAATTGCCAGTGCATGTACGGCATGAAGGCTTTATATCAGCTGGCAAGACTCAGCTTCAATGGATTAGGCCGAAAGCCCTTGAGAGTAAATTGCCTATTTATTCATTATTTCACGCCTCTCAACATATGGGGCACAAACCAATTTCTCCCGCAAGGCGGGAAGCATTTAATTGGCTGTCATTCAACTATGCTGCAAGCTTTTCTTAATCATAATCTATGTCATTATTGGCGTAGAACACGCCTGAATCTCAAACCTATGAATCATGTTTTTTTTTTGTTATTTACCAAAAAAAAAATTACCATTTTTATGTACATTTTTTTATGCACTTTGAAATTTTTATGTGTTGTTTTTATGTTTCCTATAAAAATGGCGCCGAAGTCCCTACTGGAAACTTCCATGACCCACACAGTATTTATAATTTTGTAATGAAAAATAACGATTTTCGGCAATCATTCATGACTCATATATATTCCTCAAGTGGGTCTCACTACCACGGCTGACACAGTGCAAAGAATTGTAATCAGACCAATGAGAGCGTGGTATTGCATTGTGCATCCAGCTCCTAATTTTAAACCCCGCGACACCACGCATTTATTGGTTATATTTATTTAATTCTACCTCAAACACATTAATAAATTATTATAAATCTGCACAACCAATCAGTTGCTTGTGAATATCCTTTGTGTATGTGACCACTGACCTTCATCAATGTGTTCGAGATATTTTCTTGATTGTTTAATTATATTCTATAAAAGTTCATGAGATGTGGCTCTGGATTTCATTTTAGGTATTTATGCTTATGCCTCATGACTTCATTACAGCTTACAGTTTGGAACTGACCTGCCTATTTGTAAATAAACATTAACAAATTTCAAAATTATCCAATTTCTGAAACGGACTTTAAATTTATCATGAGTAATAAAAAGACAGGATAAATCCTTATTTTCAATGCCACCAGACGTTTGGAAGAATAAGATCATGTTGATTATCTAAAATATGCAGTAATTTAATTTAATTTAATTTAATTTATTTAATTTTCACATCAAGCACTAGTATTAATATGTATAGAGCCGTCACCATAGTGAAGAATGTATCCCTCCTTTCATCGATTCTAGCAACATAATTCTTGTCATCCATTTATTCTATAGTAAATGACTACTTAATGTCGGTCAACGGGTCGCTGCATGTGCCCTTGCTATCTGATCAGAGATAGGATAATGGGGATTGGACTGCTTTCATTCAGTTCTTTGATGACTCACCTCCTTGAGAAAGTCAGAGTTAAGTAGCTGAAAGTAAGAGTGAAGTAGCTGGACAGGTGCCTGGTGACCTTCTGTTTGTAGACTTTCCCCTATCTGTATGCATCTGTTTACGGCTATCAGCTCATACAGGCGAACATTTATTAGATCTGGCTACCAACCTAGGTGACCTAAAGAAGTGCATAGTATTTTGAAACTGTCACAATTATATATAAGATACATTGTTATAATATATTATTATTGTTTTTTGCTGCCACTGACAATTTTATTAAATTAATAAATTGCACAGTTCAAAATTGTGTTTATAATGATTATGTTATATTTATGATAGTGTTTATAATTCCACAATGTTTTTATAGATCGACAGCATTGAAGCTAGAGAGTATGCACTTTTAAAAGGTCTGAGCAAAACATACTTTGCCCCTCTCCAAATTACCCACGCACACACATTTGGCATGAATGACAATAAATACCGAAAGTTACATCTTTATTTTATGAGTGTATACCAAATCACTAATATAGGGGGTCATATAGCCAGTCAGGGATAAAGTACGGAGAACTGACGGCGGGAAATTACTAATTCACTCTCCCTATTGCAGAAATTGTTGTCCGAACTGAGAGTTATCTCCTCTCTTTTGAAGATAAATTGACTGTTAGCGTGTATTATTCAATTTATCTTGTTATGTAGGTCGACAAAAAAGGACGCAGGGGACGTGCCGCGCTAAAGTCGTCCATGTTCAGCTATCCCGTGTACTAACAATTGATAAAACTGTTAATATAAACTTTATTTATTTTACATACATTACAACTAGTTACGATAACTAATATTCGGTACTATCGGCTCCATGGTGATGTTGGGTGGTTTGTAGGGATGATGTGAACCGTAAAACCTATAGAGAAAAACCGACCTTGGACTGGCAACTAAAACCTACACCATAAGAGAAAAGGATTATAGAACCAAAAAGGTTCTTTGCAGCGGACCGACAGGTGGTCTGAAGGTTTCAAACTGGAACCTTAAACACAGGGTTCATTTTGGAACCTCCCGAGGTTTCTTTGTTGGAACCTGTTGAGCCTCTTCAAGAGTTATGACGGGAACCCTTTAAGGTTCTTGACGGGTAACACTGAACGGTTTTTGATGGAACTCTTGGTGGAGGGTACCTAATAGAGCTTGGTTTATTTTAGGAAAGATCTAGGATTTCATATAATAGATTTACGATAAATGTTATCTATATATTAAATGGAAATAGTTTTGATGGATAATATGTCTAAACATTATTTCCATAGAATATGGGTGAAGACAGGGACCATATAGGTAAAAAATCATTTCTCTAGCTTAGTTTTATCCCCATATAACAATATTCCTTAGGCCACATTCTCATGCAGACATTTACTCGTGTAATTATATTTGCATAGCGTTTAAGTTAAGCTGGTAAGTACAATTGTTCATGGAATATCTTTACTTTGTGTACATATGTCATTAATGTCCTGTATGCAAATTTACATGTAAGTATCCCGTATGAAGGACAAAAGCTCACATGTGACATTATCCATATGATGATACTATTAAAGTAACAGTAAACAAAATTAATAATATGTTTCAGTTGCTAATTTACAGAGACTTAGTACAGGATATGATTACTTCAAACATGAATTTCCAACAATGTTGAACATTTTGTAAATTTAAAATGCCTGCTCTGAAACAGACTTCCTATCACAGTTTTTGAACAGTTTGAAATATCGCCATGGCTGCTATGATTGCTATGATTCACAAGTTTAACTTGGACTGTTTTGAACAAATAAAATAATCATTTACAATACAGCCTGTCCACAAAAATGTCCACACTATACATACTGAACTGCTCCCCAAAATGAGAATGTAAGCATATAATTACATGGGTAAATGAAGGCAACTTCAACTTTAAAAAAAAAACAACTGCATAAACATAGGACTTTATTAATGTCTCAGGACCCGTCTTAGAAGGTATATATATATATATATGTTTATGTTTAAGTATATATGTTGAAGAACCAGAATGTCCCTTGGCATAATTTTTAAACTTGCGGTTAATTTTGGTTTGAATGATTTCTTTTAAACTTATGAATTCACATATGAAATATTTTAAAATTAACCCGTATTAAAATCCCATTTTAGTTTCATCGATAACAGGTTTTCCTTTCAATAGACACCATCAACCAGTGTGTTTGGAGCATGTTAATAAGGGCAAAATGGAATGTTCTGAATACAATCTAGTTTTAGAAATTTTCCAGTAAAGTTAAAATATATAAATTCATAAAAAGATCAAATGATTATAAAATCAACCAGTTTTGAAAAAAAAAATCCTAAAGTTTCATATACTAGAGGACAGAGAATATTTTTTTCTTTCGTGATGATTATTAGGAAAAGGTCAATATCAATAAAAAAAATGAAACGATCTTCATACAGTCCGGAGAGATCCCAAAATCTATCCGTTGATGACCGTGAATCTTATACTTTTATCAAATAATCACATATGCCCGTGAAGTACACTTTAACCACTATTCATTATATGTGTTAAACCTGAAAAAAAACTTGTCTTAAATATAAAAAAAAACACCTTAAAAGTTCTGGGTTCGATCCCTATCAGTGCTTCAAAGAAATAATTAGGAAAATTTGTCCGCCCCTGCATTAACAAGTCTTATTACATGTTTCTCTACGGTATAGGTGCAACAACAGAAGTATAAACAATAAGTTAATTTTTGAGTTCCCCATGACCGACCCCTGAACTAAAGAATATTTTTTTCATTTTCAATGAACGAGCATATGAATTGCAATTTGACCTGATGGGAAGACTAAATTTCTTGTTAAACATAAATTTGCTCATATATGCAATAAAAATCTGTCCACATGACACAATTTACATAACAAGCTAAGTTGTGCATTCAAATATAGTTTTGCTCCACCTCCTGATGCCATGCAAATATACTTTCACTTTAACTAGAAAACATATGTCTGGAATAATGTGTGCTATACAAAATCACCGATTGTAACCTGGCGGCCATATTTGATTTTGAGAAAGTTTGTAATTCAATAGGGCATTCTGTTGATATATCTCTCGCAAAAGAAAATAACCGATTTCTCTGGCAGCCATATTGGATTCCGCCAGGTCTGAAATTAAAAAATCTGGAGCACTCATAGGCCTAAGGCTTCTATGATCCCTGTGAATTTGAGAAGGGTCAAGCATGTTCTTTTTAAGATATCGCATCGGAAAGAAAACCAGCGAATATTCTCTGGCGGCCATATTTGAATTCTGTGAGGCCTGTAATTCAATAGAGATAGAGCCCTCATAGGTACCAATCATCCCTGTGAGAATGAGAAAATCAAACAAGTTCTTGTTGAGATATCGCACATGAAAGAATATCACCGCTTGTGCTCTGGCGGCCATATTGGAATTCCGAAAGGTCTCTTATTCGATAGCGATGGAGTCTTAATAGGTGCCAACATCCCTGTGAGAATGAGAAAGATCAAGTATGTTTTTGTTGCGATATCGCGCGTGAAGGAAATTACCGACTGTGCCCTGGCGGCCATATTGGAATTCCCCCGGGTCTGTAAATCAATAGGTCTGGAGCCCTTATAGGCCTGAATGATCCTTGTTAATTTGAGAATGATCAAGCATGTTCTTGATGAAATATCGGGTGCGAAAGAAAATCAACGATTGTGCTTTGGCGGCCATATAAGAATTCCGACAGACCTGTTATTCGATAGGTTTGGAGCACTCATCCCAGGTACCAATCATCCCTGTGAATTTGAGAAAGATCAAGCATGTTCTTATTGAGATTTAGAGGGCGAAAGAAAGCGTCCCTGACGGACGGACGTAAAGACAGACAGACGGACGGACTGATACGGTGATCTCTATAGGGCACCGCTTTTCAGGCGGGGCCCTAATAAATTTCCACTTGTGATAAAGTACAACAGCAAAAAGCATAAGTATATATAATTTCAAAACCACGCTGAGGATCGAAACCGGGTCCCCAACGAAAAGAGGCGAGCGTTTAATTTACCTCTCGACTGTCAAAATCTCTAGACAAAAAAAAATTGTTTCTGGAATTCCTGTCTGATGTTTCCGGGTGGTTTAGAATGAGTACAATAGAACCAATTACCTAGCACGGGCATTTACCTCTCTGTCATGATGGAGGGCAATGCTTTGAAATTGCGTTAAAAACCGTCACTACGAGAATGCCAAAACTCCACGATAAAAATTAGGTCATTACCAGCTAATTATCGACAGAAAATATCCGTTGGACCTTAATTACTTTATTTCCAAAAGGGCTAATGGGTTAAGTTTTGGAAAAAAAAAAGATCAGGCTGATATCACCTCATTTCTCCGAGTTTCCGCTTGCCTGGCAATACTACAGGAGGCTATAAAGGTCTCTGAAATGGGTTTTCGGCATGTTACTGTGACTTCATTGTGTGTTTCAAGCTCATTATCCATTTGCCGAGATAAGAGGATATTAGCTTTGATAAAGTGTTTTGATTCTGCATGTATGTGAAAACATTACCACATCCTTTAATTAACCTAATTAAGATTATGACAAAATGTGATGACCCCTAATATATAATCTTGCCTCCTAATTTTAGATGTATTTGACTTATTGAACTTGCAACAATGAAGTTCAATTAAGTGAGTTACAGTGATAAGTGTTATAAGTGTGATAAGGGGAATAAACCATACACCTGGGAATATATCTATATATATATATATACCTAGGAATAGGAATTGACGGCGTCAAATGAAGACAGGACAACCCTTAAAAACACCTGAATGTCTGACTACTAGCAACATGAATAATGAACATAGAATTTGGTACCATCTCATTAAACTTAGAGTGTAATCGTGGTTGAAGCAAAATTTAGTACTGTCACATCTTGACTGGTGATTGGTGCATTTTTCCTTCCATTCTGACATGTATAACGTAATTTGCAGAACCAAAGAAAATACACACAAACTACATGTTTTGTTCCCTATGCACTTACACTCATTATCAATTTTAACAAGGATTGAAACACACAGTGTTTAATTTTTCATTTGCTATTTGGTCGATTCGTCCATTAACATAAACTAGAGCAGGGGCGGATCCAGAATTTAGGATAAGGAGGGTCCAACCCTGGAGGACTAATGACCAATCTTAAATATATGTCCCCGGGTCCGGAATAGGGTGTAATCCAGGTCGTTTAAATGGTCTGCAAATATTAAAAAAAAGGTTGCGGCGACTGGATCCGCTTCTGTGGAGTGAGTTGGGCAGAAAACTGACGTTCGACATTTCTAGCTTTGTATTAACTATATCCCCTATGCAATAATCTTATGTATACTGAAACATTTAAATAACGCAATCATGTTTAACTGAGTGAAAACGAAGATCCACACGCTAACTGTTATCAATCATAAGACAAATTTTATTCACATACGGATGGTACGCTGAATACTCAAGCTCATGCAATATGTAATGGTGTATTATGTAAATAATTGCCGATTCCTCGGCTTAAAATCCTCTTTTTGGGTGAACAGCTTTTGGTATTTTACTCCCTTTAATTTCAGTGACTCATTCGATTCACATTCACTTATTCATTTATCATTTGTTTGGTCATTTGTTCCACATGACTGCCGACAATTGGAGTTAACAAGTAATGGGCTTCAGTCGATTCCCCGGATAATGAGACTAAAAGAGTCGAGGACAATACATTCGTTACCAGATATCAAAGAGCGAATGCTATTTGGTATAAAACTTTATTTAGAGCGCGTATGGTTTGGTCGTGACCCAGTGACTATAGTCAGTTCCAGTAGTGGGGTTCCATTGCCATTACGCGATCATTATTTTAAACTTAAGTATGATCAAATAGTACGACACTGGAGTGAATGAGGAACTAACGCGAGTTTAAAAAATCATGAGAAAGCTAACAAAAATTTCATAACTTTCTGGCGTTTCTTGGTCTTCAGATCTGTACTATTTTAGGTCAGCCTCACCTTGAAAATTATATATATATATATATATATATATATATATATATATATATATATATATATATATATATAACTTTATTCTTACCACAAAAAAGTACATTGATTGTATACAATGAGGAAACAACAATAGTGAAAAACAAAATATAGATATAGGACCATTCATTCTAAAGAGAACACCTCATCAGTAGACAACGCATTGATCAGCACGGACATTTCCTCGGTTGTTGAGTGTGACGTAATTATTCAATCTTTGCTATCAGTTATATTTATTCATCTCACTCTCAAGATATCAAAGATTGTTTCAAAGTACACCGACAGATGTATACTTAGCTCTTTTACCTAAGAACCGTACAATATTATTTTCAACAGTATTCATAGTGCATAAAAAAGGGATAAATCGTGCCATGATTATATTTGTCAGGGAAGAAGACCCTGCAAGATCATGTGCAATACTCCTGTGCGAATTATATGGCAAATGGCAAATATGAGGCAAAGCCATGTTATAAGATGTACATAATTTTTCTATTGATTTATGCTGTAATATCAAGGACTGACAGCCATAGAATAAACAACAAAAAGAATGAAATAATTTATTTACAACCCTCGTCGACAGACATCCAAAGTGAGACATTATAACATTAAAGCTTGAGATAAATTAGCCCCATGATGATGATCTGATAAGTCAGATGAGTAGGTACTGCACAGATTCCTTCCATTCTATAGGAGGACCATTTAAGCAGACTTTTTTTCTGGTTTTACTGTTGTACCTTTTTGAACAGAACAAATGTTGTTTTCTTTGGATTGTAAACCATATCAAATTCTAAAGCAAAACGTTCAGATTCTTTCAACATTTCCTTAAGGCCTAACCTACTGGGGCTTAACAGTGTGAGATCGTCGATCCGCATAGCCTAATGCTTCTATGTATTGGCTGCCAATATAACAACCACTACCTTTATTTCTAAGCCGATTTCGGAATTCATCCATATTTATAGTTAATAGAATGGGAGACGATATTCCTCATTGCCGCACACCATTACTGGCTCCATCCCATTTAGCTTGGATAACAGGAGTCCTGTACATATCCATTAGGACCCGAATGGTAGCAGGCTGAATATTTCGTTCCAATAACATTCTGAACAACTTAGGAATATTAACTTTGTCAAATGCACGTGATGCATCAACAAAACAAGATTACACTACTGAACCATTCCATATGTAATGTCAAACTGTTTCCATTAGGACCACTGAATACGTGTTAAGTGGCCATCTTTAATTGTATACTGTAATGAGGAGGTAATGAGTTTATCTCCAGTCTTCTTGATGATTACAATGTCAAGCAACTTACTCAAAATAATTAGCTAAAGAGATACCCCTATAATTATCACTACACGTGAGATCACCCTTTCGATCTTTAGGTAAGGGTACAATTACATATGTATTCATATCTTTGGTAACATGTCCATGTGAAATCATAAATTGAAAAAGAATTGATAGATATATATACAGACGATCAGGGCCCTGAATTATTTGGTCAGACTGTAAAATATTTCTGCCGTCAGATTTTCCCTCTTTAAATGATCAACCGCCCTTTTCACATCTGAAACATTTTTACAAAATGTATCATTCACATGTATCCTTTGCTTTGTCACATCTTCTATAGCAATAAGATCGTCAACACTTTCAGGAAGGCTATTATATAAATCCTCGTATTTTCCCACAAAATGATAGGCAAGCTCAGTACATGTATATTTATTGTCAACAACCTTAGTATGCACAACACCACCTGATCAAATTTCTTAATTTCCGCCCATAGGTCTCGATCACAACTATTATGAACCAATTGCTGCCATCATTTGTTTTCGTTAAATGCCCTAATTTCGTTTACACTGCTTCACTGCCTTATGATAGTGGCTTCAAATTCTACTTCCTGTAGTGGCTACATGTCCATTGGACGATCATTTTGAATCCCAGCCAATGCAAGAAAAGGGCTTGTACTTAGAATACTAGAATTTTAGAATAATTACGTCTCATTCCTGAATAGCAGCTTTTTTGGGTAGCACAGTTGGGGGAATATTGCAAAAATTCAATGGGCACACGTATGGAATAGACAAGAGTGAGTTTTGAAGTACTTTTTAATTATAAACTAGAAATTGGCACTCAGAGAGCACAGACCTCCGCCAAGCAGCTCATTACCCCAATATGGCATTATATGAAATGTGTGATAAACACAGCAGGACAGTCACTGAATGTTATATCATACTTACACTGTGCACCATCTAGAGGCAAAAAAAAAAACAATGTAGCTTATTGCCCCATATGGCATTGTAAAAAATGCAGCATTTTTCATTAAAACAATGCCTGGATCCAAATGGTGATCTGTTAATGATTAATCAATTGTTCCTTGTTTTACTGTCGAGCTATCCTGAAACATGCATCAAAATCCCTTACTTCCGTACTGAGCAAGTTGCATACAATCAGACAAACAAGAAAATAAACAGACAACTAAACAGAAATACAAACCAACGCCAGTAAAACCATAACCTCCTTAGTGCAGGTAATAATGAACAATATTCATATATTCTATATGTACGGCGAAATGTGTTGCTGGCATAAAGACTCTATTAAAGAGGGACTTGTTACACTTATGAAATGGAGACTCTTGACAATCATTATCAAAATCACACGGCGCAGAATCGGACTCTGCGGGTTAGGGTTTGTGGGCTTTGAAATCTACGGCCCACAATGCACCGGGGCTTCTGCATACACTGATTGCGTAGTTATAAATGTAATGAAAATGGTAATGTAGTCCGTTTTCGTAAGTTGGACAAGAATTTATTCGAGGCAAATTATATGAATATCCGTGATTTTGTGATAAGCACTTAACGAAATAAGTAATATTTGGGAGTATGCGCATTTGGAATGTAAATAGAAGGTGTTTCCTTGAATGTTACAAATTTTTAATTTAAAGTTTGACAGTTGAGACAAGTAGTCGCGACCGTCCCACAAAGCCTATACGTTAAGAGGTTCGTTTTGAGTAGACACGGCCTATAGCGGAAGGGTTTCCAATATATCAATCTTATAGCGTTGACACAGGCAACACAGAAATAACGTGTTCTATGGAATCGTCCATACAGGTTTTCATGGACCAATTCCTTAATGAATGAGTCTCCAGGTATTTGAAATGCCGCTGTTTGTTCATCCTGTCTCAGTGTCTCCCAAAATATATTAAAATTTGTTGAGAGTGCAAGATATTCTTCCATAATGGTAACGTTAAAAAATAGATCATACTCTGAGTTATTCATATATGCATCATTTCAGGAAATCTTGTACATTTTGTATATTCTTGCAAGATTTCACGTATTTGCTTCACCTTTATAACTATCGTAATCAACAAAACAGTAGTATTATCTTTGCGTGGCCTATTTTAAGGTCTTTTTTTCAAGCCTGATGGGTTGGTTTATGGTTTTCATTTTGAATTTATTTACACGCATTATACCTTGTTCATGTTTAATTATGACTTAATTCAAGGTCTCATGATAGCTTTATATATGCAATTAGCAAGCGGAATGTGTTTATATGCCTAATTATCAAGTCTAGTTTATTTACAATCACCATTTGGCTGTTTCCGTAAAAATGATGGTCCGGTTTTGGCAGCTATGCATAAAGATTACTTTTTTATTTTTAATTGGCAAGTTCGTGACGAGCATGTATTGCAGTATGTAATATTATTATAAGATAACTAAAGATACATATGTTTTCATATTATCTTAATGTAAGAATTAGTGCCAGCATTTGACACTAGGTGGCAGCTCAATTGGTACACAATGGGTTGTACCTGCATTGCTTGTTATTAAGACAATTCTATCTCACAGTTGGATACTTTGAATGACACTCACATCGAATAATCACCAGCGTGAAATGTTTGCTAATACACAAAAAACAACCTCTCTCTCTCTCTCTCTCTCTCTCTCTCTCTCTCTCTCTCTCTCTACGATCGGGAGACTTCTACGGGAGATTCTTAAAATAGTAAAAACGCTCGGTCTGCCCAAGGTGTCCGTTGGACGAGGTGTCCGCCCATAGGGTAGTACGCAGCCCAGGGTTTCACTCAATATATATTATATTATATTTTTTATCATATTTGCTTATGTTCTCTAGAAATTTGAGATAATTGTGGTTATTAGTGATGGTTTGTTACTTAATTTTGTATTGTGGCTTGGGTTTCTAGGGATGTAAAATAAAAAAAAAAGATATTTGAAGTTGTTGTGTACGAACTGATTTAACAAATCATGTCTCGAAAATGAAACTTAGGATATTGAAATTAAACGCGAATCATCTGGATATTACAAAAGCTGAAAGGAAACCGTATATGTTACGTCTTTGCATTTTGAGGAACAATTTGAAATTTGATTTCTCATGACGCAGATGAAAGTGACGAATTATCGTGATGTATAATTCAACTAAGACCTAAAACACAAAGTTCTGGTATACCACATGATGTCGAAAAGACAAAGCTGCATTGTATGCCAAAGGAAGAAAAACGACATTTTCGTGTATCAAACAAGTATCAATTAAATTAAACTTTTTTTTATCTAACTTCAGGGAATTTTGTCATAAGAATTAGTAACATGTTTCTACATAACAGTGTGAAAGATGCGAAAATTCTCATTTGTGAGTTGTTACTTTTTGTATAATATATATTCATCTAAAAATATCGATTATTGATATATATCATATAATGTTATATATATATATATATGTATATATATATATATATATATATATATATATATATATATATATTTATACTAAATCATATTATATAAAGTCATTTTGTCTTAAAAAGAGGCCGTAATTTCAGTCTGAACAATACCAGTCATTATCAATAATGTGTTACAGTTTTGCAAAATATCAATGAATTAGTGATTTTAAGGAATGCCTAAAATATCAAAATGACAAATAATGTGCGTGTATACCCCTATATGCCCCACATTGTGGAACCCAGTCACTACAAAAAAAGGAGACCACTCGCACAGTTTCTACAGATTAAAATCATATCTTAATTTTTATTTCGAAATTACTTTTGACGGAACCAAGAGGGACCAGGGGGCGTTCACAATCCCCCAAGAATTTTTACGGCAAATGTATTACTTGTTTAGGCCTGCACACCCTCGGCAGCTGCGCTTGTAGGCCTGAAAAGGGCCTGAAGTCTTCGTAACTCCCAGTGAATAACAATGTCTCACCTGGCACGTAATTCGTTTGAGACCAATAAACCGAAATATGGCAAGACTGTTCACAATGACTGTGATTTATGACTGTCACTGGAGAACAGGAATATAACAATTCCAGCTGGTGACGTCATCGACCTTGGTGACGTCACTACTGTCTTGTAAACAGCTCTCGCAACCATGGGCATGGAAGGCCTTTTGTGTAGGAGCGTTTTTGGGGCTCATTATCATAATTAGGTTAAAAGGGCGGAGCATATGGGCTGTGGTGGATCGGTCAATTCTGCTCATTGCATTTCTCGTAAATCTGCTGACAGACAAAACAGGGGGTTATTATACCTGTCGGCACCTGGCGGAGGTATAATAATCAAAAGCGTGTGTCTAAATTCATAGAAACAGGTTACTTTTCTGTTGTTTTTCCATGAAGAAGTCATATAAATAGTTTTCTAATTCAACGCCAGAGAGCAACAGAATCGGTTGAGAACATGCCCTGGAAATCTTCCTGACAGCAACACCATACAGCTAAAATTTCGAAAAAGGGGGATCGCTCCATGACTGTCACCCGAAGGAGAGACACTGAGATGGCTGTCAGCAACATAAATTAAAATACAGTAATAATAATTTTATTTAATGGAAATGACATTGCAAAGAAATTAAGTGAAGCATATAACAAATGTTTATCTGGCATCATATGATTTTTAATAAAGTGTTAGTATAGCTCCAAGGTAAGCTTGACTGATTTCAAATTTCAGTATATGTAAGCTTGATTCAAAATGAATATATGATATGAAAATTAAATCAAAATTTATATTTTTAAAGAAATGTGAAAATCTTACAGTTGTTAAGATTTTTGTTGTTATTTCATTTAGAGATAATAACGTCTAGATAACAAAAAAATTGCCCCATTTTCAGTACACTAGAATATAAATTTAAAGTATTATTAAATTTCTAAAAGCAGTTTTAACGGTTAAAGTATTAAATGTATACATATCTTCCTTCGGTTTTAAGAAAGCGTAAGTTCGAGTCCGTGGCTTTTAAAAGTGGGCATTATTGACCTTGTTACCAGAGTGAAGATGGAGCCTGCATGAACTAATGAACATTCGTAAACATTTGAGAAAAAGGAAACGTGGTTATGCAGTCTTGAAGTAATACAAAAAAATCAGTGCAAAATGACTTTACTTTTTTATGGAAAGAGGTTAAGTTTTAAGCTTTTTTAGGAGAGCTTGTGAACATCTAACATGTATGTGGTTAGCATAGCCAAAAGAGTCTTCATGAAAGAGAATATATTATGCCTCCACTAATGCATAAGATTTAACATGCTCTTTGTTTTAAAAAAGTATCATTGCCAAATTTCACAAATGTAACAATATAGTTGATATCGCTTCTTCTGTATGAGTTTTAGAAGACTTGGTAGACTTCTTACTAATACAATGATAGCTGGCAATGTAAAACTGAACTGAAGGACGGTATTGTTAAGAATATTCCGACATTTATTAAAACTGGTTACTAGTGAAATAAACGCACTTGCGATGATGTCACTGATGTGTACCAAAGGCCATAAATTATAAACAATCACAACCAGCAGACTAAAACCACAACACCAATATACAACCATACCTGGGACCTTCTCGTACAAAGACAATCTTTTAGGCCACATTAACTATATTTGGGACTTCCAAGAAAATTTGCATCATAATTAAAGTCATAAGTTTCTTGGTCAACTGTCACGATTTGTGCCCGTGAGACTAATAGTGTGAAAAAATTATGTTCTTTCACATAGCTCACAGAATATAAGTCACAGTTACCTTAGAATGGATGTCCGAGGAGACCTCACTATGAGTATGACCTCTCTATACATTAACGTTCCTAGCTAGGTTTAAAGTTATAACTACGTCTAAACAGTTACGGTTTGTGCTCTGTCTCACTTTCTGTGTGCTCAAAAGTAGATTTCCGCTTGTAGCTCGCTGAATAGTGACCTACTTGCATGATTCAAAGACGACTTTCCAGAACCAACAGTTGCGTTTTGTGCCTTGTCTGCATGTCTGCTCACTAAATTTGGTCTAATTTCAGGTTTCCAAGGAGATTCCCGAAGATTTACATGGATGAAACTTTAGGGTAATCTAGGGATAACGGATTCAATTTGTACTCTTTCTGACCGTCTTGTGTGAAAAAAGCATGTATTTGGTCCGTACCTCGTAGAATACAGGTAATTTTGACATCATTTCAGGGTTCCTAAGAGATATACCAAGGAGGCCTTACGGATACAATTTGTACCTATCTGAGATTCAGTGTGCTTAAATAATGTTTTTTTACCATGGCTCGCATCCCATAGGTCACCATGGCCTACTTCAGGTTGCCAAGGATATTTGCTTAGCACCTCCTTGGATTTACAGTCAGAAGTTTCGTAGTCTAACAGTTACAATTTTTGTCCTGTTAACGGAAGGACGGCCCTACTACGAACGACGGGTGTTATAGTTCACATGACTTGGGGGGACTTGCGTACGAACACTTCGAACTAAAAATCTGCATTCTTAGGAATACAAGCAGCCTCTACTGTGTAGGGTCCCTATTGTAGGACGGTCCCAAAAATCGTGTTAGCATTTACTTATTCGGCCTATATTGACAGGTTCATTCGTGTATAGGATAAGGGACTCTACATTTTCTTAATAATCTTGGTGACGTTCCTGGACCTGGATCATGTGCTGGATCCACACCATAATCTTATCGATTCGCCACTGGTCTATCCCTAAAATGCCCTGACAGTTTCACGAGATTCCGTTCATGATTGCGTGAGTTCTATCGTGAAGAAACGCACAGAGAAACAGGGATGAACATATACCCTCCTGTCTGAGGCAATAACCATAAGATCAGTAATAAATCATGCTACCGAGGATTTATATTGTCTGTACATAGTCTGAATATTCATAGAATACTCTTCAACTAAATTTGTTAAGGGTGTTCTTGGCCTATCAGTAGTTTTTTTTCTCAAAACACCATTTATTGCAAAAACATATGGCAATATGTATCAGTAATCCTCAGCATCAGAGTACTCATACATATGATCATGATTTTACAAAGACTCCCATCAGGGTTACCACCTGATCAGGTTAAGCAGCGTGGTTTGTTAATAGACATTAAGTTTTTGGTGACATTACTATATTCTCCAGTTTTTAAATCTCCGGCAGGTAGAGATAGACAAAAAAACCTAATTCCTTCCTAACTTTTTATGGCTGCAATGAAATACTTTAATTTCTCGATATAATTACTTTTTCTAACATACTTAGTTTCTTGTAAACATTCAAGTTCAAACACTATAAAATTCCTCATCAACCGTTCACAGTATTTTTCTCCTGTCATTTTACATCTTGTTTTGTATTTGTATAGAGCACATGCCAAGAAAGACATATTCATTTCTATAAAATCTGTGTAGTCATTCCCATATTGATATCCAAACAAAATCAATCTCCATTCAAGTCTACATTCAATTTTTTTTTTTCAAATGTATTCAACAGAAATTTAGTAGCCCTACAACTATATAAGTAATGTTCGATATCTTCCTCAAGCTTACAAAGGGAACAGAGAGGTGAAATGGTTCTATCATTTCTACTTAACATATACTGTTTGTTAGAATCAAATTATGTATTAATCGGTAATTAAATTCGGATATTCTACTTATTTGTTGATGCTTTATTTTTTTCTTATACAGGGCCTTAAATCAAACCCAATCATATTGTATTTCCTTTTCCAATATGTTACAGAAACAGGCTCTTGAAATTTTTGCTTAATTAATTTTGAATAAAATAGTTTACACTTAAGTTCTGATAAGCTATACATCTGACCATCTATCTGGAAATACCAGTCTCTCTGGTTCTTTTTAACATGGCCACCAATAAGGTCATTTTTATAGATGGATTCATATCTTTTTATCCTACCTTTTATAACCATATATTCACATAACCAGTTTCTCTTACATTTGAGACACTTATAAATTAATTCTTCAGACACAAAATTTCCTGTTTCTGAAATGAAATCTTTAACATATGTAAAACCACTATCAATCCAGTGTTGATAGTCTAAACATTTGCACCTATTCAGAAACATCTTGTTAAGCCATATTTGCTGATTAAGTAAATTTGATTTTTCATGATCACAAATATTTACAAATGCGCAAACCACATCAGAGTAAAGTCTTGATATATTCTCCAACCCAGTGATCTGTTTAATGTTGAAGTTAACATGCAATAAGATATTAATATAATTACATATTTGTTTTATACAGTTCTTACCAATATTGAACAAGGATGAAGATGAATATATTAATCTAGGAATCCAGTTAGCTTTCAGTGACTGTACAAACGATTCTAAATCGATCATTCTTAAGCCACCATCTTCATATTTTCCGATAATAGTATTCCTCTTAATCCTGTCTCTAGCAGGCCATATAAAATTATACAATTTGCGAGTTATCTCTTTTAGTAACAAATTATCCGTTTTTAACATGGTTAGTGGCAGAATTAATTTTGGCAAAATAATAGATTTTATAACAGTTATTTTTCCTATTATTGTAAGATTACGAGACCTCCATGTATATAGAAGTTTGTCAATTTCATTCAGCGTTTTCTCCCATTGAAATTTTGAACACTTTTTCAAGTCATTTCCAATGTAAATTCCCAAATACCTTATTGGCTCCGAATGAAAGTTTAAATGTCTTAAAGTTTCATCTATGGTTATATTTCCTAACGCCAATGCTTCAGTCTTTTTCATATTAAGTTTTAATCCCGATACTTGTGAAAATTCGTCAGTGATCTTAAGGGACCTATTGAGTGAGTTACAGTCTTTTAAATTAAGTGTTGCATCGTCAGCATATTGAATTATAGGAACTATTTCAACACCACCTACATTTATTTTATTGATATCCCGATCATTCCTTATGGCTGAAGCCAGAAATTCAGTAGCAATTAGGAAAAGCATTGCTGAGACCGGACAGCCCTGCCTGATTCCTTTACGCATCTCAATCTCTCCGTTATTTTTTTTTCACAAAACATGGTTCATTATATAAAATCTTTACCCACCTTATAAAATTGGGTCCAAAATTAAAATGTTTTAAAGCTTTTATCATAATTTAATATTAAGGCTGTCAAAAGCCTTGGAAAAATCCAGGCACATTATTAAACCTGATGTTTCATACTTTCTACAAGCTTCAATTATACATTCATCACATATCGACAATTGGCCCCAATATACCTGCCTTTGATATAGGCAGTCTGCGTTTGACTTATTATACTTGACAGCACTTTCTGGAGTCTGTTGGCTAAGACAAATGCTATTATTTTATAGTCGGTATCTATTAAACTTATAGGTCTATAATTTTTATTAACTTTTTATCCCCCTTTTTAAATATCAAAGTTAATACCGCTTTTTTCATGGAGTGTCCCATTTTCCTATTTTCAAAAATTTCTGTGATCATTTTAATAAAGAAACATTTAAGTTTCCCCCAAAACTTACGGTAAAATTCTATAGGTAATCCGTCTAATCCTGGACTCTTTTTCACTTTTATTTCTTTTAAAACCCTTTCACATTCTTCAATCGAAATCTGCTCATCTTCAAACTAATCTGCTCATCTTGAGATAGGTGGCGCTTCACTGGGTTTGCCTTTAAGTAGTTATTACATAATTCATCAGAAATACAGTCATCCTTATATAAGTCCCCATAAAAGTTTGCAATTTCTTTAAAATATCATCATTAGTTTCATTAGTGTTTCCATTATTATTTGAAATTCTAATGTAATTTTATGATTGTGTCTCAGATTCTAATCTTAAAAAGTATTTTGAGCCTTTCTCTCCCTCATCATACCATTTAATCCTCGACCTTATTCGCGAACCAATAGCCTTTTCTTCATATATTTGATCGATCTTTCTATCAAGAATTTCCTTTTCTTCAGCATTTTCTACTCCTCGTGTCTCTAAATACTTTCTCCTCTAACCTATCAGTAGTTACCATCACGATTTATACACAATATTATACAGGTTTTAACCTTTCACTTTGGGTCCCACGTGTCCGTCCAAGCAGCATCCGGATATATGTTTAAATATACACGGAGAAAAACGATCAGACTGAAAGTGAGCCTTGATATGTGCCCAGTCACGTAGTTTAACATTGCTATTTGTCACACTTTTTTTGCACGAGTGTAAAGATATATTACACTCAGAAGCATATTATGAACTGTAGCCGGTTTTACTGGTGATTTAGTCATCGTATATCTGCAAGGATACTTGGTGAATCAAAATGATGGTCAGGAACAAGATATTTTGAAACAACTACGTATTAGTGATTGACATTTTGTTAGCTGGGATAATTAAAAAGTCATAGACCATGGCTTTACCACCTCAGCTCGTTGCCTTGGCTATCCTCTAATCAAGAACATTTTCGTTTGTACCTCCGTGTGATCAGCCTGACATCAGTAATCTGACGACTCCTAAATGTCACAGTTGTGAAGGAAGCTGTGGTAGAATATGGGACCAGTCATCGTTCTATGACACCAGATGTTCCTGTGATTACCTTTGTTATTTCTACCAGAACTGCTGTTATGATTTCCCAGAGGAATGTCCAGCAGAGTTGAAGAAATATGACAGATGGAAAGCATCAATGAAACAGGGATTACCTGACCCTCCTAAATGCGTTTATATCAGAACAGGTCTCGGTAGGTCAGCACGGTTTTCACTGGTGTCTTCATGCAAAGGTGATGAACAAGTATGTACACGTATTTCACATGATCTGACCAGCTACGTCCCCATATTTGACAAAGGAACTGGTATTAACTACATTAACCTGAAGTGTGCTTCATGCAACGGTGTCCGTCGAACAAAAATGACCCCGTGGCGTATCAACTGTACGTGTCTTGGAGAATATAAAGATAAAGGACTGGTTCAAGTGGACCCAAGTGAGAAGGAAAAAAGGACCATGGTGCAAGAGGTTTTGAAGAGTGAATCGTTCTCTACGGCTGAATGCAACTTGGTCTTCATTCCCCAAGATGCTACTAAACAAATACGATATTGCTACTATGATTCTATGCAGAGTATATCTGTTTGCCCAGAAACGTGTAGGAACACAGAATTAAAACAGAAATGCATTGAACCCTACACGGCATATGTACACGTTGGGAAATTGAAAACATATAAAAATCCATACTGCGCCCTATGCAATGAAAACGAGAAATTATCGAGACCCCAAAAATCACCCCAATGTGGAATCATAGAGACATTTGGTTGTTTTGGAAAGTTTGGCAGATCAATTTCATTCCCATTAACATTTGATTTCAATCTTAAAGACGGGATTAAACTCGAAAACTACAGGAGCACCAGGCCTCCATGTCCAGATGGTCATCACTGGCTCCACCATCAGTGTCGTAAGACACTGCAACCGACTTTCAATAAAGTAGAGATGCCTTCATCTTTTTGTGTAGACTCGAGACATGTGATGCAACGTCTTGAAGAGATTGTTCGCAATGTCACGATTCATGAGGTTACTGTCTCTCCAAGAAACTGTACAGGAAGATACTTATCAATTGCGATTAGAATTCCTTGGAACAACGCTGTGCAGTTTCAGCTTACTGTGCTCCAGGTTTTACGTGAACTGTTCAATGCGACCCTTCAGGAATACGGAACTATTAAGAATTTTGATTTGTCGATAGATATCATAAACTGTACATATTTCCAGTTTCATATATCTGAAGTGCTCATTTTAGAAAATGGTACTTTGATACTTAATCGCACAGGTACGGTGATCACAGATTTTCGTTTCGTCAATGATTCTGTCTTTGTATGTCTCTCTGTAGATGAACCTCCTGATCTTGCGACCTTAACACCGCTTAATTGGTTGACATGGGTTTTAATCTTACTGTCTTTGGGTGCATTGTGCGTGCGCATTCTCTTCCACTTCCTGCTGAAGGAATTTCAAAATCCAGTAGGTCGTGCACAAACAAGTCTAGCTGTATCTATTCTTTTGGCTTTGCTCAGTTTCTTAGTGAGTAGCGTCATGCCTCTGAGGGCGACGATATTCACTTATCCAGGTTGTTATATTGCTGGTATTTTCATGCACTGGGCGTTCTTAGCCATGTTCACTTGGATGTCCGTAATATCAGTTGACATCATGCGCATGCTCTGGCAGAGTTCAACATGTTCAATGGTTCGTTATGGACCCAGACAGTTTCTCTACCTGTCCATCCTCGCCTGGCTGACCCCGACAGTGTTAGTGATTCTGTCGATCGTGGTTAATCACACAGCGACAGATGATCGATTCCGACCGCAGTACGGCCGGAGATTTTGTTGGTTCAATCAGAGATATGCCCTCATAATCTACTTTGTGGTTCCAGTCTCTTTGTCAATTCTCATTAACATGATTATGTTCATGTTATCGGTGATTCTTTTGTGCAGGTCCAGGTCTCAGACGAGAATGGTTGAGGGCAGAGATAGTTATAATGTGGCCCTCTATCTAAAACTCTTTGTGTTTATGGGGATAACCTGGGGCTTGGGTTTAGTAACAGGGATAGTCAGATCTGAAGTAGTAGATTATATATACGTGTTTCTGAATGCCTCACAAGGGTTCCTGTTTACCATTGGTTCACTCTGTACATCAAACATACGGAAATTAGTGAGAGAGAAAGTTTACAGAAATAGTCTAAGCACGACGGTGAGCTCGACTACTGTTTCTATGGGTAAGGGGCCCCTGGAACGTACTGCTTCGCAGTGTGAGGAAACTAGACTGTAATCTTTAAGAACATTTTCTAAATAACAGACTGAAATGTGTTGCAATGTATTCAACAACTCGTAACATATCTTTTACCCAACATGTATATGTCTACATACTTTCATTTTTTTTTTTTTTTTTTTTGTTTGGCATGTACATGTATTGTCACGGCTAGCATATATAATTACCGGCACTTTTCTTTGTAATTGCTCAGTATTCTAATTACATTTTGTTTCATACTCTCGCAAGTAGTTCCGTGCTATTCCGAAGTGCCAAAACCAAGCTGAAATATCATACGGACAGATCTTTCACGCATGCAGTTATAGTGCACCAATGACTAGAAGTAGATTGTCAGAATCCAGAATGGATTTAAATTGTTCAAATGAATGTTAAAACTTTTCATGTATATTCACTATGATATGTACTTTAACATTATACTAACTACATGTAGTATCCCATAATTCTATACCTCCTTTTGCATGCATCCGTATCAATTGTTAAACCTTTACTCGCAAGTATTTTTTCATATATGTGTCTGTCATCTATATGTATATATAAAGTTTTTTCATAATGCAGTGTTCTAGCTCCACATTTTAGGCTTTCTTATAGTTAGATATATATATACAGTAAGAGTCTAAGCAATACGACGCACTCGTCTACTGTCTCCACGGGTAATGGGCCCCTGGACCATGCTGCTCGGGACCATGAAGAAACTAGACTTAACCTTTAGGACAACTTTTCTAAATAACAGACTGAAATGTGTTGCATAAAAATGTTTTTCATAATGCAGATTAAAGCATCCCATTTTAGCCTTTCTTTTATATATATATATATATATATATATATATATATATATATATATCATAATGCAATGTTTTAGCACTATATATAAAATGCAGTGTTGGAGCTAATAATGCATGTATGTATGTATATATGTATGTTTGAAATTGTATTAATTGTAAAATACTATGATTCATTTCAAATATTGAATGGCGCTATATAAATTATACTTTGTAATAAATTCATTATTATTCCATTAATACGTCCGACACGCCTGCAGTGTTAAACCAGCCAAGGAGTTTACATGAATGTTACTCTACTGCTACTTAGTACACACAAGTTAGTGATCAAAAGTGCAATTTATATCAGATATATGAGTTATTATATAAACAGAAGAGTAAAAAAGGGGGTTTACCAATATGCGTTACAGTGTTTATACTGTACATGCCGTTGAGTGATTAAAGTATTTCCCCCAACATTTAAAACTATATCTCATAAACAGAACAAACTGATTGAAAAGTGTTTCATAGTGCTTTTGATACATGTCACTGAAATGAGAGAGCAGTGCACTTATTCCTTACATGTCAGTCGTTGTACACTTTGGACTAACTTGCTGGTAGTTTTAATACTACAAACTGTACAGAGTATTTCAGTACCATGTAAATAACCAGATGATTAGTCAAACTAACTGAACATAAATTATTTATATTTATGTATATATATATATAAACATATATATATATATATATATATATATATATATCACAAAATGCAATGTTTAAGCACTATATATATGTATGTATGTTTGATATATATATATATATATATATATATATATATATATATATATATATAATATTGTCATAATGCAGTGTTTGAGTTACACCTATTAGTCTGTCTTATAAATATATATATATATATATATATATATATATATATATATATATACATATTGTTAAGGGATGACATAAAAGCGGACCGAACTGTCTCGCTAGTGAAGCTTGCTTTGCTAGCGAAGCGGTTGGTACGCCGGATTTGGGCGCCACCCACATGGGTTCGAATCCCGGATCGGCCCAATATTTTCCCCTGAACAATTTCTCCTCGTAACATAAAGGGGGCTCGTCCAACGTGACGGTAAACTTTGTGACCCAAGGATTAAGCTCACCAAAGGGTGACTCCTGAGATAATTAGTCTTGTTCTGTTAGCAGAACGCTGTTAAGAGGGAGGGATGACATAAAAGCGGCCGAACTGGTAGCGAAGCGGTTGATTCACCGGGTTCGCATCCCGGATTGGACCAATATTTTCGCCTGAACAATTTCTCTTCGTAACAATATATATATATATATATATATATATATATTTATATATATATATATATGGTTAAATTCAACATTCAATTCTTTCTTCACAAGAGTTTTTAATGTTTTACTTATCATGTTTTTTTTCACAAAAGGAATCACGGATTGCTGGCTGTGTTTTTCATATACACGGTATATGAGCTAGTGCTGATAAACAAAAAAAACACGTTATCTTAAGTGGCTGGATGCATATGTGTGCAGGTTAAAAGGTGACTAGTCGCAAAACATCCTTTGAAAAAATATGGTTCGTCAGTGGTAGTATTAATTCTTACACTGATTTGCAATGTATATATATTAATGTCTGTAAATAATCAAAATGTACCTTTTGTTTTGTTGTCTGAACTGTTTTAATCTAAGTATACTATCTTTATGTTTCAATGTATAAACACAATTCTTCTAATTTCATTTTATTTTGTCACACATGAAGTTATGTCTCTTACCAGATATGTCAGGTATTGGGCTTGCTATCAGCACACGATTTTACTGGAACATTGATCATTACACTTTGTATACAATATTTTATCATTTCATCACTGACAATCAATGTTGCGTTATGATGGCAGGCCATAGAAAAACCTGCGTTTACCTGTCGTGAGAAAATTTAATGACCCGGATAATTAATTACGTAATATGAGTATATATAATATATATGATAGTTTATTGATGTACAAGAAAACATGGTAGAGCGGTGGAGAATTTGACAATGGTACAATTTAGCTCCAGATTAAAGGAATGTTTTACTCTTTTATCATGAATGTTTAGGCCGGGGGGGGGGGGGGGGGGGTCTCCGAATCCCCTGTTAATTTATATTTGAAAAATTGAATACCAGAATTTGTTTTCTTAATTTGTTTCTTAAGATATCCAATATTAGATAAAAACAAACCATCCTGTTAAGATAATTCTATTGAAACACGTCATTTTTTTAATTGGAAAACACGTCAACTGGAACCTATTCCACTGGAGATCATCAAACTGATAACGGGCAACTGGGGCCCATGCAGTTGGCTTATAATCGCAGCAGGATTATAGCGTGCCTTTAAATAGATAAAATACATGTAGTTAAAATTGACAGATTATCTTCCTTTGCCTGCAACAAATTCATTGTCGTTGAGGTTGTGTGTGTCTTTATGGTTGGTCTGGCACATGACACAAAGCTCTTTAAACAAAGTCTCAGCAGGCATTGTCTTTAACATAAATTCAAATTAGAAGTAGTCAGAAACCACAAACATCCGCCAGGATTCCCAATTAGCTGTACTGGGTACACACGGTTCAACCATTCACATCACAGGTCAACTTTAGAACAAAGCCATCCCCTAATACCAACGAATAGCTTTATTTTAATCAAATGGCTGTTTGCCAAAATGAAATAGAATCTTTTTAATATAATCACGTTATATTTGGTTGTTGAGATTACCTACAACATTTTTGTGCGTGAAGTTGCTAACGGACAACCCAGCTAACCAAGGTTGAAATATAACACATCTCGCCACTTGAAGGAGGTGTATGTTTTCATTATATAAGTTGTTTAAGAAATACAGGGAGTTTGCTAAATAGCTATACGTTATTGTCTCTATCAGGAGTGTATGCGTTCATTCCCGTTCGTGTGTGTGTGTTTGTGTGTGTTTTTTATTCACAACATAATTCACACGATTATGGACGGAATCTCGTGTAATTTCCAAGGCATTTCTTGAATGAACCAAGGAAGAATTGATTAGGTTTTGGTGTGGGTCCGGCACTTGATCCGTATTCAGGAACGTCATCAAGGAATATTCGTTAAAGTACAGCCGTGCACCGGTAATTTGGCCCGAATAACTGATTGCAAATACGGTTTTGGGACCTTCCCACAATAGGGACCCCAACGCGGCGGAGGATTCCATTCCTTAAAATGTACATATATAGCTTTATGTTTAATATTGAATGGTCTTTTTTAGTGAAGTTTTTCGCTATTCTACTTTTTATCAAAGCGTAATTATCTATATTCTTGTGTGTTTATCAAAACTCAGGTCTCTGACTAAAAATGTTTATGTATATACAACATCGGCATTTGAAATTTCAAAAGAGGTAAGCCACACCCTTCCGCAAGGGGCTGTTTCAACTCAAAACGAAAACAGAAACAATTGATTTCTGAGGTATCACCAAGATTACAGTGATTTAACACTAAGTATTCTGAAGGATATGTTGTTAAAAATTATGCATCTTCGAAGCAGGGTAAGAAAACCAGTATGGATTCCTCCTTGAGGTGGTAGGATCTGTAGTCACCTCAAAATTGGTAAGCTAAAGTTTAGGGTTGGCATGTAGGTAATTTGACTCCAATGTGTGGTTAACTTGTTTTGGGTTCGGTTTATTCATAGGTCCATACAAACATGTGATACAACAAAGAGTTTACTCTTTGAACTTTAGTTCAGACTCGTGATGCTGCGTCATGTGGTTTAGCAGATCGAACGGGTGATCTGACTTCCTGGATTCAAACAGAGGAGAATTTCATCGGTGTTTCCTCATGGCGTAAAAAGCACTGTTATATCAAGGCACATGACTGATCTATTGATGAGATACTAACTTTAATCTAAAAAAGAAATCCGATATGGGGACGCAAACCGAGTGGGGAACCATAATATGAAATCTTGTGTTACCTTTTCTGTTGAACCTTGAAAAAATAGTACCAAATATTGTCGTGCATCCTAAATACAGGTAAACACAGGTGGCAGTTTATATATACATAAACCAGTCTCAAGACTAAGCTTACTTTAAAATGTTGAGCCGAGAGGTAAATTTAAACTTGTCTTATGCCTAGCTATCATATACGCCGGGCGCCGTACAGTATTTTTCAACCTGGCGGTTTGCTGTTGGTTTTCGAGACCTTTTTTTTATCCCACGTTTTTAGCACTCACATAATCTACGGCGACCGTACGGTGACATTCGACACTTGGTTGGTAATGGGGCCGTCCGAGAACCTTTAAGCTTGTATTCCTACGGTTTCAAAAACCGAACGGTGATTTACGGTGTGCGGTGACCGCAGCGGGTTGTGACCGAGGCTTCAGTCACATTACCGGTCGAGCTCCGATAGATTTTTAAAATCGGCCGAACAGCGAGCTCCTGGCCCATTTTAAAATCCGGCCGACATCCATCGATTTTTATAGATTGTAGTCACATTAGTATTGAGGCCCGGCCGAGTCGAAAGATTATTTCTGCACCTGAAATGTGAAGTAGCCCGATCGATGGAAGTAGCCCAATCGTTGGAAGCACGTCCGAGCCTCCTCCGAACATCGTTCGGAACTCGTCCGACGCTCTAGGTCGACCGAGGCTCCTCAGGGCCTAAAAAATGCGCGGACTTCGGACGATCCCAAAGAACAGGGGTGTTCGCTTTGGGCCCCGGCGATGCCCCTACCGAGCAAAACTTTCGCCTAATTTCCAGTGAGTCCTCGTCGCTCTTTGGCGCGGAGTTAAAGAATACGAATAAGAATACTGTCCGACGAGGCAGGTTTTTTATACATTATGATACAACATGGAGTTACGATCGGTGCCCTTTTAGCTGACGACAAGACGGACGGACGAAAAGAAGCTCTTATTTATCTGATCCCTGAATACTCAGTAAACTTTGGATATCTGAAAAGCTTAATCCCTGAGTAAAAACCAAAGTCGAACTGTATCCTGCAGTGTGAAACAATTTATATGCCTGGAAGAAGACCTGAAAACGTGCACTTGGTCTCTTTTCTTTACATTGAAAATGAGACTATGCTGTCTGATATTAATTTGCGTTTATTAATAGGGTAAAAATTTGTTTTCTCGTTGAAATAAACATATAGTGAGCGTTTCTACCGGTGAGGAGGGGGCTTATAGGGGTTGACGAGTTTTTATTTATAAATATATTTATATAGTGTTCTCTTGCCAATCCAGTAATAAGCTCAGTCAGTTTGACAACGGTCTGTGTTCGATCTTAAAGGGGCCTATTCCGATGTCTGACGTCAATAAACTAAAGATAATCACTTGAACCTTTTATAAAAAAAAAGAGGCCACAAAACGCCGATCCCACAGTATATAGATAAACATGTTCATAAGATGCGGCCGGGGGGGGGGGGGGGGGGTTGGTGCGCCAATATAATCGAAACACATTCAACAAGTATACATCTGCGGGCAGGTCAGACGACCTAGAAATTTGCACATGGCCTTTTGTTACTGCTGACCTTTCAACGTCTGCACATATGCACAGTAACCACCTTCGGTGACAAGGTTTTTCTGTTTGTCGACAAATAGTACATGTACCGTGAATACGCTAAGAGTCTGCAGATAAACACCCGTCACAGGGGTGCGATAAATACCTTTCTTTAGCGGAATTACCTACAGTTCATGAATACTTATAAAAAGTAAGCCAGAAATCACATGAAATCTGCAGAAATGGAAAGTGAATAGCTGCTGTAATGTCCGCACCATGCGTAGGTTACCCATTTTTGTCAGTCATATAAAAACTCTAGCTGTAGTAAAAGACTCATCATAGAAAATACAAATGTTTATAAATGCAAAAGTATAGAGTAATATGAAATTTTATATCAAATACATACATTACAACTAAGAAAAAAAGCTTCAGATGGATGACATATAATACATTGTCTTGTAGTATACATATACAACATATGTACCTGCATCTACCTATGTTACAGTAGACTGGCCCAGCCTGGGCGCTTTTATCGTGGCTACATGCGTCAACTGTAGGTCTACTTTAGCTGAGCGTCATGGCCCAGGGACCACTCGCTTTATCAGTAGAATCATCATTCATTATACAAGTGAGGGTGCGGAAGGACACAAGGGTTAGGTGTCAACAGAAACGACAGGCGAACGGAGGAAGGAGGACGCTGGCTCGTTGCGAGTGTTGATGGAAAATACTGACAGGTCTGACCGTACTTTTACGCTTAAGGCCAAAAAAAGGTATGGTTCTCAGGGTTTTTTTTCAGAAATCAATGTGGGCGGGTGGTATTTTGTATATTTTATTTCCCTTTTTTGGCATGTTTCGATATAAAAAATGTCATATGATCAGGGAAAGGCATTAAAATGACAATTTGTTTTGCTTAACAGGTAAAAGCACTACTTAAATTGTATTACTTATCTTCTTGAAAGATAAAAATCAAAATTAAAATGTTTTTATGCGAGGGCTTAAAATTGACGCGGGCGGTGCCTTGGACCATACCTTTTATTTTGTATTATTATTATTATTTTTTTTTTTTGGCCTTTTAGTTTTCTATTTCGTCGTCAGGGGGCAGCAGAAGTGCTTGACATCATGCACCGTAGCAGCAACACGATACAGCTGAAATTTCCAAGAAATGAAATCTCTGTCGACTGTAACCCTATAGGTTTATGACAACCCATTAATCGTACAAGCAGGAGAGATGAGCAACACCAGTATAAATTGAAATGCATACTTTATTTATTTAATGAAAGTGACAGTATTATAAAGGAGAGCACCTGTAACTCACATCATATGCTTTGTTTGAATTTTACTGAAGATTTATATTAGGTCAAATTTCAGAATATCATATAAAGATTTAGATGAAAAATCATCACGTACACAATAAATGATATATATATATACACATACATATATGTGTGTGTGTGTGTTTGTTTATAAAAAAAGTTGTCCCAACTTTGATTACCCTCCCACTCCGAGTCATCCCCCCCCCCCGACCTTGAAGATAAATTGACAACAATGTATAAAATCTTGCCCTATCTTAAGTAATCATTGATCTCAAGGGTGCACATGCACCGCCGCTTTATAATAGAACTTACATGGCGAATTTCGAAAAAAAAGCCTAGCGCAGTGTTGAAGTGATATTGATAAATGTACGTATGCAAAAAGGTTTTTACTCATTTGTTTTAAAGGAATGAGGTCAAAGTGACTTAGTTTTAAGTTTGTAATGAGTACTTCGCCAGTGGAGCTTTAAAAATGTCTTTATGTAGGAGATCATATAATGCTTTTAATCAACAGTTATATCATGATTTTTGTTTTAAACAAGCATCATTGCTAATTTCACTAATATAACATTGAAGAAGCTGGTAAAAGATCACTATATTATGAGTAGATGTTGTTACATGTTTCTGTTTTGTTATGCGCAGGATTTTGCGTGGCATTCTGGTTCGTGTTGGGCTCAAGCACTGGGCGCTGCTACGTGAACCGTACTGGTTGAACCCTGGCGTGTAGAGACACAGTGCTCGTTGTAGTCTAGAATTTTCGGGTCATGCGCTATGGGCGCGCGTGAATTGTCGTTAATATAGAAGCTTCTGGACTTCGGGTGAAAAAGCTATAAATGGGGGCTGTGTTTAGAGCCGGCAGAGAGAAAAATACCAGCTGACACGGAAGAGTGCGACTCTCTCGTCAGTTTTTGCGGCCTACTCCAATAGTTGTCCGATAGTCCGACAGATATTCTACGAACTTTTACAGACTTTATACAGATTGTCTTCAGTTTTCCTTTGGGATTATTACCAGAAATTCACTTTTGGATTACAACAGATTGTTCTCGAGATTAAATCGGACTATTCTCTAAGAAGATTTACATGAACTGTTCATCTGGTTTTTTATGCTAAAAGACTCTTGTGGGACTGTGACAGTGGTGGTATCCAGAAATTAAAGCCTAGGATCCAGACTCTGATGATGTACATTTTTATTATTTTTATGTCTTAAATACTGAGTGGTTGTATTGATTTAGTGTATTGTAATGTTAGTATTGTTCTAAAAATATATATTATAATTATTTGCTAACAAAAAGCCACTGACTTCTTTATTCATTCCCCTAGACATTTCACGCTGCCTAGTGTTGCAGAATCTGATTTTTTTTATCTCCGTAACAAAATTTATGCTCGTCACGATTACGTGATCTGTTTTTATTAGGTTCCGTTGCAATGTGTAGAAAACCTGGTAGAATTCGGGAAATTGGATCAACAGTTAACGTTGTATAACCGAGCGGAAAAAGACTCATATCAAAGCCATTCAAACAGTCATCACAAATTAGTATCGTTAAATCCTACACAGAAGAAATACAAACGTTTTGAAGCAGCCTTTGAAGATGCACCAATTTCTGAAAATATCAAACAGTTACAAGCGGAAGACTAATGACTCTAATGTGCCTATGTATACACTGGACCTCCTGCGACAAAGAGAATCCTGTTTTGAACACTTTCACTAGATCACATGTTATGGGTAGGGAGTTTCAATACAACTTTATCAATGTTAATTAATAGGTGCATTTTAATGTTAACCTTGGCATTTTGTAGAATGGAATGTTTAGTAGATATATATCTCTGAGATAGTACCTTTATTGTTTAAAGTGATCAAATCTAAAGTCGAATTGAAAGACAATAATCAACAATGGAACTAAAACCTTATCATTTTACAGCCTTAGCCTGTGTTGCTTGATATCACACAAAGCTCGGCCAAGTTCATGGCCAGATGTGTCTGTCAATACGTTTACGTTAACACATGAAGTATTTGTGACTTAGTCGGTCTTGTCACAGACCCCACATTCACCGGAATAATTTTTATGGAAATTCCATTATGTCCTATTCATTGCATAGAAATTTATTTCTGACTTTTTCAAAGTCAGAAATATCAAATACTTAATGTCACAATTCAAATTTCATGACAATGTCTATGTTTTCCAAAATAATATGTTATTGACAGCTACGTCATACAATTCGCAGGAAATGACCGCTGTCACTGTAGAGCTGAGATTTATGTTTTGTTTGCACAAGCACATTGATGTTTGTGTTAAATTGTCTATGACATTCTAATTTTAATATTATAATTAGTGTACAGCAATAGACTTTCAACAGGATGGGTGGCCATTCCAGTGCAGCATTCCCTATGACTGTTGTAGGCCCTGTCTGCCCCATCTAAATGCCTGCTGAATCGTGTATTAACGGCTGCAAACAAACCTGTCAACATATAAAAACACACACTATCAGGAAAGGCAAATATGTGGATAGACTCTGATAACCACGCTGTTTATATTAACAATATATACCAAGATGCGTAGTATAATTAATATATTTGAACTAATCATTAGATAGCTTATGGGTACATGCTTATACGTGCGCAAAGAAAAGAAAACACTGTTCAAGTCTCGTTTCGTAAAAGGGCTAATTATGCATGGTTATTTGCATAGCAAATGTTTTATGTCTTTATACAAGCTCGGGGATTTTTTAGTTTGTATCCTATTTGTAGAACACCGTCATGTGTCTTGAATTAAAGGTGCTTAATCTTTTTCCGCCATCAGGAAGAACACTGAACGTCAGACGGTAAGATTAATCTTTTCATGACATCAGGGAGAACACTGAACGTCAGACGATAAGATAAATCTTTTCATGACATCAGGGAGAACACTGAACGTAAGACGATAAGATTAATCATTTACCGCCATCAGGGAGAACACTGAACGTCAGACGATAATATTAATCATTCCACGCCATCAGGAAAAACACTGAACGTCAGACAATAAGATTAATCTTTTCACGCCATCAGGAAGAACACTGAACGTCAGACGATAAGATTAATCTTTTCATGACATCAGGTAGAACACTGAACGTAGAAGGTAAGATTAATCTTTTCATGACATCAGGGAGAACACTGAAAGTCAGATTATAAGATTACTCTTTTAACGCCATCAGGAAGAACACTGAACGTCAGACGATATGATTTCGTGACTGCTAGATTGTTACCACAAGGGTTAATTGCAAAATGTTAATTACCTGACATAACTGGTCTTTGTTGTGCTGAGGTTACTTAGTTATGAATACATTGTTTATGCTATTCAAAGCAGATCAAACACAAAATAACAGCCACAAAAACGTATTGTTTTTATTATACAAAAAATGATATACAGAATATCATGTACACTTAGATAACGACAAAACGTCATACTTCACAAAACATTATAACAGCATTATATACAGTATAACATTACATAATGCATGATTATTTTGCAAATATTCTCGACTTTTCCAAGAAAATATTTTCAATCATTATGGATTTATGTCCAACATTTCTGCAAAAGGTCACAACGCAAAAAAATGAATATTTTAAATTATGTTAAATTTTAGAAAAACGCCTACTGGTATAATGTATATGCAGCCTGGTGCAATATGCCAGGCCTACCATGCTCTGATATTCCAATTACCTAGTCCAGGTTATTATGTTGATGAGAACTTACAAGTTGAAGCTATTTACATGCAGTGAATATGTTACGTTCAAGCTATTAGATGTCATTAGAATGGAACCATTTGTACCTTATCATTTTTGATGGTTCCCAGTTGGACAGGTTCCAGTTTGACGTATTTCATTTAGACCCTCCAATATATTAACAGGGTATTCTGTCATATGATGAAACCTTCGCAGCTTATTCAAACAATATCATATTTTTTTAGATTTCCATGGATGCGTACAGATCTCTGTGTATGTAATCGAATGAAATTTCAATGTAAAGATAAAAAGCCAGCATTTGAAACCGCATATGACAATTATTGTCAAATCTCGGTTTTATGCTCTTTGAATTAAATATTTTTCGTGCCCACCGACATTAGAGAGTCTAAGACTTAGCGTTATAGAGTGCATTTACATCTTGCATTCCGGTTTTAAACAATATTAGCAGCATGTAGCAATATCACAGATAAACACTGCTAGCGAGAAATAAAATGCACCTCTGAAGAGAGTATAGCACACCTAGAAATAGGTGGTCACGGATCATCTGAATAATTGACAATTATAAACATGCACGTTTAACTTGCAGTTACACAGAACAAACCTGCCAGTCATTAATTCCGATTTCTAAATTCACCTTCTTTTGCCTTTTATATTCGTGCAGAAGTAATTTACACATCATTGCCTTCACTGATGATTTTATGCTTTTGTATAGTTAGAAACCTATCAATTTGCATATTGAACATTTTATATATTACTAAACCTAAAAAACAAGTGGTAAGTTACAGTTTTGCTACAAGTAGATCCACACATATATAGAACTTTATATTCCCCTAAAAATAGACACTGTCAGTATTCGAACAGCTCCTTGTGATTTTCAGTCATATTTATTTCCTACATTAACTTGTCATTAATTCTGTACAACTGTTATAGGCCTACCTTAAACAAATACTCGACCGTTAAACAAATAGGAATGATGGGATTAAGGCAAAAAATGTAATCCGTTCGACCGAAGAATTATACTGCAAACATAGGCGTTTTACTTGTTCATATTTACCACCTGGTAAATAAATGTATACACCAGGAGTATTCATACCAACAATTACAAAAGTTTATAAGAGAAGTAATAAAAACTGTTGGATAGCCCTGCAAGGACACTGTTACATGACATATAAAAACATAAATATCTTGATCATGTACGCAAGGTGTGGAAATATTGTGTGGATCATTCTATCCAAAGTGGAGTTAAACGAAAATAACTGTAACAGAGCCGTATTTTTAATCCTGCAGAAAAATGTACATTATAGCAATCAATGCAGAGATTTATATACTCTTAGATATTGATAAAACAAATTACACTGTACTTCACAACAACATAATATACAAGATAACTTCAAATAATGCATGATTATTTTGCAAGCATACTCTTCTTTTCGAGAAACGTCATTAGTAAAATTATATACTCATATACTTTGTTCTATTTTATTTTAATTGTGGCATACATTAATTCCACATGTTAAAATTGCCTTTTTAAGTATGAAATGAATATTTTAAATGATGAGGTTTGAATGACCGCCTGTTTCGGTATTGCTGATACAGCTTTGTGTTATTTGCCAGGTCTACCAGTTGTTACAAACGACATTTACCTACTAGTTCACGTTATTATGTTGAGAACTTGCCAGTTGAAGTTAACTACAGCCAAAATATAATCCTGCACCGCCCGATGTAGTGGAGTCAACACCATCCGAGTTCAAGTGAAAGTCTGAGTCCAGGCTACTCGAGTCAGAGTCCAAGTCCGAGTCATTGAACTTCGAGTCTATCTGCTTCGATTCCGAGTCATCTGGAATCCGAGTCAAAGTCCGAGTCCTATACAGATATTCTAATATTTCAGTTCACCATCTACATTTTTTGGTAAGTTTACATATGCTTTTACCATAACGATTAATTACATTTAGCTCCCGATGCAGAGTTAAAGATTTGGGTATATATGGTGTTATTTTTTGCTCATAAATAATTATGTTAGTAGTTTGCACTTGTATGTTTTTATAACATGTGACAGATTTTTTTTCCTTGCTGGACCCAAAATAGAGTTGGCCTTAATTCGAATCCTTTACTCCGAGTAAAAGTCCGAATCCTGCACCCCCCATTCCAAGTCCGAATCTTAGTCACTAAAAAAAGTGGACTTAGTGCAAGTCCGGACCCGAGTTCTACATCACCATGATGCTCGAGCAATGTTACAGTTTTTTTTAATCCTCTGGCGGTCACAAGGAACAAATGACAGTATGACAGTTCTCACATAGAAACGGAAGGTAAAGTGTACGGGCTCGTATTGCTTTTAAATACGAAAGGAAGCTAGAGAGACGTGTGTGGCCAGAAAGAGAAACATATATAACCTCCCGTTGCTAAAAATATTCCTTCTCAAGTTTAAAGTTACCCATCACCAGAATCTGATTCCAGACACTTCTTACTAGCAAAAAGACGATGTCTCTACATTTCTCTGAAGCTTACAGTAAATTTTCGCCCCGAGTGATTTCCGTATATTTGTTGTACAAAGGGAACTGACTGTAAACAGGAACCCTTGTGTGGCATTTAGAATCACGTATATATAATCAACCACTTCAGATCTGACCTCCCTGTTACTAAACCTAAGCCCCAGGTTATCCTCAATCTACACGAGGAGTTTTAGATAGAGGGCCACATTATAACTATCTCTCAGTCTGCCCTCAACCACTCTCGTCTGAGACCTGGACCTGTACAAGAGAATCACCGATAACATGAACATAATCATATTAAAGAAAATTGACAAAGAGACTGGATCTACAAGGGAGATTATGAGGGCATATCTCTGATTAAACCAACAAAATCTCTGGCTGTACTGCGGTCGGAATCGTTTATCTGTCGCCGTGTGATAAGCACGATCGACAGAATCACTGACACTGTCGGGGTCAGCCAGGCGAAGATGGACAGGTAGAAAAACTGTCTGGGTCCATAACGGACCATTGAACATTTTGAACTCTGCCAGAGTATGCGCATCATGTCAACTGATCTTACGGACATGCAAGGATTATTGGTTTTATAACATGTGAATTATTTTTTTTCCAGACCAGATACATTACCTTCGGAGTTACTGTTACTCTCAGTAAACATATTTATCAAAATGTTTTACTTATAGAGGATGAAAAAAAGACATAAAATTGTCTGACCCGTCTTCAGATGGGGTTTCTACCTTAAGATGGGTGATACAACATTCGGCTGGTGTCTAACCGTGTCTTAATTGTACATTTCCTCTGTAAAGACGTCGACATATTCAGCAGTTGTGTGAAGACAATTTACTAGACAAGGGTGGATTTAACAGCTAGTTGACATAAAAGGGCCTCCTATTTTTCGGGGGAACCTGAAATATAGAAAAATATTGTATGTGTTGCATTAAAATGCCTTCCAAAATAACACCATTAGAGACTTACTTTTATAAATATTCAAACCAATGGAAGAGGGACATAGGGCAGGAGCATATAGAATCCAGTGGGCATTTTCAGAAGAAAGTATGACACATATTCACATATCTTTATAGGAACACATTTATTATAGGTGGCAGACTGGCATTCATGTTGGAGTCAACATGGCGGTACCTTTTCAACATGGCCGCCATATAATGATGAACATCCCATTTATTACCTAAAATCTATGTTAGAATACACCGATTTTCCTCATCTGTGAATCGACTGCCAATTTCTGCTTAGTAATATACTAGCTGATAAACCCGGTATACCGGGCTTATTACCGGGGTTTGGGAGATTATATTTACTGAGATGTAGAATGTTGGCTATTTTTTTTCTAAAGGTGAACAGAAAATATAGGTTTTCAGTCTCAATAAGTTATGAATAAATATTTTTTACATTTATCTTGCGGGGCTGTCCTCGTGGCAAGAAATTCATAAACCGGTATGATTACCTTGAAAACCTGGTCAGTGACGATGTTTACATTGCGAACCGGAATGAGACGCGGGGGCGTTCAGGTTTTCGATGATATTTGACTGGATTCTAGCGTTGAACGTATAAAGATTAGGTTGATGTGAGGAACACATGAAAGATTTATTAAATTAGTTGCAAAGAAACTGTTCCTGAAGAAAGAAACAGAACTATGCATACCTCGTAAGTAACAGAAGCCGACCCAACGGGAATCCATGCAGAGGGTCTGTATCCAATTTTCAGCCACCGCAATCTTTTTTTTTTTTCATCGTATGAGACAAATTTTGAGGCCTGAAACCCCCGACACCACCCCATCCAACCCCATCCCACCCCTGTTCCTGAAATTGGGACCTTGAATTAGGTTTTGTCATTAATCCTCCTGGGCAGAACTCTCCATTTCATAATGCGAGAAACATGTGTTTTTCTCTTTTACTGACCACTCACGTGGGTCAAATCCCTCATTGAAAGCAAGCGTTATTCAAATGAACAATAGTCCTTAGTGTTAGAGGTTGAGTGACCACAATGCACGCATTCCGGTGATTGCAGAAGACAGTTCGGCTGTGCTCGGTAGAAATAACCGGAAAAATCACTCAAAATTATATGTACATTAAAAATTATTTATTTTCATATCGCCTATGTCACTGAGGGGATAATAAACATTAAAATGATGTATGGCACAGTATTGTACACAACGCGGTTTTAGAGAACATTGCGAACAAACGTGAACCGAATTCCTTTTATAAGTATTAGTTACTTACCCTTTAGGCAACTTGCTTTCAGAATATTTTCCTATTATCTATATCTTTATTGTCCAAAAGTTCCTTTGACTCTTCGTGTAAGCATGCAACGTATCACTGCCGTCTTGAGATATGTTGCATATTTAAACCTCTCCCGGTGAGGCCTGAGGGTGAGTAGACTTACATGAGTCGATTAATGAATTCCATTTCGATATTTGGGTCACGATTCCTATGCCCGGAGGCACATTGACATTCTGAGAGACCTATGAAAAGTCTCCATGGAAACCTGGAATTAGGTCTCTGTTACCCATATCCTTCGAGCTATGGGGCCCCAAAGTACCCCCCAGAATAGTGAAAAATTTCATACAATAACTTCAATATCTGATTAACTACATCACTGATGGTCATGATTTTTGGCATACATATTGATCATGAGATGCTCCATCAGTTTCTGCAGACTGGTGGCGCCCTCTGTATTTTTCGATTTTTTACGAATGTTTTCTCTATTTTTGAGATCTTTAAAAATGTGAACAGCTGTTAACAGGCACAAATCGTAAAGACTGGACCTAGAATCTTCATTCTTTACATTCTGAGAGACCTATGAAAAGTCTCCATGGAAACCAGCAATTAGGTCTCTGTTACCCATATCCTTCGAGCTATGGGGCCCCAAAGTACCCCCCCAGAATAGTCAAAAATTTCATACAAAAACTTCAATATCTCATTAACTACATCACTGATGGTCATGATTTTTGGCATACATATTGATCATGAGATGTTTCATCAGTTTCTGCAGACTGGTGGCGCCTCCTGTATTTTTCAATTTTTTACAATTTATTTCTATATATTTGAGACCTTTAAGGATGTAGTTATCTGTCAACAGGGTTCAAATTCTAACGACTGGACCTAGAATCTTCATACTTGACACACAGGGAGACCCATGAAAAGTCTCCATGGAAACCTGAAATAAGGTCTCTGTTACCCATACCCTTTGAGCTATGGCACTCCAAAGTACAGCTCAGAATAATGGAAAATTTGATACAAAAGCTGAAGTATCTGAACAACTAATGCAGAGATCACCATAATTGTTTGCATGGATATTGATCATGGCGTGTTTCATCAGTTTCTGCAGCCTGGTGGCACTACATGTATTTGTTCGGGCTTTTTTCGAATTTTTTTCTCTATTTTTGCGACCTTTAAAGATATGAATATCTGTTAACAGGGCACAAATCATAACAACTGGACCTAGAATCTTCATTCTTTACACACAGGGAGACCCATGAAAAATCTCCATGGAAACCTGAAATTAGGTCTCTGTTACCCATATCTATTAAGCTGTATGGCTCCAAAATACCCCCATAATAATGAAAAATTTGATACAAAAACTCCAGTATCTCAATAACTAACCTGAAATTAGGTCTCTGTTACCAATATCCTCCATGCTATAGGACTCCAAAGTATCCCTCAGAATAATTGAAAATTTGATAGAAAAGCTGAAGTATCTGAACAACTAATCAAGAGACCACCATGCTTCTTTGCATGGATATTGACCATTAAGTCTTTTTATTAATTTTTGCAGACTGGTGGAGCCACCTGTAATTTTTTTTTAAGTTTACGCATTTTTTCTCTATTTTTTAGATATATTAATACAGACACAATCTCAGCCTGTTGGTTCATCTGTTTGATGCTTCAGTTGAATGGGTATATACTTCTTTTCAGATGATAAAATTCCCTTTTGCAAATCTCTTCCCAGTCAGCTGAGCGTCATGACCCATGGGTCACTTGTTTATTTTGTTTATTTATTTTTTTTGTTCTCGCTACATATCCAATACGACTCACTTGCAAATATTGACCTTTGATCGGATAATGAATCAAAGGTGACAAATTAACACCTGATATTGAATTTGGCCTTGACCTTACTTTATGGTCGTTACCGGGACAGGCTCCAGGGCTACCATCGTTGTAAGAGTCGTAAAGCTCGGTATTTGACCTCGTCTTTATGGAAGCTGTACGCACTTCTGAACCATTCATTTTTTTAAAGAAATGGTTTATTCAGTACAATAAAACAATATAATTAATATTTTGACTTATCAAGGAAAACTCCGCTTGTGTCTTGAAAGGTTTTCCACCTGGTTAACTTAAATGTCCTGGCAAATTAAGCTACCATGCAGTGTCATTTGCACCATTTAGTACATATTCGCCTGTAAAATTAGAGAAGCTGTCTTTACAGGTTACAGTAATTCAACAATTGGTCCGAGGGTGTTCTGTACCTGTCGTGCTCAGAAGAACATACTACCATTTTAATCTGTATTAAATCAAGAATTTAAAGTTTCATTCGATAGTCTTTATGTGATGCAATAAATACACGTCATAAAGGACTCTTGTCTCAGGTTAGCATAAGTGTACATATATAACTGTTTATTATATTTAACAATTTGATGTTTTCTTTCTTTTGCTGAAAAAAAATACAATATACTTTATTTTAAATAAATCTATTCCCTTGACATCATATCCACCTGACATATTTGACCATAGAGATCAAAGTCACCAGTCTTCGAACTATTCCGAGACTTTGGTTGAAAAACAAATTGTATATCAAATATTAGTAAACAATATGAAGTGCTTCAAAGTTATCTGGTTCACATCAACATGACATGGACGACAATTACGACGACGGAAACTATAGACGTCGACAGACAAAACATTATATAAATGTTTTTCCGGTGAAGCTACACCTTAAGAGTAAACAAACACATTAAATATGACACAAAATTTCTGAAATCGAACCATACTTATACATTTTATGCCAAAATAAGCTTTTTCATTACCGCTGACAGTCATATCGAAAATGGACGACATGTTGACTCACACACATGGACACCACACTGCCATCTATGTTTACCTGGTGTTACGGAACCTAATATCACCAGATCACGTATGCAAGATGAACATAAATTTTGTAATGGAGATAAAAAATCAGATTCTGTAACACTAGGCAGCGTGAAATGTCTAGGGGAATGAATAAAGAAGTCAGTGTTTTTTTTTTGTAAACAAATATAATTTATTCTTAGAACAATCCAAACATTACAATACACTAAATCAATCCAATTTCATAGTAAAACAACAGAACAACAGCAAATCAATACAAGTATCTTAATAAAGTGTACAGTACCTGGATACCACCACTGTCACGGCGACAAAACGTCCTTTATAACGTACAACCCAGATGAACAGTTCACATAAATCTTCTCAGGGAATAACAGTCCAGTTCATTCACAAAATCAATCCGTTTTAATCCAAAAGTGAAGTTTTGACAATGATATCATAGGCAAACTGAAGACTAATTAAAATCCGTTACTAATTCGAAGGAAAGCTATAACTGCCGCAATTATCGGAAAAGGTCCAAAAACTGACTTACACTCTCCTGTGTCCGCTGGAATATTTCTCTCCTCTCTCCCTGCTCTAAAACACAGCCCCTTATTTATAACTTTTCACCTCAAGCCGAGAACTTTCCATTTCCCGAACAATCCAAAGAATCTAATATGATACACAGTACACACATTACAGGAAACCTCTAGAACAAAGAACGCTGTGTTTCTGCATGACAGGGTTCAGACGAGAAAGCCCAAGACTAGCATGACCGCTTTGTTTACTCGTGTGCCGCACCCGGCCAGCTAGAACAAGGATCGCTGTAGCAATGCAACGCTCAGAGTTTGAGCCAAACACGAATCAGAATGTGAACAGCACACAATAAAAGAGACATGTCAACAGCTCACAATAAAACAGACATCTGTAACACTGGCCCTTAATATAGGAAAAAATTTATTTGCCTTGACATGTGTCGTGCTTTCTTCAGAAAATGCCCACTTGACACCAGTTCTGGACAAATGCGCCTGTCTATAACCCTCCTATACAGTTGGCGCTTCCTCTCTGCCGCTTTTGGGCCTCTCTATCAGGACCTCCCCCCCCCCCCCCCCCCCCCCCCCCCCCTCCCAAAGTCCTCTATTAGCCCTTGTAAAGAATAAAGTGGTGTCATGCCCCAATGTTGTTTCGGTGTTTATGAGGTTCGTCAACATTGGCTCAAGTCTGAATATCCAAACTGGAAAAAACTCTGAGTCACGGATGGGATCAACTGGATCTGGGTCATCGTCTATATTTCGACTAGGTAGGACAGATACCGCCATCTGACAGCAATTTATATTTACTTCCTTACTTTATAAATAATCCTCTTTGTTCCATGAGGAGCTTAGGGCCTTTATACTTCCACACGCCAGCGGTCTCAGTTTTGGACGCTTTTTTTCAGTTATATATAACTGACTGTTTATTTAATATGGAAAATAACATTAGACCTGCCTGGCCTTTTTGTCATTATGTTTTCCAATAAAATACGTAGATTAAAAAGTAATTTCTAGATAAACGTAATTGAGTCAGGAACTTCTGTTAAATAAAACACCGTCATGCGCGTCACACGAGTATTAATTTTAAATTAAGCTTCATTTACCAGCAGTACATCAAGTAATGCTGCCAAACATTTAAAAACAAGCAAGGTGCTTTATACATATATAAATATATATATATATATATATATATATATATATATATATATATATATATATATATATATGGCCAAAAATTATAGATTAACACAAAACCCATTAATTCATATGTAGGTGGAACCGCCCTACGTAATTAAACGTTAAAGGAAGCTTAGTGTTCTCTTTCTGGCATTTATGATATGTGTCATCAATAACGTTAATGTAGGCCTGTATAACGCCCACTTACGTTCACTGCCTGCACCATATTTATACGTATAAACAGGGCCGTAGCCTGAGTAAATTCGGGGGAGGGGGTGCCAGTCAATGAATGCTTTGTCAGAGCGAAGTATAACGAGGAAGTGGGAACACGGTGTGGATTTATTTTTTAAATAGGCCTACATGCTATAAATTGGCATATCTGTGGGTAGATCTAATCACAGAAACGTAATTTTAAGGTTAACTGAGTGATAGTCACCAGTTAAATTGAACTTTCTTGCATATATACTGCCAACATTTTTTTTTTTTTTTTGCCTAAGAATGCTGGGGGGGGGGGGGGGGCAACGGGACTGAAAAGTACGTGGGATCTAACATAATAGCCACAGTGTACAGAACTAAAGTAGGCGCCATCATGATCGGGGTGCAGATAATACAATATAGTCCAAAAAGGGCCGACAATACAAATTGAATTAAATCTGTTTATTGATGTTCTTGAAGTGGAATACTTGGAAGTATATGTTCAAATAAACTGCTTCTGTTGATATTTTCGCTGAAATATGAGTTAATTGATTAAAATAAATATTATTTGTACCATATGTGTGAGCCATGCACAGTCAATGAGGCGTGGCCAAAACAAGGCCGCATGACTCACTGCCAGATGTGGCCGAAACTGTTATCAGGCCGAAATTACCTGAAACATGAACGGTAGATGGCGTTAACATTTGTCTGAATATTAGTTTGGTTCCCGCTCACAATATGTCCTCCATGGGTCGTGGACTCATGACATCATATAATGGGTTTCTTGTTAAATAAGACACCAAGGACTTCTTTTACTCTATGGTTTACTCTGGCTTACTCTCCAAATATTTCTCTGCCTTGTAAATGTCCTCTGAACATCATGCTGCGTGTAGTACATATTCTCTTTTAATTATTATTAAAAAGAGACCTAGCTATCTCAGTATTTTTTTATTTGTACTGATTGATATGAGCCAAGATATTGTCTTCACTCGCGTGGAAGAACCAAATATTTGTTTATGAGGGGTCTCCTAAACATGATGTAACAACTAGCATGGTATATAATTTGGTTTCATTTTTAACAAGAATATGTCCATGGCCTTCTAGTGGCATTGTCTAATGAATGAGTAAAGGCGCTAGGTAACCATGCATAATATTTTAAGGTGAGAGTAAGTTATGTTTTTTTATTTATGCCTTATGGATATCAGGTCTTATATGCACGATAGGTTGTGAATAGTCCGGAAGGCATAACCTGTCGACAGATAAAACCTCATAAGGTGAGCCTCTGAGGTTCGAACGAGCTTTCACCATGAATTTTGTGTTTAAGTCACCGCGGCAGATTTTGAACTGATTGCGGACCTCGTAAAGTCCAACGCCTCCACCATTTTATAGTTTGTCCTATCCCCCATCCCCCCCCCCCAGCACCATGAACCTAGCCCGATTAAGCTTATATATCCGTAATATACAAAAAAAATTCTTGTGAACTTTGTATAGTGATTTTTGTGTATGATATGCATGCATATATATGCATGTAATCTGTGCATGCAATGATTTCCGCTAACGTTAGCATTATAGGGCAAGAGATAACTTGGACCTCTCTTGATAGTACCCTCGCCTTTTGATCTTCGTTGGTCTAACAGTTGTCTTCAAGGAATTTGTCTGGTTTTGCAGGCTGGGAACATTCATTCACTGTTCAATTAATTATAAAAGTCTTATAAGTTGGGCAATGCACCTCAAAGTAAAAAAAAAATAAAAGGAATGCATTAGAAGCAAGGTACACAACTCTGCGTCATTGAAAGTGTACGTCGACACAAGATGAAAATAGGGGTGTTTCAAGATGAATTAAAACACTTTAAGTGGTTCATTTTTTTACTGAACATTTCTGTATACAATATAACCAAGCCTCAAGATACGACTCTGGGTTGTTAACCGGTTAATTATTAAACTTGTCCATATGATTATATAATTTAAACAGGGTTCTCTTTTAATATGGTTACTATATAGTGCAAGTGAACAGGAAATTTTACTTAATCAAATCTTTTACAATTAAAAATGCCCGACACAAATGTTCAGATTTTTTTACCTTTGTTTCTTGTCGCTGAATGGAAACGGTGTGATTGTTGAAGTACGAAAATATTGGCTTATGAAACCACCAGGATAAACTATAATCGATATTTAATCAACTAGTTAAATGTAAAATGGATGCAACATATGTCACACGTAATAAAGATAAATTGTTTAGATAAAATGGATACTTTGTAACATCGTCAAATGGCTTTCAGGTCAGGTTAAGCCAGCCGACTCTTTGCCACGAAACTCGGCTAACTACTAAGTCAGCAGTCTTTTTGTCCTTGCAAGCCAGTCGCATATATTTGTGTGACTCGTATCCGGGCTTTATTCAGGCATACTTCTAAAATAAAATTAGGTCTCAGTACAAGGTTTATTATTATACCCAACACCGCACTGGAGACCGGTAACCTTCATTAGTTGATCATAATAAACTGAAACACGGACTTTGTTTTATATGAAAAAATACAATTTTTCTGCCAACTATTTCGGGCTAAATATTTGAGCTCTCGTCTCCAATCCAGTCAGTTCATCCATATCCGCGCTACACATCATAATGAATAAAGTATCGTTCCACACTGTCATACACATAATTGGATACTGTAATAAAGCATGATTGTTTGAAATCCTATATAATACTTTATCTCTGCTTCAGTCGTCCCATATATTATATTCCACAAAATTATAATGACAGAACCTGCGTTAAGCCGAAATGTTTTGTTTGCTTTGAATAGTTATGGTCATGTATAGAACTTCAAGACATTACTAAAATTCCAAATAGGTCCATATATAACATTTTTTGGCTATTCCCTCACTGCAGTGAACCAAATAATTGGCCTAGGGAATTCTTCAAGAAGAAGCACAGTGACATGATCAGCAGTCCTTATCTACATGGCTGTTGTACAGATTTGCCCTTTATATATAAATATACAAAAAAAATACCCTATGTGTTTTATTGATACAGAAATATGTTCATCATGGTTTACACAACGTATATGTCCTGATTCAGGGTAATGGCCTTTCTATGTAGTTTTATCAATCGGTACCACTGCTCGAAAAATTAGCTCTATAAACTGACCGGAACTCGATCGTAGCATGTTCATGGTGCATGGCGCTTTCGTGAAGCGACACCTGGTGTGTGAGACGGGCACCAGTCTATTATACTAAATATAGTTACACTGGCTGCTACATCACTGACGTCACTGGAAAGGCTTCTCGCACCTTGTTTCCTGTTACGGTAGGCGAAGTCTGCTTTGTATGTTTCAAATGTCCCGTATCTCCGCTAGTTCAGTCCTAAAAACCAGGTGACCTGAACCCAAAGATTCTACTTATTTGAATTTTGCCAGTTGTTGTAAGTGAGGGAGGTACAATTAGACCCGGTTGACCATTTCATACATCGGTAAGTCTTGGAACTGAATGTTAAACCCCGGGGATGTCATGTTTGATGACCGATGGGGGGATGTTTTGTATGGGACCTGATGGTTGTAGCAGCCGTAACTGGCACTAGTTTCGCATTTTTTGTCTCCCCTGACTGTTATTTGCGTTATTAATGTCGAGAGGTATGTTTTGCTCGCCAGGTTTTTGGTTTATATCGGCAGTGACCGGGCGAGATATCTGTATTTATCGCTCAGTATCTCTGGGCAATGGGGCGTTGTCTGGACCCGGCCGCCGTGAATACATGGATAAGTACAGCCTACAGGGTTAAATAGCAAGGAAATATTTTCAAATATTCCTTAGTTCACAGGGTTTACCCAGTAACAATATCTAACAGTGTATTTTGTGTATAAATATTCCAATACCACCCTCTACAATCATCATACACATTTTACAAAATGCCCAGTTAACTGTGGTTAAGAAAATGTTATCCCAGGGTATAGCCACGGGGAACAGATCTTTTCGTTACCACAGTTGATTCGTCACCAAAGGATTTTGGTGACGAAGTGACCGTCAGGGTACATCAGGCTGGACTAAGTCAAAAACTCTCTTATATAGCTCTAACATCTATATTGAAGGTTTGAACCGGTGAATGCAGCTTCATTACATAACAGATGGCCTACACAGATTTGTATTTATAATAACATCAGTTTCCACACCATGTCTAATGACCTTCCATTTAAAACATGTTTGTTAAAATACACAGGTTGGGATAGTAAATGCCACTCACAAATCTTGAAAAATACTGGCATCCATGGACAGTACCCCCTCTGGCAAATAAGGGGCAATTAAATGACAAATATAAAATAATTTTATTGCAGTTACAAACTGGCCTTTGTGGCTGAGGGTTAGAGGCTAGAGCAAAGGACTCAAAGCCGGCAGGTTGTGAGTTCATATTTCGGCTGAGGCATCGAGATTTTCATAGTCATACCCCACCCAGGATGAGTGCTCTGCAGGCCCTATGGGAAGGCTGTGCCCCACAGATATGTATCACTGACAAATGAGTGCTTTTTTGGGGGGTCACTCAGTGTTATGACCCAGCAATGAGAATGATTACACACCCAGGACCCACAGGTGTGGTAGACACTGGGCCTGGTCAACTGGGTGACACCAGGATAAAGAATAATACTTAATAAATAATGTTAATAGATCTACAAATTACAAAAACCCACAATATGAAAAGAACTGCTCAGTACAGATAAATGGGATTTATCTGCAACAGTTGACTAAGAACACTACAACAGTACTATGCAAAATTATTGCAATACTGTATCACTGTGTGAGTGTGATAAATCTTTTGGTCAAGTTTAGCAGAAATCACAAATTGGGGAACAATATATTTCTCAAGGGCTCGTGTATTTTTAATGAATATATAACTGTACCTAAAAATACATAGTTTGCTTTGTATGTATATTTTGGTTTTGGAACGTTTCTCACTGCTGAGAAATAATCTTCAAGGATAGGTGGTGTGCGTGAATTATTATATTGACTTCATAATAGGCTGTTAGTGCTGCTTCAACTGTTCATCTGTTCCAATAAAGATCATCTCTTACGGTAGCTGGTTCTAGTCTTTTCTAGTTATGGAATAGCAGAATATTTAGGTTTCAGTATTGGGCCATTGTACTTTAATTATTGCCTTTTAGTGTAGAGTCTTTGTTGGTATTTTAACAAAAGAATATAGATATTGAAAAGATACTTCTGCTGGACCAGTTGTAATCATGATTAGAAAACAAAATGAACTAATCATTAGTCAATTCTCTAGTCAGTAAGGGTTTGCCACTCACCATGTAGTCACACTACTTTATTTGCAATAGATATTGCAAAAAAATCAGGCAGTAATCATGATTATGTTGGGTCTGATCATTGATTCATCCCTAAGATATTCATAAATGAATGCATGATTACTCATTTTTTATTGTAATTTTAAATGTATACTTTAATCATCAACAATTGAAGAGGTTATTAATAGATTTCAGTTGACTTTGTCAGAGGAATTATCAATAGGAACTTGAAGCGAGAAAGTGTACCTAACTATGGGGAAATGAGTAGTGTGGTTTTCAAATCATGTGTTTTCCCATGGCTGGCTGCCAGCGTACAGATTAGTTGTTTCTACATAGTGAACCATTTGTCATATATTGTGATTGCCACATTCATTGTGGTGTTGTCATCTTCCAAGAGGTCGATTGGGGGAGAGGGGTTTAGGTTTAACCCTTTACTGCTAGAAATTACCCTTTTTTTAGTGTTTCTCAAAACATTTTAAGGCTGATAGTTGGGTTTTGGTTTAGTTTCAGTTAGGCTAGGTTTGGTTAGGGTTTAGTTTGGTACTGCTAGAACTGTTCTCTTTTAACAGTGTTTCTCCCATAAATTTAGGCCTAACCCCCCTTTTTGTCATAGTGTGATTGCATTGTGATGTTGTCATCATTCCAGGTGGGGGGGGGGGGGGTTTAAATCTTCCCTTACAGGGAGAAATTACTTTATTTTTTCAGTGTGTCACCAAAACTTGTAAGGTAGCCCGATTTAATCAGACTCAATATTATAAGGCCCTGCCATATATTGAGTCCGATAGCCATACAGTGAGAGTTTCTACAATATAAGCCATGGAAGATGCAACAGATCCGTTGCATCTTCTTTGACTGCCTGTTTATTGCCTAACAACCAGACGCAGGATTACACCATTTTAACACCAATAAGTATGTGTTTTATGGTTCCGATAGCAACTAAAATTAAACTTGGATCATCATTAGCTCAGCTGACTGAAAGTCATCTGAGCTATAGCGATCACTCTTTGTCCGTCGTCCGTCTGTCTGTCTGTCCGTCTGTCCGTCCGTTAACCAGGCACAAATCGTAACCGCTGGACCTAGAACCTTGTAACTTAGGATTCTGAGAGGTCCATAAAAAATCTCCTTGGAAACCAGAAATTAGGTCTCTGTTACCCATATCCTTCGAGCTATGTGGCCCCAAAGTACCCCCCAGAAAAGTCAAAAATTTCATGCAAAAACTTCAATATCTCATTAACTACTTGACTGATGGTCATGATTTTTGGCATACATATTGATCATGAGATGTTACATCACTTCCTGCAGACTGGTGGCGCCACCTGTATTTTTCGATTTTTTACGAATTTTTTTCTCTATTTTTGAGACCTTTAAAAATGTGAACATCTGTTAACAAGGCACAAATCATAAAGACTGGACTTAGAATCTTAATTCTTGACACACTGAGAGGTCCATGAAAAATCTCCTTGGAAACCAGAAATTAGGTCTCTGTTACCCATATCCTTTGAGCTATCGGGCCCCAAAGTACCCCCCAGAATAGTAAAAAATTTCATACAAAAACTTCAATATCTCAATAACTACATCACTGATGGTCTTCATTTTTGGCATACATATTGATCATGAGATGTTCAATCAGTTCCTGCAGACTGGTGGCGCCACCTGTACTGTTTGATTTTTTACGATTTTTTCCTCTATTTTTGAGACCTTTGAGGATGCTGTCATCTGTTAGCGTGGCACAAATCGTAATGACTGGACCTAGAATCTTCATTTTCGACACACTGAGAGACCTATGAAAAGTCTCCATGGAAACCAGAAATTAGGTCTCTGTTACCCATATCCTTCGAGCTATGGGGCCCAAAATTACCCCCCAGAATAGTCAAAAATTTCATACAAAAACTTCAATATCTCATTAACTACATCACTGATGGTCATGATTTTCGACATACATATTGATCATGAGATGTTTCATCAGTTTCTGTAGACTGGTGGCGCCACCTGTATTTTTCAATGTTCACGAATTGTTTTCTCCATTTTGAGACTTTTAAGGATGTAGTTATCTGTCAACAGGGTACAAATCATAACGACTGCACCTAGAATCTTCGTTCTTGACACACAGGGAGACCCATGATAAGTCTCCATGGAAACCTGAAATTTGGTCTCTGTTACCCATATCCTTTGAGCTATGGCACTCCAAAGTACAGCTCAGAATAATGGAAAATTTGATACAAAAGCTAAAGTATCTGAACAACTAATGCAGAGATAACCATAATTGTTTGCATGGATATTGATCATGGAGTGTTTCATAAGTTTCTGCAGACTGGTGGCACCACCTGTATTTGTTCGTTTTTTTTTTACGAAATTTTTCTGTATTTTTGAGACCTTTAAAGATATGAACATCTGTTAACAGGGCACAAATCATAAAAACTGGACCAAGAATCTTCATTCTTGACACACAGGGAGACCCATGAAAAGTCTCCATGGAAACTTGAAATTAGGTCTCTGTTACCCATATTCTTTAAGCTGTATGGGTCCAAAATACCCCCCCCCCCCCCCCATGAATAATGGAAAATTTGATACAAAAACTGCAGTATTTCAATAACTACAACACTGATGGTCATGATTTTCGGCATACATATTGATCATGAGCTGTTCCATCAGTTTCTGCAGACTGGGTGTGCCACCTCTATTTTTTTTTCAAATTTTTACGAATTTTTTTCTTTTTTTTGAGACCTTTAAAGATGTGGTTATCTGTCAACAGGGTACAAATCGCAACAACTGGACCTAGAATCTTCATTCTTGTCATGCAAGGAGGCCCATGAAAGGTGCCTGTGGAAACTTGAAATTAGTTCTCTGTTACCCATATCCTTCAAGCTATAGGACTCTGAAGTATCCCTCAGAATAATGGACAATTTGATACAAAAACTGAAGTATCTGAACAACTAATGCAGAGATCACCATGATTTTTTGCATGGATATTGACCATTAAGTGTTTTTATTAGTTTCTGCAGACTGGTGGAGCCACCTGTATTTTTGTATCCGCCAAAACTAAGTTTTGCGGATACTATGTTTCTGACCGATTTCCTCCGCCGTGGCGGCGTTCGTTTCCAGAGAGCTCCTCGGAGACTAATGGACCGATTTTTCCCAAACTTACACCTGTTATCGGGTCACATGTGAACTGGTGCCTAACCAATTTGCATTGACCTCTGACCTTTCCTCTCTATCCAGTGTCCATTTGTGGGTCTGTTTCCACTCATAAACCCTCATATCTCGGGAACCGTTTGACCGATCAGGAAATAAAATTGATACAAATGTAGACCTTGGATTGCTTTATAACATACACAAAAAATGGTGGCGCCACCTGTAACCATGTTTGCACAGTGTCCATCTGTTCATCTGCCTTGGGTTAAAATCACTCATATCTCTGCAGTGAATTGACTAATTCACCTGAAATTCGTCATGTGTATACATCCAGGATAGCTTTCTTGATTTTATGACAGGTGGCGCCACCTACGTTCACGTTCACGCTGATGACATCCAAGCTTATATCTCGGGAACCGTTTGACCGATCAGGAAATAAAATTTATACAAATGTAGCCCTTTGATAGCTCTGTAACATACATAAAAAATGGTGGCCCACCTGTAACAATGTTTGCACAGCGTCTGTCTGTTAGTCTGCCGTGGCCTAAAATTACTCATTTCTCTGTAGTGGTTCGACATAACTGCCTAAAATTTTGCAGGTTTATACATCGTGGACAGCTTTCTTGATTTTATGACAGGTGGCGCCACCTACATTCTAGTTAACGCTGGACACATCCAAGCTCATATCTCAGGAACCATTTGACCGATTGGGCCAAAATTGTGCATGTGTTTAGATCTCACATAGGTCTTTATCATACACAAAACTGGAGGGGTTACCTGCAAAGATTTTTGCACAGTGTTTGTCTGTTTGTCTGCCATGGGCAAAAATCGCTCATATACATGTAGTGGTTTGACTTTTCTGCCTAAAATTTTGCAGGTGTATACAACTTGGACAGATTTCTGGATTTGTGGTAGGTGGCACAACCTACATACACATTTAGGCTGCAGACATCCATGCTAATATGCAACATACCTCACTCTATTTCCCCTTGCCACTCAGTCCATGCCTCACTATCCGATTTTGGCAGATACATGTAGTTACTTGTCGGTTACCTGTATTCTGGTTTTAAAAGTTTACACATTTTTCTCTATTTTTGAGATATATAAATACAGACTAAATCTTGGCCTGTTGGTTAATCTGTTTGATGCTTCAGTTGAATGGGTATATACTACCATTCTGGTGATAAAATTTCCTTTTGCGAATCTCTTCCCAGTCAGCTGAGCATCATGACCCATGGGTCACTTGTTTTTTAACATTTACTGACCTTTTTACCAGAGGCAAGTCAGCGAGTTTAGTAGGGACAGAGAAGAACAGTCGAATAAGTGCACCTGATTACCTCTCTGGTAGCCTCACTGACTTGAGTGATTGACAGCTAAAATTTTGTAACATTTTGTTTCCACGGGTCCAGCACTGAAGAGTGACGTGCTAGCACAGGGTAATAAACCACCTGTTGCCACAATCAAGGGCATTGGCTGGTGTGTAGTCTGAGGCTTATATTGTATAAACTCACTGTATAGCTATCGGACTCAATATACCAGTATATGGCAGGGCCTAATGATATTGAGTTCGATTAAATCGGGCTACTTGTAAGGCTAACCCCTCCGTCCCCCCCCCCCCCTCCGCATCCTCTGCACCCCATATCCTCTAGAGGTTATCATGGTGCTGGTATGGCATTCCCTGGTTGTATATGACAGACACCTGTACATATCAATCTTTATTGAGGCAGTTGGTCATTGCCCAGTGGACAGTTGAATACAAAACTGACTGTCCAAAGTTCATGTTCAAACTGTTTGCCAACAGGTCCATTTGACACCAGGTAACTGTGTAAACACCTGTGGTTTCTGGAATACTGCCAGTCCTTTAACATATTTCAAGGCTGATTAAAATGTTGTCCCATGTTATACAGTCTTATCTTTATCTTTTAGCAGACTAATGATAGGATATTTTTTATCTTATGAATATAAATTTTATCTTGCATGTCTAATAAGATTAAAGAAGCACCAGTAATGTAATTTTATTTGATTTTGTGTTAACAAGAAAAGATGTATAAATATGAATTGCATATCATGAGAAATAAAAAAAATATGTTAGGAACTTAGAAAATTTGAAAAAGGGTGTGAAAAGACACTAGTTATAGTGACACTAGTTATATCATTAGTTTACGGCTCATTCTTATTACAAACATACCCACTAAAATGCATAAAAAGTTGTTAAATGTGCTGAACATGGAAAACCTACAGTTTCTTCCTAGCACCTTTTCTGCAGAGGTCACAAATATGTTTTTGTTCCTTTAAATATCTGCTATGCTCAGGAAATATACCTGTTCATGCAAAAGATTTATCAGCTTTCATAGGCATATGATCTTTATCTTTAAATTTTATAAAGAATATGCGAGTCAGTATATTCTATATGGTAAGTTATTAAAATCTCCCACAAGATAATCTGTACAGGAAGGAATTACAGGACCAAATTAATATATATATATATATATGCTAGGCCAACGGCCTGTCTGTTGCACGATCTGTTGAAGTATGATGTATTTGTCCATTTGTTATCTTTGAAACATGCAAAGGTATAGATTTATATTTGGATACAATCCAGTGATTGTGTATGTACCTAATCAGACTTGCACTGAATGACCTGACGGTTACATGGCCTGTCTACAGAAATGGGGAGTAGTGGGGCTACAAAGCAAGGGACAAAGGTTAAGGTTTAGTCATGAATGTTGGATTTCTTTGCATTTGTCTGTTTCTGTGTCCTTGTGTGAACAGTAAGCATAGAGTTCATGTTCAGTTGTTCAGTCTGCATAATTTTTACCAGAAATATTACCAATATAAGGCATAATGTCTTCTCTTAAATGATCCTTAGCTGAAAAAAATCTGGAAACAGAATGAGGCTTCACTGTGCAGTGAGCCCAGCTTTCTTTAACTGTATAGCATAAATTAATTCCCATAACTTTATTGGAGTAATCATGAGGGCCTAACATTTATCATTCTGCAGTAGGAAAAATTTTTTCTTAATATAAGATGATATACCTTTTCCCTAATTTTTATATGACCGTCTGTGATGGGACGTATAATGGTATACCCATGGCCTGTCCATCTGTTAACTTTAAGTGTTGCCTGCCGTTATGAATTTTCACGAAACTCACCATAACTACTGACCAATAGAAAAGATTATCTCACCTAAGTTAGATTATGGGCAAAATCCACCCATATTTAATTAATAAGGTCAGAGTTCACCAGGCTGCTTTGTGATGTCAGTGTCACTGCTATAACTTACCAGGAATATGATGGATTTTGATAAAAGTCAACAGATATATTAATCAGTATATAATATATCACCTAAGTTTGATCTCCAGCAAAATTCATGCATATTTAATGAGGTCAGTGGTCACCAGTCTTTGGTAGCGCTGTAATGACTTATCAAAAATCTGATGGGTTTTCCCTGAAACTTAATGAATATTAACAAAAACAGTTTCACACCTGTATTGCATTCTCAGCAAAATTCATGTATATTTAATTAGGTCAGAGGTCACAAGATATGTGATGGGCTTATTATGCATCATTTTTGCAGTGCTTCTCTTTGCAAAAATGTGAATTAACAGTCTGGATAGTTAAATATGTATTCATTCGTGAAATGAATGGACTGCAAACAGGTATGCCTCTGGTTGGGGGAAAAAGTCTGGAAACCAGTTTTAAATGCCAGCTCAGCAGGGGACTTTGGGCCTTCTGTTTCTGTTAGCAGTTAGGAAGTGTCAGTAATTATAATTGATTATTAAAACGATGGTTGTTAAGAGTTACAGGAGAGTGTTGGCTGTTATTTCTGTTAGTCACCATCTTCTCCTTCTATCAGCAGGTGTAAGAGGCAGCAGTGATGAGGGAGTACAAACTGGTGGTGCTGGGGAGCGGAGGTGTCGGCAAGAGTGCCTTGGTAAGTATAACTGACTCGTTTACTTTATTAATACATATATGAGGCATGACAAATTTCAAGAAATTTAGGAATTTCTATTTTTAGAAATTTTACAGGAAATTTTACTTCGATTTGCTCTTATTACCTTCGCAAAAGGACAGGGGATATGTTTTTGGAAGTTTTGGTTTTTTTATGTGTGTGTTTGTTTGTCTTTCAGCAACATAACCTAAAAAAATTATTAACATATTTATTATTTATGAAATTTTCAGAATATCTCACCATAATCTCAGCAGTGATAAAAGGAACTATTGGTTAATTTGTCGGGGTGATCCGCATCACCATAGATCTTGATCCAGAAATTATTTAAAGAAAAATGCTGCATTTTTGTCAATGCCCTATATGGGGAAATGAGCTGTCTGGCAGAGGTCTGCACTATCTGAGTGCTTTTCTAGTTCTTGCATATATAATACCTGAAACCGGCTGGGTATGCTTGATATTATAAGCACTATCAAAGTTCAGATACCATTGCCTCAACATTTCATGAATAATGAAATGTCCCTCTATCAAGTAGTGTTTGGACGTTTGAGTTTTTGATATCATGATAATTATTCAAATTTTATTGCGAGATACTTTGAATTGTAATATTATTAATAATATATAATGGCATTTATGAGCCATCAATAATGATATTAATAACAGCCACCTTTAAAGTCTTGACTTTATACAAGGGGTAACTATTAATATCATTTATACCCATTGTGCCAGTACCACAGAATGACTCATTTTAAAAGTGATGTAAGTTGCATGAAGGCACTGCAGTTGTGCAGACTTGAGGCCTGGGAACTCCTTCCCCCGTTGTCAAATCACACTTGTCAGAACTTTCCACCATGTATCTTAGAACTACATAAAAGCTGGAGAATCCCGGCAAATTTTCAGACAATGTGACCATCAGACCCAGACCATGTCATACCCATAATAGCAAAATATTCCCACCCCATTTTATATGGCAAAATATGCAAGCCAACCTGTAAGGAATGTTTGATCCAGTGGTGACACTTTTATGTGGACATTTTTGTTCCATGTAGTAAAAGGATAAATATGTTTATTTATTGCTTCTTCTTTATAATGTTAATTTCTTCTGGAATTCTCCAGCTTTTGTCCTCTATGATAAGTCCTGCAACTTCAGGACATTTCCCGAAGTCAATAAGCACACAGTTCCACCCACTCACAGGTATTCAAATACATGTGATTTATAAAAATAAATGTGATTCTTCAAAATAAATTTATTTTGAACATCGACAGACTCTTATGATGCCAGTTTCTCAGAAAATACACTTAAAGGGCTTGCTTGTGAACCAAAATCACGGACAATAATGCTTATTGTGATATCGTGATAATAGAAAAGTTGACGGTTTGATAACCATATCTGTCAGATATCATGAAAAAAACTGTATACTATCAAGTTTGACTGTCCTGGACTCCATCAGTTTGCCAATCAGACACTGACTGATTTCCTGCCAATGGCATTTCTTCTTACACACGCTGGGTAGCTGACTGTTATTTAATGTCAGTTAAAGGTTAGATTTGCTGCTGGATGGGCATACAAGTGTATCATCAACATATTGATAACAGAACATCTGGAGTCTAATACTGATACACTATTTAACTTTTTTGTTGTGATGTATTGGGCTTTTGGTAATTAGTAAACCTGAATGCATGACCTCCTTACGCAAGTTGAATGATTTAACTGTATCATATAGAATACATGTTTTTTAATTCAGCTAATTTTTGTAAGGGACATCAACATTTTGTATTGGGTAATTTCCTTATAGGGGTTAAGTGGTTCACTGTAAATCATTTAATGTGTGCAAAAGTTTGTTTTTGAAATTTATTGACAGTGTTTTGGTAAAAAAAAATTGTGCTGTCTCGTAGTGAAGTAAACCAGCCTGCCCTGTCTCAAGTGCAGTTGAATAGATCAGTTTTGTATGGTGAACAGGGTTGATGGATGTATCAGGAATGATTGAAGTATCATATAATATTTCTTTCACAGTGTTTCAATATTAGGTATTATAAATTATATACTGTCTGATCAGACTGTAACAGTATATCATGACATAAATTTTGAGGTACTTATAAATCCAAAATCTGCTTCATACACAGTCACATGACAGAGCATAAAGATCATGTTGTATACCCAGTGTGATTGCTTAACAAAAGAAACATGATGGTTGCATTTTAAGTCACAGATTCCTTCAAACAAGGGGTGGATATATAGGAAAAGGAAAGTATGTGTAGATGTGGGGGGGGGGGGGGGAGAATAGCTTAGCCTCCTGGTTTGTGAAAAAGTGAGCTGAGAAGTGTAAGTTAACTTCATATGTGTCTCTTGCAACAGAAGGTCAAGTGAACTTATTCCAAATCTTGCCTATGAAAAAATATTAATATAGATTTTACATAAAATGAGCCCAATTCCTGGAGGAAAAACATTTTTTCTATCTATTTTTCACTAAAAACATGAGGTTGTGTGATTTGTTCAAAAACTATGGGCACATCTATGAGCATTGTCAAATCGGCAGTGACGTCACTTACTGGGAAATCCCCTGTGACTAAAAATTCTAGATTTCAGTAAAAGCACAGTATTTCCGCCTCTGTCTATCCCAAATTTTCAGCAGAGAATAAAAAAACATGCATAACTAGATCTGAGTTCTTGATAAAATTCAGTCCATGATGTCAAGTGTACCAGCCAATCATATCAGGATAAAGTCTGGGATCTGGGTGAAATCCTCCCATCACACAAACGCACGTGGAATAGGTTTACTTAACCAGAATCATAGAGAAAGAATTACACACAATGCAAAATCCAGTACTTTACATTGAAATTAAGAATGTATGATTTTATATCAAAGATTTTTTAGATCAAAATAAACAGGGGCATGTCAACTACCCCCTCTAAATCTTCCCATGACAGTTGAAGCATCAGGGTATGTGTAAAAGGTTAAATCAGTTCTAGAAGGACTACACCATAGTTCCCTTTAATCTGAAGTTTGTAATTTCTTGTTGTCTCGTGGAGATAAGTTGTTCATCAAAGTACAAAACATTTAATGACAGTGTAACTCTCTCTGAACATATACAATGACAACAATTAGTGATAGTGAAGTCTGTAATTTCTTGTTGTCTCTTGAAGATCAGTCCTTCAGCAATGTACAAAACATTTTGTGACCGTGTAACTCTCTCTGATCTTAGACAATGACCCATTAGAAATTGCTGCTACATCAGTTATAAACTTTACATGAGCTGAACATGATAAGTACTGGTTACAAACAGTCCCTCATCTGTCACAGAGATCCAGGTTAGCTCATCTGTATTGTGTAAAACCATGATGTGTATTTGTTGAAGGCACAAATGAAATATTACAGTATACTCATACCTGCATACCTAAATAAAACAGAAAATAGTTCTATGCTGGCTGTTTTTAATTTATGTAGTATTAGTTGGATAGTGAGATTAGACATACATTTGTGACATTTTCTATCATAGAACCATTTGATTTCATTGGCCCATGGCCTAAGTTGATAATTGTCTCCCAGACAAAGTCGGGGGATACTATGTTTTCATACCGGTCCTGCCGCCGCCACATATAAATCTTGTTGGCGCGATAACTCAAAAAATATTTCACAGATCTTTACCAAACTTGATATATCTATAGATATGGGTGAGAGGACTTCGCCTATTTAAAATGAAGTCATGACCATGAATAGGAGAGTGTCCTTGACCTTTAATAGGTCAATTTTGGGGAAAATCACACAAATTCTTATATATCTCAAGAAATCTTGCATGGATTGATCCCAAAATCAAGTTGATGGAAGATCATGGATAGGGTTGTCATGTTCCAGAAACTGGTGGCGCCACCTATTATTCTTTACTTGTTTTCAGGCCATTTAATACCCCCAAAATTGCTACTTGACAGTACTGTGAGCATTATAAGTCAAAAACTAATGGACAGATTTCTTTCATATTATGCATATACATAGACATGGGTTAGGGGATGATGTACAATATTGAAACTGGGATCATGACCTTTTCCATGAGAGTGACCTTTTCTATGAGTGTGGTCTGATATTAGGAGATAATAGGAGAGTGTCCTTGACGTTGAATAGGTCAATTTTGGGGAAAATCACACATATTCTTAAATATCTCAAGAAATCTTGCATTGATTGGTCCAAAAATCAACTTGACCGAAGATTTTGGATAGTGTTGTCATGTACCGGAAACTGATAGCGCCACCTGTTATTCTTTTACTTTTTTTTGTGCCGTATAATACCCAATCATTGCCACTTAACAGTACTGTTGACATTATAAGTCAAAAACTAATGGACAGATTTCTTTCATATTATGCATATACATAGACATGGGTTAGGGGATGATGTATATTAAATTGAGGTCATGACCTTTTCCATGAGAGTGACCTTTTCTATGAGTGTGGTCTGATATTAATTGTTGCTGAAGATGGGGGGGGGGGCCTATTCTTAAAGGGGGGGGGGATTAATTGTCTGGGGATACTGTGGCACCTGCGGTGCCAAGAAATATCTTTAATAATAGGTTTTTAGTAAACGTGTTAACTATAATTTGGTTTCGTTCAAAACACTTTAGAAAATAAGTCTTTGTGACATAATTTTGGAATATCTATAACTACCATGGCAGTAGATTTAAAATAAGCACTCGGATCAAATTTTTGTCAGATCGCTTAAATATCTTGGCTGCACACTTATAAATAGGCACCCAAACAGTTTTGGTAAGATACCTTGTCATACTAAAACTAGGTTAATATCTGGAGCTACAAGGTTAAAATATCTTTATCACCAGATTAATGACCAAACTGTCTGTGGTTTAGAATCTGGTAAAAAATAAAATTTCCAAGCTTTGGATAAATATGTGTCTAATGGGTTATTATAATTTTGATTAAGTAGGGCTATTTTCAGTATAATATCACATGATCACTGTGTGTTCTGCACTCCTTCCCCCTTATGATATCAGTTTAAAATTATTGTCTCTCTTCAGTATAGTTGAAGACTGTAAGGTTGCAGATGCAGGAATTGCACTCTCTGTAATATTACTTTTTACTTGTTTCCAGACAGTGCAGTTTGTCCAGGGGATTTTTGTTGAAAAATATGACCCAACAATTGAGGACTCCTATCGCAAGGTAATATGTATAATTACCATTAAAGTGGTAATCTTTGGCATTAGTCTATATTTGGTTAAAAAGCTGTGGCTCAGTTGTAGTACATGTATGCGTGAATCATTGATCAGAAAAGCATGTTGACAAATGATTGTTCAAAATGATTGGCAGTTATTTTTTTTTGTGACAATAGGGGAAAGATTTATTATTATAAATTATCATGAATTAATATATATAATATTTTGTAATTTTATAAGTATTAATTAAGAATTTGTAATTATCTAAGGGTGTAAAATATATTAATGATTAATAAAAAATTATGTATTTTTATGACTGAATAGAATTTGGATCATGTGACAGAGTGATATAATATTGGTCTGTTTAGGCTTTAAACAGGATGTATTATTAAATAATTTATTATATGTTAACCGGAACACTTCTGTGTAAGGCCAGGCGTGGTTGCTAGTGGTACATGTTTTGAGGTTATGTTTCAGCACGTGGAGGTCGATGGTAATCAGTGTATGCTGGAGATCCTTGACACAGCAGGAACAGTGAGTACAATGTTATCACATAACGAACCTCACAGGAAGTACTCATGTTATATCCCATGGTGTACATATCACATTTCAACCTCTTCCTTATTTACCCAGTCCCATACTAAGTATGTAACATTCATGGGGCTGGGAATTTGCAAAATTTTCAATTTGACATTACTAGGGCTCTGACAAAATGGAAAATTTACCAGACCTCAAAGGATTTTAGTGTAACTCGCATTTTATCTTCAGTAATGATTTAAAAAAGGAATGTATTACACATATTTTTTACACATTTTACTATTTTGTTACACTTAAATTCATTTAAGCAAATAAATATTTTAACCTGTGATAAAATTTACCAGTCAAGGGGGCCAGCACAAACTAGACCTTATTTTAAAGTACTGACAATGTCTGGATTACTGCCATGAATTCCATGCCCTAAGTCACAGTCTCTCTGAATTAGAGTAGAACTCCTGGTTACCTCATTGGTGGCTGACACTGTATTAAGATTCCCTGGCCCCATTGATTCCCAGAAGACTCAGTCTTGTGGAAAGGAGATCTCTTGTAGATATGGAAATGTATAATTAAACAAGATAAGAGAATATGACAAATTTTGTCTTGCTGTCAAGTGTCAACTCATCATTATGATCATTTTGAACAATATTTACACCTTTTTGAATTATTTAAATCTATATCTTTTGCTGATCTTAAATTATAAGACTTCAGACAGGATTGCTTGAACTTAATAAAGAAGTTTAAATTTGAAACATTTTCTGGGATGAATTCTGTTTCTTCAATTACTCTTTTAAATCGTATAATTGTATCACCAGACAAAGTCGGGGGATGATATGTTTTCATATCGGTCCCACAGCCACCGCCACCGCCGCATATAAATCTTGTTGCCGCGATAACTCAAAAAATATTTCACAGATCTTTACCAAACTTAGTATATGTATAGATATTGGTGAGAGGACGACGTCTATGTAAAATGAGGTCATGACCTTGACTAGGAGAGTGTCCTTGACCTTGAATAGGTCCAATTTTGGGGAAAGTCACACAAATTCTTAAATATATATCTCAAGAAATCTTACATGGATTGATCCTTAAATCAATTTGATGGAAGATCATGAATAGGGTTGTCATGTTCCAGAAACTGGTGGCGCCACCTATTATTCTTTACTTGTTTTCGTGCCGTTTAATACCCCAAAAATTGCTACTTGACAGTACTGTGAGCATTATAAGTAAAAAACTAATGGACAAATTTCTTTCATATTATGCATATACATAGATATGGGCTATGGGATGATGTTTTTTTAAATTGGGATCATGACCTTTCCAATGAGAGTGGCCTTGACCTTGAATATTGCCATATATGGTGAAAATCACACAAAATCATTAATTTCTCAATAAGGGATGCATGGATTGGTCCAAAAATCAACTTGACCAAAAAACTTGGATAGTAATGTCATGTACAGGAAACAGGTGGCGCCACCTGTTATTCTTTTACTTGTTTTCATGCTGTTTGATACCCCCATCATTGCCACTTAACAGTACTGTGAGCATTATAAGTAAAAAACCAATGGATAGATTTCTTTCATATTATGCATATACATAGATATGGGTTATGGGATGATGTTTATTTAAATTGGGGTCATGACCTTCCCTATGAGAGTGGCCTTGACCTTGAATATTGCCATATATGGTGAAAATCACACAAAATCATTAATATCTCAATAAGGGATGCATTGATTGGTCCAAAAATCAACTTGACTGAAGATCTTGGATAGTGTTGTCATGTACCGGAAACTGATAGCGCCACCTGTTATTCTTTTACTTGTTTTCGTGCCGTTTAATACCCCATCATTGCCACTTAACAGTACTGTGTGCATTATTAGACAAAAACTAATGGATAGATTTCTTTCATATTATGCATATACATAGATATGGGTTTTTGGATGATGTTTATTTAAATTGGGGTCATTACCTTTCCTATGACAGTGACCTTTTCTATGAGTGTCATCTGATATTAATTATTGCTGAAGATGGGGGGCCTATTTTAAAGGGGGGGGATTAATTGTCTGGGGATACTATGGCACCTGCGGTGCCAAGAAATGTCTAGTTTTAACTGTATGTGTGATTATGCCAAGAATAATCTGACCAGTGAGAGTGGGTACATGACTAACTTTGAAAATGGAAATATCTGCTCTCATCGTTCACAGTATGCTTGGTCCGGTGTTAGCTTCTCTAGTGCGAATATTCCAAAATTTTCTGTGAATGGCCATTCAATTGATTCAGTTATTCAATTCTTTAAATTACCTTTGATAGGATTCTAGATTCAGTTAAAACACTGATACCAAATTTCAGAGTATCCTTTTCATAAGATAAATATATTTTGCCACAATGGATGTTTATTAATATTTGCTAGTAAAGGGAAAAATGTAGTTGCTCTTTTGGTCATTTTTGCCATTTTTGTTTCTATGCAAGTTGAAGGCTGTACCGGTGAAAGTTGAAAGAATATCTTAATGTCTCGTCATGGCAGCATTCTCTGTCAGAGTTGACAGCTAACAGAGGTTTTGAAGTAATGAATTGCATTAAGTATTAATCAAAACAAATCAGTTTGGAGAATATGATGGGGTTGCAATTCAATGCAGTTTCAGATTCAGATTATTTGATGCATTGTTACATCCCTACAAGAAAGCAGTGCAGAAGTGGAACAAGTGCTAGAATGAATGTAGCATGACATCTGTGAGATAAGCGTAGTGTGATGATTGTTAATTTATATTGTATGTTTACAGGAACAATTTACTGCCATGAGAGACTTGTACATGAAGAACGGCCAAGGCTTCTTGTTAGTGTACTCTATCACTGCCCAGTCCACCTTCAATGACCTTGTTGACCTCCGCGAACAGATCCTCAGGGTCAAGGACACAGAGGATGTGAGTGAATATTGATTTATGGAGCCACTTCTTTTTAAGTTTACCTCTGCCTGGAGGTTATGTTTTTGATGCTGTTGGTCAGTTTGTGTGAAACATTTAGATTTAAAAAGTTTTGAACAGATTTTAATGAACTTTTTTACAGAGGATTAGAAAAACAGCCAAGGAACAATCTTATAAACAGCCAAGAAATAATCTAATAAACAGCCAAGGAACAATCTAATAAACAGCCAAGGAACAGTCTCATAAACAGCCAAGGAACAATCTTATAAACAGCAAAGGAACAATCTCATAAACAACCAAAGAACAATCTCATAAACAACAAAGGAACAATCTCATAAACAGCCAAGGAACAATCTAATAAACGGCCAAGGAACAATTTTAATAAGCTGCAATGGAACAAACTAAAAAACATCAAAGAAACTATCTAATAAACATCAAAGGAACAGTCTAATAAAGTTTGGAGTTAATCTGGGTCACCATAATATGCTTTTGTTTGAAGGATTTATTTCCATGGCATGAAATGTAATTTGTCTAGGTAAAACTAATAATTTGTGTTAATTTACCAGTGTCAGAGGAAACCTGAAGTGTAAATTACCAAACAGAGTGAAAATTGACCTGCATGCACATACAGATGTGATCTGATCAGAACCACCTTTGTGCTGGTAGACAGAGCTAACCATTAATGCAACCATCAATATACATGAAGTGTTTTTCTTAACTTGAATTCATGTATGTTGCACTGCACTTACATAAAGCACATGAAAGTATTTTCAACTAACCTGTGGTATTTTGATCTCTTAATTATGGTAAATTGGTCTCACATTCATTGTATTATTACCTCACTGAAATAAGTGTTATATTGGACTTGCTTTCATGTTTTTCCTCCCATTTTAGGTACCCATGATTCTTGTTGGCAACAAATGTGACTTGGAGGATGAGCGAGTAGTAGGAAAAGACCAGGGACAGAACCTCGCTCGTCAATGGAACTGTGCTTTCCTCGAAACATCAGCTAAGGCCAAGGTCAACGTCAATGAAGTAAGTAACAATAAACCACTTAACCATAAATTTTCCAAAACTTCAGACACTTCAATTGACTATTTTTTGTCATGAGACATTATACTCAAGGCCTGAGTTTTCTTCCATGAAATGAAGAATTATTAATAAAACAATGAATGTAAACTTATCCATTTAAAATAAAACAATTATAATGTAATTAGAATGCCCTTCCAAAAGACCAAAAATGAAATGTGTTTAGTCATACCTGTCTTAAGGAGAAAGCCCTGCTTTTGTTTCCAAGCAGATTTGTGTGGGACTGTTAAGGATTTTCATGAAACTGACTGTAAATGTTTACCAATACAGTATCTTGCCAGAGTTTGGGGAGATTCTGGAGAAAGCTCACTGTATTTAATGAGAATTAATTATTACTGTGAGATCAGAGGTGGCTAGACTTCTTTGTGGTGTTGCAGTACAAGTAACCTGGAATTAACCACATGATACTTTATTTCACTTACTAAGTATCTCACCTGAAGTTTCTCCATAAAACCAACACAAATGGGGTTCAAAGGTCACAAGAAACATTTTGTAATTGCACTTTTAGTTTTACAATGTTCATATCTAATTTCATCAATGAATAAATGGACCTGTTTTCGTTGTAGATCTTCTATGACCTTGTGCGACAGATAAACAAGAAGAACCCTGAGACAAGACATAAGAAGAAGAAGAAGTCTGGCTGCCTCCTCCTCTGAACATCCACAGGCCACCTGACAGGATGGTCAATGTTTAAGCTGTTACTTTCATACCTAGAGCTCACAATATAAAAACCACTATGTCCATATCATGTATATATCAGTCTGCAGCCTTTAATGTTTTCACATTTAAATGACTCCACTTTCATTAGTTTCTGTCAGTTTTACAGAAAAAAACAGGCAATTCACATGAAATGCAGTGATACTCTCTGTCAAATTCTAAAATTTTCCACCAAGCCATTCCTTACACAAATTTTCTGTGTCTCTTGTTAAACATACAGGCACTTGTGCAAATACGAAATATTTTATCCGTGTTTGCATTTACTTATTCAGCCCATATTTTTAGGTTAATCTTGCAAAAGTGTCTTTATATATGTGAATATTCCTTGATGATGTTCCTTTTGATGTTTAAAATAGCAATATATTTGTTGGATAACTTAATGAGTAAAATTCTTGAAATTCAGCATTTAGATAATGGAAATGGCCAGAACTTTCTCCCACAAAAATTGAACTGTGAGGTGACTTACCCAAAAACTAGTATCTTAAGGTTTTGTAGTTTTGATTTAAGAGTTTGTTCTGTGTCATGACCTATTGTTGAATTAGTATATTGTTTCAACTTTACCAGTTTCAGATATTGATGGCACTCTTTCATCATCTGTCTTTTGTTTATCTTTCAGAAAATGGTGGCATTGTTTTGATGGGTTGCCTTCAGTCACTCCCCTCACAACATCAAGTCGAAGTTGTTTCACTGGTACAAGCACACGCACACTCAGCTTGTGTCAAGATACACCATATTTATTTTTGTTGGTTCCCAGGATCGTGTGCTTTGGGTAACAGAGTGGTACTGAGTCGAGACGTCTCATTAGCTGCATGTATTTTGTATTTAATCGCTTACAACCTGGCACAATTATTGCCCATGAAGGGGACCATTCAGTAGCTAAATGTTTTTAATGGCCATAATGAAGGCTTTGCTTACTCGATGGGGAAAATAGTACATTTGTTTGCATAATGAAATAAAAGATCAGTATATTATGTCAGTTTTCTGCAAACAGCATGTAATGTATATCCAGGGTGGCTCTCCACCAGAACGTAAATTTATTAACGTTAACTTTTTACATTAGATGTCAGTAGAGTGAAGATTACCGATATTTCTATCATATGATATTGAATAAAATATATTGCACCTCAGTTTTCTTGTTATAAATTGATATTTTCATATTTTAGCATTTAAAATGCCTCTTTATGTAGTATTTTCTAGGTCATGTGAACATTAAATAATATTGGCCAGTTGAATTTGGTGACATTTGAAAAGCCCTACATATCTTAAAATTTCTTTCCTGAAAAACAGTTTCAGTAGAGGACGTGGTAGGTCACCACTGACCAGGCTGATCCTACCACCAGGGACTTTTTGATGCACCATGGGTAAAATTGGAATAGCCCTCTGTTGATAAGGACTTCTCTCTCCCTAGCAACGTAACCCATGATGCAATACAAAGGCCTGGGATGAATGCTGATTTGCAGACGGCCAGTCCCAGCATCTCAAACAGGAGGAAGTGATTATACAAACACAGTCTCCAAGCATGGTTGCTATTGATAGTGAACCCCCTTATCACCAGTGGACTGTTCCAGTTTTACTTCTGGTGCATCAAATGACCCTGGTGCTAGAATTAACACAGTCAGTGTTAACCCACGGCTAATGAACCAATTGAAACTCCTTGTTAGCAACCTGAGAATTTAACAGTGAGTGCTGCTTGTTAAAGGTGAAATTTTGTATTTTGTATACTGGTAAATTGAGAAAAAAAATACAGGAATATCTATTACAGGTTTAATTTAAATGTTTTGTTTATACATTCAGCAAGGTTATGTCAAATTAACAGAGCAATGATATCCTTTTTTGGATATAGTCACATATAGCCCAATAGAGAGAATGTTTCAGCCAGATTGGGTCAGTATTTAAATGTAGGTCACTCTGACCTGATTTGTGGCATTTATCGTCATCTTGTTTTTATTAGATGTGTATATATTTGTTGACTGACCTCTTGGCCTAACTTTTGGACACAAGTGGTATTTTATAAAATTCAAGATGCTCTGCATTGGAAATAATTCATAATGTAGAAATCCAGATACATTTAGTGTATGGTTTAATATTTGACTGTATTTGATTATTGCCCCTCAGTGTTTATAACCCGGAAATAAAAAGTGATTTCTAGCTTGTGTTTGTTTTCCCCAAATGATCTTGTAACGTACGTAATCTAATTTCTGTGAGAATATACACTTGCAGTCGTACAAGTTATTATGTTCGAACTGCCAAAAAGCAAAGCAATACCATTATACATTACCCTTGTGAGACAGTTATTGGAACTATGTCGTATTAGAAAATGTTTATCCCCTTGCACTCCATCCCAGCAATGGAAAACTAACAATTTTAGGTCGAGTCGGTGTGAATGATGAATCGTGCAATAATTATTTAGGGCTATCATACTACAGTGACGCCACCTCACGAGAAAATATTTTTCTACTTGTGTATGGGGGGGGGGGGGAATTTAATTCATTTCAGAGCAAATCCAGCTGTCGTAACAAAATATAGTATGGGCTCATGCATTATACGAGGAAACTTATTTATTCATTATTATTTATATTCATTATTATTTATTTGTTTCTTGATAACATGATGACGGAACGGTATTTGGCTGCCATGCAATTACTGTATATAGCAGTTCACCACAAAAAGCGAAAAATGTCACTCCAATACAAGATCCCGGAACTCTATCCAACCGCCCCTTCCCTCCCACCAACCACCTCTTAATTATGCCATCACTTCGGGCATATGCTTGACTAAGTGTTATAATAGTACAGTTATATCTATACCTTCTCATGTATTCAATTAATCATAATATTACGCCATGTGTAAGGTAAGTTTGTCTTTGTATGAAGGTTTAGTATATATTAACACTACATTAAATAATTAGTTGTAAATCCAGAGGCATAATTCCTTTGTGTCTATTGCAAGGGGGGGGGGGGGGGGGGTCGCAATTTTCCCTACCAAACGTTGATAATTTTGTTACTAAATCTTTTGAGTGATTACCCGTGTCAACAACTTTTCCAGAACGGTTCATTCATTCATTCATTTGAAGTCTACTAATCCTTAATCGAGAGGTTTGTGTTGACACAAACACAGGGTCTTTTGGAATCGCGTTCAGGACATCATGCAATTGCAGTTTGATAATTTCAGAAACTAAAATTTCTTGCATATGCATGTATCACAATTTTTGCTTCAGAATCTCCCTTTTCGAACCCCAATCCCCCACCAGCGCCACTTTGGAGGTTGACATTTAATCTCCCCACATCCTCTTCTAATATAACATATTACCATCTCTGTCAATCTAATAATAATAAGTATACCGCCTTTTACGTCGGGGAAAGTGGGTGGATCACTTTCAGTTTAGGATGGTCAGGATTAGCGAAACCCGAAGTGGTCTGTCTATTTATAAATAGTATACATAAGTGATCTGATTGACATAGATCGAGGACGTGAAGTATACCAGCTGTGACACGTCAGATGTAACCTAAAACTCGTGCCAGATCCCTCCGGAAACGAAACTACAAAAAAAGTCTTCCTCTTGGCGCTGTGATTAGTTTCGGTTTTATATAAAATATATATATTTATCAGACTTAAGAAACCTATTTGGTATGAACAAGTTTACAAATACGATATTACAAATTGCCGTCGGGGTTATATATTTTTATGGTGCCAACACACTTCGACAAGACCACCATTGCTCGGTACACTTGTGAGTTCGATTATGCGCAGTTTGGCCTCGCATGTCGGCAGGCTGGTGCTCAACGAATATAATATCTGAGGATTGTTAAAACCAATGATGATGTGGAAGAAAACTTGTGCAAGGAATCAAAACAAGCGAAAGAAATGCGTTTGCACTTAAATATAGTCCAAAAATGCTCGGAATTGTTTTATCCTAGCCATATATAAAAATACGGATTTTATCCTGGAATTACACGGAATTTAGCAATCTCTTTTATATATAAATATACTTACTACTGTTACTTATAAATGCATCATACCTAATGTGTAACTTAAGCCAAATGGATGTTTATATATACGTACATGTTCCTGAATGGAGGTTTACATGCAATAATTTACCCCTTTCGCGAGCACATTGATCATGTTTTAAGCAACCGTATAAATAATGAAGTAACAACAAAACCATAACTTATACAATTTGTATGTTTGCGTGCGTGCATAGGTGAGAGGACGAAGCTTATTGAAAAACGGGTCATGACCTTTACTAGTAGTGAAATTGACCTTGAAAAATTCCATTTTGGGGAAAATCACACAAAGTCTTAAATATCTCAAGAAAAATTTGCATGGATTGATCGAAAAATCAAGTTGACCTTATATAGATCTTGGATAGTGTTGTCATGTATAAGAAACTGGTTGTGCTAGCTATTATCCTTTTCTTGTTTCCGTGCTGTTTTATGCCCCAATCAATGCCACTTGACAGTATACTGTGAGCATTATAAGTCAAAAACTAATGGACAGATTTCTTTCACATTATGCATATACAAAGGTATGGGTTATTGGATGTCGTATATTTAAATTGGGCTCAAGACCTTTCCTGTGAGATTTACTTTGACCTTGAATATTGCCATATATGGTGAAAATCACGAAAAATCATAAATATATCAATAAGTACGCTCCCGAGGCAGCAGATATCTTGCGCTTTTAAAGAAGCTACTGATTTTTCCGCTGCCTGCTTTGACCGTTTATGATGCACTTTATTATCAGATGGTGCACATGGGCCTGTCTGCTAAAAAAAAACTGCTGATGTGACTTGTAGCCAACTAAATGCAAGTCAACTTACACTCGACAGGCATCAGGCTCCGCCCAGACACCATGTGGGGCAATTCTCTCTGAGCCTGTGGCCTGTTCAAACGGTCGCCGGGGCGATGAGTTGTCATTCAAAACGAAATGAACAACATTGGCTTCGTGTATTCTTCGCTTGGCTGGTAAACCGTATTGTCTTCCAGCACAGGGTCTCACCTGATTGGACCAAAATACAGTGCTCCCCTCTGGTTTAGAGATTCAGGATACAAGGTCATAACAAACAGCGTTTACGATATAGGTAGTTGGCCTATGGGTGAAGCGCTGTGTAAAGAGAACCATCTCAAATCAGGCAGATTAAACAGTACTTTTAACAGTCGTTTGAGCCCTTTTCTAAGTATAGAGACCAAAAATGGCTCTTCTTTCATGTAACATTGCAGGAGCAAAAGGCATTATTACATGTATCGGGAACTTTATAAGAGAAACGAAACTTTACATACAGGACAGACTTAGAAATATAATAATACTGCCAAATTTCTGAACTATGAGGATTTACATTTTCAAGTGCAACAATAAAGCTGTTACCTCTTTTTCTGTCACCCAGGATTTGACATTTTTCTGTCATAGGCATGCAACTTCAACTGAGCGCCGTGACCTGTGGGTCCCTTGTTTTTATCATGCATAAATGAAAGCGTTTTACAGTGTAGTAAATTTATCCTAAATCTAAGATAAACCAAATTATAGCTGGCATAATTTCTCCAATTTTAGAATAAATGCGTAATCCAGTGACGTTTGCTTTAAGCACTGGATATATAAAAAAAGAGCTGTTAATTATAGCATAATGCACTCTCATGGAACGATAAATGGAGGTCGGATAATATACACGTCACTGACTGCACCCGCAGTGCAGGAAGGGCCAGACTGGTTGTCATGACGATTTTCCCTGTTTAAGCATCCTATGTAAGGTGGGATGCCTTATATAGGATGCTTGTTTTTTTCCCCTGTGGTTTGTCTGTTAACTTCACGCAAAAAAAAAACTTCTAAACGGATGAATTAGGATTACTTAAGGGAAAACCACAATAAATTTTGGAGGTAATCTGAATCACAATAATACATATATATATATATATATATATATATATATATATATATATATATATAATTCAGAGGATTCTTTGTCCATATTTGATTCAACTACATCCGTAAATTTAAGCTTTAATAAAGGGACATAATCAGGTGCAATATTATTCCTATTCTTTCGCGCTATCAGTTCAGTTTTGCTTTATGCACAAGTGTCCCAGCAAAACCATTCTAGCACACAGTCTCATTTCCTCGCATACGACTGTTTCACACTTTTTTATAGCCCTGCGTGTTGGTAAACACAGTCTGTTTAGCATACGCGGTCCGATTGAGAGGGGCAACACGCGGTGTTTCAGCCGGCGGGAACATGTATTACTATATGTACATGTTTTGGGCCAAGTCAGTCGGGGCATCTTCTGATTGGCACGTGCTGTGGCTCCGCGCAGCACACGGTCCGACACACTGTGTTTATTTTGCCACCTCCGATCGCGCCCGGTTTACTTTTTTCAACACTCGTTTGCAGGAGTAAGCAAACGATTTAAAGACAACATTTTGGCAGGGACAGATTTATTTTAAAAGGAGTAAGCTATTTTTCGCGTAAACTCAACATGCTTATAGGTGATTGGGCCCCGTTAAGTTAGGTAACTATTTATAATTATGATGTTAAATAACACATTAAATTAAATTAATCAACTATTCAAATGTACTTAAAATATATTATAACCTACAGACAGAAAGCATGCTATTAAACTGCAGCTCGTTTTTAATTCACCTAGCTGCAAACAATCGATCAGATTTCATGCTCTCTATATTTCAATAGATAAATGAAATAGTTATAATAATAGTAATAATAATAATAATAATAATAGTAATAAGAATATATAATAATTAAAACAGGAACAACTAAAATACGAGCAGCAGATCAACGAGCCCAGACCAAAGATTTCTCCTAATCAAACGCAAAGCATGAAATTCTCATGTAGTGAAATCCCTCTTTTTTAGGCAATGGAGATTCTTAAGTATTTCTGGACTTGTAACTTGTAAACATTATCTGTATAGGAGGTTTGGGCAAACCTTTCTTTATATGGTTGTGTGAGATATGATCGATATATCGCTATGTCGCCAGACGACAATTCGCATACTGAGTATATTGCGATATCATTTTCAATTGTTGGTATTTTCGATTTTTATGCCCCCGCCACAAAGTGGCCGGGGCATATAGTTTTACCCATTTCCGTCATTCCGAAATGAAACAGTTGTACGGACTTTTTTTCGCAATGCCTGCAGATATTGGCCTGATTTTTGGTGTGTGGGCAGATATAGACCAGTTACAGATCGAGTTCGCGTTTCGTCCCGGTTGACCTACTTTTGACCGTTTTACGGCTCCTAAACTTAGAAAATTTCATGAAAAATAGAAATATTCATGACAGATACACATGTACGGACTTTTTTTCGCAATGCCTGCAGATATTGGCCTGATTTTTGGTGTGTGAGCAGATATAGACCAGTTACAGATCGAGTTCGCGTTTCGTCCTGGTTGACCTACTTTTGACCGTTTTACGGCTCCTAAACTTAGAAATTTTCATGAAAAATAGAAATATTCATGACAGATACACATGTACGGACTTTTTTTTCGCAATGCCTGCAGATATTGGCCTAAATTTTGGTCTGTGGGCAGATATAGACCAGTTACAGATCGAGTTCGCGTTTCGTCCCGGTTGACTAACTTTTGACCGTTTTACGGCTCCTGAACATAGAAAATTTCATGAAAAATATGAAATTTCATGACAAATACACATGTACAGACGTTTTTTCGCAATGCCTGCAGATATTGGCCTGAATTTTGGTGTGTCGGCAGATATTGACCAGTTACAGATGGAGTTCACGTTTTGTCCCAGTTGACCTATTTTTGACCGTTTGACGGTGCTCTAACATAGAAAATTTCATAAAAAAGGTGCACATGTATGGACTTTTTTTCGCAGTGCCTGCAGATATGGGCCTGATTTTTGGTGTGTAGGCAGATTATGACCAGTTACAGATCGAGTTCTTGTTTTGTCTCAGTTGACCTACTTTTGACCATTTGACTGCTCCTGAACATAGAAAGTTTCATGAAAAATATAAATTTTCATAACAAATGCATATGTACTGACTTTTTTTCCTCAATGCCTGTAGATACCACCCTAATTTTTTTGTGTTGGCAGATAATGACAGTTACAGATCGAGTTTGCGTTTCATCCTGGTTGACCTCCTTTTGATTGTTTTACGGATCCTAAACATAGAAAATTTCATGAAAGACAGAAATTTTTATGGAAAATGCACATGTATGGACTTTTTTTCACAATGCCTGCATATACTGGCATGATTTTTGGTGTGTTGCTTGATAATGACCCGTTACAAATCGAGTTTGCATTTGCCCTTGTTGACCTACTTTTGACCATACGACACCTCCTGAACTTAAAAAATTTTCCAAATTTTACAAATGTTTCTAATTTGCCCAAGGCGGGGGCATTCGTGTCGTTCTGACACATCTAGTTTTTTTTTCAAACGTTGCTGATACTGATTTATTGTAATAAAATAAGATTTCCTAAACAAATTAGATGCATAAATGGGTTCGGCTCAGGGAAAGGCTGAAAGCGCACGTGAACCGCTATACCATGTCTATATTTATATTGTCGTTTGGTCCGAAATGTTCAAGTAAGCTCCAGATACCATTTATTCAAAGGTCCATCCCATGAGCAGTCAGGGTCCGTTCAATAATTTATTGGTTCTAAATATATCTGAGCTAAGAAACAGGAAGAAGTCCTGAACTTATAATTATCAATTACACGCACAAACAGCGGCCTAGAATTATCTTGTTTTCAAATTATTCGCTAAAAATCTTTCTTTAATTGTACTGTGAATTGAACATGTTACTCTCAATAATAAGCAAGTATAGTTTACTAAGTATTTTACTTTTGTCATATTTCCTGTTTGATATAAACTGATCTGAAAATACATGTTTTTATGATAATAATAATAATAATAATAATAATAATAATAATAATATATACACACATACGGTCTTTAGCGGGCCGCGTCGATAAAAAGCTAAATTTACATAATAAAAAAAGTTATTTGTACATAGAAACACAAGTATTCAGATATCTATTTTATTTGGTAAACAGAAAAATGATAGATAAGAATGACTTGATATGATTTGTTGTTTCATAATGATAATTTATCAGTTTCTCAACATTTAATGGAATTCATGCAGTTGCGCACAAGGTTATTGGAATCAGCATTCATGTATAGCTATACCCAGAGCAAATGAGAATAGTATAGTATAGTATTATATAGTATATAGTATTAGTGCAAAAGTGAGTCTGTTAGTAACCATCCGTTTTTGTAAATATTCACACATGACAAAGTAAAATGAAACAAAGAATGTGCACATTATTCTGGTAAACTTTTCCATATTGAACAAATTTCTCTTTTCTATAAAATATTCACAGAACTCTGCTTCAGAATATTGACTGCTAGTTAGTTAATTAAAACCATGATCAGTTGAGAATGGTTTAAATTAAAATTAAAATTAAAACGGATATCTTATCAAACTAACCTTAGCTTAAAATTTTAAAACAGGTATCCCTGTAAAGATATTATTCGATATATATACGAGAATGTTTTTGGAGTTCACAATTTGCATGACATCGTCTTGAAAAGACGGTTACGGGCCTCATCAATTTACCTTGCAGGTTTACTAACTCCTGCTGATAGAGTTGTGCATGCAAGATCTATATGGACATACAAAAGTTACAAACATTCCACCACTCCTGAAATATATAAATTACACAAACAGCTGAAATTACCTGAGGGCACCCAACCAGTTTACGGGTATACAAAATGTCTGGTCTATGAATCCAGCAACTCCTGAGATATGGGTGACTGTCATCGAAATATAGACACACGGATATATGTCGTGGTAAAACAATATATAACAAGAACGTTATGAAGTTATACAAGATCTATAGACACCCAATATTTAAGGTCAATACATCCGATCACTCCTTAGATATGTATGATTTTCAACCCAAATATAGACGCACGGTAACAGTTGTATAGGTGGCGCCATCAGTGTTGTACAGGGGATAAAATTATTCAAATTCTATGGACATACAAAATCTCTTGTCAATACACTCATTGACTCTTGAAAGATGCGCGATGTTCACCAAAAAAATAGACGAACGGATGGACGAGCCGCAAAATATATTCGAGGTGGCTTGCCCATGCAGTTTTGCATTGTGTTCGAGATAAAGATGTCCATACAGGGTCTATGAACATGCAAAATCTCAGGTCAATATATCCAACGACTCCTGAGATATATGTAAATGGACCCATGCAAGCGTAGGTGGATCAAGGCAAACGCGAAACGTCAGCGGTCAAAACAAAACGATAGGACATCATTTCTCATATATGACCCTGTATATAATTGTGCCAAATTTCGGAAAATTGTACTTCTCTGGTAAAGATCGCCGGGGGGGGGGGGGGGCAGGGGGATGGATACAGAACACAATACAGAATACAAAAAAAAAATATTTGTATGTATACATACACGACCATCACACCATATTTTTGCACGTTTATAAAAACTATATTTATAGAATATTAAAGCTTGCAAGGTGTGTTCGATCTTAATAGACTATGGGGAGGTGCCAGGGGATTTTTTTTTTCTTTTATTAGTACATTTGACCCCTATGTTTGTGTAGTTGTATACATGAATATAGGTATTTGTAATTCTGGATTTGTGTAGTTCTGAGATTTGAAGATTTGATCCCTTCACATGCATACAGACATATGAAAACTCTCTTTCGTGCCTACGCGGGTAAATAATTTAATTTCATCAATCACTCACATTTGAGGACAAACATCGTGAAATTTGCTCTGGTATGTGTTTGCAAACATTCTTTCGCATTTTTCTAATAATTAACATATCTTTTGTCATATTTTGTTTGATAATTCGTTCGTAATATTTAGATTATATAAGCTACATATACAAAATATAAATACAAACTATATATAATACAAAGTCGAGATCAGCCAGTTAAAGTTCACTCTTAACATTAAAAGACACTGTTTCTGATGCCTTTGTCCCTTGGCCATATAAACTGCTTTACAGTTGGGTTTATACAGGCCATATAATGGCTGACGAGGAACGTTTGATCAATAGTTTGTGAAGTTCTAAAATTCCCTTAAAATATACCATAGAAGGTGCGGGTTTAAATCTAACAATTAAGAGCTGGCTCTGGTAAATGATGGACTTCTCTGTATATTCATAAAATAGATGGAGATTATCTTAGAGGTAACTCGCATTATTTAGGTTATCGGTATGGTCGCAGCGTGGTCGGTTGGGAGTGCAGGTGGTTACGCAACAGGTGACAAGAACAACCGGTCTTTTTGTGAGGAGCCATGCATGCAGTACTGACATGTGAAATATATTCTATATCTGTCTAAGCATATAACGCTCAGGCCAGGGTCATTGACCAGCTATACACAAATAGGCCGCGTAGGTGAGATCTAGGTTAACATATACCTGGTAGAGTCACTGACCATGCATGCATGCAGGGGGAAGCCCATAAGATAAATCCTGTAGATAATTCTTGACTACTTCAGGTAGGCTAATTTTACAAGTTCTTAGTTACTCCAGTTCCCTTTTAATAATTTATATAAGTAGGTATAAACTTAATAATAATTAATTAATTAATTAATTAATTAATTAAATAATTAATTCAACAATGATGTGAATATAGGTCATCTTAATATTTATGTTTTTAAATATAAATTAATCTTATTAATTTTGGAATATTTTTAATATGATGATGATGATGATGATAATAATAATAATAATAACAATAATAAAGATAATAATAATAATCATCACGATAACAATTATTATTATTATTATATTTATTATTAGTATTATTAGATTTAGTATTATATAAATAAATCATATTAATTTATCATTAATAAAGCAATTACCGCCAATTCCTAAAATAAAAATCGCTATAGTCTTAAACCTGTTACTTTGAAATAAATTGCAGTGACGCAAGTGTTTAAAGATAATTCAGCGTATATGTTTGTCCGCCTTTGCCATATCATTTATTATAATATTTTTAGGCAGGTTTCTGATTTGCCAGTAACATTAAATTTTTTTACAGTTACATTTGCCAGTAACTGTAAAATTTATGCCACAAGAAAAGAGACATTAAAAATTAATCTTCTGAAAAGATTTATACATGTTCAGAATTATCGATCGGTCTTACAGGCTTAATCTGGTAAGCATATGGAATTTCCGTTAATTCATTATATATGATGTATGTAGGCGTGTTCAGGTGGCCGGAGAACTGGGTGACCCCGTGTGTGATAGATATGTTGATGAGTTCTTACGGTCACAAAGCGCCATCTCGCGGTAAATGAAAGGTCAAGGCTGTTTTGAATGATTCAGAAGGCCCGAGCGCACTGAGTGAATATTGTTCGTATTATGTAAACCTACTTAACTCTGACACTGTCTGTGTAACCACAGTCAAATCCATGAGGTCTACAGATTCACGAGGAATACAGACTATATAAAGGTAAGATGGGGTGGTTAATGTACGATTTTTTGTCCGGAAGGGGGGGGGGGGGGCAGAATCGGACAAAGACCTTATCCGGGTTGTCCATCATTAATTAATACCAAATGGAACAGTCGTGGTACTTGGTTTAAAGATCGCTTAGTCGACTTTTTATCATTCAGTTTGCAAATTTCAATTTGTGGCTTCACAGGAGCATGGCCACATTTGCCCGAAAGTGAAACACAAACACAGGCTTCCCAAATCTCGTCCCCGTTTGCCAGAGCCAATCCCATAATATTCTGTGGGGTATGTGACTGTTTACCCCTCCCCCGCCATGCATTCCACCCCCAGGAAACCACAAATACTGACAGGGCACCTTATGAAGCTGTGATCACACAGGTAGAAGTTACAGCTGAATACTTATCAGATCATGTCTTTTTATTTCTCACAATTTGTAATGTAATGTGTGTACTGAACTGCCTAGACCCAGTTGTGGCTCTGTTAAATGAACAGAGCCACAGCACTTCGCCTTCATTCACTTAGCATTCGGTCATACATTGAGTCAAACTTTTCTGTCTGACGAGAAAATTACGCTCCGTCAACTTCTCATTTCTAGGCCTACCTTGGCTTAAGATGATTATGCACCCATCGGCCAAAAAAATTTGAACTGTCGATCTATTTTAACCATGTTACAGGGTAAATACCACTTGGGGAGTACTGGATGTACGCAGACAGTTGTCAACGCTCACCTTCACCTTGGCCTCTGTTCACGTGATAACTGACCGGCTTGCTTCCCATAGTGCTTCCTGAGTGGCGCCCATTGCAATGTGTCCTTTAATACCCAACAGCTACCAGTGCCGTGGCAGGCAGGCAAAGCGTGCCGCAAGTTTAACACCATTAGGGGCAGTGCCATAAAATGCGTTTGTAAGCAATTTTTCCCAATAAAATTGTTTGTACTCACACATTTTATACAGAAAGGGAAGAACAAAACAAACAAATCTGAATGTAAACCAATATATTTACCAATTTAAAGAAAAAAAGTTTTAACCTTTCAAGTGAAACAGGTTTGTTAGCGTCACTGCTCCCTCACTGTCACTATGAATACGTATAAACAATAAAGATGTGTGTATATAAAAATAAATATGTATTTTATATATATATATAAGCAAATGAATCTGGGGAAAAGCTTGAGTTAAAAACTTGATAAAACCTGGGGTAAAACATGGATAAAATACTTTTTAACTTAAAATGCTAAAGTTTTCATCTACTGGGTTGGGTAAAACATTTTTACCAAGGTCAGAACTGTCAGATGTGGGGAAGGGTTTTATAGGATGTTTCTGCATTGTCTGAAACTCTGATTAAGATAATCATGTACCATCGAAGTGTACCTAGGGCAGAACACAAGGTTGTTAAGGCACACTATCTTGTGCTCTGTCTTGGACACACAGTTGAGCTGTTTTTCAGGGATATCACTGTGCTTTAGGAGTCTTTTAGGCAGTCATTGTAGGGCTTCTTTGGTCAAGGTTGCTTCTATGGCCTTATGCATTTTGCAAACACACCATAGTGCAGTTGAGGTTACATGCAAATATAGCCCATATGTTGCCTTTGTCCTGTCCAATAATGTAAGGTCTTTAGCGCATTAGATTTGATGCTGACCTTTAGGTTTGCCCTGTACCCCTGACCATCAATTCCAGGTTTGATACTCACCCTTGCAACTCTTAAGTCCATTAGACAGCACAGCAACTTCCTTTCCCGGTAAATAATATTTTCAAATTCAGGCTTCCGTCAGACCAAACACAACAAGTATTTAACTTTCCATCATATTCACGTTTTGCATCAAGGATCTTTCTTTATGGTACAGCCTGTTTTGTTCTAACATATTAACGTTGACATTTTAACTTTTCCAGGATTTGTTGACCCAAGTCCTAACCATGGCTGAGGAGCCAATTGGAGAGGGCATGTTGGGCAGCTCTACATTGGATGCCATCTTGAAAGGTCGTCTGGATCACCAGACATACAATAAAGGACAAACACTGGAGCCCCCGTTGGTATTATCCTCCGGAGACAGCGATAACAATACCTCAGGGCTGGCAGAACTTAGACCTCCATCAGATTTTGAAAGTGGTTCAGAGGAAGTTATAGACAGTGATGATGAGGATGATGATGGTGAGGATGATGATGATGATGACTATGATGAGGAAGTAGTGTTGAGTAGTGATGATGATGAGGAGGAGGAGGCAGAGGATGTAAGTAGTGATGAGGAAGATGAAGATGAAAGTATAGAGGATGCTGATGCTAATGATAATACAGCTCAGGATGGTGCTTCTGATGTTGGTATTAAGAATATTGATGAGGAGGATGACAAAGATGTGCTTGGTTCTTTGGGTAATGGGATCACTTATAATGATGGACAGGTGTGTGATTCCTCTGTCAGTTCACAGAGTAACGAGTCTCAGGATAAACCTCATATCAGTACCAAAATGGAAGTGTCTGAAACTCAGAACGAGGAGCAGAAGCTAGACTTAAAGGCAGAAGATGAGCTTACAGACTTGAAACTGGCAGAGGAGGTTAAAAATTTACATGCGGATTTATCATTGCTGAACAGTGAAGCAAGTAATCTCATGTCTGGCATCCAGGCAGAAGATGTAACATCTGACTTCAAAGACGATAAAGGATTGTTTGATTTCAAGGTGGATAGCACTATTGATGATGATCATGAACCATCAAGTACACTGGATACCTCTGCTATAAGTTCAGAAAAGTTAACAGAGGGCAAAACAGGCTCTGGGGAAGTGCCTGCCAAGAAAAAGAGGAAAAGAAAGAAAAAAGGGGAGGGGGAAAGTGTCAGTAAAAAGAGGGTAAAGAAAGATAATAATGAGAAGAAAGAGAAGAAACCAAAAGGTGAAAAGAAAAGAAAGAAAAAAGACAAGTCAGAATCACCGGACAATGAGAAAACTAAAAAGAAGACATTTGAGAGGAAAAACATCAGGTAAGCAATACCAAATATTATTAATGTAAAATTTCTTTAATTTTACTGTTATTTATTGTCATACCAGAGAGCACTTGGGGAGGGCATACCTCTACCAGCTTCATTTTCTTTATTATTTTTTATTTATATTTTATAATATTTTTTTTTTGGGGGGGGGGTAACCGCCTCCATTTCCGAAATGCCCACTTAACTAAGTATATGTACAACTTCAGAATTCCATTCCAGTTTCAGTCTTTATGACAAGGCAGTATCACACACTTCCTCTCATTTATATCCTGGCATCAACCAAGCTCGGTAACTACTGCACTTGCAGGCCCTGGGTTCCTTATTTTCCCCATTGCTTGGTCATTCCACAGAGGAACCCCAAAAGGGGCACTCGTTTGTGAGTGAAACACGGCCATTGGGCATGACCTTCCCATTAAGCCAGAAGAGTGCTCACCCTGCATTGGGGCCGACTGAAAATCCCACCTCCTTGGCTGGGATTCTAACTCTTGATCTCCTGACCTTGCTTTGAGGCTGACTTAAAAATCTCACCGCCTTGGATTTGAATTCTCGATCTCCTGACCTGGCTTTGAGTCCTGTGCTCTACCCTTGAGCTACACTAGCCAGTCTCATTGTCTTGTTTCACATTTAGACCATGGATCAATTCAATTGTTCTTTTGCTATAGCCCACCCTTCCACAAATTAAATCAGTTTATTCAGAACGTTAAGGGATATTGTGCAGGTGAACAGACTAAGATGAATTGAGCAAGCTAAAGATGTAATTCCGCTTCTTCCTGCCCACACTTCCACAAAATAGAGAACTTTTGGAAATATCACATGAATGTTGATTCTTGATGTTGATTCTTGATGGAGATTCATTTTTTTGTGTGCACAAAAGAATATATTGTATATATATAAATTCTTTAGGTTTATTTTTGCAAAGCCACTTTAGTTGTTGTTGATTATTTCTGGGTGCTTAAAATATTGTTTCTAAAGGTCGCATTCCATATGAGCGTATGCAGTATGTGCTAGGTATGCATACACAGCAAGGAATTGCGATTTCATTTAAATACGTATCGTGTGTGTGTGTATATATATATATATATATGTATGCATAAGTAGCAAGTTTTGATCACCCAGGGTAGTGATTGAAAACATATGCATGGGAACGGAAGGGATCCAAAGTTTGATGTCGATGACAGGGAGTTCCTCTGACAGACAACTTCTCTGCTCCTGTAGCTTTATACTTCAGGCCTGATCTTGTTGCATACATACAGCATACACATACATGTATTAATGGAATCACAGGGGTTCCTTTTCTAGATGCATTATGCATATATGTACTACATACACATATATTGGGATGCAAGGTTTAGTTGGGATGGCCAGAGAAACATCTCAGAAAATCTGATCAACTGGCTCCTGTGGCTAAGGAGTAGAACACAAGATTCTAACCCAGGAGATTGTGATTGACATTTTCCCAGGATGTGCCCTCTGCAGGCTTAATGGGAAGGTCATGCCCAACGGCTGTGTTTCACTCACAAATGAGTGCACCTTCTAGGGGTCCTAAGTGGTATGAACCCAGCAATGGGGTCAATTACGCTTCCAGGGCTCAAAGGTGCCCTTTGGAATGGAATTCTGCAGATATAGCAGAAGTTGGCAATTTATAAAATTTTAGACAGTTTCCTCCACTTATAAGGCATCTGTGATGTAGATCATGCAGACTTGACTCCTGAGTTTACATTTGCATGGACTTGGTATCACAGGGCAAAAACTCAGACCTACTATAGCTTGAGTCCAGATTTGGAATGCAAATCTTTTTATCTAGTTTGCTGAAGAGTTGTGTGAACTTTTTGGACCTAGTTTTTTTATTCTACAGCAAAGACCGAATTTATAATGTTTCCCTCCAAGGAATGACTTTCAGATATAGCCCCATATTCTCTTTGGCCTTATGCTCGTGTGAAAGCATAACACAGATTCAAACCTACTTGGGTCAAACCGCTTTGCCCGTTTTGTTTTGGAAATGTTTTATGTGTGAACAGGTGATCAGACTAAGGGAAAGTGGGTTTGGATTCACAGCAGAAGGGCTTAGCTAGCTTGTGTGGACTTTACTACTTTGTTACACTGTCAGTCGTTGTGACAAATACTGCTGTATAACATCATTTTACATGAGTAGCTGCATTACAGGAAAATTTTGCGAGATGATCAGCTGGAAGCAGAGACACTGGCAGCTCAGAAAGAGGAGGAAGAAAGGAAACAGCGGCTGCAGGAGCTGCGAGAACAGATGCTGCAACAGGCTGCGGAAGCCAGAGCCAGCAAGATGTCAGAGCTGAGACTCCTCTTAGAAAGTATGTTCCAGTTATTAGCTCATAAGTATACACTAAACTGCAACAGATTTGTGCAAGTTAAATTGTAACTTTGATTAAGATTACTTGCATAATAAGGTTTTAATGGTATCAAACCAAACAAGGCCCTTGCTTTCCCCTTATTAAGACATATTGAAATAAATGCAAATAAGTTTTGTGTTCTGTTGATTATTGCACATTGTCATTTGAATATAAATAATCTGTGTCTGCAGATATGGAATTCTTGGTGCTTAATGGTATTCTCTGTGTGGTAGGTGTTGCTGAAACTGGTCTAAATGTTAGAATAGACATTACTGGAAGATTAAGAGACAGTTTCTTCATTATTGAATGGATTTTTCAGTGCTGACTGTGGAATGGATATTTAATACCTTCTTTGGTGTCACCGTACTAACTTATTCACGTAAGATTCACTAAATTCACTTTACAGAAATGATCAATGGTACTTCAATGTATCAATTGGGAGTTTTTTTTATGGAAATATTTAAAGCTATCATCTTTATACATTAAAGGGGCCAAATCACCTGTCTGACCTTTTTAAACTAAAGGTAATCCCTTGGAGCTTTCATAAAATTAGGCCAGAAAATGTGGATATCATTGCACACAGGTTTGTTGTTTTGTTTATATCCATATGTTTAAAATAAGTGAGGCCCCGCCAAAATAATAAAAAAAATTCAACAAGCGCATCTGGTGGCAAGTCAGATAAGCCAGAGCTTTTCAAATGGTGTTTTGCAACAAGTGACCTTCCTACCTCCGCATATATGCAACCTGCCATCTCTGGTTACATGTTTTTTCAGTTTGTCAACAGTGCTGTGTTTACAAACATGATGTTGTTACAAGCCAACATCCTTTTACGAATGCCTTATAAGAATTTTATACAACTAAAATTCCCCTTAGATTGTTTATATATACACAGAGGAAGCCAGAAATCACATAAATTCTTTTTCAAAAGGTAGGTGAATGGGCAGCTTATAGACATATTTCCTGTTTGAAGTAATGAGTACTGTAATAGCCCCTTTATTAAAAAAAAAACTACTTTGTGCAACCTGAAACATCATTCATGACCATCTAGTCATAAATAATGTGTATATTATAATGGTAAAATTTTATATAAGTGTAATTGGTAAAATTCAACCCAAAACCAGTAAGATTCAGATTTTAACATTTATTTGAATTATAGGATAAATGATTTTTCTAATTGCAATTGAAGCAGTTTTTTTAGTGTTTTGAATGTTATAGGTTATTTCCCATGAAGTTGTCATAATTATATTTTACTGTACTTGCTACAGTTCCTTGTTGATGTAATCATGATTCTGTATATAATATATGTATCCCCTTTAGTGATGCACCAGCACAGTTCAGGTTTGGATGTCCAGTAACATGATCTGTGGAATTCCTGTCCTATCTCTCCAGTAATTTTGAATCAGATTTCCGTTACATGTTTATTGCTGTGGCCATAAAATGAAGCTTAAGTTATACAAATATTGTTTTATAGTTGAAACATAAGAGGCTAGGGGTTAAGCTTAACAAGTTTATGCAATATAGTAATACAGTAAAGGTCCAAAAGTTTTCAGGTGAAATATCACACATTGATGATAACATGAAAAAGCTCTGCATCAAACATAATTTGTAATTATTTCCTCAGTAGGTACCATCAGTTTTTAGAGGAAACTGAGTTTTATTGATTTTGCAGTTTCTAAATTTGTTCACAGTGTTTCATAAAGTTGTTAAGAATGGGACATTCAAAAGTATTTGGAAAGCATGAAAATTAAACTATGGATTATAATGAAACCTCTTCTAATGCCTTCATAGGTTCAGCATTCACCTAGAAACAAAATCATCTTCTCAGGGTCCCACTATTTATGCTATTTATACCATATATTTACAATATCCTCTGAGGATGACCACCTTTTGTGGTGTTCTTCATTGGGAGGTACATGTATCCTGTATTTCCACATAATTTATGAAAAGCAGCACATGAAGAAATAATATGTTCATCATGCATGCTGCATAATTAAACAGGCATACTTTTTATTGGATCTAACTTTTATTCCATAATTCATATGTCAATAATTGTTACCCTTTTTTTCACAAGTAGCACTGTAGGCCCTGTTTACAAATTTTTAAATATTCATAATATTTCATTGAGAGTTGATAGCATGATAATAAAGCATTAAAAAGTTGACAGTAACTTCATACATTTATTGAAATAAAAATTATATGGCCACATTGTTACTTTAGCCAGGGGTTTTCATTTTAACTTATTAATCTTATTTGAGCGATACTTCCCAGTGCATGCTTTTAACCAAGGGAAGTTTGGCTCTATCAAACTATGATCTCAAATGTTGACAGCGACACTGCAAGATGGTGTACAGGGGTTGGAAGACGGGGGTTCCCCGGCTGACACCTTACCGGAAGCCGAGTTTGGCCCAGAAAGTTAGTGGATATCTCCGTTACATTTATCAGCTTTGCTTGACAGGGCTGTTGACTGGCCTTGCTGGTCCAGTAAGCTTTAAAGCTGTAGCTGCTACTCTGTGGCATGTGTGAGTGAATGCATGAGGGGCTCGACTGCATGAAGTAGCAATATTAGAGTACAGGGATTGGGGCAGAGTGAAAGCAGAGCTCATTTCGGAAAATATAAATCATCCTAGAAACCTACTGTAGGATGATGACATGAGTAGTTTCTCATTCCATTGAGTGTTAGAGCCATGTAGACTAAATCAGTGAATGGATGGATGGAGATTAAAAGAATGAAATTTGTGTTTTTGTGAGGCTTGAAATGTAAGGATCTGACTGTGTATATATGATCAGATGTGGGAATACGATGGTGGGACTGAGAGACAGAATGTGTCGGGATCATATTTTGGAGCTGTGACAGAAGATGTGTGTGGATTAGATTGTTGGACTCTGGGAGAGGATGTGTAGTGATCAAATTTTGGGGTTGTAAGAGAGGATTGGTCTGTGAGAAAATTTATGTGGAGAACGATTGTGGCACAGTGAGAGATGGTATAAGGGAATTAGATGATGGCACTGTGAGAGAGAATATGTGTTGAACTGATTGTGGGAGCTTTGAGAGAAGATGTGTAAGGATCAGATGATGGGACTGTGGGAGAGAAGATGTTGGAATCAGATGTTGGAGCCGTGAGAGAAGATGTGTTAGGATCAGGTGGTTGAACTGTGAGAGATAATGTGTGGGGATCGGTTGGTGGGATTGTGAGAGAAGATATGTTGGGATCAGAAGATGGGGTTGTGAGAGAAGATATGTGGGGATCAGATGGTGAGGCTGTAGGGAGAATGGTTGTAGAACTGCTTGTGGGTTTGTGATAGAAGATGTGTGGGGATCAGACGGTAGGGCTGTGAGAGTGGATGTGTGGGGATCAGATTGGGTTGTGAGAGATGTGTGGGGATCAGATGGGGTTGTGAGAGATGTGTGGGATCAGATGGGGTTGTGAGAGATGTGTGGGGATCAGATGGGTTTGTGAGAGATGTGTAGGAATCAGATGGGGTTGTGAGAGATGTCTGGGGATCAGATTGGGTTGTGAGAGATGTGTAGGGATCATATGGGGTTGTGAGAGATGTGTAGGGATCAGATGGGGTTGTGAGAGATGTGTAGGGATCAGATGGGGTTGTGAGAGTTGTGTGGGGATCAAATGGGGTTGTGAGAGATGTGTGGGGATCAGATGGGGTTGTGAGAGATGTGTAGGGATCAGATGGGGTTGTGAGAGATGTGTGGGGATCAGATGGGGTTAGGGAGAGATGTGTGGGACAGATGGGGTTGTGAGAGATGTGTAGGGATCAGATGGGGTTGTTAGAGATGTGTGGGGATCAGAAAGGGTTGTGAGAGATGTGTAGGGATCAGATGGGGTTGTGAGAGATGTGTAGGGATCAGGTGATTGGCTTGTAAGATAAAATGTGGGGGGATCAGATGGTTTGCCTGTGATATGAATACTAGATGGTGCATTCACAAGCTAGTGCAAGGTTCACTGGTGAATCTTGTGGATGTACCGGTATTTGCTTTTTGACATTTTTATGAAAGATGTGATCAAGCGGTCAGCTTGGTCACCTATCTGCCAAGTTTTGTTTTGGGCTCATGCAAACACCAAAGTCCCTAACATTATTTTTGCAGAGGAAGAAATATTCATCATCCATGAAGCATCCTTGTGGTTTGAAGAAACTAATTGTTCTTATTGTGTCTCCCCATTTGTAGAACAACTCTTCATCAGCTGTTTTTTATGGATTTTTTGCTTTGAAAATTGAAGACAAAAATATGTACAGTTCATGTTTATAGGGATATTCACAGCACCCCTCAAAACTATGGCAGACCCATACTGTTAGATACTGTATATCCACACCTATTTGTCCACACCTGTATGTCCATACCTGTATGTCCACACTTGTTTGTCCACTCCTGTTTGTCCACACCTGTATGTCCACACATTCACATTATTCATTGCTTGGAGGCAGCTTTTAAGCTTAGTTTGCATGCATAATGTTTTGAATATACATTTGTTGACATGGAGAAACTAAGTTTCAAAATTATATGCTCAAATGTTACCTGCCTAGATATGAATAGCTTGAAATCATGTTGATGAAACTCTTTTCAACACACAGCACAAATATAAACTTTGCACAGAGCTACACCTTTAGTTTCTGATTGACAACATAAAAATTTATTAAGGCTGCAGTTTCACTTTCATCAACTGTATTTTGTTCACTACTTGTAATGCACAGTCTTTCTGATTTTTCAGCTGACTTTGTTCTTTTGAACAGCTGTACAGTGTCTCACATGTTATAATTTATTTGTGAGCTTTAAAGCTAGAAAATTATAAATGAACATTGAAAATATTTAGACAAAGCTACTGCAAATTCCAAATGTACTTGATACAGGGCTTTCAGTAGGAAATAAAACTGTAAAGTCCAAGACACTCAGGCCAAAAGTTTAGTGTGTCAAATTGCAATATGATGCATCTTATGTGAGGTTATGTATGTAAAATTTTGAAGGGTTGTGGAAAATTGTTACTTGTAGACATTGCATTATTGTATGATTATTTGATCAGAATGAAACTTAAGGGTCTGTTATCAGTACAGTGTTTTCACAATATTCTTGTTTTTGAGGTAGTTAGTAGTGGTATGTGAATGCTACAAGAGCCAACTTAATCCACTTAATCCAACACTAAGTATTTTTGCATGTCAGGTTGGATGCTTTGACCCCAAGAAATGAGCATCCAACAGAGATTTTGTGGGTCACAGGTGCTTATCCCCACTTTCCTCAAAGCCCTGTTGATAGGTTAAGATGTAGGCAAAATAATGAATATATTAAAAAAGTTATGGGAGTGTGCAGGTTATCCTGTTAAATGTGGGTGTCTGGTATACAGGTGTCCATATGAAATGTATATAAACCTTTACATTTAAAAGATCAGCAATGATGTAAGTATCTCAAGCATCAGTTTCATGCATAATTTTAAGGATTTCTGGATATTTTGTTAAGGAACAAGAAACATATCACTGTCGGAAGGTAAAGCACCTGACATTTCTTAATACTGATGTAAAGGTTACTGTTGATTGGACTGGGATTTGAATGTTTAATCATGACAGCCCTTCTGGCATGATCTGACCACTGGAAGAACGGAATGTGTCACTCTCATGTTGGACGCTGATGGGCCAGGGTTTTGGGGTTGGGGTGTTTGTTAGGCCCATCAGCGACAAGTTTTGGACTAGTACTGAAGGCATGTCCTTTTTTTTTGGAAAGTATGACCTCCCCAATTTAAGTTGACATCTGTTTCCTTTCCTCCCCCCCCCCCCCCCGTCCAATTATTCCTTTCAGAAATTTGTCTTCTTGTGGATGTGGTGTTTATATATATGGTGTTAGTGGTTCTGCACAGGAGAATCAAATAACTGGGCACTAGTGGCACATTTTGTTCAGAATGTTTTATTCAAGTGTATTAACATTACTAATGGTCTCACTACTTCACCTGAGATGGTTGACATTACCTCACTGTCACACATCTTCTTTCCTTAATCTTCCTGCAGAAGATGAAGAATCAAAGGAGGATGGTGACTTGCTTATGCTTGGAGATAAAAGTGAAGGTAAGAGTAATCCTATGTCCAGTTCATAAAGAAGGCTAATACATTTTTCCTTCAGACCTCCATGATTTTCTGTGATCATTTCACAGGAAATAATAAAGTGGAAATGGAAGTAAGATAAAAGGCTTTTGGTGTTTAAAACTTGTGAATGCATTGAGGGATATCATCAGAACTTTATATAGTATTATCAGATCCTAATGTGATTGGATTGTTAACAAAAAAATCATAGCCAATGAAAGGCAGGTATTTGTACCTATTGTAAATAAATACATGTCTGACTCTGTGTGGTCCAGGGGTAGAGCACAGGAGTAGTGAGTTCAAATCACAGCTCAGAAAGAGCACTCTGCAGGCTGAATGGGAAGGTGGGATGGCTGTGCCTCACAGTCATGTATCACTATAATGCAGCTTTTGGGATTCCTGGATGTTTTAACCCTGTGATGGCGTTGATTAAATGTTTAGGACCTGCAGGTGTGGTAGACATCGGGCCCAGGTGACACCAGGAAACAAAATAACATGATAGGAAGCGAGTGCTGCTGCCCTGTCACATAGTCTCAAACCAAAATGGAACTCAGCTGATGTAAATGCACCAAAAATGGCTGCCACTGACAATAAGAGGGAATTATTGTTTGAATGATGTCATAACATGCTGTGATTCCCTGTGAAATCACAGAAAAACATGTTGCCTGTATGTTGGATTCTGCAAACCAGTGCAGTCAGAACATCTGTGCCAAACTGCTGCTACCTAATAGCTGTTATAAAAATATTGAATATTTATCAATCATCTTCTTAGTTATCTTTTGCAAGTAGTCAGAAGAACATTTCTTGGAGTTTTCATCTGTAAATTTAAGCACTCATTGAGGACCTACTATAGATAAAGACATTTCTTTCAATATATTTTTCTGTCATGGCCGTTTCTGTGGGTTTAGAAGGACAAACAGACAGGACAATTTTAGTAGTATATAGATAGATTGAGGACATACTATTGATATAGATATTTATTTCAATGGCCATCCTAAATATATGTTCATTACTCCTTGTGTTTAAAGCAGAGAAGCCACCAGCTGATGTGATTGACATATCAAGTTCTGAGGATGAGATTGTAATGGTCGGCAGTGACCAAGAGGAAGAGAGAGGGGAGGACCCCAACAACAGTGGTTGCCATGTCAACGACAGCATGAACCAGCCGGACAAGGAAGGACGAGTGTTAGTGAATGTGGGTCACCCACCAGAAGAACCAGATTTGTTCCTGGCTCCCCAGTTAGCACGGGCGGTAAAACCCCATCAGGTCTGTATAAACGACAAGCAATTCATATCATTTAAAGCTAAAGTGAAAAAAACAGTGAAAATATAATAGAATAATGTTACGTCATGAACAAGTTTATGTATCTACCAAAACAGAGTTTTGCAGATACTATGTTTTCACACGGGTTCCGCCAACATGTTTGTTTCCAGAAATCTCCTCTGAGTCCTCTCCCTTGAACTGATCTTTCCGAAACCCAGCAAAGTTATTGGGTCACATGTGAACTGGTGCCTAATAAAGACTGATTGCGCCGCTTCCAATCCTTTTCATGCAGTATGCATCTGGACTGATATTGTGCATGTCAGTAGATCATGGATACCTCCTTCTCATACTAGATTCTGGTGGCATCATCTACAACCATTTTCACATGGCATCCATCCATGCGTGTGCCATCTGTTTGTCTTAGTAGTTGGTTCAGTGTATTGACCTGTGCATGTCCAAAGATCTCTGATACCTCCATGTCGTGCTTAGGACTTGTGGCGCCATCTGTAATTGTATTTGCGTGGCATCCATCCATCCATCCACTTGCTTTGGGTGAAAATCACTCCTATCTCAGGAGTTATTGAATGTAGTGTATTTGTCTGAAATTTGGTATGTACACCTGTCATTTAGAGCTTTGATGTAGACTAGATAGGTGGTGCCATCTACCGTCCTGTTTTAAGCGAATACATTGATGCCCTTTTGTCAGGAGGGGTTTTGCCATATTAGCCTGAAATTATGCATGACCATCCATCTGGGAGAGTTTTCTCATTGACCAGACATTTAGCAACACCTACCTGCCCACTGCTTTGGCCACCAAAAAACAGATTCATCTCATATTCATCTGTAGATCTGTTTCTGGTGAAATTGCACATATATGAGGAATTTAATTGGCATCTCTGATGCCACAAATTTGGAGTCATGTCATGTCAGGAACAATCAGTGCCTAACTTTACCAGAGCCTCTTTGATTTGGCAGATACCTTGTTGTTTGTTGACTGCTTGTTTTCTTGTTTCTTGGTGAATTTATCAACAAAAAGGTAATTTTTGATAAATATTTATTTTGTAGTAATATTTTAATGTTCATAATATCTTGTTAAAATGGAAAATATGCACTTTATTTTTAGCTCAGCTGACTATTAGTCATCTGAGCTATAATCCTGGTCCATTGTCCGCTGTCCGTCCGTCTGTCTGTCCATCCGTCCTTCTGTCCGGATGTCCGTCCGTAAGACTGGTGTTTTTTTTCAGTGACGAATCTGAATTCAGCATACAGTTGGATGTCCCCAAAATCTCCTACCATGCTGAAAATTGGGTCAATAGGACTTCGTTCCTTTGAGATATTAAGGAAAAACCTCAATTTTTTATTAGAAATCTATTTACACACTTCAGGACTGCCTAATATCAAAATCACTTATCTGGTTTTCTTCATATTTACCATAAATATTCCTCTGTATAGTTCCTATGTACATGCCAGAAATTAAGTCAGTATTATTTAATTTAAAAAAGTTTTTTTTAAATATTGGCAAAAATATAAAATTGGTACCTTAAATTTTGCCCAACTTTTGCCACGGCACGTTTTTTTCCTGTAAGTACCGTGGATTTAATTTTCACAGCATGTACACATAAGGATTTAATCTGTTTAAATCTGAAATTTGAAAATAAAAGCTGCAAAATTAGGCTAGTAATTGAATTTTTTTGGAGGCTCTTGTTGTATTCCCTTACATTGTCAAGCAGTCCTCTTGGGTGACTGTAGGTCATTCAGTGCACATCTCTATGCTCCCCAGGCTGTTGGCATAATGTTAGATGTCCCAAAGATCTCCGTTCAAGCTGAAAACTGGGTCTTTGCGACTTTGTTCCTTTGAAAAATTCAGGAAAAACCTCATTTTTTTATTAAAAAACATATTTTCACACTTCAGGACTGCCTAATATCAAAACCACTCATCTGTTTTTCCTCATATTTACCATAAATATTCCTCTATATAGTTCCTATGTACATGCCAGAAATTAAGTCAGTATTATTTAATTTTAAAAAGTTATGGGCCCAAACATAATGGACTTTGTAAAAAAATCAGGAAAGATATTTGGTCACTTAAGACCAAAAGTGTTAAAGTTAGGGACTTTTTTTCAGTAATACAACTTTAATTAATCAAAATTTAATTGTATACCAAAAATTAGATCAAAATCTTTTAATCTTTTAAATATTAGCAAAAATTAAAATTGGTACCTTAATTATTGCCCAATTTTGGCCACAGCACGTTTTTTTCCTTTAAGTACTGTGGATTTTATTTTCACAGCATATGCACATAAGGATTTAATCTGTTAAAATCTGAAATTTGAAAATAAAAGCTGCAAAATTAGGCTAGTAATTGAATTTATTTTGGAGGCTCTTGTTGTATTCCCTTACATTGTCAAGCAGTCCACTTGGGTGACTGTAAGTCATTCAGTGCAGCTCTCTCCACTGAGTTGAGCTTGATCAGGCTGTCTGCAGTTAATACCATACCACACGGAGCCTTTTTCTCTGGCAACCCTGCTCCCCCCCCCCCCCCCCCCCCACCCAACCCCCATTCTGTTGACAGACCTGTACTATGAACTAGATGAATCTTAAAATTAACAATTTTTTCAGCAACGAGCAGTAACAACGGAGACCCCTCCCCCCACCCACCCCTTCAATACACAGGACTAATAAACAAGATGAATCTTATCATTTTAATGTTAAATAAATTCTTTTTGATGAGACTTGGACAATTTTGATTGTTTTAAAGAAAAAAGTTCAGGAATTTAATCCTAATATTCAAATGTGATAAAATATTTGGATCTAATGTAAGTGCTAACTGACAAGATTTAATAAGATATAAATACTTTGTAGCATTTCATTTATATCTCTTAAAGTCGGCAGGGCCTAGGTGTGAATAACACTGTTAACTTAGTATTAAAATTAGGAATATTGGTCAAACCTTGTAGGATTAATTTTTAACTCATATGGCTATATATTTAACAGCTTTTGAAAACTTAATTACCTTCACACATTATATGTTTATGAAATGTTACTTTTATATAACACTAACCGTAGGCCTATTTGTTCCCTTGTTGCATCACTAAATGGTTTAGCTCATGTCCATTATTCTATAATTTACAGAGTTTCATTTTAGCAGGGCCATTTTCTCATAGCTTTTCTAATGATAATATACATGAAAAACCAAAAGAAATAAAAATAATTTGCAGTTACTAATATTTTCCAAAATTCAGCTGAGCGATGTGACCCATGGGTCCCTTGTTTAAATAGTATCATTTTGTCACACCATTGTCCATAACATAGATTGCCTATCCATCCTTCAAATTTTATCATTTATCACTCAAGTACAGCTTTTATTGAGAATGGTGACTTAAGTCATATTAAAATGAGAATTTGAAATATAAAATATGTTTAAATGATTAAATAGAAGTAGTGAACTCTTTGATAACTATAAAACAGATAAGTTATAGTTGAATATAGATAAGCTTGCAACAAGTATTGCTTTTTTTTACCACACAGCAGTTAGTAATGAAATTCAGCAGGATTGAAGAAAAGTCTGGTCTACCTCAGAGATCTTAAGTTAACATTTAAAAAAAAAATGTTTAGTTTTGAAATATAATATTTTTTACACACTTGCAGAAATTTTGCAGTCTCATTTCATATTGATATTAAATAAATGATAATAAATCTTGTATGTTCAAAGATTGCTATCATAATGATATCAGATCTTTCAAATGGAATGCCATTAATGAACAGTATTGTTCGTATTTACCTTGGGTCCCCTCCAATTATTGAGAATTTGTGCACATATTGTTCGATAGAATTAATTCATATGATAATTGATAACTTTGTGTAGGCTTTTAATATGTTCGAAATTGATCCTTTGCGAAACATTGAAGAAGTGGAAATCACAATGTTTTACCCTGTGAATATGAAGCCAACCACAGTATTTAAAGTATTAATCAGTCATTAATGTGTTGTTATACGCCCATCATATGACAGGAGTATTATGGTATACCCACCATCCGTCTGTCTTTCTGTCTGTCTGTTAACTTTAAGTGTGGCTGCGATAACTTTCCGGGGCATAGATAGATTTCACCATAACTAATTACCAACAGATTATTTTGCCTGAGTTTGATTATGGGCAACATCCACGCATATTTAATAAGGTCACAGGTCACTAGGCTACTTTAATGTGTTGCCACGATAACTTATGAAGAATATGAAGGATTTTGATAAAACACATCAGAAATGTTAATCAGTATAATGTCTCCCCTAAGTTTGAGCAAAGTCCATGCATATTTAATAAGGTCAGAGGTCACCACACTATGGTGGCAGCTAAGTTACTTTCCAAAAGTCCTATGGATTTTCATGAAACACATTATACATATTTACCAATAGTTTCCCACCTAAATTAAGGTCTCATCAAAATTCATGCATATTAATGAGGTCAGAGGTCACCAGATACATGATGGGCATATTATGCACGTTTGTGGTGCTCTTGTTATATTATTTATTTTAAATTTCAGATTGGTGGCATTCGCTTCTTGTATGACAATTTAGTGGAATCACTGGAACGTTATAAAAACAGCAACGGCTTTGGCTGTATTTTGGCTCACAGTATGGGACTGGGCAAGACGCTACAGATCATTTCCTTCACAGATGTGTTCTTAAGGTACACCGCCGGCAAGACAGTGTTATGTATTGTCCCAATCAACACCTTACAGAACTGGATATCAGAGTTTAACAACTGGCTGCCTGCTGAGATGGATCCTACGAGGCCTGATATGATTAATCGCAAATTTCCACTGCACTGGTTGAACGATAATCACAAAACAACTCAGTCACGTGCCAAAATTGTCAGTAAGTCAACACAAACTTTCCATTCGTCTGTATAAAAATATAACTTGTTAGAACAAGTTCTAATCACTAATATGAAAATTCATGTTCATAAATTATCAACAGCTGAGATTATTAGGTACATTAATTTTAATTTTATATGACTGTTCTACTTGTCTATCAATAAGTTTAATGCTTGGTTCAATAGATAAATGTTTAATCAGTTTTGTAACATATGTGAAATTTTGTGTTTATTTTCTTATTTTTGTGATAATGTACTTTTTGTCCACTAACAGATGAGAAAAGACGACTTTGTTATTATCTTGATAATTGTAAGACTGAAAGATCAGATGCACACTACATTGAGTATGAGTTTGGTGACATCCAGAAGATAGTTAAACAGTACCAATTTTAGCTACAATGCCTTAAGCATTCAGTCTGTTGACCATTATGATTTGTCATGGGATTCAGGTGTTGACAGTGTTTTTGTTTGTCATTACAGAGGAGTGGGCGAGTGGAGGTGGGATCCTGTTGCTAGGTTACGAGATGTATCGCTTGCTGTGCTCGAGAAAGATAGCACCAACACGGTCCCGCAAGAAGAAGGGAAATAACGATCCCGTTGTAATCGATGTGGATGAAGAAGACAAAAATAAAGCTTTTATGATGGGTAGGTTAAAGGATTAATACAATGTTTGTACACTCTTTAAAATCCTTAAACTTATGAAATATTAATGTGATATTCAATTAAAAAAATCTAGGCTGTTAAAACTCATACAATTTCATAGAATATTGTAAAGGTGGAAAAAATCATGATATTTGTCAGTTTTGATTGCTTTGCTGTTTTGAAAATCTTTCTCCTCTCATATTCCATCATTGAATCAGACATATTGAGTTCATGGATTCAGGGTTAACTATATAAAGACTGGGTTTGTACACTCTTTCCAGTCCTTAGTAATTTTTTATATATGAAATATGATATTTAAGTAGTTAAATTTAAGGTCCCAAAGTTATGAAATTTCATACAACAGTTTAATGGTCATGAAAAATAATATTTGATTATCACGCAGTTTGAAACATCATTATTTGTTATCTCATTTCAACATGATTTTAGAAATATATGTGAACTACTCAAATGATTTCAATGTTTAAATATATCTCCTTCAGACTGATGCATCTAAGTTTTAAAATACTTGTTTGTTATTTTACATAATATATCTCTATAATTAATATAATATGTTAAGATGAATATCATGAATTATTTAACATCATATTTTTCATTCACAGAGATCCATACAGCATTGATGCGTCCCGGGCCTGACATGGTGATATGTGATGAAGGTCATCGCATCAAAAACAGTCATGCGGGAATATCACAGGCATTGAAGAACATCAGAACCAAGTGAGTCAAACATTACTTTCTTACATTAAATTAGGTGATCAGGTGACAGTGACCTGTTGTTCATGTATAGGAAATGGTTATAATTATGATCTGGCCAGTTAGGACAAACTGATGTTGAATGTTCTAGTAATGTATGCTGTACAATGACAAAAAAGACTGCTTAAAAATGGAATGTCTGACATTGAGAAATGCATGTCTTATTTTGAAAGCTTCAGTTGTCTTGCATAGATTGTTATCTGAGCGGAGATAGTTGTCCTGCAGAGATAATTATCTCCAGCTTTTTGCTGACTTTGTTTACTTATCAAACCACTGGAATTCATAGCTGAAGGGGCCCAGTTAATGAAAAATTAGAGCCCGAAATAGATAAAATAGTAACAGTTTCCTTCCACTGTCTGTGACCGTCTGTCCGTCTGTTAACTTTTAGTTTCACCATGAGAACGGACCAGAGCTTTGATGGATTTTCACAAAACTCATCATAACTACTTACCCATACATTATCTCACCCAAAATTCAATTTAAGGCAAAATCTACGCATATTTAATGAGGTCACCAGGATTCCTTTACAATATCACTGCAATAACTGATCAGAAATATGATGGATTTTGTGACTCAATAGAAATGTTAACCAATATAATATCACACCTGTGGTCAGAGGTCACCAGATTTTGGTTCCGCAATTGTGACTTACCAAAAATCTGATGGATTTTTATGAAACTCATTATAATTATTAACCAATACAGTTTCTCACCTGAATAATTCTCCGCAAAATTTGGGCATATTTAATGAGGTCAGAGGTGACAAGATCTGCGATAGGCATATTATGCACTATTTGCAGTGTTCTTGTTACATTTTGAAATTCAGCACTTAAAATGTCAAGACTTTTAGGAAATTTTCAATTGTCATGGTTAAGTCATGAAATTTCAATTGTGGGGTGTCCCAAAAAATGTCTACCATCCATACTCTTATTCTGTTGGTAAATGAATGATGATTTAATGAATGTCTGCAACCACAGAACCCTGAGTGAAATTTCAGAAGTGAGTGTCTGTTACAGGTCATTAATCTGTCCTTAAAAAAAGAAAACATAATCCTCAGCTTATTATCAGTGATATTCCATTTGATATACAATATTGATTTGGCTTTCTTACAGGCGGCGAGTTGTCTTGACTGGCTACCCTCTACAGAACAACCTACTTGAATACTGGTGCATGGTTGACTTTGTTCGTCCAAACTTCCTGGGTACAAAAACAGAATTCTGTAACATGTTTGAACGTCCGATAATGAACGGTCAGTGTATGGACAGTACCCCTCAGGACAGGCGACTAATGAAATTCAGGGCACATGTACTGCACAGCCTGCTGGAAGGCTTTGTACAAAGGTTAGTTATAGCTGAACATAACCATGTATTTAAATTTATGATTGTTTCTACTTTTTATAGGGGCAGTTTTGACTCTTTTAGTTATTTTATTCAACTTTTTTAATACAGTGGAACCTGTCTGAAAGACTACCTGTCTATTAAGATCACCATTGAGTGTTCTAAAAGTATTCACATTGGTTATAGATGGCCTGTCTTATAAGACCATCTGTGAATTAAGACCACTTTTGACCGGTCCTAAGTTTAGTCTTATTTCACAGGTTTCACTGTATATGCAAAATTTAATGGTAATACCAGCTGTTATGCTAAATCTAAAATAGACAGATGTATAGTTCAACCAATACGGAAGTGCCGTTATTGCAAAAGAGATCTACAGAAGTTCAGGATTGAGGCTAATTATCTTTCAGTATTGTTCAAAATACCATGTCTGAATTATTTTTAAGGAACCTGATGTGACGAATCCCTTATTGGATGATATAGCTCAAGAATTTCACAGGAGCACTAGCCTTATCATATATATTATAGTATTCCATTGACAGGAAACCAAAAATTTATTTTCTGAATGATTTACAGACGAGGCCACAAAGTGCTGCAGCTTGCGTTACCACCAAAGGAAGAGTACGTTCTGCTGGTACGAATGTCTGACATACAGAAGTCTCTGTATCGAACGTTCATGGAGTCTATCAAAGAGAATGGGCTCCTGGCATGGGCCAATAGTAATCCACTGAAAGCTTTTGCTGTGTGCTGTAAGGTAAGTGCAATTGCGAACTTGTACTAGAACCCAGCACTGCTGCCATTATGCCAGCCAAGTTAAGATTAAGTCAAGCCAGCCGAGTTTATCAGGAGGCATGGACAGTATTTCATTAAGCCAACGTTAGCTGATTTTGTGCAGCTCAGTTTGGCTTGAAAAAAATTTAATACAAAAAGATAAATCTTTACAATTAAAAACGCCCAAAACAGTTGTTCAGGTTTTGTTTTTTTCCTTTGTTTCTTGTTAATGAAAGGAAACAGTGTGATTGTTGAAGTATGAAAATGTTGGCTTATGAAACCACCAGGAATAACTATACTTGATATTAAATCAAAAACTAGTTAAATGTCAAATGGGTGCAATATGTCACATGTAATATAGATATTGTTTGGATTAAAATGGATAGTTTGTAACATCATCAATTGAATAGGCTTTCAGGTCAGTTTAAGCCAGTCAACATTTTGCAAGTCGAGTCGATCCACGAAATTTTGCTTACTACTAAATTCAGCCTTTTTGTCCAAGCAAGTCACATTTGTGTGGCTGACTCGGCTCTGGGCTCATAAGTGTACCTTGTTAGGTTTTTAGTGTACAACCCTGCACTTTGGGTTAAAACAGACCATAAAATATAGATATATAATGTAGTTCATACCAGAAGAGTTTCTCTGATACTTTGTTGTCTTCTGCTTCAGCGGGAAGGGGACATTGATTTGGGTTTGTCTGTCTGTCCGTCTGTCAGTCAGGTTTTTGTTTCCGTGTTATCACTTTCCTAAATATTATCCAATTTCATTCAATTTGGCACAGTGATTGCTCTCATGGGACCCTTGGTTTGGATTGATTTTGGAGTGTCTGTCTGAAAATTTATTATCACCAGCTCCAAAACAAAAAAAAATTTCCCCTTTTGTACCCAATTCACGACAAAACTTGTGATAAGTGGGGACATCTTTAGGGCACAATGAAAACTAAAACTAAGACACTGGAATATGTGCAGACATCTTTAGGGGAAAATAAAAGCAAAAACATATTGACAAGGCAAGCAGGGGACAACAATAGGCGGAAGCAGGGACATAAATTCTACAAATGTGCTTGTTCTTGATACTACTGAGTTCTTGTTACAGGGTTCCAGCAAGTTTAGGAATTCATGAAAATTTTTGAAAATGTTTAATATATCCTTAAGACTTTGAAGTTGCTTGAATTTACTAAATGTTAATAGCTAATGTTAAAATTTCTGAGAAAAGACCTTTAATGTCACTCTAGTGACTGGATATTGCAGACCTAGAGGACCAAAACATGTTTTAACATAGATCTCATATTTGTAAACAAGGCTTATACATAAGAATGGTGATGATAAAAAAAAGAAAGTGTAGGAAGAATGAGGATCCGAAGTGGTGGTAAAAGAAGCCATGCCATATAAAAAACATCAAAATCTGAATTGTTGTCCTCTTGAAAACTTTAAAATACCTTTAAAATGAAATCCAATAGTTTTAAGGAAATCTGCATTAGAAAAATAAAATCTGTTTACAGGGTGACCTCTCTGTGAATCATTTTTCATGGATCTTAATAAGCTTGTCCCAGCAGTTGCACCTGATATATGTTGTTTTCTTGCAGTTCCAGTTTTGCTAAATTACAAACTCTACATCCCCTAGTGATTTGAATTACAGTTAAACCAGTCCTTACTCAGCAAGATCCAGATAATGATAAAATGTATTCTTATTAAACACTATTAAACTTATACCGGTAGATAATTACTTGATATTTTTGCTTGCTAGATTTGGAATCACCCAGACGTCCTGCACAGTGCAGTCAAAAGCATAAAAAACAATGCTCCTGATGATGACCTTGACATTGATGACAGTGAGGGCACAAATAAAGGACAGAAGAAAAATAAGGGCAATCAGAAACCAGCAGTGACAGCAACACAAGCCAAGGTCAATCAGACACCAACAGCGCAGGCCGTCGAAGAGGGGCTGTCCGCCTTGGCTGATAAAAAAGAACAACAGGTCATCACGTATGACTGGGTATGTATAAGAATCATAATTTACAGAATGTCAGTTTTAACATAAATCAGGTTTTACTGGATGCAGCTTTATAAGAAGTTAAGGTGGAAAATTTGTGATATTTCATTGATTAATATTACAGACTAATTGCTGACTGTAAACCTGTTATTTGTGGTACTAATTTGAGAGAAATGCAGGATGTCATACACACATGCATGATAATGTTGTCAAACTCTTTATAACACAACACCTGTTATCCTGTATCATTTTGCATGCAAGCAGATCTCAAAAGATCATTGGTTGCATCTTAAAACATAAGATTTAATACCTTTTTCATGTTGATATACTATATGTTCATAGTTGTAACTGGATTTCCGTCCTTGTTCTGTATGTAGGCGGTGAGTATGATGAAGGACTACAAGGATGGAGTTCTTGAAAACGGAGGTAAAATGTTGCTGATGATGGCCCTCATTGACGAGAGTCTGAGGCTGGGAGACAAACTACTGGTCTTCAGGTAAGGGCTGATTGACAACGTATCATCACTGATATAGTATTGCCATAATACAGACCTATTGAGAAATAGCATTATAGCTTTAACTAAATATTAGGATAAAAAATCATGTAAATTCATACATAGGGTATCCAAGCTTTCGTGTACTTAATTTCTGACAAATCATATAACTTACTGTTTGAATTATATTTATCCTTCTCTTTTACACTTCTCTTGAATGATGCAATTCCATTTAAGGTATTTCCAATTGATTTCAAATATTGTGATTTGGTTGTAAGTACCAGTTTTATTCACTAAACATGTGTGCAAGAAAATACCAGCTATTATAAACCATTGATTTTAATGTGCTTTCTGTTAATATGACATTTAGACTTTTTTCCTTAAATCAACTGCATGTGCATGGCTTGAATTTAAGTTTTATATTGTTATGAACAACTGTTAATACTTTTAATCATATTGAAAATTTTTATCTCTATATATTACAGTCAGAGCTTGTTCACACTGAATCTCATTGAAGAATTCCTCAATAAAACCAGAGTTCCTCTCCCTGACGAGACCAGCTGCTGGGTGAAAAATAAAAACTATTTCAGTGAGTGATACTAACAGTATTTTAGTAAACATTTATTGATTTATAAACAGTATGTGCTTATTATGTGGGTAGTTATATATCTAAAACTTTATTTATGCAAGGTTGCATTATTCCTTCTCTTATTTTCTCACCTTTGTCATATCACCGTTAGGAGTCAAACACCTTACAGGTCCTGTGAAGATCATAAAAGTTTATAATATGGAATTCATTTGTTGAAAAGATGACAAAATGTGAAACTTGCTATATGAAGAACTTTTAAAAAATTATCATCATGCACATTGAAAATTGTTTCATCTGTCCTCTTTTTTTTTTTTCTTCAGAAAGTGAAATATAAATTGCACATGGAATGTTTTAGAACTGTATGAAAATTATTACATATTTTACATGTTTATTTGTGTTATTCATTCACTTTAAATTGTTTCCAAGTCAAGCTTTTTAAAGAAACCTCTGAAGCATCCCCTGTTTAAGTAACTGCATTGACTTACATGAACATACTGTAATCTGTAATTTTCTGCACTCAACAGGGCTAGATGGAAGCACATCAGGGACTGAGCGAGAGAAGCTGATCAACCAGTTCAATGCCCCAGACAATGATAAAATTCATCTTTTTCTCTTGTCCACCAGGTAAGGCAATATTTATAAACTGGAAAACAGTCTAACTCACCAAGGTCAAATATCCCATTTGATTACATATCTAATATTGCATTCATTATGTACAAGGGACATCCCTTTAACATATCAGATTTCCTATATACGGACCCTGCCTATGACAAACATTTGATGCTGTATCATGAAAATAACACTTTGAGTTGAAGTAACCTCTTTATTTTCGGAAAAGATTACTCATTCAGCCATTATGGATATATAATACAGGTAATAGGTGTAATGAGGTCAGAAGCATCAATGATAATAATTGACAGTAACTGACAGTGATAAGATCTCATGCTTTGTAATAGTGTGAAGTAAGATATCAGTATGCACAAAGTAATGGCCGGAGATATAAAAGATTTTTTTATGGCGACTAGTATTTAAAACATGTGCCAGATGGCAAAATATTTATTCAGTTAGACAGTAGATTTGATACATCTCTGATAATAAATTATGCACTCTTACATACCTTAGTATTGTACATATCAGTATAAAATAGTTAGGGCATCTCTGTTATGAGCAAAAAACCAGGTTAGCCACTGTCTTTAACTGTTCAGTGCCATTGCACATATATAGGAAGTAGGAAAATCTTAATTTTTCAGGGCTGGCTGTCTCGGAATCAACCTGGTTGGAGCTAACAGAGTGGTGGTGTTTGACGCCTCCTGGAACCCCTGCCATGACGCCCAGGCTGTGTGCAGAGTGTACAGATATGGTCAGACCAAACCCTGTTACGTGTACCGTCTAGTTACTGACAACACCATGGAGAAAAAGATCTATGATCGACAGATCAATAAGCAAGGGATGTCAGGTAGGGTGGATTGAATTTTTTTTTTTACAAGAAGAACACTTATGTGATTTATCTCATCAATTCATCAAGATTGTGACTCACAGTATATTGATTATGTGATAATATTATGAGTCTTCCTGTGATAGTTACTTAGTCGATTAAATCAGGTTGTAATGTTTTATTTGCCTGTTTTATTGACAGATTGTATTAGGCTATTGGCCTTCCCTGTCCATTATCTGTTACCTTCTAGCATCACTGTGCAGACTCATCAGAGATCTGATGGATTTTCTTGAAACTCACTATTTACCAATAAAGTTGCCACTCCAAGTTCAGTTCTTAACCTATTACATTCACTTAGTTATTTTGCATGGTTTTTAAGTTATCATACTGAACCAGGCACTCTCTGTTGCTCAGATTATGGTGTTTGGTTGTCTGTAGGAGGAAACCTTGAACCCCGAAAAAACCAGCGGCCTCCAGTTACCACTCCAGGGATCGAACCTGGTTTACCAGGGGAGAGACCTGAGCGTTCTACCCCTCCACTGTCCAGGCCATAACAACATCATGGGAAAATAAACTCATTGTGATGTAATCAATATTTGCCACGGGTAATGAAGGGCTTGAAAGTGAAAGGAGAACAAATGACTTTTGATTTCACTGGATGATCACCCAGCCACCAATTTGCTGATGATTTCAAAGTATACACTTTGTCTAATGTTTCAGATCGTGTTGTCGATGAGCTGCAGCCACAAAACCACTTCTCAAAGAAACAAGTGGATCATCTGATGCATTATGAGGTAGGGAACTAACACTCAAGACCAGGACACTGAAAACATGGTTGAATTTAGGGTCCTCAGCCATAGTAAAAGATCATGGAAAACCTAGAAAATGATTTCCCTTGTCTTAAATCTGGAAAACATGTTAACTTGATTGTGTTAATATGTATTTACATGTGGGTACATAAATGTGTGTACATGAGCCCTGTGTTTACTTGATTACAAGTGTTCACATAATTTCATGTTTTACATTATTACATATTTACCTGATTACACTTGTTTCATGATCACATGTATACGTGATCACATGTTTGCATGATTAGTTTACATTATCATACATGATTAAATGTGTTTGCCTGATTACACATGTTTACATTATAACACATGTGTATACATTATTACACATGTTCACATTATTACACATGTTAACATTATTACACATGTTTACATTATTACACCGATTTACATTTTTACACAGATTTACATTATCACACATGTTTACATTATTACATTTATTAATATTATTACACATATTAACATCATTACACATGTTTGAATTATTACACAGTTTTACATTTTTACATTTTCACACATGTTTACGTTATTACACATATTTACATTATTACACATGTTCACAATATTACACATTTACATTATTACACATATTAACATTATTACATATATTTACATTATTACACATATTTACATTATAACATATGTTTACAGTATGGTGATGTGCCTCAGTGGGACTGGAGTGAGTTTGAAGGTCGGTATGATGACTTGGTATTGAACAGAGTTGTACAGCTACACCATCGCTGTATCACAAAGGTCAGTAGGTCATATATCCACACCATACAAGTACAGGTCTGTTTCTATGGTGTTAACCTGTCATATCTTATTTAAAATATGTAAATATAATAGTTTATATAGTGAAAATATATAAAAACTGAAACATTGTAAATGACTTAGCTTTTTTCGATTTTAAATTTTTGTTTTTATTTGAATGCTGTATTTTTGTACATTAGTACTGGTAAACTTAAAAACTCTAGTATCATGGTATAAATTGATAGTGATATATTGATTGACAGTATACTGAGGTCAGCTTTATGATAGCAAGGTTTTCAGATTTGCAAAGTCATTCACAACCAATCTTTCTGGCATCAGCATTATCTTACATAAGCTTAGGGTAACATATGCAATTAGGCATGGAAGGTGTTTTATGTAGGAACAGTTATTGTCCAGCTGTACTAGAAAGATGCCATTCATGGTCCAATTTAAAACAAGTCATTTTAGTTATGAAGTAAATACTGTTTACTTGAGTTATATTACCTTAAACATATTCAGTGGGCATCTTTATATATACTTGAGGCCAAAAGTCATTTGTAAAAAAATAGTCATAAAACTAGAAATATACATTCTGAGGAATGCAGGCCTCTGCCATGCGGGTGTTTCTCAGTGTGGGATACTCTGCAACCTGTGTTTTCATTCATTTATTGGCCCTTATTCCCAGGTTCATTGCTGCACAAGTTCACCCAGAAGTGTTTGCATTCACTTATTCAGTCCATATTCCCATGTTCAACCATGCATATGAGACTGCTCATTTGTAAATTTGCCTAAGTCCTTCCTGAATCCAGACCATGAGCTGGATCCACACAAGAGATACCCTGAAAATGTTATGAGATTCCTCTCATGATTGCATGTTATATTCTGAACAAACACACACACACAAGAACGAATGAAGGAGTAAATGCATACCCTCTGGGCAGAGGCAACTATTATGAAAAAATGGTGTAGCTGAGCCCGAGGCTGGACTGTAACGATATTGTTTAATAGCTAGGACAAATGATCATACCTGTTGTTGATTTAATAAATTGGTTTTGCAGATTCCATTTACTCATGAATCCTTGCTGCTGGACCGCAAAGACCAGAAACTAACAAAGGCTGAGAAGAAACTGGCGAAGCAGAGTTACGAACAGGAGAAGAAATTAAACATCAGCTACAGCCGACCGTCGTACACTCAGTTCTATCCTAAAGGCATGGCTGTCCAGTATCCTCCTGTCCTCAGCTCCAGGTGGGTGCCTATCTTTCACACATGGTCTTTTCAGGTTTGTTCACTATTTTAAAACACATGTGGTGAAAGTAAAATGATGTATCAATACTATCATATATCTTTAATTGATATGTTAATTATTCATAACTATCAGAAAGTCTGGCATTTAACTAGTGACCTCCATCCTTTAACCCTTTCTTGTTTACGTTTATTCTTGATTGTGGACAATTTCTGACCATCCTCACTTTGATATTACAGAGAATATCTTGCTCAGATTTTGTTGTATCTTTACAAAATTTTCAACAGTTCCTACAGAGAGAGTGTGCTTTAGGATAAAGGGAAGCTTCAGTTTTAAAAATTAATATACAGTATGTTTGAACTGGGAGAATCTAGCCATATGAGGGGGTGTTAGGTGCCAATTTTGAGTGCACTTTAGTGAACCTGCAAACAGTAAAGGGTTCAGTCATCAATGGACCAGTATGTGTAAGGGGAAACATCACTGGTCAGAAATCAGTTAATTGATATCTGATTGGTAGACCACTGAAAAATCAAACCAATTAAAGGGGCAGTTTCATTATTCCTGAAGCATCAAGGCACCAGCATGGTGAACTTAAACTCCGAACACAGAAGAGCAGTAATGTGATATCTGAATTCTTTAAAGGCTGCACTGGGCTGTGACAGCTTGCGACTAGTCGGAGACACAACAATTGCGAGAAAAAATGCAAATTACCATTTACTTGCAGTCACACCGAATTTTACTTATTACACATTTACATACATCGCATGAATGTATGGTCCAAAATTCAGAAAGAGTTTGTTTACCTGTCGTGTGAATGTTTTGTGATTTTCACAAGGCATTCCCCCAACATTTGTGAACTTTTCGCACAACAATTTGCACCCAGAATGTCAGATTCTCATTTTTATCTGCAAATTTTTGCAATGTAGCTGCATAGGTCATTGTCTCACAGTTCTTGTACTTCCTGACTCACGGAAACTGACTTGAGAATAGTTCCAGATGGGTTCGAGACACCAGTGACACCTCTGCAATTATTTTGAGAAAAAAAAATTTGTTTTGCGAATTTTTTTAACATGTTCAGAATTTCTGCAACAAGGTTGCAACACTTTGTGAATCACGCGAGGAAATTGAGAACCGCCCTGAATGTTCTATGACAATTTTGAGACTTTCTTGCAAATGCTATTTGCTATTTGCAATTTTTCACAAGCTGTTGCAGCCCAGTGAGATAAGGCTTGACTGCTTATATGTAACATATTGTGTATTGTGTCATTAAGGAAGTATCATGAAAGTATTGATACATATGGTATTGTGAAATAATGTATCTTAATGGCCCTACTTTAAGCTCAGTATTCTCTCAGTCATGCTAAACTTTGACATCAAACACCTTTCTCCCTAGCCATTGTCCTTCCTCCCATTTTTGGTTTAGCTGACATGACACAAGTAATTTAACTTTTGAATAGAAGATTAGTGTTGATCTGAATGTACAATGAATTACACAGTGAATGAGGTTAATAATAAATGATAAATCAATTTTATTTACACATATTAAATTACCACCAGAGAAGTGTGTTGGAACTTTGGTTAAGGTTTTTTATTTCAAAGGTGCTAAATGGACACATTTAATATACTATGTTATGGATCCTAGGTGAGAACAAACAGACTTTAAGAGGGACACTCAAACCCTGGTCTTACTTCAGTACCATTTGCATGCTTACACTGGTCAGAAATGTATTCAGTGACTGATAAAAAGTGACCAGTGTTCAGTTATAAATTTGTACCTTCTATATTACTGTGAAATTTGCTTTACAGAATTATACCTAAAATATTGACTTTGGAAATTCTGCCTGACTTGTAAGTCATGCTGAAAGATCAAGATAATGGCCATGTTGTTCATACTTGTTCGCTGCACAAGCTTTAGTTTTAATGCTGTTGGCTGCTTAGTGTCCCATCTTTCTGATTTCTCAGACTAGAATATTTTTTCTTGTTAGTATGACTTCTTTGCATGTACATACATGTGTGATTAATTATGCAAAAAAAAACAACCAATTTAATTGATAAGCAATATGAAAGAATTTAATTGATTAATTGGCACACCACTAATGCATACTCACAGTGTTTTGTTTATTGTATTTAGGTGTATGTCAGTGCCAAATCCAAAGCGTCCTGTAGCAAGTGTGCGACCCATGATGTCAACACCACTCCCAATGCATACAGTTGATCAGCAGGGCTACCCAGGGGTCAGAGGTCAGTTAGAAAGGCCAGGGGTCACGGTGCAACAGATTCAAACTACCACAGGTAGATATCACAAAGAACATTGATTGAATTCTGTATAGCAAGTGTTATAGCTATTTACTAACTCTAAGCACAATGAACTCACAAGGACATTTTAGGACATGTCTTATATTGCTTAATTTTATCCAGATACTCTATCATGTTACTGCATAATACTTTGTCTTCATATTTGCAGGATCACATTTTCGCAATTTCACTTTTTATTTTTCGTGAGGGCTCTATTTTTACAATTTTATTGACAATAGACAATCCAAAATTTATCCTTACAATAGACTACATCCATTTTAACATGAATTAAGCAAAATAACATACATGGAATAAATTGAATTTTTTTATTGTTCAAAACTTGCAAATAATCTGAAAGATCTTATATAATTTACAATAGCAATCTTTTATTTAGGGGAAACATGCAAGATGTATAATTCATAATAATGTTGTTATAATTTAAACAATCTTTTGCCATTTAAATTACCTATGTAAATGGCAGTGTTTTTCACAGAGGTATTGTTTTTGTGATAATTTGCCTTATGTGAATATAGCAATTTTGATAACCTCGCGAACAAATAGGCAACCACAGTATACAATGTCACAACAGTCCTTCATGTTTCTATACAATGGAAAAATTATCATGTAAATATTGATCAGTTGTTTAAAGGAATATCTCATGTCTTGAGCTTGTATATTATGTGTGTTATTATTTTCAGGGGTTACATACAAAACATATCATGTAAACACAATAATGCATAATACAATATTCATGTGGAAATAGTGATACATAAATTTGCAGAAATATTTCAAGTGCTGTTGAGTGGAGATACAGAATTTCTGTTTGTTTGTATCTTCAGATATCATGATACCAGGAACAGCATCCATGTCAGATGCCGGTAGAATTCCAGCCGGAGAAAACGTTCTCGTTATCAAGACCCCGAAAGGGGTCTACATCAGAACCAAAGAGGGGAAAATCTTCGCTGTAAGGTCAGGGCCAAAAACAGGCGAGACCACCCCGACCAACCCAGCCAGCACGCAGGCTCCTGCACAGCCACCAGCAGGCACCATTAGTACTACAACCGTCAGGGGTCCAGGAGGTCAACCATTAACTCATGTAGTGATAAAAACACAAGGTAAGGACTTTAAAGAATTTTCAGAAATAATTCATAGAAATATATGAGATTGTACTCCTTATTTTTGAATTAGAAGAAGCAAACATTCTGATGTACTTACTTATTAGACACTAATATAAAAAAATGCCCTAGCATGTGGCAGCCAGGCTTGAGTACAAGTTCTTCAGAATATGATAAGTACAAGTATAGGTATTTTTCAGTGTACTTTAGTACAGGTGCTAGTACAACTGATCTATACTTAAGTACAAGTATTTGTTTTATTCAGATCTAGGGAAATCAATTTGTTTGAGTAATGTGATTTATACTTGCATAGATCTTTATTATATACATTTTTTTTATTTCAGTACATAAGAATAAAAAATATTTAAGTCTATGTATACAGTCTAGTGTATTTATTTAGTAAATACATTAAATTAAAACTGAAAAATGCCTGTACTAGACCATTACTTTAGAAGTACTTTGTTAAAATACAAGAGTCAAAAGTCACTCGTACTACATTGGTCAAAAGATACATATTATAAATTACTAAACTTGAGTTACAAAGACAAATAATAAAATTTTGTGCTGGAATACAAATACCAAATACGTGTACTTGACCCAGGCCTGGTGATTGCACTGATTGGCTCTCTGATCATGTCATTTGTTGATTATATCATTTTTGTCTCACACGTATCTCTTGTAAATGGTAACACTGCATGTTGTGATTTGTTGGTATGCATGCAGAGTCTGAGTGGTGTTTATTTGATTTAGTGTCAAAAGACAAAAGATTGCTTATAACCTTACTTGTAGTAATTAACCCTGTTTACAGATCAACCACTCAACAAACACAAAATGAAACAGCCTCCTTAACATGGTTGGAAAACTTTTCATCTTGGAAGCTTGTTACAGCATGCAGACCATTATACTCTGTTCCAACATACCTGTTCACCTATTTTTAGCTCAGATGACTGCAAATAATCTGAGCTATAGTGATCTCCCTTTGTCCATTGTCCCGTTGTCTGGCAGTCTGTCTGCTACCAGGTCACAAATTGTAACTGTTAGACCTAGGAACTTCCAACTAAACATCCAGGGAGGTCCTAGGCAAATCTCCTCTGAAACCTGAAATTAGGTCATAGTGACCTATATTTTGTGACCTACAGGCCAAAAATGTGATTTTGAGCACCAAGACAGTCAGACACAATTTGTATCCATTAGGCCTAGAATTATCTAACTTAAGATCCAGGGAGGTCCTAAGCAAATCTCCTTGGAAACCTGAACTGAGGTCATCGTGATCTATATTTTGCGACCTATAGGAAAAGATTTCACTAAGCTTCAAGACAATCAGATGGGGCACAAATTGTATCCATCAGGAGTAGAATCATCTCACATAAAATTCAGGAAGGTCCTAGGCAAATGTCCTTTGGCACCTGAAATTAGGTCACTGTGACTATACGGTGACCTATGGGCTGAAAAATGGTTTTGAGCACCCAGACAGTCAGAGGGGGCACAGATTGCATTCATTAAGCCTAGAATCCTCTATCATAATATTCAGGGAGGTTTTAGGCAAATGTCCTTGAAAAGCTGAAATTAGGTCACTGTGACCTATATTTTGTGACCTCAGGACTGAAAAAAATTTTGAGCACACAGAGTCAGACATGGCACAGATTGTAGACATTAGGCCTGGAATCTTCTGACCTTATATTCTGTGAAAGCCTGGGCAAATGTCCTTGGAAACCCGAAATAAGGTCTACGTTACCTATATTCTGTGACTTGCAGGAAAAGAGGTGTCATATGAACACTCTGAATGTCAGATGGGCACAAATTGTATCTGTTTAACCTAGAAACATCTAACTGCACATCCAGGGAGGTCCTAGGCAAATCTCCTTAGAAACCAGAAATAAGGTCATGGTGCACAGGCTATATTCTATGCACTAAGAGCCAAAGAAATATGAATTTGAGCACCCAGACAGACAAGGTACAAATTGCACATATCTATTTTCCTTTGAACCATCTTTTGAAAAATCTAGGGAGGTGGTTGGCAAGTCTCCTTTGAATCCTGGAATTAATTAAATTAATTCTCATAAAATATGTCAAGTACAGTCAGATAGGGCAGAAATTGTATCCTTAAGCCCTAAAATCTTCCAACACAACATCCAGGAGGAAGATCACAGCTAATCCCACCGGAAACCTGCACTTTACAGGCCACAAATATAATCAGAGCACCTTTAAAGTCAGATGGGTACAAATGTATGCATTAGGCCTAGGCCCTGGGCAAATCTCATTTGAAATTTATGATTAGGTCATGGTGACCTATATTCTGTGAGCTAGGGACCAGAAACATGATTTTGAGCCCCGAGACAGACAGGATACAAATTGTAACCATTTTTCTTGGAACCTTATATTGTAAAATCCAGGGGGGTTCCTTGGCAAGTCTCCTAAGAATCCTGAATTTTTTATTTACTGTCCATTTTTCAACATAGTAACATTAGCCATTCTCACAGACAATTTAAAACATTTATAAAAAAATGAGCACCCAGTCAAAATCAGCTGTGAGTCATGGCCCATGGGCCACTTTTTTGGGTACTTTTGTTTGTCACTCACTACAAATAAGCTGTTTTCCTAGGAGGTAAGATGGGGATTTATGATAATTTAAAGAAGTATGAAACACATATGTTTACTTTGCATTGCCAGGATGGTGTACACCTGTCTAGGAAGAGCTCCAAAAAAAGATGGTGTCCTTTCAAGAAGCCTTATCTATAATAAATTCTATTTATCCATATAATGTTGGAGGGAAGTATGTGTGACTTAAAAAAGTGCACATACCATTGTGTTGTCATCCCCATCAGTTGTCAAAGGGATGTAATTTAAGAGTGTCAACTTAGGTTATCACTGATATGTTGAAAGACCATACATTTGGTCAGTCCTATTTCTTTCTGAATTAACCATATGGAATAAAATACATGGGCGATTATTATTTTGCTGTTAGATAATGGCCACATTTGTCAGATTGCCTCTGATGTAAATAAGTTAAGCTTTAGTGAATTTTATTATAACAATAAAAACAGGTGAACAGGGGTTATGGAATGGAGTATGGACACCTATGTTTATCCATAACCCATCATTCCAGTACTTGTATTCTGAGCTTCCCATTTGGCTAATGTATCTTGTTTACTTTCACAGAGACTGTGCAGAGGTAAGCCAGGCTGTTCAAAGTTTTTTGCATGTTTACCAAGGTGTTTTGTTGATGTTTATGCCAATATCTCAGAAGCCATAAAAAAATTATCCTAGTGCTAAGGGGCAAAGGTTTACACTAAATCAAACCCTGTATTTGCCTATCAGCCAATGGAAACAATGAGTCCCTTTAATTACTGAAAAGTACAAGGAAAAATAACTGCTACATTCTATAAAGGTAGAAAAAATGCCATAAAATATGTAGATGTTCTGGGCATTTGACGGTCTAGCAGGATTTCATCTTGGATTTTGGCAAAGTATAGGTGCGGTTTTAAATGGAACTGCAGTCTCATAAAGAAGAAATACTGTAGCTATTTCCAGTGTACTGTAGAATTCCTCAAAGACCTTTAAAAAGTTTACCAAGAGTTTATAAAAGAAAGTTATTAAGATGCACATAAAATTAACTGAAAAGTTTCTGGAAAGTCACTTGTAATTACCAAAATGTTATGAGAAACTGAATATTACTGGAAAGTACCTTTGTCATTTCATACCATATAATCTTATCTTTATTTTATCAACTACAGTGTATGTTTTTTGCAAAATTGTGCGGCGGTGTCCGTCAGCAGTCGTCTGTCATCTGAACATTAACCCATACTATCACAATAATGGCAGCAGCTAGCATCACTCAGTTTTATGCAAAAATCAGTCACCAGTCAAACTTTGTCAGATTGAGCTTATTTGGGGGCCCCCTGCATGAATTTGTTAATTCATCAAACTCTTCTGTGTGTGGAGAAAACTGTATTTTACACTAATATTTCAGTATCAATATGGAATGTTTTTTGGTATTTTTAGTAACTTTTGGTACTTTTCAGTAATTAGAAAAACCCTAAACAGTTTGCTTGACTTAATTGAATTTCAAAACTAAAGCCTGTAGCTTCATATATATGTTATAATGCTGATTGTTTTCTAAAGCCCAGACATTCACAGCTAAAATTTTGTAACAAATAGGATGAAAACCCATAATAACTTACACCTGGCTACTCACAAAAGTTAGTCTGAAGTCTTCACTTAAATGTGTGAAATAAATACTTGAAAATAGATAAAAAAAATTATTATTTTTTTGGCTACAAATAGGAATGGCATTTAAATCATGAAATTACATGTCAAAATATAAGAAAGATCATTTTAATATTTATATTTACAGGAAAAATATATGGAAGACAGTGTGTGTAATGTGCCCAACAATTAAGCCTATGTCTAAAATAAATGAATCCTTTACACAGCCCAAGTACATAAGGTACCTGTTCATTAAACGCCATGTACATAATAAACCTGTCCCTTCCACATGATGTACATAATGTACTTGGCCCTTAAACATGATGTACATTATATACCTCTGCCTTACACAGTATCTATATAAGTTACCTGGATAATGAACCTTCCCTTACACACCATAGACATAATGTATCTAACCCTTAAATACCATGTACATAATGTACTTGGCTTTTAAACATGAAGTACATCATATACGTCTCCCCTTCAGAGTATGTACATAAGTTACCTGCATAATGTACCTTCCCTTACACACCATAGACATAATGTATCTAGCCCTTAAATACCATGTACATAATCTACTTGGCCCTTAAACATGATGTACATTATATACCTCTCCCTTACACAGTATGTACATAAGTTACCTGCATAATGTACCTTACACACCATAGATATAATGTGTCTAGCCCTTAAAAATCTTGTACATAATGTACTTGGCCCTTAAACATGATGTACATTATATACCTCTCCCCTACAGTATGTACATAAGTTACCTTATACCTTACCTTAACACAATATACATAATTTGCTTGTCCAACAACCATCATGTACATATTGAACCTGACCTTTACACCTTGTATGTTATATACCGGTCCCTTGCACACCCTGTACATAATGAACAGGTCCCTTTAATACCCATGTACATATTGTATGTGTTCCTTAAGCACAATGTCTACACTACTATTTGCACTGCCCTATTTTTTAGAAGGCCCATTCTTTGTGAAAAGAGGGTCCATATTATTATAACACAGGTCAGGCGTCTAATGTGCCCAGTTTTTCACAGCCCATGTCTAAAGTAATAATACTGTACCCAACTATAACAACCTGTGTCTCTAATGTACCAGTTCATTATATAGCTCATGTACATATTTAACCTGCCCTTAAACACCATGTATGTAATATCCCCAGCAATAATATGGCCCATGTCTATAAAGAACAGGGTCATTAAGCAGTCAATGAAAAATGATATACCTGCAATTAAAACAACCTGTCTGTTTTGTGCCCAGCTATTACACAGCCCATGTCTGATATGTAAAAAATGTACACAGTCCATGTCTGATATGTAACAAACTATTTTATTACACAGCCCCTGTCTATAATGTGCCCAACTATTACACAGCCCATGTCTGTAATGTGCCCAACAATTACACAGCCCATGTCTATAATGTGGCCAACTATTACACAGCCCATGTCTATAATATGCCAAATTATTACACAGCCCATACCTGTTATGTGCCAAACTATTACACAGCCCATGTCCATAATGTGTCCAACAATTATACAGCCCTACTCTATAATGTGCCTAACTATAACACAGCCCATGTCAATAATGTGCCCAACTATTACACAGCCCATGTCTATAATGTGCCCAACCATTACACAGCCCATGTCTATGATGTGCCCAACTATTACACAGCCCATATCTATAATGTCCCCAACTATTACACAGCCCATGTCTATAATATGCCAAACTATTACACAGCCCATGTCTGAAATGTGTCCAACTATTACACAGCCCATGTCTGTAATATGCCAAACTATTACATAGCCATGTCTGTAATATGCCCAACTATTACACAGCCCATGTACATAATGTGCCCAACAGTTACACAGTCCATGTCTATAATGTGCCTAACTATAACACAGCCCATGTCCATAATGTGCCCAGCTATTACACAGCCCATGTCTGTAATGTGCCCAACTATTACACAGCCCATGTCTATGATGTGCCAAACTTTTACACAGCCTATGTCTGTAATGTGCCCAACAGTTACACAGCCCATGTCTATAATGTGCCTAACTACAACACAGCCCATGTCCACAATGTGCCCAACAATTACACAGCCATGTCTGTAATGTGCCAAACTGTTACACACCTGTGTCTATAATGTGCCTAGCTAGTAGACAGATTATGTCTGTTCTCCTCTTCATGTCTTTAATGAGCTGGACCATTAATTAACTATAATTAATTTAACCTTATATAACTTTGAAGTACAGGCACAACATAAACATTGGTTGGATGATGGACAAGCACATCAGTAGAGAGTTTGTAATAGAGCTGTCTAATAGTTTGTTACATAATAATATATCTACACTGTATTCACTACTTCTTCAATATCCCAAGTCATTCAATAGCCAATGTTAATTATATACTCAGCCATAATGTTACATATATATGTACAATGCACCCAGCCATTAAATAGTCCACACCTATCTTAGTTATATAAATGTTAAAATCTTAGAAGAATCGATTACACAATGTATTGTTAAATATTGCTTGAAGCATAATTAAAACACTTCTGAAAAAAACATAAGTCTCAAAACATCACCTATGACTGAAAACAAGTTGTAACTGTAAAACAAACCAGAGTTCATGAATGATTCAATTATTTACCATAGATACCTCATTTGTTGCTATATCTATTGTATAAACAGCATGGAAAGTAGTGAATAATTATATATTGAGAGTTGCCTATCAGGTTGACAAATAATTAAATCTGTAAAAGAAACAATGTGGCCAGTCATCCTGATCCATAAATTCATGACTATCTGGTCTCATTGCATTCCTCCTAAAGATTTATTTCATCTAACCACTGCTTGCACTGGGAGTATTTGCCATAAACCACTGTCACAGGGCCAAGATTCTTCAACCATTGGTTAAAGCCAAGGAAGACCAAAGCATTCCATGTGGTGTTGGCAAAATTTTAATGCTTGGCATGGCACCAGTAATACATGCTTTTCTGATGACAGCAAATGTTCTCTGTGGTAGCAGTGGTTTTATGAAATGGATTAATAGAGGGAATGTAATGAGATTACTGCATAAGGAGCAAACCTGATCCATGTCCTATGCTTACGTTGAAAATTTATAGGAAAGACTAGGGCACCATGCTCAGACTGGCAGCATTCTGATATTTGTTATCAGGCTGTTGACATTTAATAATTGATTCATATATTCTGTCATTGACAGGTAAAGCCGGAGCAAGATCCTTGGGACCTTTCCAACCAAATATTCACAGAGTACGCTTACACACCACCAAAGTGAAAGAGCCGGCTCCGAAGCCTGCAACACAGGTGTCAGGACAAGACACAGCAGTTAGCTCACCAAAAGCAACATCAGAACCGGGCACCAAATCCCCCGCACCCAAAAAATCTGTCATGGACTCTAAAGCAGAAACCTCAGCCAATCAGGGCACTCAGATCAGTGACAGCCAGTCCTCCGTCGGTGACCTAAGTCTGTCAGCCATGTTAGAAGACAGCCCTGAACCCTCACCCAGCCCAACAGATACCTCATCTATCCCCCGGCCGCCGCAGCTGAACACCCCATCACTCGGCAGCAGCCTCTCTTTCAATGACATGCTACAGACTAGCCAAGAAGGACAAGCAAGTAACAGTGGGACCACTGATTTGTCGTCAGAGCAAAAATCAAACAGTGAATTGATGAGCAGGATGTTAAAAAGCACAGTGTCTGTAGCGAGTTCTGTTTCATCAATAAGTGCCGCAGGGAAAAATGTTAACGATACAACAAAACCCACTACCTCCTGGTCCGGCAACACGCCCGAGACTGACATATCTAAATTAATAAACCTGCCACAAAAGGATCAACCAAATTGTCAACCCACAGAGAATTTATTCTCTCACTTAAATACTACTAAAAGTACTTTTTTACCACAAGAACAGCCGCACAGAGACAATTTAATCAGCAACATACTCGCCATGTCTAAAGGGAGCAGAGAGTCCCCAGTCAGTGGTTCCCCTGTGGATCAAACATTGAGCACCAAAGTTAAAACAGTAACACGCCCAGTCGAGGTTAGTATGCCAGTGTCACATCCAGCAGACATAAGACTGCCAGCCAAGCAATCGTCAAACATGTCACAAGCAAATGCTAATCTACCGGCATTGCACCCCGCAAATATGAATCTACCTGTCAGCGATTCTTCAGGTAATCAGTCTCCTATGTCCTTCACCGACGGGAATAGTTTATCCAATGACAGTTTAAGCAGAAATGTTTCAAAGACTACAAACGCAGCTAATGACAGTCGAGTTAAGATTGATGACACAGAGGACTTGCTCGGTAATATCCTGGCTGGGTACATATCACAGGCCAAGCAGTCACTAAAGGCTGCGCCAGTAAACACTGCCACTAGCAACAGCAGCACACCAAGGCAATCTGCAGTGAGTAATGTTACCATGGATATGGGCCCGGACAGCAGTGGCGATGAATCAGGGTTGATGGATTTCTTGGATTCTCCGCTCTCGGATCCGGTAGCGAGCGGACCCAACACCATGGCTGAACCTGAACCAACCATGCAAGCCAGCCGACCAGCTGACAACATGGCTGGCAGTGGTTCGATGAATTACCCACAGCAAGGGGGTGATGACAACTATATGGGCTACAACTACGGAACACAATACCCAATGCCTGGTTATGGGTCTCCAGTCATGCCTGGCATGAACACAGGGGGTTACAACCCCAACACCCCCCAAACCATGCCCCCTGCCTATGGTGGGAATCTGCCCAGCTATGCCCAAGCAATGGCTGGGGGACATGGCATGCCCCCGATGAACCCTTACCCTCACATGTTTCCCTTTTTCCCTCAGTATCCTTACTCTTATCCACAGGGTCCCAACCCACAGGGTATGCAGGGTTGGCCGTACGCCCCCGCCTTTATGCCCCCGAGTTACCCTCAGATGATGAACCAAGCGGAGGGACAGAACCCTCGTCAGAAACAGAAATCATCAAAAGAACAAAAACAGTAGATTCAGCAGAGGTATCATATTTTTTCATCACACTTCACCTTCAGTAACTTGAGATCTCAAATAAATAACTGTTTAAATTTCAAAATTTTATCTCAATATTTCTAAAAGTGGTTTACTAGTGTGGCTAAACATTAAGGGATTTATTTTGAGAAACTTACTTATATTAATAATTCTTAAATATATTTACAAGTGTGCTGTCACTCATTTGTAAAATGAAACGCAAATGTTGAAGGATACTTATAGAAAAATGTATAAAGATTAGTAATCAGAGTGTAGTGGCTATGATATATCACTTGGCCATAATACATTTTTATCTTGCATAAGGACATACTGAATCATTTGTTGATCAAAAATTTGATATACATATTTTGATTTCGCCTACTGTTATTGCAACTTGATATTGGTGCAAATGATTGTAGCCACAACATCAGCTGTCATCTGACTGCTAGCCATTTTCTTATCATCTGATGTTTCTTGTAACATTATGATAAATTTGCAAGTTTTCCCCCACAGCTTTGTAAAAATGTGCCACATGGAATTTGATTTTGTTAGCATCAGATTTTAAGGTTTTTCCCCAAAACATGAACCAGAAACAAAGTGGTGTATCATACTCCTGTTAAAGGCTGTGATAAAATCAGAGTGCAATCAGTTCAGAGATTAAATAATGGGTACTGAGATCATCATATTACATGTGACAATGTAGATTGTGGCTGCTGTGGGACATTGTTTGGAGCTTTCATGGGCAGTATATATCAAAAGGCCATGTGGCTTGTGTTTTAATTAAAATCCCTGCAGGTGGTATTCACAGTAAAACAGTTTGGACAAATATTATTGGCCAACCAGAGTCAATGTAATCTGGTATTTACACATTATATCCTGAATAGATGGAAAGGATGTGCATCATGTCCATATTTAAAAGATACTTCTAAAAAAGAGTTGAAATGGAAATTGAAATGGAAGTTTGCTTAAATCTCATGGAAACATTTGTCATAAGGGGTGATGGTCTAGCTTTAGAGATCTTCAGAATTTCAGTTTAATTGGCCTTTGACAGATCTTGTGAAATCCTAGGTATTTATGGTTTAATTGGCCCTTGACAGAACTTATGAAATCCAAGTTATTTATGGTACCACATATAGGTTACGTCAGTCAGTCTGTAGTCATCTAGAAACATTATCTTCCAGGTCATGCATATTGAAATAGATTTATACAGATGAGTTCTATTTCATTAATATTGCCAGTTTTAATATATCATCAAAGTATAAACACAATTAATAAACTTAGCTTTTTGCAGAACTTTCACTTATTAACACTGTGGAGCCATGCTAGGTTTAACCAAGGCATAAAGTGAAGAACTGATGCTTTTTTTTTAACTGCAAGATTACTCTGAACGTTTATTCAAGGTTTAATCAGTCATGAACTGGAAGAATCTAATCAACACACCATTAAGATAGTTAAAGCTGCCCATTCACCTAGCTTTTGAAAAAGAATTTTATTTTATGGCTCTCTCTGTGTTTATATTAATGATCTAAGGAAATTTTGGTTGTGAAAAATTCTTATAAGGCCTTCGTGAAGGATGTGTGAACTTGTTTATCAACAACAGGTTTGTAAACACAGCAATGATGACAAACAGGAAAAACGTGTACCTAAGATGGTAGGTTGCATTTATGCTGAGGTACTTGTTGCAAAACATCATTTGCAAAGCTCTCAGGCTGGCTTATCTGACTTGCTGAAAGATGCCCTTGTTAGATTTGTTTTGATTAATTTGGCGGGTCTCACATATTATGAACACATTGATATAAACAAAACAAACAGCCTGTGTGCGGTGATATACACTTTTTCTGGCCTATTATTATGAAAGCTCCAAGGGATTACCTTTAGTTTATAAAGGTCATATAGGTGATTGGACCCTTTTCTGTTTAGATAACGCCATTTAAACACCCATTATACAAGATCCATAACGAGAATTATAAAATTAATTATACATTTCACAGCAGGAGTGATTGCCTGTCATATGTCACCCAAGGGGTGAAGATGTCATAAGTCAGAGTTTAATGTCTCTAGTTCAGTCCCCACCAATGCCTCCCAAGGCACCAATGATAAATGTTGGTAGAACCAGAGACATGATTTCATTACTGCAAGTATGGCTTTTAGATTTTCTAGTAGGAAACTGAAACCTGAATTGTAGTTCTTGTCATACAGTTATGACAATTTTCATATATTTGACAGCTTCACCTACTGGCCATATACCGGTCCTTTAAAAAAAACATATATATTCACAAAAAATTTTCAGATAATCAGCAGTCTAATGCATGACTGTTCAAGCCTATTTTGATAGTAGATTTAAGGTGGAAGGGTGGCTAGATGTCAGCTGGACTGACAAAGATTGTATGTTAGATATCTGTCAGATGGACATGCTAGGTCAGTAGTTATTATATTTGCCACTGAAATATGTTAAATAAAACATAATATCGTGCCTTTATAGTGTACTAATGAGTCTGAATTGTTTATATAACTTTCTGGCTACTGGCAGAACTAGACGGTGTAGCAAGAGTATGGGCTTACCAACAGGGCCAGTCTATGTCTGCAGACAGGACCTGAATATTACATATGTAGTTGAGGGGTAGTTCTGGCTATAGGGAAACAAACTTTATTACCTCTATAGGCTTTAAGGGGAATTGATAAACACCAATTGAATCATTTTTGTCATAATATATATTCACTGAAAATAATATTAGTAACAAGATTAAAGATATTGACTTATTTGGAAAAGCATTTGAATCTGTTTCAGGGTATAAGGTAGGGTTGACCATTTGAAGGAAGATAAGATTGTTCCTTAATTTATTATGGATGTTATTTGACAAATCTTATTCTTTCCTTGGTACCTGCTTTTCAGGACTTTCCCAGAGGGGAAATTGACCACTTGCTGTTTTATTTATAAATAGCTTGATATTACAGAAATTCATTCATGAAATCAGTCATGTATTGACAGAGGATGTATTTGATTGTGCAATTTTCACATTTTTTTTCTGAGAAAACTATTCATCAGTTGAGTTGTGTCTAGGGTTTCTAAGACAGATGAGTGCAAGACAGTATAAGCAATAAGCTAATTTATATATAACCGTTGTTCTGTAGAATTTTTATTTAAATCACAGAGTGATATGGGTGTCATCTCTATTTGATAATTTTATAAGGATTTAGAAGTAAGTTTGTTTGGTCTGGCCCGTTCGATAATATACATTTCCTACTGGTTTGAATCTTAGCATAAAACCGTTGCATATTTTAACTTTTCAATTTTGCATTGATGCAGCCATGATCACTCTAATCTCGGCACTTTGATAAATTTATTAAATATATTCCAATTCACATATATATTTTTTAAACTAAAGAGCATCAGCATGACTCAAACGAACACCAGCAAACAGTTAACATACTCATGTACATATATACCTGTAAATACCATAATTCCCTTGGTCTGAAAACACAGGTGATAAATGAAATGCAGCTAAATCATATTTGGCTGAGCTTTGTGGGCCAAGAGTCACTTATAACCATACGCGTTCAGTATTGTGGATTGAATGGGGGGGGGGGGGGGGGGGGAGGCAAGTTTATAACATGGGCATCGTGTATTCACAAGTTTGCTAATACTGCCTTTACTGCTGAAGATATACAGTACACAACACAATATAAATATATATATATATATATATATATATATATATATATATATATATATACATACATACATACATACAGTAACAAGCTTAGTAGGGTCAGAATTACAAGTTTTCTTTATCTTGTAATGTTGAATTTGTGTGATGTATGAGTGATACTTGTATTGTCTAGAAGTAAAGTAAAAAGTTATTATTTATATGGAAATCTATATTTTCCTTGTAGTTTTCTAATATTTAAGTGTCTTATTATACAAAGTTTACTTAGAAAAGAGTATGTCATGGGGTTAGGAACTAGTCAGTTTACGTTGTTATGCGTCGTTAAAAAATAATTGCACACAAAGCATTCCATAGAATAATGATTTACCCAGATAATTAGGCAGGAAACCCAAAGTTTGCACCACTTAAGTGCCAAGCCCTTGAGATAGATTTAAACGGCTGTTCTGTGACTGTTAAGGGTCTCATTACATGGTAGGGGCCTAGCTACAAGTGATGTTCTGTTTGAGTAGCATCCCTTGCAAAACCACTTCCTTAAAAATAAGTCCAAAAGCTGTTTTATAATAATCAAATACAAAATTGTAAAGCTTGTACATTGAACCTCTGATGGTATATGTTCATGATATTTGTTTCTTTTGCTGATGATATTTTAATATTTTTTAAAAATTACTATTTAAAAAAAGGTGCTGTTTTAAGCACTCGACAAGATCGTTATGTTGTTGGTAATAACCTGAATGACAATATCTAATTTTTTTTATTTCTTTCCTCGTTTTCTCTTGTTTTAAAACAAAATTGTAAATTATTAAACAAATTTCATAATTTCAATTTTATCATGCATTTACCATAAGAAAATTAAATCTTAATCGTGCCTAATATGAATTAAAACTGAATTATCGATTGTATTTATAAATTTTGGGATTTGCGAGGGATGTTATACTTTAAATCTTGTTTGGTGATGCACAGATCTAGCGAACCGTGGCTCTGTCCTGTGTTGACTTTTCAGTAAACCTTGGGCATGTACCAGGATAACTTTGTGTACAACTACGTATCAGTATCAATTCACGCATATTTAATTTAAACCGAGTGAAGCTCGTCCTCAGAAACACGTGTATATACACACACGACATATAGTTTTATTTTATCGTTTAGAGTTTGTAATATAATGTGCGTGCTTGTATATTTGATGTCTTTATCCTGTAGACAGATCGTAGATTCGCGGTTATTTATCCATTTCACATACATGTACTCTACTGCACCAAAATAAAGACGTCTCATGTGAAATGACCTATTTTGTTCTCTTGATAACCCTTTTGTACGACCATGCGCATTGAACGATCGTCTGTTGTGTTTGGACTAGCAGTATGCTTGACCATTCACCAAGAAGATTTATTTATGACCCCCGTCAGCAACGTTCCGGCCAGACCCGGAGTTGTACCTGCATTTATATAAACTCCTTGGTTTGACTGCTTATACCGGGTACGTATACATTAGCGGATGCAGAGAGGACACACCTTGAGCTGTATAACTTCTCCCATTTTTTTCGTAAATATTTTACGTTTGTCAAATTTCTTTTATATTCCTGAGGAATTATAGGTGATTAAGTTAATCACAGTTTATAACTTTCTAATTCATAAATTGTGGATATTAACAGCTGTCTGAACTAACCCTCCCCAATATACCTGTATCATTAAATTTAATAAAAAAATAGCTATAGATTTTATTTATAAGCATGTGAAAATTGATATATTTATATATATATATATATATATATATATAATTTACAAAAAAAAATCAATGTACAATTTAAGAACTTAGTTTTCATAATACCAATTAACCGCAAACCCAGTATTAGCGCCCCCCCCCCTGTAATTGAATTCCTTGATCAGCGACAGGTATATATGTGAGAGCGGAACCAGATGTAGTATAAATACTGGGATGGATTTAGAGAATTTCCTGATTTAAAAATCAGGAAAAATAATAACATATTACGTTTAATAACGAAAACCAGCACCGGATTTTGCGCTTCGCATTGTAATTTTCTTATTCTCCTGAATGCGAGATTATATATAGTCATCTGGCATAAACGGCACACTTATTTGCCGAGCAAGGGTTTGGAGCAACAACCCTACCCCCCCCCCCCCCCCCCCCGGCCCCTTTCAGCGATTCTGCATCTGCCCCCGCAAACAGATAACTGCGTTGTGGAGCCTGGTGGTGTAATGGTTTGGACGCTTGATTTTGCAATAGGTCTTTTCGCTTCCCCTTCTGGCTGTAAAGAGCGTTAAAACCCAGGGCCAAGGGCTTTACCCAAAGGTATTATCATAAGTGACGTTTAAATTTCTTTAAATTTTAAATATAAATATATAATTCAGGTGTTCTTAGCATCTTGTGTTAACCTGGCAGGACACTGACTATATTATTCTAGTGTAGTCAATTCATTACTTTTTTTTGTACAAATTCATATTTCGAAATTTTAACCGTATAATATAAAAATATAAAGTTATAGAGATATAAAGAGTATTTGTGTGCTTTTGCGATTGTAGTCATATCATCAAAATGAAAAGTATAAGCAGCATAGTTAGCTCAGCTGACTATAAGTCATCTGAGCTATAGTCATGGTCCATTGTCCGTCGTCCGTCCGTCTGTCTGTCCGTCCGTCCGTCCGTCTGGATGTCCGTCCGTAAGACTGGCACGTTTCGACACCGTTGGACCTACGAATCTGAATTTCGGCATACAGTTAGATGTCCCCATAATCTGCTACCATGCCAAAAATTGGGTCAATAGGACTTCGTTCCTTTGAGATATTAAGGAAAAACCTTAATTTTTATTAGAAATCTATTTTCACACTTCAGGACTGCCTAATATCAAAACCACTCATCTGGTTTTCTTCATATTTACCATAAATATTCCTCTATATAGTTCCTATGTACATGCAAGATATTAAGTCAGTATTATATAATTTTAAAAAGTTATGGGCCCAAACATAATGGACTTTGTAAAAAAATCAGGAAGATATTTGGTCACTTAAGACCAAAAGTGTTAAAGGTAGGGACTTTTTTTTCAGTAATACAACTTTAATTAATAAAAATTTAATTGTATACCAAAAATTAGATCAAAATTTGTTAAATTTGTTTAAATATTGACAAAAATATAAAATTGGTACCTTAAATTTTGCCCAACTTTGGCCATGGCACGTTTTTTTCCTGTAAGTACTGTGGGTTTAATTTTCACACCATGTATACATAAGGATTTAATCTGTAAAAATCTGAAATTTGAAAATAAAAGCTGCAAAATTAGGCTAGTTATTGAATTTTTTGGGGGCTCTTATTGTATTCCCTTACATTGTCAGGCAGTCCACTTTGATGACTGTAGGTCATTCAGTGCACATCTCTATGCTCCCCAGGCTGTTGACATAATTTTAGATGTCCCCAAAATCTCCTACCATACCGAAAATTGGGTCATTAGGACTTTGTTCCTTCGAGATATTAAGGAAAAAACTCTGTTTTTACATAAAAAAAGCCATTGTTACACTTTAAGGCTGCCTAATATCAAAACCACTGATCTGTTTTTTATGGTATTTAGTAATCACATTCTTTTATACATTTTCTATGAACATACCAAAAATTAGGTCAGTATTGGGTATTATTTTGAAGTTATGGGCCAAAACATAATGCAATTTTTAAAAAAATCAGGAAATATATTTACTCACCTAACATGAGAATTGCTGAACCTAGAGACTTTTTTTCAGGAATATAACTTGATTTAATCAAGATTCAATTGTTTACCCAAAATTAGATCTGAATTTTGCAAATTTTTCAAGTTATTAGCATAAATAAAAAATCAATACCTTAAATTTTGTCCAACTTTGGCACTGTTGATTTAATTTTCCCAGCATATATGCATAAGGATTTAATCTTTTAAAATCTGAACATTCAAAAGAAATTGATTGGAATGAATAGCTTTTATTCATGTTTTCATACAACATGTCAAGTGTTGTTTACATCTAGCCCACCTAGTAGTACAGCCTTCACTTGCATTATGTAACCCACCCCAGGCAGCTTACCTTGGCCCAGCTTGGCCACTACTAGCAGGCTTCCCCTTTGCCCTGCACTTATCCCCCCAGCTGGTGCATAAACTAGATGAATGTTATAATTTTTCTGTATTTTATTTTATTCTTGGACATGCTACATTTTAGATTTTGTATTGTACCACCAGGGTTACAATGATTAAAGTGTACATTTAATTGTGTCCACAAAGTGGTGTATTGCTGTGAAAGTGTGGATGTTCATGAGATAAGTAATTCCTTACTTCAGAAGAGTAAAAACTTCACCAGGTGTGAAATTGACTATTAATTCCAGTAATTAATTAAAACTGGGATTGTAATTAGCACAATGATATTGTTTGTCCCTCATTCAACCAACAGTGTGTATACTTTATTTGAAAAGATGTTTTATTTTATCAAATTTACTTTTATTTTATTTTGGTGAATAAAATTAAGCATGTCCTGAAAACTCCAATGTGCAAAACTTTTTAATAGTGATTCAAGGAATATTCTTGTAGATGCCATGTTGTGGCATTATTTTCTTTTAAAATCAGTTTAAACATTTATGATTTAAAAATAATAAAATATATGTGTATGCATAATATGACCCAATGTTTTTACTATGTATATATAATGATTGCAACTTTTGCAACAATTCTAATATTTTAACTTTTATTTTCAGGTTTTTTAATTAAAAATTTATAAACCTGTAAATAAAAAAAATGATTCAGATAAAAACTTAATGGAAAAAGTGGATCTGCTTAAAAAAATAGGATTATATTTAAACTTAAATGCATTATTCTCTTGAAAGTGAAATAAAGGTATTAGTCCATTCTGTCCACTTGCCTGTCCAACTATAAATTTTCGTATGCAACACAGTATCTCAAAACTTTTACTGTTTTTCTTCATGACAGTCTTGTCAGAGTATTAGTTTGCAATCATATATTTAGAACTTTACTATAACCAAGTAGGAGGGCCCCTTTCCTCTTAGCTTTTCATATTCTTATATAAATGAAAAACATTACAATAGAATATTTCTACATCCACCTTCGTGCTGCCCTCACTTTTCCCTTCTCCGATCCCCATCCCAAAGTCAGCCTCAGTAAGCAAGAACAAGATGAATCAGATATATTCATACTTTAATATTTTGTATAACTATTCGTCCATAGGTACCTATGTACATGCCAGAAATTATGTCAATATTGTGTAATATGTAGACATAGTGGGCATCACAATAATGTACCTTGTCAAGACTAAAGAGATATTGTATCATACAGTCACATATTCATAAATCACTTCATCAGCATAGTTAATCATAACATCATATCTGTCAAATTGAACGCTTTCAGGCTACCATACACTTTAGATCCTTCAACAAATAGCCTTATCATCATTCTACTACTGCTTATTACTGCTGTCATTGCATTCATATTTGCTCAAATATATCACAATTTTCAACCCCTCCTAAATAAATAAAAAATAAACCACTTTATTTGACTCTATTAATCCATCAGAAATTTGAAAATAAAAGCTTAAAAATTAAGCTAGTTATTGATTTTTTTTCTGTAGTCACTTGCTTTGATTACAGATGCAGGGTCCCACTCCAGGTCACTGGAAATCAGCTATGCCAGGGTTTCTGATTTGTTACAGTCACTGGGGGAGATCCCCTGCTGTGACAGGTGGACAGTTATTCTCATATCACCACCCCAATCACCCCCCCCCCCCCCGCAAACCCAACCCACCAAGTGTTATGCAGTAATTGTTATTGTTTTCACTGTATCTCCTAAATTGTAATGCTGTTTCCACTCCGATATGCAAAAACTTTCCTTGAAAAAAATAATTCAAGGTGTAATCCAGAAGATGCAATGTTGTGTAATGTAGCATTTTTAAAGAAATCAATTTTCTTTTAAATTATTTTAACAAATATAAATGAACCCATCAGTATGCTTAAATTATTATAAAATATGAAGCACATTATGGAGAAATAAAGACACAATTAAAAATTGTGAAATCTAAATCAAGTATTATTTTTAGATATTTATTGTTTTGCAGATTTAAAAGATATATTTTTGTGGTAAAAAATAAATAAACATTTGTATGCATGATGTGGTGTTATCTGACAAGATTGACATTTATGATGATGCAATTGAGAATTATGAAACAACTTTTATATTCAGATATATATGTTAAATTGGAAATGTATAGAAATATAAACTTAAATTAGAAAATAATTGATGTGATAAAAAAATCAGGATTTAATACAAACATTTGTTCATTATTTTCCTGCTTCAGCAGAATTTGAGATCAGGCTTTGTTTGCCCTGTTTTATGTTGTTAATTACCTATATTTCAACTGTAATCATTTCATAAAAAAAATACATATATATTAAATAATATATATTATACAAAAAATAGATTCAATTGAACAAATGTGTAAACTACTGAAATGTCAACAGTTAATCGAAAAACCAACTAATGATCATGGTAATAGTACAGATCATTTGTTCACAAACTGCTCACATGCTTTAGTTTCAACATTAGGAAACACATGGTCAGGTCACAAAATATTTTTTGCAACAATTTCTTGCTCATCAATACAAACCAATCATATAAACCAACCATGGCCTTTATTACCTCTTCCTCTTACACTTTATCTCCATTAGATATTATTTTAGATTTTTACCTTCAAGGTTAACGTCAGCTGAGCACAGTGACCCATAGGTCCCTTGTTTTTGTATACAGATCCATTTAAATTGTCCACTGAGCTTGGCTTGTGTTTTGACAAATTTTACATTTTTTTTTTATATCATTGCTGTAATAACGGGTGTTTTTGTATTGAACGTGGTAAAATAAGCTTAGCATAAATGGGTCCATAAGTAATATCTGTCAAGTTGCATTTCTTTATAAACACCTCGAAGGTTAAACATTCTGAAATATACAAAAAGTCTGTATAAGTCATGTTGTTTTGGGAGATCTTCGAGGTCTATGATTAATACATCAGTAGTTTCAGTCGTGGCCTACAGATGGCAGGACAGGTTCTTATGGGCAATTCAAAATATTGTTATCAACCTGGGACCTTGCGCAGTTTTTAATCCGCAGCTCGCGGGGGCCCGGGACCCTGTTTAGAGTATGTGTGGATTGGGCGAGTTACGTTCTAGAACTTGGCAATACGGGGCGGGTTGCAGATTGATTAGTTAATTCTGCAGCTTATTATAATGTTAAGGGTCATTGACATTGATATTTATTCAAAAGTTTTCAAGTGGAGTACAAACAGCACCATGAGAAGATACATATTGGAAGATACGAATTTACCCTGCAGTGTCAACAGTGACGGATATATAGTCCATATAAACACCATGCAAATGTTACCTTCCGAGGTATTTAGAGTCAATTAGTTATACTACCGAACGCTACCACTGAGGCCATGGTGCGTGCCTTGATTAGTTATAACAACTATTTGTACAATAAATGTAAAATATATAAGGCTTAAATTAGTTATACAATTTTCATAGACTAAGTGTCCTATTACCTCATAGGTGCAGTATTGGGGTTTCTTATTCCAATCAACCGCTTCTTTAGCTCAAATGACTGTTGCTTAATGGTGATGCTTTTACTTTTGGGTAAGTAGTGAATACTCATTTCCCAGAGTTTGATCTTTTAACAGTTTTTTATAGTTGCATAATATTTTAACATTTAATTTATTTTATTTTTAATGGAAGATGCTGATTACGGACTCAACACTCTCGAGCGTGAAAATGACGGGCGGGTGTGGGATGAAAGGAAAGTTTAAAACTTTTTTTAGTTCACTTCTTTGACTCACACAGGGCCTTGGTTTAAACGGTCACCATGCAGTAGGCGGAGCAAATTAGGCCCAAAAAATACAGGTATGGTTCTCAGGCTCTCCGGTCAATTTTAACCCTCCGCATCAATTTTTTTATCTTAATTTTTATCTTTCAAGAAGATCAAATTATACAAATTTGCTAATATTTCTTTTGTTATGTAGTGCTTTACCTTTTAAGCAAAATAAATATGTTATTATCAAGATTTTCCCTGATCATATGACATTTTAATCGAAACACACAAAAAAGGTATAACTAAAATTTCGCCCACCCGCACTGATTTCTGAAAAAAGTACCTGAGAAACAAATCTTTATTTATTTATTATTTTTTGTTTGGCCTTAACGCGGTCTTGTGAAATGATTCAAATTTGTCGGCTTCCTCACCGGGTCGTATTTTGTATAGGCCTATACCTTATTTCGAATTATGGGTTCTCAGGACCGAAACCAAATAACCAGAATTTTCGAACTGCAGTGTCCCTGTTGATTCGTTTGAAACTATCACAATTCAACTTTCGACATGACTTTTTTATTATCTGAAGAATGATTAATTAAATTATGACATATTATAATTACGTCTATAACGTATTGTAATTGTTTTATTTATATAAACACTGATGCGGTCCCCCTTGACTACTCCCCTGAGAAAAGTGGTATGAAAACTTTGAAGTACATTGCCCCGGGTTTGTTTTAGGCCTGTTTAAATGAAACTTAAAAAAAGTGTTATTATACATTATATATACTACTAATTTTTATGTTATATATATATAAATATGTGTGTGTGAATGCGCGCATCAGCGAGCGGTTGTGCGCGCGCGCGGATCTTGAGCAACACATTTACAAAACTAATGGATTTGAGTTTATAAATAACTGTAGTCTAATGACAGGCCTACCCTAAATACACAAGTGGATTATTAAATATAACCGAGCTGCAGTATCAATCGTTGAACATCAGTCGTCATCACAGATCTCCTATCGAAGACTACGGCTCTGAAGTAAATAAATACACACTGGTACAATACCGGATGCATGTGTCAGTTCAAGCTGATGAAACTGATCCGTTTTAGCGTAAATACGTACCATGACGACGGTGGCGGCATGACGTCACAAAACAGGTTTCCATGACGTCACGTAAAACTCCGCGAAAAAAATTATATTCAGCAGCAGCTGATCATATTTTAAGCAAATGAGGTGGCGATCAGAATATTTAATGCAGCGAATACGTAGATCTGCAACAGTCAGTAATGGCTGGTAACGAGCAAATAAAGCCTCGTCAAGCCTCATGCAAGTATGATCGTCTGAAGGACTGGAAAACTGTGCAGTCGGATATAACCCACTACTTGGCGACCCATAATGAAGAAAATGAAAGTATTACCATTCCTCGAGAAGGTCAGCTGGTGCAGACGCTACGTCATCGGCAGCCGATCCGCTGTATGCTGCACATCTACGGCAAGTCCAATGACATTTTCGTTACCCATTTTGGTATCGGTTCTAGTAAACAGGTGAATTTCTGGACCGTGGAACGATGTACGAAAAAAGTTCATTTCGCGAGATTTGGCGTACATGCCACCTTGCGACAGCTCGTGTACGCCAAAAAGCAACGGATCTTCGTCGGTTATTCGGAAGATATGTCATTGCGGGTTTTCTCGGACGCCTCACAAGGCTTCAATCAGCTGTCTATAACGAGGAGTCACCACGCCATATTAACCATGGCTTACAACCAAGACAGGGACGAAGTGGTCGCCGGAGGCGTGGGTTGTGTTCTGAGATACTCCGTGACGGATTTCCATAACGGACTTAAATTGATTGGGATTGCAAACACCGACATGACGAGGGACGAATGGGTGCTGAATCTGAAGGTAGACCCTAAGCACCAAACTATACTGGCCCAGTGTGACAGCGGGTTTTATATCATCGATTATAGAACAGACAATCAACTGTCGTATCAAAGATGTGGACACAAGTCATCGCTGACATGCATTGCCGTGTACAAGAAAAGAGATTACTTAATCACTGGAGCTCAGGATGGATCCATTAAAGTATGGAGCTCTGTGTCTTTTAACCATATCACTGATCTGGCGGGACATTTACAGAGTGTCACCGCCATGCTTATTCACAACACGGAGCCGATTCTCATGTCTGCGTCCATTGATGGGACCATTCGACTGTGGAGACTGAACACTTTTGAGGTCTTTCAAAGGTTTGACGTGGGAGAGAAAATTCTGGGTCTCAATTTACTGAACTCTCAAGAGATAGTGTACTGGACCGACAAAGAAGTCAAGATCTGGAAACTGAACATGTTTCATCGGGTCATGACGACTATACAGTCTGGCGTAAAGCGGATACTTCGTTCATCTAGTAATCTATGCGCCAACAGAATTGTCACAAGCGCAGCTGATGGCGGAATCCGTTTGGTGTCTCCGGTAAGTGGTGATATTATAACTATCATGTACCCATTGCCCACCCATCAAATTCTTACAGAAATCGCGTATTGTCGCGATGAAAATAGCTTGTTTGTTTTACTGCTGGCAGGACAAGTACTGAAAGTGGATTGTTCTACTAATCCCTGCCAAGCAAAATGTGTACTAATGCGTGAGTCGCCCGATCAGGAAGTGACGTGCCTTGAAATTTTCAACGTGATCGATCATGACGAAAATAATGACATTTCATTTTGCGAACAAGTTTTATTTTGTGGAAGGAAAGATGGACTCATTAGTTTACTGAATGCACCTAATTACACCATGAAGAACTGTGTTAAGGCACATCAAAGTGAGGTCTCCATGTTAAGGTCTTCACAACCTTTATATCCAAAGCATAATTCGTCTTTAGCAGGAACGCAACTGCTTTTATCAATTGGGCATGACCGTTTCACGAAAATATGGCGCGTAGAACACGACAGACAATTGTGCAAGTTGGACATGACATGCATGAAGCACGTGCTGTGCTGTGATGTTCCTAAACACGTAGCTATGCTTGGGAATGTAGTTTGTCTTGGTTACATAGGTAAAGGTCTTGTTCATATGTACAAGGTAGAAAAAGACCGTGACCAAAAGATGGACACGGGCTGGAATATCCTAATCCATGATCCTGATGAAGATCATTTGTTGGAATTAATTCGAATCACAGCTTGTGCAGCCCTTGGCATATTTGCTACATTAGGCCTGGGAGGTACCGTAAAAATTTGGAATATGGAAAATCAGCTCGTACGTGAGATGACATTTTCTGGCAGTGTCAATGATATTTGCTTCGCGAATGAACGTGGGGACCTTCTCGTAGGTTTTGACACCCAGATTCACTTTGTTCCGGTGATTAATTATTTACCATATCATTATTTAGAATGGATTGTCACATGCGACTTTAGGGATGACTCCAAAGAGGAGCTTCTCCCGTTTAACCACCAACTCCAGTTGTGCTTTTCCTGGGATAAAGTACGCCACCTACCAGCCAGCTTAAATGAAAGAAGAATAATAATGGAACATGAATCGTTGTTATCATCAGCACGATCCATTGACAAGATAGACGAAGGCAACATAAAACATTCAGATAAGAACACAATGAGCAATGCTAACAGCAAGGAATCGATTTCAAACGACGAGACTGGAAAATGCGGTCAGATGGTAAAGTTGCCAAAAGAGAACATTTTGGTTTCAAAGTCTCAGGGTAAATCGACTAAGCCTAGGCTGAGAGTAATCACAGACTGTAGAGAGTCAAAGAATGTAAATGACGTTAACGCTGAAACGGTTACAGAAATTCGCAGTCAAGAAATAATTCACGAATGTTCTGAGGAATCTGAAGACAATAAAGAGGACCCTGAAGCCGAAACAGATGAAGCGGACAAGAAACTGCCTATCGCCCGTGATGGTTATATTCCAAATTCAGTTGTAAGAGATATTCTTGGGTTCAAGCCTGATACTTCAATAGCCACAGCCCAAGCAAAATGGACACTACGTCCAGTGCCACCAATACCGTCTGCTGACAATGTCTCATATATAAGTTCAGAGAACAGTCTGGACATGAAATGGGAGGATGACGACTATAGTAATCGGGTATTTATATGGGAAGACGACGAAGATGAAGTGGACGATATAGAACAAGAGGAAGATAAGGAAAGTGACAAAGATGCTGTTGAAAGTGTAGATCAAGAACATATTGGTAAATTAGAAGAAAAGCGGGAAGGAAGAAAAGAAATTGCAAGAAAGAAAAATAATCTGAAATCTATTAGGAAAAAGGATATAGAAACAAAACAAACGGACACTGATATGATACAACAGCATATACCAAATGTTAGTTTTGCCATGACTAACAAGCACAGGTCAAAACTATCAAAACAACTTCCGGTGATGAAAGAAGAACACAATCTTGCTAAATCTAGGTCGCTGTTGGAAGAAATTGTATCAGAAGCTTGGGTGCCGGATACAACATTGCCAGAAGTACCCGCAATTACAAAGGTGTTTTCTTCATTGATGTCTCAAGTAAACGCTGAGACATTCGAGAAAATATGTTCGTACATTGAAGCCATTGATACAAAGATCGGATTTCTTAAAGCCCAGTATGATATTATAATGGCTAAACTATTTGGTCAGGTACATCACCCGAACAGTGCCATCAGGTTTTATGCGGTTAAAGCCATAACTGAGATCGGGCAAGAAAGAAAGGATATCGTGAAACTACTCCCACTCCTTACTGATGCAGTAGAACAAATAAGAGACATTGTATCTGAGACATTGAAGGAGAAACTGGACATGAAGAGTAAAGATGACCTCTTCGAGCTGTTGGCCTCTTCTGGTGTAAGACTGATGAATCCTGACCAAGGACTAGAAAAACAGGTGTTGGAGACTTTAACACAAAGTTCGAAAGACACACTAGAAAACGGCCAACTTTTCAGTCATTCCAGTACAGAAGAATGGTTGAAGAATTGCTCAGAAGGACATGGCGAGCAACCCAACGAGCCTCTCTGGACAGACGAGGAATTCGCTATAAATTATATCAAAAAGAAAGAGAAAAGAGACAGATATAAAATGAAAATATTAATCAAAGCAATCACTTCTAAGACAGGAACAGGAGAGCAATCAGACCCGAGAAACAAAATTGATAAACGCGTTCAACAAATGGCATCGGGCTCATCCAGGGTACACCGCAAAGTAAGAGTACGGCGTAAAATGTTCAAGCAAAGACAACGAGTGTCGCATTCAGAAGAAAATCTCGCATCTCTCCCCGAAATCGCTGGCTTTTCCAGGTCCGTTTCTAAAAAATCTCGTTTCCTCCCAGACTCTAGTTTCATGTATGCTCACTACCGTCGGTTGTTTGCAGATATGCATAAATCAAGACGGGTCTCTCTCGGTGGTGTGAATGTTAGTTCATCTGGGCACAATCGAACCCAAGAGGTACGTGCTTTTCCGAGATACGACCAGATTCCGGTATCAAACAAATCCATAAAAGAACAGCATGTAATATCTACTCAGGGAAATTCAAGATATCCACGTAACAATATTCAAAATCACAATGGTTCACAGAAATCATTGTTACAAAGACACAATGCTGAATCTGTGGTCCATATAAATGAAGATTCGGATTTCCTTAGTGGTTCAGATGGAAATCGTAGTCATATACTGGAAAACACAGTGCTAAGGAAATATAACAACAAACATAAGTATGTTACCATTTCAAATTTTGATAATAACTCCTGTAAAGATTCCGGTCTCGGAACCTGCGAATCACGTGAAAGAACATTGACATTACCTCCATTATCTGATCACAAAAAGCCACATTCTAAGCCAACACAGCAAGCACAATCAACAGATCTTTTAAAAAGATTCCTGAATCGACCAGAAGGGAGGACGAAGGAAGAATCATTTTCACTAGGGCGTATTCTCAAAAATGAGAAGATAAAACCTTTCTCACTGCCTCCAATTCAGTACGCGCCCACAAGTTCTTTTGTTACACAAGGCGACGCAGGCGTGCGACTCGTGCATGCTGTTACAATAGCCGCAGCAGAAAGAAAGCAGAGCAAATGTTTTATTATAGGATTGCCCGGTAAATTAGGTAGCCATACGAGCAAACTTCAGGGAGCACGTAGTAACTATGGCCTGCTTGGCTTACACTGGACGACCGGTATACCCGTGCTTCCGAGAGTTAATGTTCACGAAAATCATACAATTAAAGGTTCAACATTTGCCAAGAACCAATCAAACACTGCCTGGGTCCTGGAGCAATATCCTGACGAACAATCGGACATAGACATGGCATCATCATCTACTAACATCTCAAACTACACCTTGACTAGCTGTCATTCCTCTGATTTCGCGCCGTCCTTATTTAAGTGGCAGGAGTGGTCCAATGTAAGCGAGACAGCACAGGAACTATTAGAATCTTGATCAGATTATTTTTTTCTCCTGCTATTGTATTTTAACGATAAAACATCTTTTTATTTCGTATGACAACACAACAGAACTGTAAGGTTAAATTCAATACATAACAGAGAAAAAGTTTATTTTCAAACCTAATCCCATATATTACCCTCTAAAGATTTAACCGTAGCAGTGGTTTACAAAACCTCTTTTTCCACAGTATTATTTCTTAGAAATAACTGAACAGATGAAGTAGAACATGCTTTAAGCTGTAATCAAATAAACAATGTAATATTGAGTCGTTAACATTTTTCATTTAAAAAAAACGATGAAATATTGATTAAAATCTTACAGAATGTTTTTCATTTTTGTATTCTTTCACCATATATAGACATGTAAGGGATTTTTTTTTATTTGAGCATGTGTGCTTGAGTGTCAGCTAAATTGTTTCGCGATAAGTTTGGGATATTATTAGTTGATCTTTTACGTGAAGAACATGGTTATCTGTTTTAAGTAAATGCGTTTTATTCGACATGTCTGCAAGCCCTTGATTACATGTCGGCGAGTCTTCCCCCCCCCCCCACCGTTGAAGAAAAATTGACGCCACTGCTTGGTGATAAGTCTGCCATCATCCAGATGTTAAAAAAATAGAGAGAACATTCTTATAAAACGAAGTCAGGAAGTTTAATTTGCGACGTCGGTTAGGGTATTCAATAAGTTTAAACCTACGTTAGATCTGAAAATTAAAAATTATCCATTTTAAGTAGTAGGCTCTACGATCGTTCAAAAACTTTTATTCCCTTGCCGCTCACTCGTTTTGCGTGTGCCGCTTTGGCGCTGCCTGTTGGCATTTTAAGAAAGTACACCAATGGCGAAGTCATTTGACCTTTCCCTTCGATAAATTTGTTGAAAAAAGGGCACGAGCGTATCCTAAAAAAACAGGTAAGACTGATCTGTACAAATCAAACTCTGCAATAAATCCAATATTTTTAAATGGCATTACGTAAGTCGAAAATAAACACGGTGTTCCCTAAGTAAAATGGCTTCAAATAGATTTATTAACTGTCGTACGAAATTGCCGCTTGACCCCTGACCGATTTTCGGAAAATTCGTTTTTTTTTCCGAAAGAAAAGCTTGTCGACGCTTTCGGAAAAACGGCGCCCTACTGTATATGTTTATATAGCTGGTGCATTATTGACAGGCTTTTAACGAATTAAGCTGTTTTGTTAATAGTTCTGAAGAGAGCTTAATATTCCTTTACCTTCCGGTTTACAATTTCAGATTTCGGACAAACACTGAAACACTTTACATTTACCTAACAGGTTATATCTCGCTTTTAAGTTGGTCTTTATCAAAACTTCAAAGAATTCTGCAAAGATGGCATGCTTAAAACAGAAGGTATGTTTGATCTTAGAAAATCTAGCCAAATAAGGGAATTCTGGATATCATTTTCAATTGCTCGTGTGACTCTCTAAGCAGTCAGGGATCGAACATGCAATCCGGAATAATATAACAGTCTTGTCGTACGGACAATTAAATCTTTATTCAATAGAGCTATACAAACCCCATATCGTTCTTTTATTTTTATATAAAATCGCCACTCACTTGATACGCACACCGAGAAACCCGCTTTCTTTAGTCCGATTATTGGCCCTGTGCCAAAACCGGTGTTATGAGATCGACCACAGCGGGTGTCGCTAGTTTAAAATTTGGAGCTGTGTGCACAAAGTGATACCTGCTCTCATCGGTTCGACTGTAATTATTTCCTCTGTGTCGACCCTGGTGGTGGGACCCCAGAGTATCTTGCTATACAAACAGCGGTTTAAGCAAAGGAGATCTAGGACGACTGCAGGTAGAATAGCCGCTGCGTGAGGAACGTACGTACTTGACCGTGACAAACATAGACAAGGACACCGGTAAATGATTGATACCTTTAATAATAACACAAAGAACAATACAACGAGTGAATACAATTGGATGCGTATGCATGAGCCGTCATTTAGAAAAGTTGAAGCACCGAATACATCGAGATCAGCTGAATGTAGTTTCTAATTCATACCACGCCTACTGAGTTTTCCATTAGGTGGTGGTACTCATAGTCACGTGGCCCTACTATCCACGCAGAAGTTATAATTAATTCATGCTTGAAAAAAATAGCAATAGATGAGGTAAAGCTGATTGATTTAAGATATCAATTATGCATACGTTATAAAATTCATAAAATGCATTATATCGATGGTGAAAAAAAAGAAAGTTTAATAATGATTTTTTAAACGGGTGGGTTAGAACCAAATTACAGTGGTATACTAGAAAGGCCTCAGAGGAGCGCACCCCTCCGCCAAGGCAAAACAAAATTCTACTGGATCCGTCAATTTATCCAGATCCGCACCAAATTAAGCCCGATCCTTCCTTGTCCATATCCCACCCCCATAACGGGTTCAGAAGTTTTTGTGTAATTCTTCTCAGAGACAAGCAAACCAACCAACAGACAAGAATGAAAACATAATATCCTTGCCGGAATCAAATAATGAAATAAATTTCGCGGAGGTTTAGGAAGACTTGAAAAGAACGATTTAGTTTACAGCACCTTAAATACAACAGCGCTTTAAAGTGTCTTCGCCTTATCCATCGCTTACGTAATATGAAACAGTGTGTTTAAGGAAGACGGGCACTTGCAAAGATCCAGTTACATGAATTAATTTGTACACAGTCGTACGAAACTTATGTTTCTTTCATATTTCTGTGCGATCATACATAGAGCTGTTAAGTCGATGTGGATGTTTAAAAGGATAACACTGATATAACTACTTGATTTGAAAATAATAAAAACAACCCCTGATGTAACAGAACAGATAAATAACATATTTCAAAATCTGATTCAATCTGATGTTGTGACGTCACAGCCGAATTCATCGGAAGTATGCCTCCGTGTGACAGAATAGTCAATTTAAATATATTAAAATATGAACCAGACTAATTTTGTGACGTAACAGTCCAATTCTCCGGAAATGTGCCTCTTTGTTCTAGATTTTTCTTTTATTTTCTTTCAATATATATAGATGCCAGCCGCGAGGTTTACGAGGGATGTGTACATTATGCGTATATATCATTTCTGACGTGGCGTGACGTCACACCTTGAACGGAGGGTTGATCCACTCCTTAGCCTTTACCTCAGCCACAGGTAGTCTGTCTCCAAGCCATGGTCTGAAAAAAACCACGAAAATGAAGCAGCTGAATTATGACGATGCCATTGTCTTTCCATTGAGCTCTCTAGTCACTCTCACGGGACTATGCGTTTACCATTAATCCTCCATCACCAAACAAAATCTACTTCTCGGCCGTAAATTAACATTATTGCCTATACATCCATCCCCCAAGATCATGCAAAGCTAGCACGCACACACACACTTACACACACACATATATATATACATGATCGATGGTTGTAATTTTACCATGTGTGATGTATACATATGATTCATGAATTTATACATGTATAAATTTTTCAGAACTGTAAGATTCGTCATCGGGCACATTATACATAATATATGGACTTTTTTCATGATGCAAGGTTCATGATTGCAGAGTTTTTAGTAGTACAGTACAATGCATTGGGAGGCCACTGGGAAAGATTTATTCTCTGCAAAGTTATGGAGCCCAAAATACACGCGGCTTTCGGAGGTATTAATCCTTCACAGAAGCATGATGCAGGGCTCAGAAATTCTTTCTACAATTTCTTCCTCTTAACACTGCCTTCAGCAGCAGCGCCAAGAATGTTCCAGCAAAACAGAAGTATTGCCGGTTTCAAATTTGGTCAGACGTGCGACACCAAGCTCTAATTAGGACATTCTTGGCCGTGTATACATTTCATAGCAAACCCAGTTATTGTAAAAAAGTGTTTAAGTGAAAGGATATATAGAACGAATGTTAGCGACCAGTGCGTGTACAGTGTAGAAATAAGGCTTGTCAGGACAATGGCATATACTCTCTCTCTCTCTCTCTCTCTCTCTCTCTCTCTCTCTCTCTCTCTCTCTCTCTCTCTCTCTCTCTCTCTGAATACATACATTTTATATTAACACGGTTGGCCATTGGGATTCTGTAAAGAAATGATGAAATGAAATTATCAGCAACATTTTGTGTTATTATCAATTAGTAATTAATACTAACCTGTAATACATTCTCGGAGCACCGCGAACGTTCACGTCCTGGAAGGCCTGAAATTGTATGAAAACAGTTTATAAGGCGAAGTAAAATGTAATAAATAATTGATCTCACATAATACAGTATGGTTACCTTAATCACAATTATAAATGTGTGTGAAATCACATTAAAAAGACCGCTGGTAGGTCAAATTAGACCTTTAACGCGCGAGCATGCGTATTGCGCGTACGGGTCGTCTGCTGCGATCGGATGAAATGAACCAGCAACGCGGAATTTTAAGTGAAGTACAAAGCAAGAAGCTCTGACGGGTATCTCGCCGTTAAAGATACTGCACTGTCAAAGGAGGTTGTACTATAGAGCCCAAAGTTATTAGTCTCACTATTATGGCAGTCATGAACAAAATTTATCTGACTTTGATAATCTGCCAACTTTCGTGGCTCAGCCTTATAAACATTTGGTTTCCTCCAAATTGTTTGAAATAATTTGCGTTAAAGTTGTGATGTTACAAAGTGTTTACTCAAAGCATTTTGACTTGATGGATGCTATAATACGTATTTTAACAATCTATTACTGGTCCATGTTAACATATTGTTTTTCTTGGTAGTTTCGTCGGCAGAATAATTTTACATTTCTTATTAATGTATAATTGTGGCTTTTATCAATTTAGGGAACCATATTTATTAATATTAATCAAATTAAACCAGTAATGACGGTGGTAAATGGCATATAAACTTGGGCTTTTGGCTCGATATGATTCTATTGCGGTCGGTGGAGGAGCAAAAGAGTGGTATTCACAGGCTCTATAAGTTTTTAAACTTTTGTCGTTTGAGATATACCACAAAAGCCTTTTGTTTGCCAACCTTAGGCCAGAACACTTAAATTCGTCACCGAAAGGCGTATTTTGAAAGTTCTGATGTTACGTAACTACGTAGTTGCAATATTTTATCCTTAGTCCTGTATATTCATTTTTCTTGCATGCACATTAATGATTAATGGGTGAGTAAAGGAAAAGTTTGTTTTCTATAGTGAATGTCAATTTTATGTATATTGGGTCAAGAGTCAGACACAAGAGACTACTCAAGACTGCAGTAGCACATCGCTCAATAACAATATTTATGTATATTCTTCAGGCAGATGTGGACACAGTAACGAGTCGCTAAATGTGCTGCAAGTTGAGAAAAACGTGCCCATGACTTTTAAAGAACCTGACGCGCGGGGTTTGAAACCCTTGAAGAAAGATTCACGAATACTGAATGAAGTGCCTGCAAATATATGTATCAGGCCCCATGAAGTCCTATTTTTTGACAGCACGTACCCTTTGACCGCCAGTTTTGTGGCGTATCTATATACTAAGAAAATGTATTGAAGAGATATAAGGCGTAGGCCAGAAAGGTATTTGTGCATGTGTATGTGTTTGTGCACGTGCGTGAATTACCGTGATATTTGGGTCTCGCTGAGCTGGGGGAAGACTTCTGTTTGCTCGTGCTTGTCGTCTCTCCATGGCGGAGTCTGACATGGTGGACGGAGGGCGAAGTCTTCTCTGCTTCTCTAGAAGACCTGAAACGAGGATGAGGTGTTTTTATATCCGTATCCTGTCTAATAATAAAAGTTCGTAGGCCTACGTGTGTATAACGATATCCAGTGTTAGGCTTCCAATTTCAATAGATTTAAATACTGGACATGAAGTTTCCGTTAGGCACCAATATTACGTAGACATTACATGCCTGATCAATTATTATTAATGTATGCAGCTCTTACCCATATACATTGTACTTAAATATGAACTAAGACTGAATCAAGTATCAATACACAAACTGAGACATGTCGACTTTAGTCTCGTTCATATTAAACAGCATTTTTAAAATTGTATTCAGTGTGTTATTTATTCTTCACAATCTTACATAATTATTTGTGTGAAGGCTCCAGCTAAAATTGAAGGAAATATGTAAATGTTTACAAATTAAATTTGAAATGAGTGAATCGCTCACTGAGGTAATCCTGCACCGTCTTGGGTTTGAGTGCTTGTTCTCGCACGGCCTCGCCGTAGTCTCGTCGACGTTGGGCGGCCTCCGTGGCTGCTGATATGTTATGCGGCGTCCCGCACCGGAACGGCCGGGATACGGGCTGACTTGATCGGCCGAGACTGCTCACCGTGGAATCACTGCGCACTACAAGAAGGAGCAATTGTTTTAAAATGAGCAGACTTATACGACCAATACGAGGGATAAAAGGTATTTTATATGTCAGATAAATAAAGGTTAACATTTTAAGTATAAATCGCATAATATGGAATACGAAATATATTGATGTCTTTCATCCAGAATGTACACACAGGTACACAACAAACAAAAATTACACGAATAATTAATATTGATTATGTCGTTAAAATTATTTTTCAAGCCGATCGATCAACTTTGATGCATTCAAATACACTAATGCCCATAGCAAACAAAAGACCAAGTGACATGTAATAGTACTGGAAAATACACTGGAAAACATGTATTCAACAGAAGCAAAGCCGATCGATCTAAGATGGTATTAATTAAATCCTCTATCAGATTTCAAGAAATACGTCAAACCCTCAGACGTCGAATTTGTATTAAATGTATATTAAAATACTATTGAAACACTTCGGCAAAACTTGAGGCAAGCCGTTTACTCGTTTAGTTGCGCATCATTCCGGATCTGGTGGGTTACAGCCTGTTATAGGCAGGGCTAGTACCATTTAGGAGGGTCAAAATTTTTATTAGATAAGAAATATTAAGAGGAAAATTAGAATATATATCTTCTATATTCGACGAAAGTCTAAGTTTTTGGTGTTGAACTAAAAAGCTAACTCTTTATTGCTTGGGAATACACGGTTACTGCGCTGTGCATGGAATGTCATCACGACCAAAAATACCCGCTATTATCATCTGCTCTCCGATTCTCGTCCAAGAATTATTTGATTAAATTACTATTCTGTATAATAGATATTTAAGTATTATATATATATATATATATAAATATTATATATAAGTATTATATATATAAATTATATATATACACATATATTAATCGTTATCATATTCTTTACGAATATTGATTTTACCGAGGTACAACAAGGTTAAGAACACAAGCTCGGACAGATCAGCATCTGTGTTTCAGGTACAACTTCACCCATATATTGCATGTGTGCTTCATGGATATTACCAAGGCTTCTTCCTCAATGAGTACGTAAATATCGATGTCATATGAGTTGTCATTAATCACAACAGTGACAGGTATACGACGTTCAATTGTCGAGGTATTATATCTGGCAGGCAAACAGTAATACTGTCACCAGAGCTGATATGACGAATGTTAAATTCTTTATGGACGGCCAGGTATTCTTCCACCCTGCTGACTGGAATGGACTGGAAGGCATTACAAGAGGTGTGATCGCAAAGAATTCCGATACCAAGTGTTACAGGATAATATTTATATACGTGTTGATGTTCAAGGTTGCCAAAGGGCAAACGAACCTTAATTTGATTGCATACACGAAATCTATAAAACATATACAGCCCGGAGGAAAGGTTGACACTAGCAAATCCCTATGTACATCCTTGTATAAAGACCTATGAATTCAAAAGGACAAGACGGACATTTCCACTGCTCCGCGGTGTCTTATATCATACAAATATAATATTTGTTTCAAGCAGTATATATGTTAACGTGCCGCTGACCTCTCTTTTTGGGAGCTGCAAATGAAAATGTGCAGTTTTAATTATGGAATTGTGCAATATTATTTTTTCTCAAAGTTTTTTTCTCATCACAATTTGGAAAAAAATCGTAGATTTACCCATTTAAATCCGACATACTCATTCGTAGGAACATTCTTGGCTCTTTACCAATTCCAAGTTAATTGGCGATACAGAGAAAACTCTCCTACTAAAGGTAGTGTTTAAATCGAATGAATTATGGAATTAATGGAATGCATAGGTCCTGTGTACTTTTGTTCATCGTATAAAAAAATTGGGAATAAATCATATAGAATACACATTTGCAACATATAACTTTAATACGCTCAGTGCTGGCATAATACGTATAAATTTACGCCTTCCGATTCATTCAACAGGTATACATATTTTTCTTACTTACCACTGGTGCCAGAGAGCGGTCTTTTCAAAGGAAATCTTATTTCCGATATGGTATGAGGTACACTGAGTGAATATAATAACCTGAAAATAGATATACACTGAAATGTAAAATACGTAAAGTGAATAGACGTTTCCTCTTTATCCAAATTCTAAATGAAATATTCAATGTTGCTGCTGGCACGAATAAAAAAAATAAAATATATAATTACCTTTTCACAAACCACTGATACAATCATATTTTTAGACTTTGACTGGGATGTAGTAATCTCTTTAATACTGAGAGCACAATAACGTTGCTTCAATCACGAATGACTCATGACTCGGGAGCCTATTGCTACTGAACATTGGCCGTTTAGGCCTTTTTGATATCTATGATCTTTAGGTTAAGAGAAGAACATTTCAAATTAAACTTATCACTGATACCATTTTCTCTCTACAAACATCCTAAAAATATAATTTGCTTAAGAAATATTAAAACATATTTATATAAGTACAGATGTAAATAAAGAGATATATACCTGTCATAAAAATTGATGAAACTAGGGTGTGTGAAATCTTGAACTTTTAGAAACAGCTGACTGTCGGCATTGAGGCTGCAAGCCTGAAATTAACGTTAACATTTTATTAACACAATGATAAAGAAACTAACTAACTATGAGTTTAGTTAACAATAATACAAAATACGCCATAAATTCGAAGTCACACATTGGAATAACTGGAAAAAGCCAATATAATCAGCGTAAGGTGAATATATATATATATATGTGAATATATATATATATGTATATGGCTAAACAGATGCGAATTGTATTGAGCAATTATGGTTGTGTTCCTCTACTTTATAAAACGGCTTATGCTGACAAATTAAAATTCGTTACCGAGAAGAAAAAGCAGTTGGAAAATCAACACTGAGGCTCGCACATGCAGGGGGATTGTTAGGCATATGTGTGAGGTATATTGTCAGCGCAAGAGTAGATTGATCGCTGATTAGGTGTTATCAAAAGTACAGTTATCGAAGGCAGATATTTTAAATATCATCTGTGACAAGACTACCTTTATGTGGTCGGGACTGACTACAGCTTTTTCCTGGCCCGATGACCAGTCCATCACCGCCTGTAATATAACAACAGAATCAATTTGAAAAACCAGTTTTCAGACTTTTTCCATTACGATTTGCAGAGTTCAACAGTAAATAGTTAATATGCATAACGGAAAAATTCTTAAGGGCCTCTAGCTTTCCTTCAAACTACGTTGAAACAGCACTTGTTCACATGCGTGAATTGATAAAACATTTGATTTTAACATTGATTTAAACATTGATAAAACACGCAATATCTTGTGGTCAAAGAGAGTCTCGTACACAGACCATTGCTGTTGTAAAAACAAAACCAAAAATAAAATGATATTATTTTTAAATATAAATGTGTACCAGGATTATTATTTTTATATTAGGAAATAATATTACTGCCAAACATAAAGGTCTAGATATACAGTTGCTTATGTGTCAGGGGTTGACATAGGATTTAGGGGGGGGGGGGGTATTGTGAGTGGGAGGAGAGAGACCGAGGAGGGGTTTTCCCCCTGCCATGGTGTAGAGATGTTTTGAAAAAAAAACAGAATGAAATGGTGTCTATTCCGTTAGCCCCGGCGCAGTTTTGTTCTGTATTAAACATGTGCGATTCTATTCGCCAAAGGTTTCAGGAAGTAAAAATGTTACTTGTTACTATGTTACTTTGTAAGATAAAGACACACACAGGTGGCACCATTACTATCAAAAGGTCCATACAAGTGGTATTCATTTCAAAACAGAGATCATGACAATAGCAATTACGGTCAAACAGAGGTTCATCTACAAGAGATACAATGCAATCAAGAATCAATTAAAGGTGGGATTTTTATATTGTTTTGGGTTATCTTAATCTTTCATCATTTTCAGTCACAGAAAAAAAAGCAGTGACAGTTTGTCATTTTGTCAGTTTTCATTCTTGACCTGGTGGACCTCTGCATTGTTTCCAGCTGAAGTAACGCACGTCAGCAAGAAAGAAAAAAATGACGTGGACAACTTACCAGCGGCTCAGCTATCGACCCTCGTAGCACCAACGCGCAAACATGCTGCGGATCAAGGGTTAAGGCATGGTTAACATCTTTCAGCGCCTGAAACAACAACACTTATCTGTAACGACCTGACGTGTTTAAGCTCTCAACGGGCACTACGAAATCTAAATATAGAACTTTATGAGGATTCACTTTTCTTAGGCATGGCAACTCGAGAATTAAAAATAGCGTCACTGTGTAACGTCCGCAGCTGTTTTGTTTTTCACTTATTGCTTACCAAATGAATCTGAATCAGGCCTTTAAAGTTACTCGAATGTACATGTACTTGAATCAGGCATTTGCTGAGATTCAATTAGCATTTGACTCAGACATTAGCGTTATTCAAGTGTATCTGAATCAGACATTTAGAGTTACTCAAATGTATTCGAGTCAGACATTCATTGTTACACTGCTAGATAGGCAGGCAAGAAGCCCCAGTTGTTAGGCCCGACAGCCATGGCACATCGGTTTCAGGCTAAATTTGAAGTACATGCGTGATTGGCTGGACCATTGTTGCGTCAGCGGTGTCACCAGCGAAAAACGCCAAAGTAGACATATAAACCAATCAGAAAGCGCGTCCTCGGTTGCTATGCCATGGCTGTCGGACCTAACGACGGGGGCTTCTTGCCTGCCTATCTCAAATTTTAAGTAATAATAAAGAGATGTACCATACAGCCCAAAAAACCCTAGGAAAATGTCAGATAAATAATATTTATATAGAAATTACCCAGAAAAGTAAAAATTTAACCGATATCTACACTTATAGCAATTCAAGCGCCTGTGCTCAAATGCATTTGAATAAGACATTTGCGGTAATGCAAAGGTATTTTAATCGGAAGGAGCTCACATGTAATTTAATCTTGACACAATGACAAGAAGCATTATATACTGGCTCATATAGCAATTTGTTTTTTAATGTTAAGTTAATCATATCACCTCCTTGACTTCATTCCGGGTGCTTCTGACCAACCCACGGATACAGTAAACATCCTGTAAACAGTAAGAAAAAAGGACTTAAACTTCCTAAAGTTGAATGTGTGAATGTCTAGAGATGTTTGTGTGAAATATAATACAATATGTAAAATTTTTATACATACATATATATATATATATATATATACTCGTCCATGATACGTAAAAAAAACATAATATAACAACACCTTTAACTACAGAATTATATAAAACGAAAATATGTATAATGATTTAGAAAGGGACCGCTCGACTTCTACGTCATTTCCTATTTCATTGTTTCCTTAACTTATATCTTGATTAAAGATACTAGTAACCAAGTCTCCTATGATTTTCATGATTCATAACTAAATTGACGTAAAACTTGTTAAAGTTACAACTCAATAAAGAAAGGCATGCATTATCGTATATTAATTTTAACTTTAAAAAATGCTCTGTTAGACCATTGTTCATGCTTAGCTTGTTGGATGGGCTTTTCAAAGTTTTAAACTGTTTATGTATTTGTTAATTTATAAATAAGGGAAACTTAAATATCGATGTTTAAACACATTTGTGCTAGGCATACAACTACACGTCATGTGAATATGTCATTCTTTTTTTTTTTTTTTTTTTTTCTTCTTCTTTTTTTTTGTGTGTTTTCATTATGATTATTTTTGAACGACTCTGTGTTAATTTGCTAATGCATATATTGATATCTTTACATAACCACGGCAGAACCATTAACGCCTGACAGTTGGATATGTGTTGTATTTATTTTATTCATGACCCCGGGTGACACGTGCCCTGTTAATGAGAAGATAATTACACAAAAGTTCAAAGTCCTCAGACCAAAGTTGTCATGGCTTCAACACGCCGAGGGCCGCGAAAGTCACATGCATTTGATTACATAATATTGCAAAGTACTCAATCGTTAAGATTATCGTTCTCTACCTACGCTACGGCAGAGTTCCACTTTCACAGAGCTCACTCAGACAAGGATAGCTCCGTGGGAAAAGAACGTGTAACGACAGGATCAGGCATTTTAGCAGGACTGGTGATTCTTTTAAGAATTTATACCGATACTTCGTTACACGCGAGATATTATATTTTCCACTTGGTCACTTTCGTTGGTTCGTCTATTAGCAATTTAACGCAGAAGAAAGTTACGGATTTTGGTAAGAAATTTATGGAGGGTTATTGCAACACCCAGAAACTATATCCATTAACGTTTCATGTAGACCAGATACCTTTTTTTGTTTTAGATTCAAAGGATTCTTTACACTCTGAAGCAATTCATTGGTATTAGGGGCTGGTTTTGTTCTGCAGCTCACCTGTAAACCGTGAAACTATGTACATAGGAACACTTTACAGGAAGATCCGAATAGGAACTTGTGGGGGTATATCCATGGACGCTCCCACTATACAGCCTCTGTTTATTTGTTACCTTTCCGGATAAAATTTGGTTAAACCACTGCAAGTTAATATATAACTACCGTGCACGAAGTTAACGTGAGGAAATCTTACACCAACATATTTGGGTAAACGATTGTGCCACAGAGTGTACAACTCCCGGAGCAGAGAAGTTACAAGTACTTGGACAAGAATTAAAGGATTTTAATTCTCGTGATATTCTATGTTTCCCTCTAACCTGTATACCATACACACGAAAATATGTTTGACAAATGATCAGGCCTGGCACGTGGAAATAACCCCTAAGTACACAGAATTAACGTGACATTATTAAAGTACCACTTTTTCTTACAACTGCCATGATTAAAATACCCAATAGGAATTTCAAATCCACGTAGCACAGTCAGTGAATAATGCTTGCCAGTAACTTGTTCTTTCATGAAAAAAATACATGGCCGCGTTATCTACATTTAGAACTTCATTGCACCATTAAAGTTGGTAGACCGGCTTATGTTTGTCATTCTGTGATTGACTTTTATCAAGACTGATATCCAAGATACTTATAAGAGCCTAAGCATATAATTCTTTGGGGTTCCATCTATAACATGTAACTGCTGCAATGAAGTTGCTAATGAAGATGCCGGTCTTGTGCTTTTCATATAAACAGCTTAGTGGCAGGAATTATTTACTTGCTTAATGCTCAGAAAAAGCATGGGAAGTTTTATATAGTTGTCTGAAAACTGTTCAAGTCAATATTTGTACCAACTGGGATGAATTAAGTGCTTTTGAACTGACCCCACTGATATGGGATATGACTTGAAGCTTTACGTTTGCCCTTTACGTACAAAAATTATACCGAATCCCAGTGGTAGGATTAAGGCTTAGGCTTACCGGGTTCTTGCTGTCCAACACGACGGCCTTTTCTGCGTCCTTTAGAGCACTCTTCATATCACCTTATCGGAACAAAATGAAAAGATAAAATAAATAATTTACGTACCTGTCTAATTTAGATATATAGACACTATAACCCACTCTACAACTTAACGTGCCTTATCTCGAATATAATATAATATATACTAAAATTGTGACATTCCGGATAGAGTGCTAAGTGCTAGCCTTTACCTACCCTAAAAAGCGACTGTCTGTACGTTTGGGTAGCGCTTACCACTGTGTCATCAGTATCTTTTCTAAATAAATGGAATATTATACCTCATTTTTGTTTTTGCTCTAGAGTGCTTTATAAACGCTTGCAAAATTTGATAATGTATGAATTAATTATATATTCAATTGAAAGGCGCCACAATGAAATGGCTTTAGGATGGGATAGGATTCGAGAATTAAACGTACAGGTTATCAAAATAGAAGTTGCAAGGTTGCATTTCTGGCGGACAAAACGCAGAATCAATAAACACTAAGCTGATGTAGACACCTCTACCTGTAACCTGATCTATACGTTTGCTTTGTGACCGTTGGTACCGTCAGTGGTAAAGTCTAAAGTGGTTTTGATATACAACACATTGAAAGATGACGTACCTGATTTACAATAGGCAAAGGCTCTCCTTGAGTAAACAGGTGTCATCAAGCATGAATTTGAGTTACAACCTGCACGACAACCGTTCTGTAAAGAGACCACCAAAAAAATTATCCAATTGTCGTTCTTCATTATTCTGGGAGGAAGAGGGTAAAACATTAAAGTAAAACCAATATGATTGTAGAAATAACACATAATTACTACACACGCATCAGAAAAATTCAATTAAAACATATGCATTAGCTAGAGTGCATAACAATTAACACACTGTTTACGATTGTTTTCCTGTGTGACGTTACATTAATCAGCATGTCGTCAGAATAACGTCTTGTAATAAAAGGCGGCTTATGTTGTGGCAACTAGTGCTGCAACCAAATTTGGACGCTATCACTGGGTAGGCTACACTGTAAAGGCATAAATGGAGGCCTGTATATCATTGAAAATTATAAATAAATTTGATCTGGAAACAGCTTAACTTTCACCCAAAGAAAGAATGGCTATATACACGGTCAAAATTCCAGAAAAAAAACTTTGGCAGATGGCGCCACCAGTCTTGAGTACAAGATGGAGGTATCGAAGATCTATGAAAATTCATAATTTCAGCCTAATACATTGAACCAATCACTAAGATGAACAGATGACAAACGAACGGATGGAAGCAACGCGAAACTTATTGTAGGTGGGGCCACCAGTCTGGAGTACAAGATAGTGAGTTCTTAGATCGTTGGACATGCACAATATGAGCTCAATACATTGAACCACTCCTGATATATGGGCTGTTTTCACCGAGACACCCAGATTCATCCATCAAATAAAAGTTTTGCATGTATCCAGGATCTACGAACATGCATATAACTTCAGGCATATACGGCAAACCACTCCTGAGAAAAGAGCATCAATGTATTCTACGAAAACAGGACGGTAGACGGCGCAACCTGTCTGGTCTACGAGAAAACTCTCCAAGATTGATAGACATGCCAAACTTCAGACCAATACATTGAACCACTCCTGAGATATGAGCAATTTTCACCATAAGCAAACACACGGATGGGCGCCACGCGAAATGATTGCAGATACGAGATGGAGGTATCCAAGATCTATTGACATTCACAATTTCAGCCCAATACTTTGAACGTATCACCTAGAAGAACAAATGGCAAACGCGAGGATGGACGCCACGCAAAAATGGTTGTAGGTGGCGCCACCAGTCTTGAGAATGAGATGGAGATATATCTAAGATCCATTGACATATATAATTTCAGCTCAGTATGTTGAACCACTCTTGAGATATGGGCTGTTTTCATTGAAACGCCAAGATTCATACTGCACATAAAATAAGAATCAGAATTATACGGATTCGAGTACACGAGTATTCCTTTCAGTGCTACCTTCGGATACACAGGCCGCCGCATGAATATATTCTTGCTACTTTGAGAGGCAGGCATGGCCATGATGTCACTCATGGCAAGAATCTGGAAACATTTCACACCAATCAGCAGAAGCTTCGAAATAAAAACTACAATACAACAGTGATGATTTTCACTGATGGTAAAAGACTGACAGTAACTGCGAATGTCCTTAAAACCAATTTTGGTTTTCCGGAAAGTCAAATAGTCATCCTGCTTTTTTTTTGGCCAATGTCTTCCTTCAATAGCCAGGGATCGAAGATTAAAAATCTATTTCCAGATGGCAACGTAGTTGGACAGAAATTCGGTTTATCCGTCACACTCTATAAACAGTTTTAACACACGCCATCCTCTATCGTTCGAAAGCAGGATCTGATGACGTAGAACACGTAACATTCACATACCTTCGGCATATTCACAGCGTCTATGGCCCGCGTATAGTGAACAGCTGCCTTCCGGTGTTCGCCGATTCGTTGGAGGGCCAAACCCAGATGATAGTGGCATTCATAACGCTGTAAAAAATATAAGTCAAAGATACTACGAGATATCACATGGAACAGAAGAGTAACGAGATGATGATCCAACCTTTTAAAAGATTACTGTTAGGCTAACGATAAATGTTCATGATGTAGAACTAAACTCAAGGTACTTAAATAGTCTGAATCCATCACCATTTTTTGTATTCCTTAAAGAATTACGTCAGAGAATTATCATAAAATAATTTGCTGAGTAATATCAATGAATCCTATCTTAATATTTATTTAACTGTACATCACTTACCAATGTTTTTAACCACTGTGGAGGTTCATAGTTTGGTGGGAAACTGTCCGGTTTGAGCAGACGAAGCAGTTTCCTGTAAGACTGGACAACCTAAGAAAAGTGTTATACAAAGGTATACAAAACCAGGATAAACTTGAGAAATTAGGCCAAAAAATAAAAAAGGTATGGTCTCTGGCGCTTTTTTTTCAGAAATTATTGCGGGCGGGCGGTATTTTATTTTTGACCTTTTCTTGTAGCACAAAAATAACAGTCTGTTTTGTTAAACAGGTAAAATCACTACATAACAAAGGGAACAGTATCAAAATTGTATTATTTTATCTTCTTGAAAGATGAAAATCAAAATAAAAATGTTTGATGCGGGGGTTTCAAATTGACGCGGGCGGTGCCTAAGAACCACACCTTCTATTTTTTGGCCTTATGCATTGAGCAAAAAAAAGTGAAGTGAAATGTACAGTCCAAAAGACCGTGTATCACGTATTCCCTAACAAAACACGGTTCTTTTGAGAATACGGTCAGTATTTATTTGAGGTTATATGAAATTTCACATTTTGAACAATTAAATATAGAACTGTTCAAGATATAGTGTTTTATTAGTGTAGTGATATGTAAATTCAAATACTGAATAGTTTACCATGTACCTGGTCATAGATTCAGATTACTGTGCACTGAACCACAGAACTGTAAGCAGTTTATGAACACTGCACCAATCAATCGATCTATGAGGTCATTAGAAACATTGTCCTGTATATCCACTCTGCGAGGTAATGAACTTAATGCCACTTATGTACATGAACTATTCTATGGGAGTTAAATAACGTTGTAATGAACTATAAGTGGTCTATAATGACAAGCCGATTGACTGAAAGATAATTAGCATTTGTCAAAAATGTTTAATTGTTTTAATTATGTTCTATATATAAATTTATAATTTAAAGATAATTAATGTATAATTTGAAGAACTGTACTGGACATATTATGTCACATCTATAACAATTAAATAAGAGTTTTGTATATGTCACAGAAATTGTATTAAACTGTCAATACTTCCTCATACCTGTGGCCACCTTTTTGAGCGTTCGTTGGTCATCGCCTCCCTCAGGGCATGCGTACTCTGGTCTTGAAGCTCAGCCAGACTCATTGTAGCCATGTTTTTTTTTATTTTTGATAAAAACGTTTAGATATTTATTAAAACTACACTCCTGCAGTCGGTATATATCCGAGAGTTCCAGCGTCTTGTCCACATGTGTTGTGGCCGGCCATTATCTGACCGCAGCTCACATCAATGCTGGACTGTTTCTGTTACTGGGCTGTTCAATGGCTGGCTCTTTAACGGTCAATCTTTTCCGTATATGTCACAACAGATCTGGTGTTGATATGTTTGGATGTGTCGTCTGCTGATGTTGATATGTGCGGAGGTTCGTATATCCAGATGTCGTCTTCTCGTAGTCCAGACACAACGTAACATGGAACCACTGTACAGCTAGGACCCTTTCATCTCAGTTTGTCGTGTACATAAAACCACACTAACACAATCTGTCGGTCTATATGACTTGCCCTAACAAACACGGCTCTGTTAGTATCGTGCCGGGCTAACCTCTCGATCTATACAAGATTCGATAAACGTGCAGCTTCACATAGCTAGTGAGTTAGGACAACTTCACGATGAAACCACGTCAAACCCGTCTACTGTGCAGTTATTTACCTTACCGAGTGATTCATGTGAGCTCGCGATAATAAACAGTAATATGTTAAGTTTAGCCCCGGCGCTACCATGGAGCGACCCGTCACAGGCAGCGCGCGCGTACAGGCAACCCCTTTCTCCCAGAGCCCGAGGCCTGCTAATACACCTTGTCTCACCTTTACACTGCGCTTTTAAAACATACACTAAACCTCAGGTAAACCACCAATCCCTGTAATTAATCCAGCTTTCCCGGGACTACCTGTATGAACTCGGCGTTTGACAGCTCGGCAAGACGCCTCTGTTCACGTACTTGCCATGCAGTTGATTACCCTTTACGCCCTCTGCTGTTGATAACGATTGTGTGTGTATATTTAATCATTACCTGGTAACAGCATTTCACCTAAGACTCATTTGCCGAACGTGTGAACCACTTTGTGGCACCGCGACTTGTTCCCTAATGAACAGGGGCGGCCCATTCCTGGTTTTAATTAATGTCGGCCACAGTCTTCAAGTTCTTAAAAGCACCGTTTACATTATTTTTATGACACCCTACTTACCGAACGAGTGAATATTTGTTGTCACAGTGAATTCATAGCTTGTGATAAACCAGTTGAGAATAAACAGAAAAATTAATGCATTCAGTTATCCAGTAAATACAAGTAACATGTAATTCGCTCAAGTGTATTCGACCAGGTTACGTAAACTGTAACTACTTTATGAGCAAATTATAAAATTTGTCATTTTTAACCGGTTAGTGTGCTATCCCTTGAGCCCCATCTACATAATGTAAGAGCCTTGTAATGAATTTGTAAAATGTATAATTTTTACGTATGAATGATATAATTAAGAATGGTACCCTATCTTCCTTGATTTGAATTTTATTTTCCATTTATGCAGAGCAAAATATAAATACTCAATATTAAATAAAGTTAAAATAAACTTCTAAATAAGTGATATAATGTATTTTATTTTTTTTAATATGAACACTCCACAATCACATAACAGTGGTGGTTAATAAAGAGCCTACTACAGACCATGCATGTTCCGTGTACAATGTATTGCATTAGGTTTAGATTGTATGTCTATACAGTAGTGTCTGTATTTCTTGTCTTCTCCAGGAGTGTATGCGTTCATCCCCGTTCGTGTGTGTGTTTGTTCACAACATCACACACGCGCAGTCATGCAGGGGAGTCAATACAATATGTGGATAGACGTAAATAAAAAATATGTCTATGTATGTTTATAAAAAAAACTGTCCCAACTTTGATTACCCTCCGAGGCGTGCGAGTTACCCTCCCCCAACCCTCCCCATCCCCCCCAACCTTGAAGATAAAATGACGCCACTGCAATCATGAACGGAATCTCATGATCCGGATCAAGGAACTTCATTAAGGAATATTCACAAATGTATACAGTATTTATGCAAGAATGATCCTGGGAAAATGGACCGAATAAGTGAACGCAAACACGTTAATGAGAGAATTGCGGAGGCTTGCATTCCTAAGAGTGCAGATTTCTATTGTAAACAATGCACTGTGCAGTTGCCAAGCATCCAGTCCAGTTTTGCATGTGATATCGAACGAACGATCGAGCATGCATTTAAATAGAAAATTATTATTTGCTATATTTTGTATCTTCCTGGTCTCCTCCAGTTTTGTTTTATAAATATCTGGTGATAATACTTTAAAAATATTAAAATTAGTTCTTTAATTCTAGGTCTGTGTGTGGTAAAATATTTGCTTATCCTTATTTTGTTTCATTATATAATCATATCAATTAACTATATTTTCTCTTGCGTATTTCCTGGTTTTAATCTTAACACGGCTTTATTTAATTTTTAGATATTTTTGTTTACTGAATGGCATAAATTTGTATTGCATATTTCTATTTTATGTTATTAATAAGATTTCATTCTATTTTACTGTACGGCCCTAACGACGTTGCGTATTCTTTATGAGCTTGACCTTACCTCGCTTTGTTACGCTGTCCCTGAATTCGCGGTCGTCTGCTAAGATAAATGTTAACGAAATCAGACGTCACATGTGCATGTTTAAAATACTCATTACATTGCAAGGTGCAAGGTTTACAAATGCAATGTGCATATCAATATAAAATACATATCACAAACCTTGAAAAAAATGTATATGGCTTTTCATAAGACAGACTCGTCATTATTTAAACGTTAAACGTGTCCGGGTATCTTCGCTATTCCGCGGTAACTGCACACGGAACATGCCCGAAGACAGCTCATTTTTTTTTCAATTCACTGTGCTTGCAGCTTTTGTTCCGACTTGTAAAATAAACTATAAGGAGCGTGTATGGTATCTGAAGAATATACATGTTTCATATTTTTGTTTATATACATGTATAAAGTTACACGTATATGATTCGATTTTCAAACGGCCCCTATTTACAAGTATCGCTTTTTTTTTGTATGCGCGTTGATGCATGTTATTATTTAGACAATTTCCCGCCAGATGCCAGCACCGCGGTTAGTATGCAGACTTTAATAATCATGAAATTTGATCACTTGAATGATGAAGTATCTCTCATACAATGATATGTACGTATTATTATACCATTTATCTTGTGATTAAAACTGATAATGAATCATTAAAAACGGCATTTAAAGGTTAATACATATATACGTTTTAAAGATGACTTCAAGCTATATAAGTAGGATACAAAAGTGGTTTAAATCCAAATGCTGATGGTAATTTATATAACTTCTCTCACATCCAAAGATAAAAATCACGCGCTGATTTGGGTAATGCCATTAAAAGACCCTCTATATTGTTAATTTTGATCTGTAGAGACATTTCGATTTGATCATTGAGCATGTGTCACTCATACCCTGAAAGAATTAATTAAAATCTAATTTTAAACTCCTTGCTCTCAGCAAAGTTCCTTTATTAAATGCTTTTGTCCAGCATGTAAAAGCCGTTTATTTTTATGCCCCGGGAATTATTGGAAGCGGACTCGACCATTCATACAGAAAGGAAGGTTAATTTGCTTGTCACTTTATCATCATCGATTTAGGAATAATAATAAATATCGTCTGAATGTTTATCAGCAAGTTAGATGAATTTTCTCTCGGCCAATTCTTAATATCTGGAAGAGCAGGCGGTGAGGAGGAGAACTGAACTCTGCCAAACGTCGGGTCTGTGGTTGTTTGCGGATACACTGAAGCTGTCAGGTGTGTCCAGGCTTGCGAAGAAGTAGTGGGATCGGGTCTGCCCTCCATGTGTGTCATGACTGTCATTTGTTACCTGATCATACACTGTATGAACGCACTGCGCTCACGCAACAGCACTTTCGACGTTATCTGTGTTTGTTTTCTTTTTTTTTTACTATGATATTTTTATCCCGCAACTAGTCACTTATTATTCATTATATATGATGCATATCAGGATGTATCATTTATAAGAAGCGATAATATTTTGACCAATTCGGAAAACCACAACCTCTGTTGGACTCTCTCAGAATTTATGCGAACTGCAATTATCCACACATACATGCTGCATAGTGCTCTGCATGATGCCCAATCTTGAAACTGGATCGAACGGTTCCCCCATAGGCCAATCACTGCGTACAGCCCTCAGACAACATACATGACGTATAAAACGTGGTAAGTTTAACAAATAAGTATATTTATATTATCAAGAAATTTACATACAATTACCGAAGACCTGGTTTCCCCACGAGCAGCACATCTATATTATGATAATACAACTATCACTACCCACTCAATAACAGGTTCCTAACAGATTTAGGCATATAAATATTAAAACGGATCACTGAGCATGCCAGCCTTAGACATTCAAAAATGAACACCGCGCATTGAGCGAATAACACCGCATATCACAACCATATTCGAAATTCATGTGTACGTACATAACAAACAATAAACCTGCTTAATAATATTATCCCACTCACATGACACCACCAAAGGTAACATTTTTACAGAACATCTATAATGAACGATATGATAATTATACACTGGTTTTAGAATGGTGAACTGGTTAAGCATTATAAAGCATCTATACTTATATACCGTGACCATAAAAAGTACTAAGCTCAAAGAAATACAACGTGAGCCAGAAAAGCACTGGTAAGTCCACCAGTTAAGCCAGTCAGTGCACCACTGTGTACCCAATAACCCTTGCTAGCGATGAGGTCTTGTGTAGTATCTGCCTCTTTGGTAGTTCTAGGTGTTGTAGACACCACAGTGGTAGATTCTGTTGTGTCAGGCACCTCAGTGGTGACGTCAGGTGTGGTAGCCGGAAGTGTTGTTGACACCACAGTGGTAGGTTCTGTTGTGGCAGGAACCTCAGTGGTGACGTCAGGTGTGGTAGCCGGAAGTGTTGTAGACACCACAGTGGTAGGTTCTGTTGTGGCAGGAACCTCAGTGGTGACGTCTGGTGTGGTAGCCGGAAGTGTTGTAGACACCACAGTGGTAGGTTCTGTTGTGGCAGGAACCTCAGTGGTGACGTCAGGTGTGGTAGCCGGAAGTGTTGTAGACACCACAGTGGTAGATTCTGTTGTGGCAGGCACCTCAGTGGAAACGTCAGGTGTGGTAGCCGGAAGTGTTGTAGACACCTCAGTGGTAGATTCTGTTGTGTCAGGCACCTCAGTGGTGACGTCAGGTGTGGTAGCCGGAAGTGTTATAGACACCACAGTGGTAGGTCCTGTTGTGGCAGGCACCTCAGTGGAAACGTCAGGTGTGGTAGCCGGAAGTGTTGTAGACACCACAGTGGTAGATTCTGTTGTGACAGGCACCTCAGTGGTGACGTCAGGTGTGGAAGCCGGAAGTGTTGTAGACACCACAGTGGTAGGTTCTGTTGTGGCAGGAACCTCAGTGGTGAAGTCAGGTGTGGTAGCCGGAAGTGTTGTAGACACCACAGTGGTAGGTTCTGTTGCGGTGGGCACCTCAGTGGTGACGTCAGGTGTGGTAGCCGGAAGTGTTGTTGACACCACAGTGGTAGGTTCTGTTGCGGTAGGAACCTCAGTGGAGACGTCAGGTGTGGTAGCCGGAAGTGTTGTAGACACCTCAGTGGTAGGTTCTGTTGCGGTAGGAACCTCAGTTGTGACGTCAGGTGTGGTAGCCGGAATTGTTGTTGACACCACAGTGGTAGGTTCTGTTGTGGTAGGCACCTCAGTGGTGACGTCAGGTGTGGTAGCCGGAAGTGTTGTAGACACCACAGTGGTTGGTTCTGTTGCGGTGGAACCTCAGTGGAGACGTCAGGTGTGGTAGCCGGAAGTGTTGTAAACACCACAGTGGTAGGTTCTGTTGTGGCAGGCACCTCAGTGGTGACGTCAGGTGTGGTAGCTCGAAGTGTTGTAGACACCACAGTGGTAGGTTCTGTTGTGGCAGGCACCTCAGTGGTGACGTCAGGTGTGGTAGCCGGAAGTGTTGTAGACACCACAGTGGTAGGTTCTGTTGCGGTGGGCACCTCAGTGGTGACGTCAGGTGTGGTAGCCGGAAGTGTTGTTGACACCACAGTGGTAGGTTCTGTTGCGGTAGGAACCTCAGTGGTGACGTCAGGTGTGGAAGCCGGAAGTGTTGTAGACACCACAGTGGTAGGTTCTGTTGTGGCAGGAACCTCAGTGGTAACGTCAGGTGTGGAAGCCGGAAGTGTTGTAGACACCACAGTGGTAGGTTCTGTTGCGGTAGGCACCTCAGTGGTAACGTCAGGTGTGGTAGCCTGAAGTGTTGTAGACACCACAGTGGTAGGTTCTGTTGTGGCAGGAACCTCAGTGGTAACGTCAGGTGTGGTAGCCTGAAGTGTCTTTGACACCACAGTGGTAGATTCTGTTGTGGCAGGCACCTCAGTGGTGAAGTCAGGTTTGGTAACCGGAAGTGTTGTAGACACCACAGTGGTAGGTTCTGTTGTGGCAGGCACCTCAGTGGTGACGTCAGATGTGGTAGCCGGAAGTGTTGTAGACACCACAGTGGTAGGTTCTGTTGCGGTAGGCACCTCAGTGGTGACGTCAGGTGTGGTAGCCGGAAGTGTTGTTGACACCACAGTGGTAGGTTCTGTTGCGGTAGGCACCTCAGTGGAGACATCAGGTGTGGTAGCCGGAAGTGTTGTAGACACCTCAGTGGTAGGTTCTGTTGCGGTAGGCACCTCAGTGGTGAAGTCAGGTGTGGTAGCCGGAAGTGTTGTAGACACCACAGTGGTAGGTTCTGTTGTGGCAGGCACCTCAGTGGTGACGTCAGGTGTGGTAGCCGGAAGTGTTGTTGACACCACAGTGGTAGGTTCTGTTGCGGTAGGAACCTCAGTGGAGACGTCAGGTGTGGTAGCCGGAAGTGTTGTAGACACCACAGTGGTAGGTTTTTTTTGCGGTAGGCACCTCAGTGGTGACGTCAAGTGTGGTAGCCTGAAGTGTTGTTGACACCACAGTGGTGGGTTCTGTTGTGGTAGGCACCTCAGTGGTTACGTCAGGTGTGTTGCAGTGCCCTGAAGTGCTGTAGTGGTTTTAAATTGACATCCTATCCTGATAGGTTCCTCTGTCATGAAAAAAAAAATACATTATAAACTAAATACCTTCATCCATTGAAGTCTGAAACGAACATGTAATTTTGTAACATATATTCAATTTTTACCCACATGTCATTTCGGACATTTATATTTATATTCAACATTTAATTGATAACCTTCGGAAGAAAATAATACCCAAGGGTCCCCCCCAGTTATTGTAGACGTAACTCGGCCTTTGGTATAAACATATGATTCTCACATTCACAAGATTACTTGGTTTTTTTTTAATTTTTTATGTCCAACACTAACAAAACAGAGAAAATTTTGCAGACATAAGAAAACATTCACTATAACTTCATTATAAAATTTTGATTAACTTGTATCCAAATGTGGAGTCTCGAGTCGTCACGGTATCTTTGCAGATGTTATTGGCAAAGATTATGCATTGCTAAGAAGTATGGGGCTAAGTCGACCTAATTTTATAATTGCTTAAATATTAGCCTTCATTAAAAGTTCATAAGTTTTATCTCCCGTGAATGGGACCCGGAAATGAAATTTATTGGGATATTTTACTGAGATAATGAACATTTAGGTCATGGAGACGTGGCTTCATATCGGCATTTCTTAATACAGATGCGCAATTGACGTTTAAAATAAAAGACAGAACTTTACCCTAATAACGTGAAGGGCACATTCTTAAAAAAAAGGTGCTTTACCTCTTGTTATATTACAAAATTTCTCATAATGGTTTAATATTAATTTACTTTGCTATTTAAGCTAAAATCTTGCATGTCGTCAATGTTACATATAATACTGGTCACCTTTATCACTATAAATAAACCTTGGCACGGAAATTATGAACGGTCGTATCGGGTTGATGTATTTCTAGATTTTATTGTGGTAGAAGTTGCCCTCCTGACCATTCTGGTATAAGGATTATTCTAAAATATGAAAGTGTCATGTCCCTACAGTTCGTAAGAATTTTAACTTTACAAAAAAAGTAAGCGTTTTACACCTGTGAACCGGACTATCTGTATACAGTTGTATAAAAATGGGTAGTATTGTTTAATGTTTTAAATTGTTTTGAACTGTTTAAGCATTGTCATGGATATTACTCTTGTAAACATAATATTTTTTTTTATAAAAAAATAATAACAGCGCCAGTAAAACTGATGTGTTTATACACCAAAAGCGAGCCAGACTAACAGAATACGTGAAACTGGTTTGCTGTGTATCTGTATCAATGGCTACTAAATTGTCTTAACTAGTTATATAGAAGTTATATATATATATATATATATATATATATATATATATATATATATATATTATATATATATATTTCCATTGCAAACGTGAGCTGGTTTTAAATTCATGGATGAATGAAAAATTCGAAGAGCAAACAGTTATCAGTAAGGCTAATGTATCTAATCAAGTATAAACACCTTTTTTTACAATATATACAAAATTAGACCTAAAGTTTATTATAAGCATATTCCATTTAAGATTCATTTATACAATATGGCGTATAGGTTATGTGCAGCCTTACCTGTTGTTTCAGGCGTAGTACACGGTGCTTTACACACTGCACACGGTTTACATGTCTCTGATGTATCATCAAAGAACAGTCCGTCATTGCAGCGTACCACTGCAGAATATCTGCCTTTTCCCCAGCATGTATAGAAGAGACTGCAGTTCGCTGGGTCGCCGTATAAATGGCCTAAATAACATGCTCCTCCAGCAGTACAAGAAATGTCTGCTGCTGTGATATTGCGTAAGGTAATCTGACCTGTGTAAGAAATAATTCCTTTCATAAATCATTTTTTCGTGAAAGAAAAACATGAAGTAAAGTTCTGCTGCTTGCCATATACGTTCTTTAATGTCTTATCAGGAAAAACGCATAATTTCTTAAATCTACATATGAAATGGATATACCCTGTGCCAGGGATGCCGTCATGATCAAGGTGAAAGCGATATACGTTCCTATTGCCATCTTACTGACTGGTATGCACGGCTGTAGCTGAGCCAAGAGGAAAATACATAAAATAACATACACATAGGGAGACAGACAGAGGGACAAACAATTAAGTACACAGAATATACAGGGAGACAAACAGAGATATGGGGAGACAGGAAGGGAAGCGAAACAGGAAGAGGAAGTGGAAATCAAATTACAGACAGAGAGACCATCAGATAGTCACGTAACACGGTGGTTTGAATAAACAAACAAAAAATCATGCCTCTAAACTATCAAATCTGAAATATTACACATAAAATTATAATTTATCTTTACATAATGATTAATTGAAAAATTGCACCGAGGAAATTACATAATTTTATACTTTAATTCTTTATTATTATTATTATTATTATTATTATTATTATTATTATTATTATTATTATTATTATTACTTTGTTGGTATGGTAGAAAAGACGATTCAGTTTCTTCTCCTTTTAATTCCGCCCGCGGAAAAATAGTGTTGTCCACGAACATGTACCTGATAGTAACAGAGTCATCAAAGAAAACCCGAGAAACAGACTCCAGCATCACGTAGTGTAAAACATGGTCTTATGTCCCTCTGCAGTGTGCACTTTCGTGCAATCTAAACAATTATTTTTACTGGGTTGCGCTATACTAGGCACTCAAATCGAAGATTGTGGACTCCGGTGTAGGCCGACAGGGTTGAATGGAATGGAGCAAGTAAAATATGGTTGATCATCGAAATAATTCAACTGTAATAGTGAATTTGATATGTCTCATAGCTTTAATGGTTTCATAGATTTATTTACTCTCTTATCAGCTATTTTGTATCAGATGAAATTAATTAAATGTACAAAACAATCTCTGTTACATATTTATAAATACCTGTAATAAACAGATGTTGCGTTATTTATGCATTGGAGGCCACTCAGGCACTGAAGGCGCCTATATCTCGCTGGGTTGACCGCTGGACAACTAATTATAGCTATTTAGCTGGCTGAGCGCAGAATTATTGGATTGAACTTTTTAATTAAGATAACTGTAAAATACACCTTTTCATACTTCAGCTATACAGGGAAGTTTGTTGTTATGCTATTATCTGTATGTGGTATACCCTGGAACTCAACCAGATCTGAACTATAGATAACCTTTGGTTTTAAACATGTTTTACTGCGGATTAATCCTTCCCAATCGTCAAAGAACGGAAACAAAAGTTTTCATCAGTAAATATGCAATGCTGGATCAACAGACTTCTGCATCTACAGATCAAACTTCCTATAAATATACTTACTAACGTACCACAACAAAACATGGAAACATCCGTGGTTAGATATTAAAGGATAAATTACAAACTGGAATTGTCTTTAGTAGAACGCAGTGGGTGCCCATTGAGTTTTGGGGATTATTCTCCTAAACTCAAATATATTATCACATAGTTTAGACCGTTCAGCTGATGAGGGACCTACTTCATAATAAACACCAATATTTTTTTTTTTGGCAACCTTCTGGTACTTCTGAATCTTGTGGCCGATGACATAGAGTTTGTCATGGGCTGGCAGCCTCACTTTTAAATATTTTTTTAGAATATTTATGACACTAAATAACCAAGTGTAGTTCTTTGAGCAAGTGATCAGCGACCTTGACTTTTATGAATGGGGTAGAGTTGTTATAAATAATAGAATATTTAATCAGATATTAATTTAATTGTATTACTTAAATAATTTGGAAGATATTTTGAATTTAATACTAGTTAAAAGGGCCTGTGTCCCCTTCCTCCAATTCTGCAAACCATTTGGAATTAATCTGTCAGTTCATGGATATTGGCAAATTCCAAGGGATATCCCACGGTGGAACAGACTTTATAGTAGAAAGCAAAACGTTCCTTCTGAATACACCCTTTTATCCGGGTAAGCATGAATTAAATTAAATTTTCCCTGGCGTATGCATGTATGAACGTTTTGCCTTATCTTCCTAACACAAACAGGCAAACAAACAAACACCGATGAAAGCATAATCTCCCCGGCGGGGGTAACTATAGACCACAGGCGACTCCTGTCAAGGAAAACACTTGTTTGCCGTTTGCTCGACAGATGTCGCCCTTTTCGTTCCTTTCTTTGTCGCAGTTGTTGCATATATTTGCTTATCTTTAATTTTACATAGATGTAAACAACAATTACGGGAAAACAAAGAAGCAATACATTTGCCTGTTGAAATATTTTAAATAGTCATCTAATTATTTTATTAGAAGATGTGGTGCCGTCGGCTGTAATAATGTGTAACTGTCACCCTATAGTCACGTATTTCCACCCATCTTCCTGATTATCCGCTATTGGGTGTTCCACTGATCTAATTAACACAATTAATACTTGTTTTTAAGAATTAAAATTTGATTGTTCCTTCTTGAGTTTTTACATATAATGCGAAAATGACGAAGTCACATTTTCGTAATTTGCATATTATGAAAAAAAGTAATAATGATGTTAAAATCAAAGTTATATAAGGTTCTGGGAATAGCCGCCCAGGAGAAATTCTTGCCAACTGGAAATGACCGGAAGTTAGGTAACCTAGATTACGTTGATGCTTATAAAAATGTGTTAATTGTTAGTATGTAAATTTGGGGATCCTTTTTAATTGACAAACATTATATAATAAACTTAATACCTGTAGTACTTAATAGGAAATACCTACATCTACATTAAAACGTTTTAACCTTAAATGTGACATTAACCTTAGACCTCCTCGACCAAATTGTTTGTATCATATAACATTTAAGTAAGAACTATAGTTCTGTAAAACAGGGTTATAATTTAATTTTTATATATCTCCAAGAATTTTCAAGTGAACTTTCACGTTTTTTCGTTTTCGTAAAACTATCAAAGATATAGCTACCAAACTGGCCACTGCATTATATAACGCACATATCTGCAATATCTCAAATATCTAGTTCAAATTATTTAAATGGAAACGCTACCCTACTGGAAAGTGCTGAGTCACTTATCTCAAAAGCATTAGGGAATTGAAAACTTTTGGAACAGAAACGGTCGCGACTGGATTAATCATGACATTTTCATATATTTATCGTAGCTGTAATATATATATATATATATTGAATCAAAATCCAATTTCATTATTTACTCATACTTATCCAAAAAGAGAGAACTCATAGGGTCAAGATCTAGTTAGTTAGTTCAGAGAGTGGATGATACTCGTGTACTTCGTCAGTTGTAAATAGTGAAAACGGATATAAAGTTTATATTATAGATGAAAGAAAATGAATACATAATTGATCGGTAAAATATAGTTATGTCTGTACATGAAGACATCAGTTATAAGAATCTGCTCTCAAATACTGCACTCACAAAGTGGAGGGGGAAAAGGGTCAGTACATACATGTGGTTTGTTACCTGTCCGACAGGTGTCAGGGCGCGTTGTGTCTGCTGATGGCGGCATGTGACCATGGTCGACAGGCGATCGTGAGAGATCATCTGGGTGTTTGTTGGACTGAGTCACACAGACATGGGCTTTTGTCAATTATTATATGACGTAAGAGAAAGATGTTAACAGGTTTCTGAAAAAGTGTTCACAGCATTAAAAGGTGACGTAACAACGATATATACATGCAATAAGACGTTCACAGGTAGACTCACCTAATACCGAGAAAGATCGCAAACTATCTATACCTCAAGTGTTATTACATTATAATTAAAGGTGGTACCACAAATGTTTTATCATGCAAACCCCTCTTTAGTTACACTCCACAAATGTGTCGGGAACTATGCCAAATGTGTCCTAAGTGGAAGATTTTCCATATTTTCTCATTAAACCTGAGGAATATAATTTCCATTAGTTCGCGAATGGTATACCGCAGCGCCGGCTACCAGGAACCAGGAGATGTCCAGCAGATCAAATCAGCATTTGAAAAAAAAAACAGTCCCTGTCAATGTCCTCACGCCAGACTGAGTAATATGCCATGCAGTAAACGTATAAACATGTATCCGGGGAGGCTAAAACAGGGCATATTTGTATGAGCCTAAATATTAAATTGCTAACGTTACATCAGAATACCCGTGCCGTACATATATACACATGATACAAGTGTAAGTACTCATTTACACACTTGAAAAAGAACCACCGGGCACCGACTTGTATAGTCTGAACATACAGGGGCAAGACGTTTATGCTTAAATAAAGGTAACTGCATTATTATGAATATATACACTATATTATTGTTATAAAACTGGGCACCTACTTGTACAGTATGAATATACATGGACAAAAAGTTTATGCTTCAATCAAGGTAACTGCATTAATATATACATTATATTATTATTATTATGTCATTTTTATAATATAATTATTAATATTACTATCACAACCTGAATTTGAACCCCTGACTGGATAAAGGGAAAATTAAAACCCGTGAGAGGCCGTGCCTCGGTGTATTCAGAAATTAAATGCAGCGCAATATGTTATATTTCATTAATACACATGCAAATGAGACAAACCCATATATCGAAATTTGGGCGATCACAAGCAGTAATGAAATTACATAAAATATATACCTTTTCTTTTAAGTGTTTACAATTGTAAAGGCAAGGTGCAGGGGATGATATGCTAAAAATGAGTGTTTTTGTGTGACCTACTCAAGACTGAAGGAATCCAAATAAATCAATCATTTTTTATGTAATACCAAACAGGTGGTCTATATATTTCATCGTACAGCACACCGCACGCTCACCTGGCCAAAATGCCAGAGCTTTTTTGCGATTTGAACTTTTTTAAATGCACACTTGTTTCCTGCACCTTGTGCCTAAGTATCTGAATGCGCGCTTGTTTAAGACTGGGTTCAGGCATGTGAATGCGCGGTTGTTGTTCATGATTTTTTTAGAGCAGGTATTCGACATTTTCGCTTGCCAGAAGCTAGGTTTATGAGTATTCTCAGAGTACTACAGCACTGTGCAGAGTAAGATTTTATCTCAGTATCTCTTTCCCTCGGCCTTCTAAAAAGTTCCGCCGATACCAAAGTAGCAATGCTTATCTGGCAATAAGGGATAAAGCGTAGCATCTCTTATCGTCTGTTTGATAAGGGAGTTCTCCTTGGATTTCCTGCGTTTCCTGTTCTTGAGCGGCATGGAACGTAAGAATGCTCACCGTCGGCTCATATAACAAACCTGCTCGACAGCTAATGAGTTTTAAAGATCTAGGGCCGACAAGATTCTTATATGACAGAATGATACTGTCACCGGGTCTGCCATAAGCGCAACACGAACAAGGAATCCGCGCAGCTGTTCAGCACCGACAGACGTCAATTAGGAAAGTTCGGGACGCTGCTCGGAGAAGAATGTGCCGCCAGGATTTGCGATTAGCGTGTACAGGCTCCAATGCACCTGCCGAGACCACTAGAGACTGAAATCTCCAGGTCATGAAATATATACACACTCCTCCCGTGCCCCCGGAGAGCAAAGCGTCCACTTCACTATAAATCCAACCATTCGAAAGACGGATGTAACCTTGGTCCTCCGAAATACCATCACGTGACCACCCACCAGGCGTCCTCGGAATTGTATGCCGCAGAACTCCAGGATGCCTCCTTCAAGAGTCGTCACCCTCACTTTGATACACATACACCATCTATCCATTACAAATGATCCCTTACAGAACACCTGTTTATAAAGGCCCTGAAGCCCAACGCACTAAACTGAACTCACAAAGCGCAAACCTCCTTCCATGCCTGGTTCCTATATAGATAACCTGTGATTTAACATCTCATAGTACTAAATTCTTCCACCATGTGTCAGAGTCCTGGCCGTTTCTTTTTTTTTGGAGCAAGATTATAAACGATGCTCAAGATTCCATAATATGGCTCCGAACCAGCTTCAGATTTAATGAACCCCGATCCCGATGTATGGCGCTTATCTAACTAAATTATATAAAATATCACACAACAAACACAGTGACAGATGGGTCGGTCATTGTTGAACTGTATGTTCCATTCGGTTGCGGAGGGAACTAATTTCATAAAAAAAAATACGAGGAGCGACACCTGATGGGCACGAGGGTAATCACTAAAGATGACATCATGCAATCTTTTCTTAAAATCATGACACCACGGGGACAAAATATCTTCTCCCTCTGTAGAATTTTATTTTCATAGCTCTTCTGCCTTTAAACACACACATATATATATATATATATATATATATATATATATATATATATGTGTGTGTGTGTGTGTGTGTGTGTGTGTGTGTGTACACATATAAAAAGATTTATCAATAGCTGCACCCCCTACCGAAAATTCATTTTAACAAGGAATTTGCAGCTGATAGTGGTCCAGGCATTGAATTATTGAACAAAAGGTCTTCCTATCGAACCCCCCCCTATGCTTCTACATTACGCAGAACAAAAAAATATCGATAAAACTTCAGGGATTCTGTCTACTAATATCTTCCAAAATCTTCCGCAAATTATATCTTCCGGAATATTTAAAACCCTGTGCATATACAACTTGCATCCAATGAGATTAATGGTTACTTCACCTTAATTCATTGGAAGAGTTACACAATACACTTATACTCGATGCACTGAACCAAAGACAGTCGTTAATCGTTATTAGAATCGGGGACGTAATAAACTATGAATTTCAATCATTTCATTTTACAATAATTTTTATACTTTTCCTTTGTCACTAGCTTATAACTAGGGACAGATTCTCTGTATACATGATGTAATTAGCACTACTGTTTAAGACAGAAAGTCACCACATATACTACATTGGATGTTAGAATAGTAGTGCAGGAGAGGAATTAATTATTACTTGTTACATAATGGATAGGTGCATTATAAAAGTCATCGCAGCATCATCTTGAAGGACATTTTAGCAGATTTACCTCTCCAAAAGAATATTACAGTTGTTTCCATCAAATCAAAACAAAGAATGAAATCGGAAGGTATAGATAAACGAATAAAATCGAAGAACCCTTCGAAACTCACAGGCTTGTTCAGTTGTGCCACCGATAGGCCATGGACCTATTCGCAAATAAAAATACCTTCACCAGATTTGATATCGGTATATTGTGGCACAGGTCGAGAACCCTAACGACAGTCACCGATGTATCGCCATTTACCGTAGGCTGCTGGTTCCCCGGCCGCCTCAACAAAGCATGTTAATTGCCTATATCTGTGGCCGGGGACATAAAAAACACCTCTGATACCGAGAATTTTTTTTTTATCTTCTGGGAATTGTGATCAGGGATGGTTTTATCGGTGCTTGTTGGACGCCCGGTAAGGGAGATTACTTTGGCCTGCGGATTACCGGGTCTTGCCAGTGGAGCAGGGAATGCAGGGGTGATGGATGGAGCGGTGGTCGCCATCGTGCGACATGGAACCTGGCGACTGGTCGGCGCCTGCATGCAGCTCGCATCTCGCTCTCTTATTATCTCACAATCAATACAAAGCCCTATGACGCCCGCTCGTCCGACAAGCAGAGTGATGTGACCGAACAACACCATTGAAAAAGTCTTGCAAAATGATCAAGGCTCACCTTGGTAAAATTAAATAACCGTCCTTTGGTAGTTGAGTTTAATATTCGACATACCAATGGTTTAGATTCAGTAGATTATAGGTATTAAAGACACTGATATGTGAATCTGGTGTAAATCCCTAGGATTTTGCTCTGCAGATTACTAGCGCTTGATGGTGACTTGCTTGTCTGGCCTACCTGAGGGGCTGTGATCAATTTGACTCCAGCTCTGCTAGCTCTCAAGCACCGCAACATCTTTGTGATGCACGCACATTACGCCACCAGCCCGGCCAGCAGGCCTTTGTAGCAGCGCCCATTTACTTCTCACTGTTCCACATGACGCAGCAATATCGCTTCAGGCTTTACCTTACAATCTCTAAACACGCAGGCCATCAAGTCTTCCGATAAGAGAAATCCTGCTCGTGCCAAGAACATAAAACACCCACAAAGAGGCCATGAAGAAAAAGAGTACAGCTCTATTGTTTCCTCCTGGGCGAACTCCTGCATTTTTTTGCACCCTACCCCTCATCGCAGCCATCCATAATCAATTCTCGCGATGTTTCCCACCTGATGATATAAACTTGACCTGATGGTATTTTGAGAATAACCTAAACTTTAAGTGAATAAAACAAAATAACGTAACAGTGCTCGGATAGCGCTAGCACCTGCCAAGTGCGGCTTTACCTATAGATCGCCCCCAAAATTCATTTTTTTTTTAAATTCTAATTAATTAAATTCTTGCTTCAAACTCAACTTGCCTGGCGTAGTCTCATATTTCACCAGTACAACTCATGAGTAACATATGGTCTTTTTTATCATGTGGATCTGAAAACCTCCAAAAATCACCCTGGATTAAATAAGTTTCATGAAAAGTACGACTTAGCCTCTGGTTAAGGCGCTGGACAATATGGAACGGAAATTCTCCGGACCGCACCCGGCCAGGGCCCCAGACATGAAATCTTGACATGACCTCAGGGAATTTCCATCTAATGTCTTTGACGACATCCAGGTAATGATGTCTGGGTTATCATTAGCCTCTTGCATATATAACCTGAGCGCAAAAAAGCTTTTATGATAATTTGATCGTATAGTTACAGACCAACAATGAATAGGCGGACAGACAAACAGAAAGTATTGCAACAGATCGATGAAAAGGTAACTCTTGTCAAATTCTTTAGCATAGGTACCCACTGTAAGGTTGGAAATATTCCATGGTATCAAATTTTCCTGATTTCCCTGATGGATTTTTTAGAATTCCAGGATATCTTGTTTTTTTTTCAAATATTTCTAGTCTGCCATATTTTCAGTGTCCTTGTATAGAACAGAAATTGAGGTGAACGTGATGGAACAAAATTAGTGAGCAATAATTGTGTGGGCAACAACTGTTCATGTACACTTCGTACGTACGTACTATATGGCCACAGTATATTTCAAAAGTGGAAAGCCAGCAGAGGGAAACACAAGTGGATATGCTCAGGCCAATATATAGCAGAATAATCAATTTCGCTTATAAGACAAACAATTCCCTGTCTTTTCTTTAATTTATGGCATTTTCTTAAATTCTTGACCTTTCCCTGAGTAAGGAAAGCGTAGCTCATTTTCAATGCTTTTCCTAATTTCTAGGATGGTTGTGAACCCTGTATACTGTTGGTATACACACTCTGATGTATGATGGATTCCTGCTGACCTTCCTTACATAGCAGACCGTCAGCAGGAACGACAAGGAAACAGCAGTGACGTTAGCCTTACATCCAATGGTTCTCTGGAAATCTTTATTTTCACGTCAACTTCCCTTTCCTATATCTTCCCTGACACTGTTAATAGGAACCGTGCAACAAACACCACGTTCTTCAACATACAGCTAATACAGAACGCCTTGGCTTGGGTTGCAACAAATTAATAACCCAGGTAAGCTATGTCTGTTTTGAATCCATGGCAAATTACCTTCAGGGATTATGGATGACCAACGTAGATACAAAGAAACGGCCGACATGCACAGTTTAATCAGTATATGCTTCCTTCACTGGTATAATTTGGGGCGAACTTTTTATCCTCTCAGCTGTAGCATTTTTCTTCTTCTGCCATGCAACCTTTAGAAATACAGCAGACGAATAAAGGCTTCTTAAAGTAAGGATATGTCAACAACCTGCAGGTGGAATTACCTATTGCACGATACTCATGACTATCATATGATAAGATCTCCTTGATTTCAAAAGATTTTATAAAGGTCAAACAATAATCGAGAAGGAATAACTTGACTTTAAACATCAACGTTCTTCTTAAATTTCCATTATTTACTACTGGGGCCGGAGGTCTTCAGCATCTTTAACCGAATCTCTTAATAACAATACTACGTCCTATCCTCGGAGTCGTACATAAATTGTTCATCACAACCATTTTTATGCCAACAGTTTTTTTAACTATGGCGAGCTTATTTGTTGTGCGGCCCGCAAACGCTCTTGTAAAGCGTAGGGTAAAATGAACAGGGTAAACTAATTTAATGCTCTTTAAATATAGTTCCCTACAATTCAAAGTTTGCTATTCTAATGATATTTTTGTGTGAAAAATGACTGTTACGTTTAGTATGTTATTCTTTTGTTGAATGCGGCCCGCAATAGGTCTTATAGGTGTTCCATGTGGCACTTGAAGGGAAAAAAGTTTATCAACCTCTGCTGCATTCCTCTTTTTCATTTCTCATATATAGCAGTTCAGAATAGCCTGTATATATATATATATATATATATATATATATATATATATATATATATATATATCGGGCAGTGCGCGTAACTGAATAATGTATGTGTTTGAACAGGGTATACAAAGAAATGATAAATACCTGTGAACAACACACTCCCACACTCAGAAACATCTTTGCTCTCACACTGATGACGGGAACAGACAAAAGGAACTATTACCTTTTAAAACGAGTCTTAAAGAAAGCTCTTTTATTATTTATACTATGTACATTAATGCAACAAAATAACCATTCTGGTGTCATCAAATTACCTTTCGCTTTTTTATACTCTCTTTAAAATTAAAATATACATTATTCCTGGACTTCTTACATTTCTAACCAGGAATAATTCTCTTGCTAACGAAAATGTTATTAAAGAAAAAATCGGATTCCATCGCATGCGACATGACTAGTATTAGATCAGTTTTGAAAGTGTCCAATGTGTTTTTATTTTGTTATTAGAGGGCAGTTAATTATGACAATGATTGAAATTTCTAGATTTTGTGTGTACAAGGACCAAAATTCTCACACTAACCCTACAACAACGAGACAGCTTCTGTGCTGCTTGAAATGCCCGATAAAACTGTGCCCAATCAAAAAATTGCATATGTTTAATTTTAAATCCTAAAAGTTATCATACATTAAATAAAAAGTGTCTTCACTCACATATATAACAGCTTCTCAAAGCAACAACAACCATCCATTAGCCTGAATAACTACTCATTTATACATAGCTTACATGTTTTAACCATCTTTTTATCGTTTTTCAAATAGGCATAAAACAGAAATGCCTCAATAAATAGATATTTTAAACAAGTGATATGACTGTGTTAATGAAAACATTCAAATATATGCATGGCTGCCAAGAACACCGAATAAGATGTTGGTATCCATGGAAACGGGTAAGAAGCAATAAGCAATATTAGACTGATGACCATATTTAACTGGAATAAAATATTATCTCTTCTAAATATTCGATGGTTTACTTCTTCTAAAGTAATGGTCCATATATACGAACAGAATTGAGACTGTGCATCTTACGAAAGAGGAATATAATATATATTTTATGGCCAGGAAATTAATCTCTTCCGTCTATGATCTTCCAAGACATTCTGGCCTTCTAAACATATATTTATGGCCCGACTTGGTATAACGAAAAGGTATATTAAATACACTTCAAAATACATCATTCACCATGAACTGTTGTTCACTGTAATGCCGAAATTATGCATTTCTGACCACAACTGGTCATGTACGTTATTTCAAATCTAGCAGACTGTGTTTGGAATATATTAAACGGGTTGCGCATTTTACATTTGCACACACGATTGTCTAGTGCCGAATACGGTACAGTCACTGCACGAGTCAAGATATCAAAGCAGACAGCTCAGTAACGCAACGCTGGGAAAATAATGCATTTAGTATATATGAACAAATGTACAAACCATTTGCTACCCGAACGCATTTGTCCGGCCCAAATACCGACACGTGCGAGCACCATTCAACTAAACAGTGCCTTGAGTCCCAGTGTTCTCAATATACATAGGCATGGTCTTCAGTTCAAGAACACAATAACGAAGTTACAACCGGTCGTTTTTCATCTTTGTGACCCATTAAATTTTTTTTCCAGCAATAAAGTATCAACACAAACAATCGCACGCTGGGATTCTCATTATATATTATCCTCTCTGTTTTACCGGCTGTTTCATTACCGTCTGGTAAAGTCGTTTACGCCATGCCTGCGCAGAGGGCATATATAGCAGGAATAAAAATGTCACCGCCTCTGCCGTGATACGGCTTTGTGTATAATAATAATTTGTTAAAGGTTAGATGTTGTACTGGTGCTTTACATCCCATAATATATGGCAGTTACCGTTCGTTATAAGAAGAAGCACTGCGCCCACACGAAACAACAGCTCAGCAAGAGTCAAGGTTTGGGTCGGATCACATTGCTGTAGCTGTCATCGTTTTTTCTTCCCGTACTTTCTTGGGTGGCAGGACCGTGACCGGAAGTTACGTCATAATCTTCGTCATCCGATGGTGAATCTCTGTCGTTTTCTTCGTCATCGTCTTCCTCGTCTCCCCAGACGTCATCTTCCACCGTGGTCACGGAGGGTTTGACGGTCGTGCTTGATAACTTACGATCCCCTTCTTCTGGCATATCCACCAAATAATCTGTAAAATATATACATGTATTATATATACCAACAGCATCCAAGTTATCATTTAAACATGATAAACATAAAGATAAAATGTTAAATTTGCATATATATATATATATATATATATATATATATATATATATATATATATACACGAAATTTACCACATACTATTTTCGTCGGTATGATTTTAAGGGAAGCGAAAAAAATCATGCTAAGCACTTGAAAAAATACTTAACGAACAACAGTCATTTTGTAAAAAACGTTTTCTTCTGTCTTATGTTATAGGGTATAATTCAGAGGAATCTTCAGAGAAAACGATCACTGTTTTCTATAGGGGTACAAGCACTGCCCCATTAAAAAAGGACAAAGGGAGAATTGTTGTTTTGAGGATTGATTAAGTGTTGACTATCAGTGTTCGTCGGTTTGCGTACCCTTCATCTCACCCTCCCAGAGACCCCATGCTTGTTTGAACTCAGTTCATCACCATAACAGAATTATGTTCTCTGTGTATAAAAATCGACAGGCTTTTCTTTATATCTGACCACATCTTTTTATGATGGATTTCATAAGGACAAAAAAAAGGTATGGTTCTCAGGCGCCTCAATTCTACCCCCCCCCTTATTTCAATAGAAACTTACCAATTTTGAGCTTCAGCCGCTCTGACATTTCTTTCAAGAAGATAAAATAATACAATTTTGATAAGATTTCCTTTGTTATGTAGTGCCTTTACCTGTTTAGCAAAACAACTCTGTTATAATCATGTTTTTTACTGATCATATGAGATTTTTCATCGAAACATACAAGGTTAAAAAATCGCCCTCACGCACTTATTTCTATTAGAAAAGTGCCTGAGAACTAAACCTTTTTCTTGGCCTTATATAACTAATTAAATAAGTGTAATAATTTAAAAACAAATAAAATTTCATTTATGAAAAAAATAAAGTTCGGTTCTGAAAGTCCATCTTAAACATCATACATATTCAGATGATCTATCCTTAGGTATAGGAAAGTCATTGCTTAATGAACGGTATAAATATCCACTATATACCTCTAACCTGCATGAAAATAGTGCAACAACCCAACGTAAAATTAACTGTCCTAGAAATAAGAGCATGTGTGTAAATAGATAGGGCTATTCGGGTGCGTCCCTCCTCATTTTGTTACTTTATTATCGTATACAAATAAATGACTTTGAAAATATTTACACGACCGGTAAACGTGTTTTAGTGTTATCAAGTACAAGAATTATGTTCTGTCTAAGCCTTTTACTTTTCTCCTAGACTTTGTTTTTGTATGCCATGGGCCTATCTCTGGGCCACGTGGTAATTATTACGTCACTAATTTCAGGGGAGTAGCTCGGGTTAACATAATTTACTGGATATTAAAACTACATTTTTCAAACAAGTGAAAAAGGACTGCTGTTTCTAGCCTATTAAATTAATATGCGTACCCAGTGCTGGTTGTTTACCTAGCAAACAAGCGCCGTTTGTCTCGATGGTATGGCATACTTACCTAATTATGCTGGAATGCCTATCAAACCTTAAAAATCAAACATGGGCCTTATTTTAACAAGAGCTCCCCGCGACCACTTAGTCCAAGCTACTTATTTCAATCATGTCTAGGCATTATGGTGTCATAGTAATATTTGTTTTGTATGTTTGTAAGCGGCGAGGAACATCGGTGTCGACAGTTTATAAGATCTTCACCTAACGGTGCAAAAAGACAGTCAACAGTCAGTCGGTGTGTATACTTAACTGCAGGCAAACCTTCAGATCAAACAGTTATCAAACAATCAAGAAGCGTTTACAAGTACTGGTATACTAAAAGGAAATCGCATTTATAATGGGCCCTGTTGGTGCACGTAAATATCATTATAATAGAGTGGACATCGCATTTATAATGGGCCCTGTTGGTGCACGTAAATATCATTATAATAGAGTACCAGCTTTAGCTGACAAGTCGCGGAGAAATAATCCGCCTAGCTCAAGCACAGGCAGTAACGGTCCGCTTACCTTGTATATAGAAACGAGCTTTTCGGACTCTAAATTGGTTTCTGGCCGCACAGGTAAAATTGGCCAGCATTCTCTCAGTGAAGCGTTTGATGACCAATGTTGATGACACATAATTGGACCTCCACTCAGGTTTGTCAACCTGTATAAGAATATAAGAATATAGCCCCATAAATGGTGCATAAGCTGTGAGAGAAATAAAGGATGTACACATGTACATGCTCAACGAAACGAATATTTACAAGATCAAAATAATCAAGATTAAAATCACATATTAAAAAATGCCCTGTCGTTATGGTCGACGAAATATATGATAAGATATATATATATATATATATATATATATATATATATATATATATATATATATATATTATACAAACAGTTTAATATATTATTATATAATTCAAAATTTTAGAGGCAAATAAATGATACATAACTTTGTTATGATCAACCGTCTGAATTTATTACAGAAGTTTTATTTAACAATAATATTAAAATATTCTTTTGAGTTACACTGTTTCGTGGCACCCATTACTAAAGATTTATGACCTCTGGAATAAAGGAAGTGTCACAGCGTTGCCAGTGTAGATAAGGAAACTATGCACCTGGCGGAAGCTTCATCACGGCCCAGGAGATTTTCTATACGACCGTGTAACTGACTTTGTATGTCGTAAAAAAGGTGCAAATTTTACGGCAATGAGACAAATGACCGAACCGTCAGAAGATTCCCATAGGGATATAGAGTGAATTAGTATGGGTCGTCTCGTAAAATCAGACCCGCTGCGCCCACATATCCTCTTCCTAATCTCAGTAGCTTTTCTTTCTCCATTTTTTATCCGGTAAAGCCAAGTTAATGGTTCACAACCTGACATCCCCACTGTGCCGAAGAAATATTTCTCCTCGTCATTTACCGATACGGGACGACAAGGATTCATGCGATCCCTCGTGCAACATACTCCAGGCAAGTCCCGGAGGACTTTTTATCTAGAAGTCCATTACGGTTTTCTTGGACTCCATAGACTTGTGTCCAGCCTAGGGCTAATGTGAAAGGGATGGTATTTAATCATGTGAACACAGAGGCCGCAGGGGGCCTTTACAAATCAATACAGCTTCCTTGCAAGTTAAAGCTACTTCCCTGGTGAAACGTTTCGCTTGTTGCCTGGAAAAAAGGACTTCTAGAGTAAGCTCATTTGGCGTCAAGCTCTCTAACTTCATAGCGCTTAATGTACTGTCTTAGTGGAGCGTGTAGCTTGCTGCAATAAACTGCTTTTGCAGAGTTTAATGTAATATCTTGGGTGAAGCGTTTAGTGAACTGCTCTCGATATTAAAGTAATCTCTTGGTGAAGCGTGTAGCTCGCTCTATTTTAATAAATGGTCTCAGTTAAATGTAAGTTATCTTTGTGTGTAACGTTTACAGCAAACTGTGGTTTAATACCGTTTAGCTTGCTGCATGGTTAAAACAGTTTACGCAAAGTAATCTCTGCGACTGAAACATAATATTACATAAGTTCACCTTTAGAATGCTGACGCAGCGACATAAAAATACAAAAGTAATAATATCTCAGAGAAAAATACAAAAGTAATAATATCTCAGAGAAAAAAGTCAGTACGCTTGTTTAAATGAATATTCTATGTCAAAACATTACGCCAGTTTTTTTTTGCACATTGAAAAAAACTACTGTTATTGAATTGTTTCATAACTTATTTAAGGGCTTGACTCCATCTCAATATTTTATTATAAGCTCTGTGAGAAACGTTAAGCCAACGTTCAGCTCGGAAGCATGATTGCTGTCATAGAATTCAAGGCAATTTCCATATGCAGAGACCAAACCTCTCACGCTTGTATTAGAGTTTCAGTCATTTCACGAAATATATATGTAACACAATATCAGATAACAAAACTGATATTTCTTTTTCACAACATCATGTGAATAAACTAAACAAGCTAAATAACGATTATATAGAGCTAACGCGATTGTTAATGTGAAGAAAATTGGTGGTAAATTTACTTTGTTAGTAAGGCCAAGAAGGCCATGTTTGAACAGCCGTATTAATATACTTGTTTGTAAATCATGAAACTGGTAAACAACGCGGTCGCGCACCTTGAGTCAAGTAAACATGAATGGAGTGATGTCTGGCTAATGCATCCTGTGTTTCCCCCTGACTGTAATGTCTACCTACTTATTAACATATGTACCGACATACAGGCAGAGGAGGGCCAAGACACAACACAATTATACACACCCGTGCCCCACCCATCAGCCACTTACAGCCATTACAGCATTGTGAGTTGGACATTTTGACGACCTGGAATAGATGTTGGCCATTCTGTGACAACACTGTGTGCCGGCTTAATAAAGCCAAACACCTGTCCTATGATCACAATAAAGATTTGTGCCTAACGTTATCAGCTTGAGGCCTTTTAGCGGCCATTCACAGTTACTCGCCTGTAGTTTTAAAGCCAGCGGGTGGCGCGTCTTGTCTTTCACCTTCCTACAAAGGATTGCTTCTGTTGCGTTCTTTTATAGACTAAGACGGCAGATGGTGCTAATCTGTCCAGAAAATTCTTGATTCATGGACCAACGACTGAAAGTTATGTCACAGGATTCTAGATCGGTACTTCGGCAAACTCGCACATACCACGCATTTACAAACAAAAAAAACAGCAATCTCATGCTGTTTAACGATCCTCCTAAATTGATGATATAGCTCTTATGCTTACACATAATATATACTGGACACATGAGGCACAACGTAACCACGCAAACACACTCTTAACGTGCCGATGAGAAAAACTCACAATTCCAGTATAATTATAGCAGAAAATCGCCATAAAAAGCAGAATACTGGTAACACTTGGAATAGTGTCCTGTTTAATTAACGCCATGTGAAACTTTAAAAAAAAAACGTGTAGACGAAAGAATTCATATGTTTCTGAAAATTTCCCTTAATAACGTATAGTCATGCTTTTTGAAGATATGACATATACAGAACCTAAATCTTTCTTTTAGCGTTTTCGCACCACTTTTGTCTCGGGAAAGTGACGGACAAGCGCAGAAGTTTGCTTAGGGATGGTTTATAGTTCATGTTAATTATATCAAACTTCCGTATTTCTATCAATATTTGGGTTTTTCCCTTCGAGGGATATCCTTATCGTCCAAAACCAAAGTTAACAATCATGGACAAGACATTTTCTTTAAACTAGGTTTTCCCTTAGGTTTGCTTAGGTATGGTTTATAGTTCATGTTAATTATATCAAACCTCATTTCAATCAATAAATGGGTCTTATCCCTTCAAGGGATATCTTTAGCCACCAAAACCAAACTGAACAATCATGAACCAGACATTTTCTTTTGCCCGTGTTTGAATTAAATCTATAATATAATACAACTGATTTTCTAAATATAATCTTTGGACTTTGATAAAATTAAATTTCATAGGTGACATATGTGCACCTGACGTTTATTTTTTTTATATATTAAGAATTTTTAAAGTCATGTGTTATATTGCCTATTTCATATTATCGCTCAGTTGTGGGGGTAATTGTCCAAATCGACAAAACAGTTGATTTAAAAAAATACTTTGGTCAGAGTAATGGCCATATACTGAATTGCATTTGATATTAGTTTTTTTTAATTTGACCTATTTTTTCATGTCGTGCCCTATAGATAAATATCTATTATCGCTCAGTTGCGATGAGCGCACCCTTCCACCAGAGGTCGTTTCTTCTCGAAACGAAACTCTTCCTGATTGGCACTGTAAGACGGCCGTGACTACTTGTCTCAACTGTCAAACTTTAAAATCAAAATTTGTTACATTTCAATGAAACATCTTCTCTTTATATTTCACAAGCGTATGCTTAAAAAATATAACTTATTCCGTTAATTCCTTACCATAAACACACCCATGTTCATGTATTTTGCTTTGAAACTATTCTAATCCAACATATGTGAACAGACTACACTATACCCTCTTCACTACGTTTATACCTACGCCGCTGTGTGTGTAGGAGCCGCGGTGCATTGTGAGTGTCAGATTGTGACGCCTATAAACCCTAAACAGCTGAGTGAGTCCGAGTCTACGCAGTTGAGAGGGGAGGAGATATCTTCCCGCGGTCGATGACTGTAGAAAATGTTGGAAATGTAAGTGATTAGACAGTCTGTTACTTACGATTATATAGAATCGCTTGGAGTTGCGCAGCTTTCGTCCATCCTTGTACCATTTAATCTCGGGGACAGGGTCAGGTGACCCACGTGTTTCACACATGAGCAAGTACGTCTTCCGCCATACCGGTAGAGGGCGCTTCTTGTCTGCCACGGAGAACCATCGCGAGTTGTCGTACCGCATCGTGTAGGCTTCCACCGTCCACGGTGGATCTGTTAAGCAGAAATATTACAAAACTTCAAATATATTTTATATATTAAATACTTAAGCCATATCTGAGGCAATTCTGAATTAATATAATTAACAATAACCCTTATATTTATCCGTTTTAAAATCATTGGAAATGACATATATTCTTAAGTGAATAAAAGAAATATTGCTATCTTCGCGTCACCGTAGAGTTTTCTCTATGCTTCAGCAGCAATATTTCAGTGAATATTTATTCATTGTAAACAATATGGTGTTACGATGTACAAATATTACTTCATTCTTTGACCTATAAATCATTCGGACAGGAATGTAGGTATTTAAAGAATGTCCATATGCGGTTATGAACAATGTCATAAAATGTTAATATATATAAATGAATGTATACTTAATTCATGCACGTTTTCATATACTTATTTGCCTTTGTAGTAACATTAGATTACGTTATAACCATAACTTATGGGGTAGTCGTATATACATTTTTATAAATTATACAGCGCACAGCCTACAATAATAAAAGACAATGAAATCTTATACCGGGTAGGAAAATAATCTTATCCAATATGAAATGGTGATTAGAGGGGCTTTTTTATAATATTTTATCATTCATTTCCTTCGGACCATGTGGTGGGGTGCACCGAGAAATTACGTCACTCTTACTCAGATTTCTTTCTGAAATATGACTTTTCACGCACAAGTTCTAAATTACCAGCTGTTTGACTGGAACAAATTCCCCTCAGTACAAAAAAGTAGACTTAAGTATCAAAGCTACTATATTTACTTTTAACGGCCGTGGTTTATTTTTCTATGATTTAGCTGTAACCAGTACGGTAATACGATAGTACAATAAACCTGTCCTGTTTGGGGAAGTAATCAGGGGCTTTTCCGACATGTCTCCTTCGCTAAGTTCTCACATACACAACTAAGTTACTACATTTTCCGGTCTAGCGCCTATAAGACTGATAAACAATGATCTACGAACGCAAAAATTAGAGTAACTTCCAAATCCGGGTTATGATTGATAAGGCAGTTGGCTCCTGCAAGAAAACGAGCGTACTGGGATTGGAAAGACAGCTTGATGCGTTGTACAGGACATGTTATACCTCTTTACCTTACGTAGCGGTGCATGTTCACATATGGGGACTAAAGGTCGTTCAGAATGAGCAAGTGCTGGCAGCTCTGCACCACCTCTGCTCGAACACAGGGTCAGGAAGCCGAACCCTACTGCTAATGGATCTAGCAGACTGAGAGAAAAGACTGGGCCAGACCTGCCCGCAGCTGGCTAGAGAAGAAAATCTACTCTGCTGGCCAAGAGCGTACGAGTTCTCATAAACCGGAAGGCGAGCCTATCTGGTCCACAGGCATGAAAGTAGAAGCTAGATCATAGGATTGGAGTTGTAACGGTATGCGGTTGAGAAAGCCCTATTCATTTACATGAACTTACGCCAATTTAATTATACATGAAAGGTACTTGTCATAATATCTACCTCGTCTGAAACAAACTTGGTTAACTCTTAGACCAGTTTTAACGGATTTTTTGTTCTCACTCGTCCTCTCGTCAGCATCAAGCATTGATAAGCCCAATATCAAATAATTCACTTCAGGACTGGTCTTAATCTGCAGACTGATTCACACATTTAAACCTTTGTCTTTGCAAGTTTATAAACATGAAGTACCCTTGGATCAAATAGAAAAAAAGCTCAGTCTTGGCTTCTGGAAACAATCGTATCTGAAAACAAACGTGACATTTTCTGTCGATCAACATCAAAGGACAAAACCATTACTGCCATACCATTATAATGAAAAATCAGAGACGTTAACCTTTGACGAATTTATTTCAGGGTACTCGGTCAACAGCTTAATGGCTGCACCTGTGATGGGTGATGCGGAGAGGAATGGAAAAGTCACATGGTACAAACATCAGCGCTGTTATGTAACTGGTATGTCAGCCCCCCCCCCCCCCTTCTGGTGGTTAATCAGAAGCACTAGGTACACAAGGGAATATCAGTTGGATTACAGGGATACTTGGCAAGCAGTGCTGCTGCATACTGACAGCACCTGGAGGGCAGACAGAACCGCTACGAGCTGGTCTCCAGAAGCACATGGTTTATGTTTCACCTTCTGCTGATTTGACAAAAGGGGGCTCCCTCTAGCGGACTATTTGTAGTATTCCACATCGCTGGCTGGCCGCCATGCCCTCTTTATCTCGGTGACTGTGAAGTATTTTCTCTGCTGGCTTCACTGAAATCTCCAGGACAGACTAATCCATTTTAGAAATTATTTTAGAAAACTAGTCCCATTGATCTTGATTCCACCGCTATTACACTGCCACTGCTTGCCTTCCAGGACAATGGGCACGTGACCCATCATAAACCAATCACAGACACGCTGTCTCCTCCATCAGGGCACCGTAAAATAAACAGCATTATTTCTATTTGCCTGCACGTCACGCCAGCTCAGTATAAAGACAGCATATCACATATTAATGAAAAGGCAAAGATCAGCTCGGCAGAAGATATTGGTTTTTCCTAATGTGCGTATTAATTGAATGTTTGATGTATGTCCGTACTTTTCCTCAGCGGACAAAGCTACGGGCTGGTTATGCCATTAAGGTCCGATCGGGTCGCTATGAATCTTTTGCAGACAGTAATAGAAAATGCTCATTTGACCTCTCAGCCTCAATCACTAGGAACAGAATCTAGTTTAATAAATCAACTGAGACAAGCTTTAGAAATATTTCATAGAATTTTGTTTTCTTGGATAAATTGAAAGACCGCAAACGCCGACAAAATGAGAAGTAAACACAGCAGAACAAAAGTACAAGCCTGAAATTATCTTGAGTTTTATGAACCAGAACATGAAACGAAAAGTAGAAAAGAATGGGGGCGGATAATCCTTGCATCTCATATAATCATTGCAGCCAAAACCTTTTTTTTAAAATAAACACGCTATGGCTTGTTTAATAAATATGCCTATGAATTGTGTTTTTGCATTTTTTATCCAACCAATTTTCCGGGATATTATATCGAATGTACATGACCGATGACTTTAGATAAGCATACATGTTAACCCAGGAGTATAATAAATAGATTAAATGCCGATATATTAAGTGAAGATAGAAGGGAAGGTAAGTTTGTTCTTATGTATTTTGTGCTTAATCTGTATCAGGTATTTATAAAAAGCATGTTGAGTATTATCATATATAATGACCTTCCACTTGGACGCTGAACTTGAAGGATACCACAGGTCTGACGTAGTTGTCCATGTAACAGCCGTAAATCCCCGTATCCTCGGGTGAAGCTCGATATATGGTCAGCCCGTTCCCCTGCAAATACAATATCATCTCACGTTATCTCAGATTACCGCGCATTCATAATGGAATTCATAATAACTCATGTACCGATCAACACGTGTGTTGGTTTGCTGGTGATAATTAGGTTAACACGGGGGTCGCGTTTGATTACTGGGCCCGGTCTCGGTTGAGGCGACGCGCCTGTTTTTCATTGGGTAACCGCTGTTTGGGATTTTCTGGCGTCTGCGCTTAATTTCGTCAGTTCTGCCACTCTTCTGGTCAGCCTGAGTGACGGGGTCAGACTACAATCAAGGGGTGCCGGGGAGGGCCTGCTGGCAAATTTGGACGGATAACAAACATATCCTATCGTCTCGGAGCCCGCTCCTGCTGACGAAAGTGTATGCTAGTCGCAACTGGTGCACATGCCTGTCAGCTGCCGGGAATTCCTGACCAGGTCAAAACAAACCCCCTCACTCCACACCCTATTCCCGGGGCCCCTGAGGAATAGCTATACTGATCAGCTGGGCTGATATTGGTTTCGGGTCAGCCGATGTTTCGCCATGCACAATGCTATATGAATTATTGCAGCAGTCATGTTTATATCATCCGTGTTCTTTCAGATGCGTGAAGTCTTGCATGTGTTGTTCTGTCATGTGAGGTACACGAATCGAATTTTAAAATGAAATTATCACTGAAAAGCATAAATGGCACATGGAAATATACAAGGCAGGAATGAGGGGAGATGCGAAGAAAACATTAACACTTATTGCTTCACATATAAATCTGTAAACGTTGCGCCAATTATGATCGTCTAATTAGGCAATGAAAACCCCTCTGAGTTAAATATCGGACAAAAGAGCTTTGCAGGATCGGACCAAAACCATATATTTATATAGATTTAAATTAAGCAAACTGCTAAACAAATTATATCATGTCGAGCATGTAAACCTCGCATGTCTTTAACCACAGGCGCTTGAATTGCTGTTAGTGTAGATTTTTTTGTTAAATTTGTTACTTTTCTTACTGGGAAAATGCCAAGATTTTGTAATAAGAAAATGACCTAGAAAATAACAAATGTACCGAAATCTACACTAACAGAAATTCAAGCGCCTGTGCTTTAACTGTTCGTTAAGAAACGCATGATACCATATAAGCATATGCGAACTCGCTCACATGATTTTGTAATTGTGTAAAATCCATATATCCGTCAGCGTATGCCATTACCGGAGCGATTTTCATGGATATATTGTCTGCGTGATCTGAGAGAGAATATAAGATAAATTACGCCAGCTCAGCGTCTCTTAAGAGAATTCCCAAAATTGTCGTACAATGGAAATTTCTTTCAGTCCATTTATATACATGGGTTTCAAACTTAATATTAAAAGACTGTCTAGGTATAGTTTTCACTCACCCATCGCTGGTACGACCCGTCTTGTAGCTGTCGATGTGTGTCTTCTCGGGTCCAGTATACGATCGGTCTCGGATACCCAGTGGCATTACACCACAGCGTGACATCTTTACCGAGGTAAGCCTTGACCTTGGCTGGGCTGGTCTTTGCATCAATCTTAGCAACTGTAATTAGAAAGCATTACCGCGTAATTACATATATGTTGATAGATACAGGATCATTTTAATATGAACGTTAAATTATTTCCGAAAAAATATATATATCTCGTATGATGATATCTCAAATTAGGAAAAGCAGATGACAGCAGGGTTTATACAAATACATAAACTAAGTCTCTTCTATACTGGAGGATGGCCCCTGGAAATTTACTGATTTTTACTGATTACTTTTTTTCATTAATTAATCTGTAATTACACAGCTTGACAATATATTTTACACATTCCTGGGTCTTGAGGCCATGGCGTCTCCCGAATGTCATCTTTTATTCACTAACATTGCCAAATTGTGATAGACAACCCACGGTGGAAGAAAGCATAGCCTCGTTTCTGTTTCATTAAGGAAAACAAGTTTCTCATGTGTACTAAAATCACTTTAAGTATAATGTTCAGCAAGACATGGAACACATTAATACAAATATTTCAGGTTACGAACGGAGTTGATTTCACAGACAGAGGGATGGTTGTTCAAGTAGCGTTACGGGACGGGACCGGCTAGTGCCAGAAAGACCAAGGTCGTGTCACCGAGCTTGTCATATTGTTTCTAGACGTGTGGACTGCAATGTTACAAACATCTTTTGAGTGCAGTTTGGTTAAAGACCTGTTTAACTGTGGGAACAGATGGGTAGTATTGTTATGTTTATGTTTGTTGGGTTGGCCAGTGATTACAAAATACACCCATATGCGTCATGAACAAGTTTTTCCGAGCGCCAAAATTATGATACTTGTTAAATTTTCTATTTTTCTCACATATGATTAAGACCAAATTAAAAACTAATACCAATTTTTCAGAAAATAAATAAATTTCCATTTTTTTTCTTCTGATTGTTTCAAAGCTTCTGTTAAAACACTATATGATTCATTGATAAATGTGAAGACAATTGTTTTATAAATTCTGTTTAAAAAGCATGATCCAGTCAAACTGCGTTGCTAGTTTCTGGCATGAAATCAACTTCGCCCGGCTTGCGATCACGTGATTTCGCTGTCGTTTGGTGTCAAGAGTTAATTTCACGTGAATGTTTTAAAACTGATGTGTCATCCCCGTCATCCAGGGTCTGCTTTTGGCAACGTGCCAACATAATTTGTGATTGTCTATTTCATTGAATACAGTCATCGGAAACTATTAGTCATTTCCGGTACATCAAAGCGATAGAGAAACATTTTATGTTGTTATCTGATTTTGTCTTTATCTGATCCCGTTTTCAATTATCATACATCTTGTCGAAAAATTCATTTTTCGCTGGAATGCAGTATTTCATTATCTTCGTTTTGGCCGGGGTAATCGTCTGCTATCCTTGTTATTTCTTCGTATCGATGACGTCATAGAAAATGTGTATAACAATTTGATATGCAAATAAGTTCATCATGAACGATAAAAAAATCTCCCATCCATTCTAGCAATGTCAGGTTGGCAAAGTATTCCCCTGTGACATTTTATAAAAAAAAAAGATACTCATACAGCTGGTGAGGAAAACGGATTCACCGTTAAGTATTTGTCACCTGTGACTTTATGCATAATGTATGTGTCACGAGCCAGATTCGCCTGTGACGTGAGGTCCTCATATTTCCTTTGACAGGTATAGAGGGGGGCCTTGACTTACCTGTGACGTTGAGTAATTTTTTCTTTTGACAGGTATAGAGGGGTATCTTGACTTACCTGTTACGTTAAGTGTTAGTTCCCTTTGACAGTTATATAGGGGAATCTTAAATTACCTGTGACATTAAGTATTAATTTTCTTTGCCAGGTATAGATGGAGAACTAAATTGACTTACCTGTGACGTTGAGTATGAGATACTTGTAGCGGGTCCGGGAGCCAGACAGGTTACACCTGTACACTCCTGCGTCTCGTTTCTTGGTTCTTCTGATGATTAGTACTGACAGAGCACTTTTGTGTGGTCGGAAGATTTTGAAGCGCCTCTCAGGTAGAACAACCCTGTTGCCTGCCGCGATTAGCTTTGGCTGTTCCCCTTTATTCTGTGGCTCCTTCACCCAGTCAATCTGCAAGCAGATGATTCGTTATAAATAGCTAGCCCCTGGGTGCGATATGTATCGACAAGGTAACCTTCAAGATCATAAATGTTATAAAATAAAAAAAGATAATCAAGAAACTGTATACAGTTGTTTACCCATTGACATTTCCAGGTGAGTTGCCCTTCCAGGTTTGAGAGAATTAGATGTATTAGAATAACATGCTGAGGCAATGATGATTTGTTACACATTAGATACTTTCATAATGATTGAAATAAATAAAAAAATTACGTCACTTAGTGCTCTGCATGCAACTAAGTTATAAATTAAAATGCTATAGTTCATTCCAATACCCGGTGCCCAAGCACTGACTTTCGGTGCATATTTCTAAGTCACTTCTCCTTTGTCAAAGTTTCTCATTGAACTTAAAGTGTCATCTTCTGTATTCTTCTAAGGCATTTATTTTACTTGTATGGCTTAACCTAAGATTTTCCAATTGACGTTACTTATATATTTCAGAACCTTTATAAAGCTTAGGTCCAATTAACGTCTGTCACATGGATTTGAACATGCAAACAATAGCTCTCCCTGAGCGCTGATACAGTCTCAATGTCGTAAAAGACAAATGACGTTAAGTTAATAATAAAAGGTTTTATACGAATTAGATTTTGTGTTTTGTTAGTATTGGTTTCATTTTTATCAATTATGCAAAGGCAACAATGAAACGCCCGTTTTTGATATGTCCCAAAAGTCCAGCGGTGACACCCGGTTAAGTAATGACTTATAGAAACTAAAGAGAGCAACTATAAGGACTACGGTACCATGCTTCGTCGTCCTGCCAGGCGCCGAGCACGACTCTGATGAGAGAAACAATCACAACATGCATTCATTCTTATAACTCAGTATGATAAAGTCAAATGTCTCTGTTTTATCAAAACATTCAAGCTCTAGCAACAATGGTCTTTTTACAGGAAAACCTAAATGATTAATATATATCAATCATTCGATGGTTTCATTCGGCCACACGGGGTCTTAATATCACGCATATAATTTAAAGTACAAGTAAATGATTTTCTAGCAATATTGACTTGATAATCATTCATAATATATAACACGCCTATTCATGGTTCTATGTATAAATACTCCCGATACATTTCTTATTTAACTGTGTTTAATTAATTCTTGTGTAACGATAAACTGGAAAAAAAACTAAACACTTTAGAATAACCCTTGGTTGCTCTTGGCAATAGCAATATGAGCGGGAAGCTTTGTTAATTACATACCTGTTAGAGCAAAAGCAGGTATTTTTACATTAATGGACGCGTCCACAGCCATACCTTAGCAAGCAATCCAATCTCTTAATGAACACATCAAGAAAACGTGCTATCTGCGAGAGCAGGTGTTTGGATCGTGATTATTAAATGGACTTAGCTCAGGTTATAATTTTCACAATGTTTGGCAGGAAGAGAACGCTTGTAAGCACAGCCAGCCAATATATTTTTCAGCCCTGCAATTCTGCTGTCAAGCGTTTCTGCTGTCTAAATAATTGCAGCCAAGCGCCTCAACCTATCTATCGGCACGTAGCAGCTTGCTGATGACGTCAGTGATGTATGGACGAAGGAAAAGATTTCCTGTTTGTCGCTGTGCGTCCTTCGTTGATGAAACTGTTGCATGCAAACTGAGCGTCCCTTTGTCCAATTATCCAATCAAGAACAACTTACAGCTTGCGCAGCATTCAATTAGATATCCTATTTTGTCACGCACCAGACAAGGCGACTACGTATGTTTTGTTATTTGAAAAGGTTGCATGTCAAACACATGTCAATGATTTGTTAACTATTTTACAAGTTCTTAACCTTTCTTATATCTAAAGTAATTCTGTTTATTCTCATATAAAAAATGGACAAATACTTCTTTTAAAAATAAAATTAATTAGTATTCTTTATTATAACAACCTTGACTACAAATCATAATTCAAGTCCATGTCTTGGACAATCTACACACGCAACCTTGATATTTTGCAGAAGGAGTGTCGCCCTAGTAAACTTAAGGAATTCAACTGCCTTGACAGGTTGCACGCGGTGCTTTGATCATTTTAAGGAAAGATGCCAGGTAATTTAGGACGCCATGCTGAGTAATCTAGGTAAGCATGCTGCGTAAGTTGACAGAAGCGGCCTTTGGAAATTTTAGGGAGCAGTGAGGGTAAACTTTAGGGAGCAGCGCAGTAATTTTAAGGAAGTGTCCAAGTTACTTGTAGGCTATAGCCTTGGTATTTTATCTTTCTTCCTCTAAATGAGGCATGAACAGATGCAAAATGGTCGAAACCTGAAAATTAGTATTAATGTAATCGTTTATTCGAGGTGATGCCTTAAACAGAGCACATTCTAATAAAACCCAAACCCTCACTCCCATACGAATATCTAATATTTTTAGACGTGCATAAAAGCCTATATAAGCCTATATAGTTATATATTTAAACATGCACTTAATCAATGTGCATAGTGATTTTTATGGACCGATAAGGTATATAGCAATGCAGCTCGTGTTAAATATATAGTTGGCCCCACACTATCGCCTTAACTTATGTGGAGTATATTAATACGATTAGTAAATGATTAGTTGAGCTATTCGTAAAGAGCTTATGTTCTGTAATGTCTGTAATGTCCAACAGATTAGCGCCGGGCAGGACTTCAGCGAACCTGAAGATGTTTAATCTGATACAACAGCACAACTTCAGCCTAAATAATAAAGATGTAAGAGCAATGTGGGCGTTTTCATCTATTACTTTCGCAAAACCAACATTTTAACCTCAGCCAAGCCAAGCCAAGCGGGTTATGTTTTTGGCTGCGTATGTTTGTCTTTGTGTCTGTTAGCAAGTTTACTCAAAAAGTTCTTTACGGAGTTTCAGGATATTTTGAGAATAGCTCGGTAATGATAAAAGGAACAGTTGATTGAACTTGGGGGGTTATCTATGCGTAAATAAATCAGGAATGAGCTATAGTGTTTTATATTGGGTATTATATCTTTTTTGATTAGCATGTGACGATATATCACCATCTTTGGAGCGACAGTCGTGACGTCACAGAGGACAATCAATGACGTAACTGCGCATGTACGTGCCTTGCCCTGAAAGATGTAAGTTAATCAACGTACAGCATGGGAGTCTTTTTTATACAGAAAAATGTTGTATTTCTAACAATGCAATACAAGGGTAGCCTAATGAGATGCCTTGACGGAGGTCTGTGCTCTCTGAGCACATATCTAGTAATAGATAGGATAAAGCCAGTCCCTTGTTTAATACTTGTTTAGTACTCGTAGAATGTTCTTTCTCATCTACAGTGGTATACACAATGACTATCCAAGAGGCTTTCGACATGGTGTCTAACCATCTGTCAGTGTTTATCAATTAATGTATAGCAGGAAAAAAATCTGGAACTACTATAAAAACATTAACTAAGTCGTGTGCTCTTAAACTAATTTACCCGTGGACTGTAGCAAGGTTTTTCTTCTGGGAATTCTCGGCGTGCAGGTACATCAACAGTTTACTGCAGGTTTCTGTATTTATTTAGGAAACAAGAGCTCTCCAGGATAAACAAACCCTACTGCGTACCATCAGGACACTTGAGGTGGAGAAGACCTGTAGGAGGGTCTGCTGTGTACGTTTATACGTCGCAGCAGACGCTATAGTTATAAAAACGTCAATCACACAGATGCCTTGTACAAGCTAGTTCCGGTATTATCTGACCAAACGCTCAAAATTCATCATATAAAAATTCCGATAAAATATCATCAATCACCAAAGCACAAACCGTTGTCCCGAGCAAACGGATTTTAAGCAAAAGTTAGTTTTGTAATCAGTGTCAACAAAATGAAAGAAAACCCCACATTGTGCGTGTATTAGGGTAAGATCTTAGGATTAAATCTACTCTTAATTGATACCTGTTTCGTTAAAGGTTAATATTTTTAGCAGTTTGTGGCAAAGTATATATAACCCTTTCAAAGCAAGGTATACGGCATATATGATATTGAACAGGTGTTACACTTTGTGTTAGGCCTGAAGGCAACATACAATCTGATACGTATGTACAGAACGTGTTCCTGACACAACCAGCAAGCGACAGCCAAAACAAAACCTGAAACACTCAGCCAGAAAAAAAAAGAAAGCGAAGAAAAGTAACCAGAACGTCATCTCACTGAGGGCCATGGCTACAATATAGAAAATAAATCTTATATTGAGTCATAACTGGCGGTGCATGGGGTACAGCTGCGTTTAGTACTGTTGAAGGGTAGCTCCTTCACTAGGGCTTGCTCATTTGTCCGACAACTCCATTGGTCCGACTGGCTACTGGTCAAGCAGTCGGAATAAAGACTAAAAGTGACCTAATGTAATAAGGATTTTGTCCGGCCGTTCGTCCGTGCGGGTGACCTGTAGGTTTGAACAGTCCCTGTGATGCTTTTTCTCACCAGTTCAAGAACTGTGTGGGAAACTGCCCTAAATTTTTTGTCGAACAATTGGGTTGCCGGACTATATATAAGCCTTAACCCCATTTCACTCTATATGCACTGACATGATGTATTTAAGTACATCCGTAACACTTGGGTTTGATATTTATGCAGAAATTTCTTACAAGGCTTACCGAAAAGTAAATGAAATTTACGATGTGTCATAAAATTTTCGTGTCGAGAAATTTATAATACGTGATCTTCCTGAAACATTCCAGAATTTGGTAGCCTTCAGTTCATTTTCAGTTATTCCTTAATTATCGTGACCTTCTTGATAACATATTCATACATGAAGATCCTTTATACATATGTACATATTTTATACATATATATGAATTACATATGTGTGATTCTGTAAAATTGCAGAATTGGTCACTTTCTGTACCTTTTCATTCTTACAGCTTTTTATTTATAATCATGATTGGACCTGATGAACAATCAAGAAAAAAACCCCGATATATATAAGAATACAAGACATGGTACGATGTTAGTGTCGAAAAAATGCCATGCCAACATCCTTTCTGTGGCATGTCCGTATATGAGATACATGACATGCAATAAAACATAGGGAACATAAGTAGGTATTAATTAACAGGCTGAAAATTACAGAAGAAGAACATAAAAAGTACATGTGGCAATAAAACAAGGTCATGAACATGCATATTTATCATAGAGCTTACAACAAATTTTTAACCACAGAACAACGAATGTCTTTTCGGCTGTAGATGCCAATGCTCATACATATTATATACATGTGTATAAAGCTGTCGAATAGCTTAACGACTTTCCAACCATCTATCTCTCACTCTCAAATTATCACTTAGGTTTATCATTTATCACTTACCAATGATGAACTCTCTGAATTAAAGACGCATTTGAAGACACAGGTCTTGTTATATGACACTAATGTTATGTCCGGTTGAATGTTTGTAAACAGTTTTATGGATAATCTCTACACTTAGACAGATAATAGTAAAACGCTACACATGCACGTATATCATGGGAAAAGCTTCACGTAAAAATGTTGTTATTTATTATAAAAAAGTGGGTAAGGCAGGACTTACATCGAGCCAAATACAGGCTTATAAATATATAAACCCAACATGCGTCAAGAGAAGATAAAAAATGACGGTATTAAAGGTGCGGCCAAAAATGTCAGTGGCCTGACAAATACTTACTTTTCCATTTCTGATCCGAGAGAGGATCGCTTCAAAGCTACAATGTAACACCGCCGTGTCGCCAACGGCAACCGTCTGTCTGGACCACACGAACTCAACGCTGTTGAACAAATCATTCTCATTCGCCACTGAAACGGCAAAAGTGTAACAGGATTACAGGTTTATAAAAAAAAAGTTCAACAAGGCACCTGGTGATAGAATATAGCTCTGAAAGGATCATTCTTCAAATCAAGAACAATTAAACCCCTACTGCGGGGAGACGGGGCGAATTCAGTGTATAGCAACATTGTTAGCATTCCACCATTATAAACCATACAACACTGATGGGTCTGTCTTGGTGTAAAATTGGAAGATGAGACGAAAAATACAGGAGATTGACAATGTAGTACCACCAGCGCTATGGGATCTTCCGCCATTTGCTCTGAGTTTTATCGGGAAATTTTAGTCTGATTTTCCGCGTAATTATACCTTTCTTCAATATTAGTAACAAAGTAGAGAAGATCATTATAGTGTCCGGTTACAGATAATTTCTCCAAATCCAGGTATCGGCTTTACGGCTTTGTTAACATGAAGGCACTAATTTCTTCACTGCCAAAGGCGAAGAGACTTCACTAATACAATACTTGCAGTGTCCTATTTGTGAGACGAAATCCCCACGATGTTCAGGAGGGCATTAATAACAAGGAAAATTAACAGAGCGCTCGAGGATTTCAGGTTTCTTGGTTTTATGATGTCTTTATTGTGCTTCTAGATTTCCAGATTTTTTTTTTTTTTTTTGCTTGAAAGGAAGGTTTTTTTTAAATTATCCTGTCATTCTCGATTCCACCAATCTGTGTCCACGTGTTTTTCAGGGGGGGGGGGGATAAGTTGGCTTTAAAAATTTGCAAACGTCCATAGAGAACTATAGGCGGAAGTGACAGCAAACGTGGCATTAAAGATAAGAAACCGTTCATATATATACGCAATCAAAAACAATAGAACCTGTCTGATGGACGACATATGTAATGAGACCACCTGTCTTTCAAGACCCCCTATGAGTGAACCGAAAGCATTGTACTAATCTGTCCAATAAGACCATGTATTTATTAAGACAACTTTTGGCCACTCCTGCAGCTGGTCTTCACAGGTTTCACAGGTAATGGATATTTCCCAATTTTGCCTTTGAGGCACAGGTTAGGTTTTAACCGAGAACTCTCTACTCAGAAATCCACCGCCTTAACCCCTGGGCTACGACGTATACTGACTGTAGTCCTTGTTTCGGGGGATTTCTCAATTTTAAGGGGCGGGATAAAGTATCTTGTGTTCCTCTTACTTTTAGGGGAATAACGCACAAAATAATTAGATAAATTTCAAGATAATTCCGTCAATTAGCTTATAGTTTTGTCAAGTGTTCGTCAATTATCTTTAAATTATGCATCTCATAATGAGGAAATTCAGGAAATTCAATTGCATGTATCATTTGACCTCACAATGGGTTTTACGTGATCTTAATAGCATATTCATTTAATGAATAATCATAAGCATAACTTCCGCGCAGCCAATCAGGTCGCCAATATAACTGTAAACCGTCAGTCACCTGACAATAATAAAATTTGCATATTTTGGGAGAGATCTCCCAATAAGAACACGTGTAGTATGTACCAATACCTATATTGGTATGTTTTCCGGGATATCTTTTTATACAAAGGACATAGTATAAAAAGTTCTAGGCCAAAGGTTGCAGGAGCCATGCATTCCTCCGTCTACGGAGTGTATAATTATGTCTTACCTTCATGGCACGTAATTCGTATGAGACAAATAATCCAAAATCCTGACAGTTCACAATTCATCAGTGCGGCGATTCCAGTTAATAACGTCAGTGAATGCGACGTCTATGTCATCGACCTTTGTGACATCTTTATTGTCTTGTAAACAACTCTCGCAAGGAAGACCTTTTGTGTAGGTTTTTTATAATAATTAGGTCTGGCATAAAGGCTCTGGAGGTAAGATTCAATTGCCTCACTGTATTCTCATAAATTGTCAGCCCATTTTGTTAATTTTATATCAAAATGTATATAATGAATAATATCCTGCTGATTATTGAGGCAAAAATATTTTTGAATTATGAAAATATATTACATAATATGTGGTTGGAATTAAGAAACTGTTGATATTTTGGGAGAGGAATTTGTCCTGTCATAATCATCTGCATGAGCTTGTACGGAGATTTTAGGTGATGTCTTTATTTCGGGGGTGGGAAGATGCTTCTGTCGGTACTACTTTGGATTGTCTCCTCACATTTTTTCCACACTGTGCAGACACGGACTCACGAGGGTACGATTTTGCTGTTAAGAGTTTGTGGGCGTCATAATCTGACCCCCATAATGCACCGCGGCTTTGGTAAAAAGGTAGTGAAGAGGGAAATGTAGTACGTTTAAATATGTTGGATTAGCATTGTTTCAAGGCAATGGATGTTTATTTGGTTAGGATTTCACGGAATAAGTAATATTTTTTTTGTATGCAAACGTATAAGAAATGTAAATATAAATGTGTTTTCTTTGAAATGTAACAAACTTATATTTTAAAGTTTGACAGTTGAAACGAGTAGTCCCCCCTACCCCTACCCCCTCCCCCCTCCACACACACATACAGTGCCTATCAGGAAGAGATTCGATTCGAGAAGAAATGACCCCTGGCGGAAGGGTGCGTTTTTTTAACAAACAAGACACATGATGCTAACAGACATGCAGTTGGCATTTAAGATGTCATAACTCTGATGGACAGGTAGGTTTTACATCATACTGTAAGGTCCTTGCTGAGGTACAAGCATCACTAACAGGTGCTTATTAAAGAAGAACTGAACAGTCTACTTCATCTTCTGGCACCAATTTCAAAGGCTACTTTTAAATTCGTATATCTTGTATACCGTTCTGCGCACACGAAGTTTCTTGATAGGGAACACATGTATCCACTGAAATAAGTATGAGGGTACAGTAATATGAGAAAACAAACAAGCACATCCTAATTTAAAACACATGGTGCAACACAGCAAATAGATCCTGTGTTCACAAATAAACTGGCTAGGAGACAAAAAGTGTAGGTGTAATACCAGTACAATGAGTCTTTTCCTTGAGCCTTACAAAGCCTCGGCAAAGAAGATAACGGAATAAGAAATGGTTTGCAAATGTATATATGTAGGTGTTGCTATATCCCCTTGGGCATGCGTATTGAAGGCATTAATGGCTGAATGATTTATAACAAAAATCTCGGTATAGTTTATACATAAGCGAAGTATGAATATAGGTTAAAGCATGGACACAACACTGATAAGTGCGTACACAAAAATACATTATTTACTAGTATATATATATACATATATATATATATATAGTGAGAGAGAGAGAGAGAGAGAGAGAGAGAGAGAGAGAGAGTCTTGTCTTTGATCTTGATTTAATAGTAACTTTTAATAATCTCTGATCTTGATTAAACGCTAAACTTAAAAACATATCCGTACCATTTAGAGATATGTCATTAGATGAGACAATGACGTTAAAGCTAAATGACACGAGATGCCCGATAGGCAATGAACAATCGGCGACCTTTGCCAATTCCAGGGAAACGCATGATCCAGAGAGAATATTTGACGCACGTCTTTGCGCCAGTAAGATCGGTTCATCAGATACGGTTAACAAACTGTGTCAATAGCATCGCAAAACACAAAAATATTTGTCCAGAAAAACTCCTTCCGAAATGATTCAACTTCCTTTATCCACCTTACTGGGAATTCGTTCCGTTTGATGTCCACCTCGTTTTTAGTGACTTACATCTGCCTCCTGAGGTTTTGTCGTCCTATGATCTACTGTTTCTTCTTTAGAGGATTTATTTATTAAACCCTGGAAGATTTCTCTGCGAGACGAACAAGCAGCGGCAATAATGCTTTTCCACGGAAGATGAAGACGGTGACCTTGACGTGTCCCTGCATTATTACGGTTACGTAAATATCCACGAGTAACGGATCTTTATTTGAGATCACTTTGATTTCGTGACAGCGCATACTTGAAACACAGGAATCAGGTTAAGAACCAAAGCAGAGATCCTCCTAATACTGTTCATACACACGATTACATTCCTCAAATGTGTTCAGTGGAGGATGATCCATCCTGTTCGGCGGAGATGTGGAGGGTTTTTTGGGGGTTTTTTACCAAATTTAAAAACCCAGGCATGTTTTATCGCTCGTGTTCCATGTAGATTTGATAATCCAGAACCGTGTTCACACTACATCTATATATTCACGTAATATGCATGGTGTCGAATACCATTTTACTGCCTTCAAATCAACGTTCTGTTCACACTGCATCCATAACGATTATCGTTTCTCTCCTCATCGGTAAAACCACATCGTGAAGGAGTTTCGGTACCGAGTTCATTAATATATGCAAACTGAATACGCATTAAAAGTATGCGAAAAGCGTTTCCGCGATGTATACAAAACTGGAAGAAAATATTTTCGCGCATGCGCGACCACGGCAAACAAATAGTTGTACGAAAAGTGAACCGAATAGCTTATTGAAAATACGATACTGAATACGCTTTTCTTCCTGGTGCAATATGTACACGAAGTGTATCAAATACCGTATATAATTCGTGCATTAGGGGAACAGTATTGGACGCGCTTGAAGTGTGAAATCGGCTTTCAAAATATACTTTTAGGCCCCTGGATAAATGTTGCAGAACGTTATACCTCCGGCCTGACCAGAAGCATTTTAGAATTACCGTCATATGTTAATTATATTACCCTTGTCGGGTCAGGAAATCAGAGTTAAACCAGGTTTTCACAACATAATCTCAAGTCTTTTTTGTCACATAACTGACAAGTTTTCTGCAACATGGGTAGCCTCTAGCTGCTGACTTAAACGGAAATTGGAGGAAAAACACTATATAATAATACAGAGCTTGGCATAAAAAAGTGACAGAAATACAAACAAAAGAAATCAAATTTTTTCTTCTATCTGGCAGCTCTTAATCTCATGGTTTCTCTTGATATTTAAAATGTAATTACTAGTATTAAATCCTGGAGTTACAGGTTCCGGTTCTTGCTTTCAGACTCATCTGGGACCGTTGGATGATGAGTGATTGAAAAATGTTATATTCAGTCCCATAATTAGTAGGGCCACCTTTTATATGGTCTCTCTTTTTTCATCATAGTAAACGGCATACTATGTAGATGGCACACCAGGGTCAATGCCACTATCAGAGCCAAATCCGTCTATGGAGATATAAGTTAATATTAATGTGAAAATCACAATTACAAGAGCGTAAAAAGCTTGTAGGTGGCGTCACCAGTTTTGTAAAATACACAAACCGAGATAAATGTCCAATCAAGAGTAATTATACCATTTGTATTAATTTTTCTATGAAAACGGCATAAAAAGGTTAAGATTACGCTCCTCAACATCAATTGTAGAGGACCCCTAATTAGTACATGTATCTATGTACACACAAAATGTCAAAGAAAGCCATTTCTGATGTTTTATTCAGTAGAAATGTACAGGTAAATTACGTATAAAGTCGACAAGACAAGGTTTTTGGTGGCGAAAACAGTCTTGTCTACAAGACTCTAAGGTCATTGGTATACAAATTCAGGACACTCAACCCAAAAGAAATCAATATAATATTTCTTGTATGGGTATTTGAAAGTCAGGATCACACTTATATATAGAATGACACTCCCTTTAACCTTTAACCCGAATAAACAATATTGAAATACAAAAAGAGAAGTATTAAGAACTATTATTCATTGACTGTCCTATGAAAAACACGACTGAAGACAAATGGTTGCCAAAGTAACTGAAGAACTCAATGAAAAAAAAGGCTCTATCATCAATGAAAAAGAGATGACGGCCCAGATAGAGGCAAAAGAATTACAGTAATACATTGCTAATTATCAAATAAAACATTCAAGGTAAAATTGTATTGTGAGTTGTTCATGTTAATTTCGCCCAACGATTAGCGCTGGATGTCTAAAATAAATGCAGCAGACCTAAAGTCGTCCTTTGCTTAACAGAGTCGAAAACGTATAATGGATGCATGTCACCAGTCTACGCCAGAGCGCTGTAACTAAATACGACCGACAGGCGTTTTAAGGATTTATAAGTACAGCTAGACAGTACATGACACTTATCCTAAAATAACTGTTTATGATCAATGATGCGTCAAAACTGTCAGCGCCCCGGCAGACGCCAAAGTTTGACAAGGTTCGTGTTTGAATAACGAGGCTGCCGACAGAGTAGACCCCCTCCACGCCTCACCTCCCGTTTCGTCTATTGTAGCCAAAGCCAAAAGGGCGGATAGCTGAAGAAAATCCTTCTCACCGGAACCCCGGGTTTTTGTTCTTAAGGGCTCTTGCCTTTCCCAGTTTGACGGCTGAAAAACAGTGCTGGAAAGTGCACCTGCAAGGAGAGGATTGGAGGTCGCATCCGGGTCTCGTTCATCATCTATTGGCACAAAATTCGGCCATTTTGATGAAAGCCGTGAGAACTGGACCAGGTGGCGTACCTGACTGACTCAGTCATCTTATAGAAACGTATTCAATGGAAGGGTGTGAGGTGTTAAACTCTACACCCTAAACAACTGTGGGAAGCATGTCGTTAATACAATGTGTCACTGTTCTGTTATGTTAAACATCACTATGATTGTATGGAACAAATCCCCGTGATAGCAGTTTGCTTTTTCTGAACAAGCCCACGGCTTATTGCAAGACAGTGTTTACAATGGAAAAGCCTTCGAGATGGCGTACCGTGGAATGTATATCGGACAGTCATCTGTATTAAACTGTGTTAACGAATTTAATTCGTGTATTGCAAAGTCCTTATTTTTTCCGTTTTGATCATCATTTTATTAGTTTTCCTAAAAAAGTCTTTATACTCAATCGTAAATTAGGTATATAAAGCAGCTAATTTGAAAGTACATGTATATATATGTAGAGCTAGAGAAAGAGAAAAAAGACAATATACACAAGACCCTCTTAATATACCAAAAACATTGCCATACATATGGTTATTCTATTCCGGACCGCTAGCTTCTCCCGACACCTTCCTTTCGTTTCACAATAACATACTGGAAAAGCAGTGTATGCCTTTCTTAAGTAATATGTGGGTCAAAGGCAAATGCTTAGTCCGGGCTATAAGACACGGTCCGAATACCTGATCTAAGTTTTCTAATATATATTCCTTTATAAAGCATATCACAATCTTAGACGAGACAGGAGCTGACGGAGAATGAAACAAATCCCTTTGCATTATGACATATAGGACATAATATATGTACATAGTTTACGTGGGCTGACTGACAATTATGCATTTTCGACGTCACTGAAGAAAAGGACTGAGTGTGCTTTATCCGAATGTAACGGTGTATATTGATATAAAAAATATATATAAATATAATATAAACAGCTCTAAGCTTCTATAGAGTCCTTTCAATATCTCACAATATCTTGAATGGTTATTTACTTTATATTCATGTACAGAATTGGTAATGATAAGGGTGCTCATGATTTCTTTCTTGCTCTTTTTATTGTTTCATATGCGAATAGACACCATGCATATACGCTTTAATGAAGTTCTAACATTCAAGGAATGTGTTATCTGTCTAACTTTCTTCGAACCATCACATATTTGAACTTATGTCGATCAAATAACTTTTATTTTCGATCCCATCTCTTAAAATAAAATTACAGGGGAAAAAACCGGCAGTCCTATACATATCTTGATATTATATGGTTCATGGAGATCGGATATGTAATATCCGACAGTTATATAACCATCCGTACACCTTGATTTACACAATATTTGGTAAAATCTGGCATTCAATTTCAGGTGTGATAGAACATATATAAGGTCAATTGTTCAGTCTCAAATACATAATTTCTTATACAAAATATCACGTGTATAGAGCCATCTAACAACCTTATGTATATACGATGTAGCGCCATTGTAATTAATATATAAAATGTGACGCATACACTTTTATCTGTAAAATCAATGTGTCATCTACGGTGTCATCTGATAAATGTTAAACATTAACCTGGAATCAAGATGGTCTCCCTGGGTAGGTTTGAGCAAAAATATCTTAAAATGTCGTTAAATTGTTTCCGGTTTTTTTAACAAAGTAAACTTTTAAACGTTTTTCTCATCCGCTCTGAGCTTTTACAGCTCAGGCATTTAAGGACCGGCTTTAGTTTTTATCAAACCGTCGCATAACAGTTTCACGGATGGCCGCTTGGCTGAACATCTGAATCCTGTTATAAATAAAACCTCAATGGATTCATTTATCATTTACACGACGTTTCATGTTAAATTACAAAATAAGAAATCAGTAACATCAACATGGGCTGTTAGGTGAGACAGAGATCACTTGGAAAAAAGGAAGCAGCGGACCATTAAGTGCTTATCTTAAGATTTCATCAAGGAAAGGTTTGATGGTTATCGTACTGCTGCGTCATATACGACATAGGAGCTTCGGGGGCCGTGAACCCTTATCTTCCATCATTTATACCGCTATTCCTAATGACTCACCATTGTTTATCTGTTAATTATTCCATTTTTAACTAAATTATAATATAATTTATCATCCGAAATGCTGATTGAGCCATATATACAACCGTGTGCGATATTTTTTATCAATGTGCACTATGATTTAAAATATCATAAAATGTGATAGGATATCCCTAAAACACACACAAAACCCATAAACTCAAAGTTGAACAAGTTAACAACCGATATTGAGTGTAAGAAGGACCGTATAAATAACATATTAAAAACATGGTAGCATTTCATCTATGCATATGATATCCCATAAATGGAAATAAGCATTATTAACTCTTAATTATTACCCTAAATCAATAAGTAAACCAGAAAAAACAGACCGAATTTCAAATAGAAAATATCCTCGTCTTTGTGAAAAAAAATACATTTGCATCTATGGCAATTCAGAAAGATGGTTAGTCTAAATTACATATAAATATATCAAAAGATTCTATTCAAATATTGTCTTCGGAAAAACATATTTTCAATTTACTGTTAATTTCATTTTCCATAAGACTCGGTTCACACAAAACAGACCATCAGTCCGGCGTCAGACACAATAAGCTGTCGAGGTTTTCTGTTAAATGACATCAAGACACCGGGAGCCCGAAGACTGGCCGTTAGACTTAATAATTCAGGACGTAACCATTAGCAATGTCACTCCTACATGTCTGCTTGTGGTCCACTTAACGGAATGAGGAAGGTCCTTAGCTCGGCCAAAGTGTACGTGTAGTGCCAGTCAAGTCGACGGTGAAGTACACTTGTTGGACAAATAGGTGTAATTTATAGCAAAGACTATTATGGCAAAATTTTAGGTCTTTTCCAGTTATAAAATGTTATTTTTTTCAGAGAATTGCTGGACAACTAGATCAATTTTGTATACACCTTGTCACAAAATAAGTTGTTTAAAAATTAGTTCACCATTTATAAAAAAAAGTCGCATTTCATTTCAATTGTTTCCCTCAAAAGCGGTCTGAAAACCAACATTGCATGACTTACACATTCTTTAGTTGCTCAGTGGCCATCAAAGCAGGCACGCAGGATTTGATTGACAGCTGGGACCGTGACCTGCAGGAGCAAGACCTTTCACTAGTGGCACAGCTTATCTTGATATGCTACACACAGTTTATTAACACTGACGCAGGTCAGCAGTAGCCTGGTGACTTGATAACTAATGCATGGACAGGCCCTATAATCATTAGCTCAAAAAGTGTCAAGTCAGATTCCTCAAGTAAAATTTTAAATATGAGAGCACAAGTTTTATTTTATTTTTCGTATTTATGCTTTACATATTTCGTGTATGAGTAATGCAATTCTCTATCATGCTAATATTTATATTAACACATTTTCTCAGTGACTGGCATGTGATTATTATGGTAAAATCTGTAAAGAGGATGTTAGTATGTACATATTGTATTTGTTTCGAAATTTCTAGGTATGTTTTTTTCATGTGAAATCTTCATGTATAAAATGGAGGAAATAAAGAATGATAACAACATGAAAAATGAATTATACTTATGCAGGAGTAAGGGAACCAGATCAGAGGATAATATGGATTCATGTTACATAAATGTCACATGTGTTCACTTTTCAGTCAGTCAACCGCAACATAATAATTATTACTCTTTCAAACAGTTTTTGGGCATGGTCTCAAAACATTACATCATGTTTAGGGAGTATTCTCACAAGCCATATGGAATGAAGCTTTCAAATTTCATACAAATGTTCTGAAACATGTTATTTAAAACCTGTTTGTTTCTTCTTTCTACGTTTTTGTCTAAAGAGGGCAGAGATCGCCTTTGATAAACAGCCATTTGCACAATATTCCAATATTTCAAATATCAAATATAAGAAGGAGGACAGATGGTTAATGAAAATTAAAAACTAATGAACTGTAAATTTTATTAAAAAACAGTTGAATTAGAATTAAATTAGAATTGAAAATGTAAACTGAATAAATATAAATTATAAATTAAATAAACTGTAGAGAACACTCAGAGAGCACATACCTCCAACAACATTTATAAAAACTTGGCTATTTATTTTAAATAATTCAAAAATATTCCATCAGGTGGCAGCACCAGTGGCTCTGATTTTCCCAAGCAAGACAGACATACAAACAATGTGCAAACGTAAGAATCCAACCCAAATATTCAACCATTTCTTGTTTCAATGCCCACTTTTCTCATGTGAAAGTTTCATGAAAAATCGATCAGTATTTGGATAGATATAAACAAACAAAAATCTGACAAATATTTTATATAAGCTCAAATTTACATCCTACCTTTACTTTTGTTTGAATCTATGTATAAGTGAAAAAATACCAGCGTAGATTTATCCGTATATTGCATCGTCAACTTGAGGCAAGTCTTTTCAGAAACTAAATACCATATATGCTCCATTTGTCCTTGACTTATATAATTTAATATGAGTATGTAATTAATATGAGTAAGTTATTGTAATAGTATAATCTTAATATGAGTAGCTTTATCTGGGATATTACATGATCGTGTGTACGTAAAATATTTTCATAATACTTGTAGTGTAATTTATAAATGGTATCTAAGTAGTACTTACCCTCTTGCAAAATAGACTGCCCTGCAAAATATAAAGAAGGCCCATATAATATATATTTACATATTATAAATTATATTTACTACAAATATGTTAACTGAAAATGGAAACATTTAATTAAATTTACTATATATATATATATATATATATATATATATATATATATATTATATAAAGGTAATATACATAAGTTCAAAAGAAAAAAGGGAAAACGGGAGAACGTAACGAAATAAATAACATTTAAATGTTAGCAGAATGTTAAATAATATTTACTGTATACAAAATATAATGTTCGAGTAAATACATAAATACAAACACACATATGTTACATTTCAGCGGACAGGACAGGTCACTGAATATTTTACAAAGATTTCATTTGCATATACGTCGTTATGTATTTATAAATTAAAACGCAAGATCCAACAGTCTGCAATAACATGTGCATGACCCGTAATTAAACTAATCCTCAAAGTACAAGCGACAGTACACAATGTTTTATTGGGGTTGATGTGTACTGAAAAGAAAAGAAACGAGGTAGTAATAATATAAATTATGAGTGATTGTGTACGGGCCGCTCCCACATCAAGGCTGTCATAAACTAGACCCACGACTGCTGTTACCACAGATACCATCTCTGAATGTCAGAAATTTTAATCTGTGTATGCACGTCTCAGTGAACAACGGGAGCATCAAAAACATCTCAAATTAATCATTCTCCCTCTCTCTCTCTCTCTCTCTCTCTCTCTCAATGTAGGCAAGTGTGCGTCCTAACATACAAGCATGTGTGCGTGAGTGCTATTGGAATGATTAAATAAATTATATTTCCTCCACTGTCATATATATATATATATGTGTGTGTGTGTTCGCTATAGTCGGTCATATAGCAAACACATTGTAAACACACACACACACACACACACACACATATATATATATATAATTATATATTGTGAATAACATGTTTACACTAGGCAGACCAACAATTTAACCATTTCTCTCTCTCTCTCTCTCTCTCTCTCTCTCTCTCTCTCTCTTTCTCTCTGAAATTAGTAGTAACATGTCTCAACTTTTTTTAAACGCGTTTTTAGGTTTAATGGCAATTTTTTAATTACCCCATGCAACGTAAACCAGAAGCATGTAGTATAGCAGACTTAACAGATAGACATTTTTTTCAGATTCATTAACGTTATGACTTTGGCCTAACTGTATTGTTTAAAGCCGTTTTAACTAAGCAAACTGGAATGAAAATCTGGCTAATGTACCCCAGGTACCCCCGTCCAGTATATAAATCAGCTTATTCAGGGAGTACAACTTGACAAGTTAATAAAAATACTCATTCAAATTGGCATTGGCCCCAAAGGACTGAATAGACTAACTGTGAACTTTACCTAGCCGCCCTATTCATTGTTAACAAAATGATCACGAGGATCTAGTTCTATTTGTAGTTGTCATGTACGGGATTGTTACTGATGTACGACGTCGTCAGGCTCCGACGGTTGCTAATAGGTGCCACATGTGACCACGACCCCCTGCATCAGATGCTATGCACCCTTTATGATCCGGCCAGTCACTTTAAATTAGTTATATTTATAAATTTATGGTTTGGTCCGCCCCATAAATTTAATGCACAGGATGCGCTCATCCCAGGCAATACTTGACATACTTTCATGGGGTACATGGTACATGCAGAAAATTCACCCCTTTATTACGTACGATGTACATGTAAATTGTATATTTTATCTAGTTGAATTGATTCAATGTATTTTACTGCACACAGGTTATTGGCATTAAACTAAAGTGACCATTCGTTATACAGATGTATTGTAACTAATCAAAACAAGAAATCCAGTATGATCCTATCACCGAAATGATATCCTAAATAAACTTTCCTGTTTATCACATATAAAGCATGTCCGGTTCATCGAATCATTGTTAGATCACAGGTTAGCTTTAGAACAAAGGCGACCACTAATACCAACGCCTTACCATCGACCGTGTTGGAAAAGCTGCCGTATCTCACAATGGAAAATGATCCGTTAAATTAAAACATATTATGGTGTTCAAGATAACCTCTAAATTTTAATGGATTATTCCGTGGGTGCTACCGTAACCCTCCAAAAAAATATCATAAAAATTGTTTTGAGTAATATTATGAGTAGAATTTCCAACAAACAACCCAACCAACCAAGGGAAAACATGACACCTCTCCGTCTGACGCGACGGAGGTATAATTATTAATCAACACTCATATATACTAGTAGCGTGCCAATTAATCGAAAATATCGATGATTGGTCGTTTTTCTTTCACAATCGAATTAATTGGTTGCATTTTTACAAAATCGATCGATCACAAACGATTATGTATATGCACATGGAAAGAGGTAAAATCGTCCGGAAAAAAAATTCTAATCAAAGATATGTCAAAGATATAAGAAAGAGGGGACACAATGTAGAGAGAACAGTATTGTAATTAAATCTTGTGCAGTGAACAAGTGTCAACAAACAGCCCGTTATACCTTTACCAGTCAGCGTTATGTACAAGTCAGACAGAACCAACTCGGTCAATAAAATCAGGTATACAATTATATACAGCAGATTACACGTTGATATATATAGAAGGTACATAAATAATCTATTGAAATGCGATCATATATAGTTTTTTTTTCTTTAAATCATGATTTAGCAACCAATACCTATAATATATCCTCCATCTCCGTTTAGCGTACACTCAAAGAACGAAAGATGCTTTAAAGAGCTCAATAGACTGATAAATTGCAACAGGCTAAGACACCTTATACCTGTGATTTTAACACATGTTGGTAATAGATGGTAGAAAATGGATGATTTTACACAATTTATAAATGTTTAGGTACATTTTATTGTTCATCAACTTGGAAAAAGTTTTTTGTTATAGATATACGTCTCAGACAGAAAATTATGCTTGTTTAAAATGATCGAATCAGGTATTGAATCGAAGGTAAAAATACAGTAGTATGAACTGAATTGAATATTACATTAAACTAACGTGATACCTCCCCAGTTAACTATGTAGATCATTTTCAAGTATAAAACTGATTAAGTTTTAGTCTAGTAGCGTGACTTTTCTGTTATCGCGAAATACTAGACCGGACATCAGCTGAGAGGCCCAGCGTGAAGGATATGTCTTATTACAGGTGGCTTGCATCCCGTCCCCCAGGATGCACCGCGAAGCCGCTCTCACCAAATGGAGGGATATAAAGCCACCGGATCAACACATCCGACATACTTGAGAGTATATTAAGATGGAAATATTTTCTTTTATTTAAATATTTAGATAATTTGCATATAATCGACCAGTTTTTATGTATTTTTCATTAAATAAACAAACGTTTTTTAATTAACACTTCTGGAAAAATTTCGTGTTCATTTTTTTTTTAAAGTCAATAGTCAAGTAGCGTGACTTTTCTATTATCCCGATACATAAATATTCCCATGACGTTACAAAAATGGAAACTATAATATGGGCACATATAGAGCAAGAAAGGAAAATGTGATTTGGCGGAAAGTCGTCTTTGTGACAGTAATTGACCATTGACTTTACCATACAATTTTCAACCAGCATGATTCCAGGAATTGCACTCAAAATTCCCGAAGTATGAGACTGTATAACTTGGCGATGAAAGAAATGCCTTGGGCTCTGTCCTTGCTAAGTATACTATATAGTAACTGTTAGTAGCATTCAGATTTCGCTCTAAATTACAATACACCTATATAGATCTCGACCGTCTACCTCGTACAGAATTGGTCAGTTATCTTGTATATCTGGAACTAATTCATCCAGTAGCAGTGTCATGACCGCTACGCAGGTTCGGTTTATGCTAATATTTAGTAGCTGTTGTATCGATGAAGACCAGCTGTTAGCAGCATGGACTGCCTGGCAGTCTACTCAGTTGTTTCTGGCAGGCTGACCACTCACGTATGTATTAATATATTCCCGGGGGAATCTAGCAATACTAGGCCGGACATCAGCTGAGAGGCCCAGCGTGAAGGATATGTCTTATTACAGATGGCTTGCACCCCGTCCCCCAGGATGCACCGCGAAGCCGCTCTCGTCAAATGGAGGGATATAAAGCCACCGGATCAACACATCCGACATACTTGAGAGTGTAATAAGATGGAAATATTTTGTTTTATTTAAAATATTTAGATAATGTTCATATAACTGACCAGTTTTATGTATCCTTCTTTAAATAAACGCAAGTTTGTCAATTAACACTTCTGGCAAAATCTCATGATCATTTATTTTTTATTAATTTACGTATAATAAAGTTTAATCTCATCGCATAGTTTTTAAGACTGATTAATAGATGAAAGCAATAAAGACCAAATAAAGTCACGCACTATATGAACAAAATCAAATGCGTTATTTCAGTGATGCATACCGAAGTTCTGTGTTGCATTTCATTGATTATATATGTACATGAAGTAGTTAATAATATTCAGAACTTAAGAACAACACTGCATAAAAAAATAGTGAATAATTTTAAACAAAGGGTATGTGAGAATCTATAAGATTACATATGGAGTGGAAACTTTCTCTACAGACAGATCCCTGCTTTACTGGAAACAAAGATTATAAAAACCTCGATGTTCCATTTTAAATTGCGAAAAAAAAACCTACATATTCTCTTCAGGTAATCTGTCACTGCTAATAATTCGGCTTTTCATATCGAGTTGTACTTAACATTCATGACTCAGGTTGCTGTATTCCTCCTCAACGTGGCTAAGTTTCTGACATATCACTGCCATATAATCAGATGTATGCATGGTGTCGAGCACACCCTGTTGAAAAAATAGGAAAGCCTTAGGACTGATAATTAGGACAATGGTAGGAAAAGAGAAGGTTATAGTAGATCGAAAGTATGATTGAAATCATACTTTAAAATATAATTCATGCTTATTCTTGATAAACATATTTGAAATTCAAAGAGTGTTATTAATTGAGAACATATTTTAACAAGTTATATGTATAGTCTTCATTGTGTACCTGAAGTTTTGAGATTACCTGGTACATAATATTTTACTTATGTACAAAGGGAAAATTTCACAATAATTTACAGCATTTTGGCACTGCATGTTACAGTGCGAAACAAAAAGGTTGGTATGTGTAGGAATTTTCAAGAAAGAGTATGAAATACATGAGTGAGACCAAAATAAGTTGGAAACGTATATCAAAAGTAGGATCACATGACAGCCTCAAGTTTGTTAAAATTGTCTGTTTGTAAATAATATACGTTATGCCAGACATTCAACTCTTGCATGTGTTTAAGTCTTTTCATCTTTTTCATCTCTTCAGTTATCTTTTCTTTTGACCGGAAGATCTATTGACACGTTTTAATAACCTAGAAACCCGAGAGGATCCTCTTTAAATGGATAGGTGTAGAATTTCAAACACTGAATATGTACATGAAGCGAAGACAAAACAAAACTTGTCCAGGTGCCGTTATATAATCATAACTTAACCATTGTTATCCGCAACATGATCACGTCTGCGGGTTCTGCTTCACATGTTACACCGTATTGTCTCATCCGGCTTATGACAACCGCCATCAAAGCGGCTGGTACATAATAGACGAGACAGGAGTAATTAAAAAGAGTCTTTGGAACTATGGAATCTATACAGCCATCTTGCAGAAGGATCGCCAACGTGACAACGCAAAATTGTATGTGGGAAAACAACAGTTTAAAGAGTGTATTCAGTTCTTGTGACTGTAAGATGGTAGGTTCTCTCTGTCCCCCTGTCAAAGTCTTTACCACAAGGGTGCGCCTTCTCTCAACCCATGCAGGAGTGAAATTAAAACCTCCTGGTGCCTATATATATATATATATATATATATATATATATATATATATATATATAATTTATGGATGAATATACACCTAACCTATATATACACCTAACCCTTATTTAAAATGTTCGGTTCAATTAAACTTTTCTTTATACTAACTACTTAAGCAGTGAAGGTCATATCCTTTGGCTGTATAGTGCATGGGCTAAATTCATTAACCAGGAGATCAAGATGTCTCGGTAACACGCAATAATTATGAAAAACACGGTTTTATGACCATGTTCTTTTTTGGCCATGACCTCTTATATGAATATCTTTTCCGACGTACGGCCAGTTATATACATTTATACATATTTTTAAACCACCCACGTGGTGACTGATTGTATGATGTATGTTGACATGTGCATGCATGCATATGTGTTAATAAGGATTTTTTTCACTACTATTGAACTGGATGTGTCACCTTTATCCATTTCTGTCACCGTAAACTTACTTTGCCCTATGTATATGTGTTCGAACAAAACAATTCACTGAACGCCAGATACTTTTTTATAATATATTTAGGTGTGATATAAATACCTTTTCATATTCAGTAAATAAATCGAGCAGTCCATCCAGACGAGACTGGGGAGCTCTCTCTAGCTCTCTCTCTCTCATATTTGACAAATACTAGCTAACGGGCGATTTAATTTTCTCTAAACCGATATATTCTCGCTAAGAACCTATAAATCCATGTTTATTCCCGTATGCCTACCTGTAGTATGTCCTTTTTTAATCTCGCATGAGAGAGGACTGTATATATAATTAATTTTCTCCCGTATGTTACGTTCCCATATCCTATAATCATCACACGTAATCAGACACACTTGCAGCTCAAATACCTATACATGCATCTCTTATTTATCCGACAAGTCAATCCCTGAGGACCCAACTTTTAATATAACATAACATATACTGACTGGCTATAAGGACCTTACCCTTCATATGCACCGGGTTCCCCAGCTCAAATTGGCGTTTTTTTCCCTAAAATAGTTGATTTGTCCTCTCGGTGCATGGGGCCTCAGCTCACAATAATCTGACGTTTTAATTGACTGTGGGACCGACTCCTTCCTATCCGCCGTGGGTGGGGACATTGTAATCTCATTTACAAAGCCGACACCTTCCAATTCAAATGAAGCCCTACGGGACTGCGATATAGAGCTTATTTAAACCTGCCATTTCTTTGAAATCAGACGTATATATAGTACTGGCAGGCAACCCCACTGGACTCAGGTGCTAAAGAGTGCCTGAGGGAGGGAGTCAAACAGTTTCATATGTGTGTCTGAACATGGTTATTATGGCATGTCTATTTGGCGAGAGATACTTATATATATATATTTATGTTGTTCTACGTCAGTTCTCTACCCCTGACCATTTATAATGATTAAGTTCACCACGCCCCGTTTACCTAACCCCCGTGTGGTATATCTCTCTCGATCCGTCGATTGTGTATACAGCTGGCGTGACCGAGGCCAAGAAAAACGTCTAACAGCGAGCATACTTCGAGTGTTATATGGCAGTGAATAAACTATAGGAAGACAACATTCTTAGTAATGTAATGTTAGGTTTTAGTAAATCCTTCTATCCTTAACTCATTTTCGTTTTAAAGTCATTTTTTTGCAGCTGAGCAAAACTTAATGTATAATATATAAACATGCTAACACACGCATCAAGTCCTTTTTTGTCCTTTCGTCTCTGAACCAATTTACAATTATATTTGTGCAACCTCTGGGAAACATTCATTGGAATTATGAATCATTAGATACTTTTGTGGCAGAAACGCCAATTGTTCTCTGGTCAATCTTTACACAAACCGAATATTTCTTTGCAGTTTTATACAGATGCGCCAAACATCTCCGAATTGAGAGTCAAAACTTGGAAATAAGGGTAATTAGAATTAAGTATGGACATTCCTTCAGCAAATTTCGTTTTTTTTAAGTGAATGAAAGAATGAAATATTCATGGTAACAGAAACAATCAATACTTTAGCTGAGTCACACTGAGCAAGAACATTTTGTGATGGCGTCTAAATAAGCTTATTGATTTGTATTGAATCACTTTGGTTAAACGGTTTATTTGTATCCGTGTAACCTAACATTGTAGAAAATGTTCTTAAAAGTACACTTTTTGCAGGAATGGCCGGTTCACTTTCACTTTTAGAGAGGAACATGTCCTGAACATTGGGTAAGTGACAGAACAGACAAAGGAAAACTGTAAATGTTATACATTCAAAACTTTCAATATATTACATTGTGAGAGTAAGGCCTGGGGTATTATACTGATACAAGAAATTCCGGCACACATGACCCAGGGGAATCACGTTTGCTATCTAACATTCTGTCAGCCCCTTGACATCTTTACGGGATTGACCCACAGGAATTACCTTTGCTAACTAACATTCTGTCAGCCTATTGTCATTGTCAAAGGACTGACCCAGGGGCATCACGTTTGCTATTTAATATTCTGTCACACCTTGACATCGTGACGTGATTGACCCACTGGAATGACCTTTGCTCTCTAACCTTCTATAAGCCCTTTTACATCGTAACATTATTAACCACTGGAATGACCTTTGCTCTCTAAAATTCTTTCAGCCCCTTGACATCGTGGGAGGACTGACCCACTGGAATGACCTTTGCTATCGCACATTCTGACAGACCCTTGACAACGTTACATGATTGACCTACTCGAATGACATTTGCTCTCTAACATTGGGTCAGCCCCTTGACATCGTAACAGGGTTGACCCACTGGAATGACCTTTGCTCTCTAACATTCGGTCAGCCCCTTGACATCGTAACAGGATTGACCCACTGGAATGACCTTTGCTCTCTAACATTCGGTCAGCCCCTTGACATCGTAACAGGATTGACCCACTGGAATGACCTTTGCTCTCTAACATTCGGTCAGCCCCTTGACATCGTAACAGGATTGACCCACTGGAATGACCTTTGCTCTCTAACATTCGGTCAGCCCCTTGACATCGTAACAGGATTGACCCACTAGAATGACCTTTGCTCTCTAACATTCGGTCAGCCCCTTGATATCGTAACAGGATTGACCCACTGGAATGACTTTTGCTCTCCAAAATTCATTCAGTCCCTAGACATCGTGACAGGATTGACCCACTAGAATGACCTTTGCTCTCTAACATTCGGTCAGCCCCTTGACATCGTAACAGGATTGACCCACTGGAATGACCTTTGCTCTCTAACATTCGGTCAGCCCCTTGATATCGTAACAGGATTGACCCACTGGAATGACTTTTGCTCTCCAAAATTCATTCAGTCCCTAGACATCGTGACAGGATTGACCCACTAGAATGATCAGTGCTAACTAACATTCGGTCAGCCTCTGGACATTGTAACGGGACCCGGGGGAATCGTTTGCTATTGTCACAGGACCCAGGGGAATCGTTTTCTATATAACATTCTGTCAGACCAATGACATCGTGACGGGATTGACCCATAAGAATGACCTTTGCTAACTAAATTCTGTCAGACCCTTGACATTGTCACAGGACTGCCCAGGGAATTACGTTTGCTATCTAACATTCTGTCAGACCTTACACATCGTGAAGGGATTGACCCACATGAATGACTTTTGCTTACTAACATTTTGTCAGACCCTTGTCATTGTACCAGGATTGACCCACTGAAATGACCTTTGCTATCTAACATTCTGTCAGCCTCTTGACATTGTCACAAGACTGACCAAGGAGAATCACGTTTGCTATCTGACATTCTGTCAGACCCTTATTTTGGTGACAGGACTGACCCAGGGGAACTACATTTGCTATGTAACATTACAGACCATGGGGTATAACATAATTAGCTATCAAACATTCTGTCAACCGCTTGAGATCGTGTCAGGAATGTACCAGGAGTATTCCATTGGCTATGGAAAAATCTCTCTGCCCTTTGACATCGTAACAGGAATGACCCCGGGGAATTAACCCTGCTAATAAGCATTATGTCAGACCCTTGACACCATGACAGCAATGCCCGGGGTCCTTTATCGGTGTCCTGAATAAAACCCGTGGGCCTCTTCTTGAACTGAGTGTCCGTCAGTACTGTGGAATAATGGCTGAATTGGCCTGTTGGAGACTGTCATGTAACGTGAGATATGTCCGTGATGTGACAGAAGACAAAATGATATGTTCGAGGGCTATTCTTGGACTGAGTGAGCTGTCAGTTTTATGACGTCATGACACAAGTGGACTGATTGTCAGGTAGTAGTTACGGTTGATGAGTTGACAGTGCTGATCCATTATAAACAGTCTTACATGCGCACAGTACTGACAGGAGGCTATTTCAGCACTGCTGCCAGTTTGTTGGAATACATAAACCACCTCTGATTAACGGGGTGGTGGTTTTCATGTTTGACAGGCCGGAGTCTCTGATGTATCGTTTTGTTAAAGAAGTTACGTACATAGCACCGGGTATACCCCTAGGAATGCCATCTGCGCCCGGTTCATGATACGAGCCTCTATTCACGTGAGCAGCATGACTCTTTGTCACATCTGGCTTTAACTATAGACAAAATGCCAGGCTCACTCCTATATATTTCATCTTTGTTTGTCTGTCATTGCTTTCTTTGCCAAGAACCTGTTCCTAATCTCATCTCGTGCCGGGGTTTTGTTTCTCCAGAATAATAGCGGATCATAACACAATCAGCAGAGCCGCGGGGAGCGGTCGAGTGATACCCCGTCAACCCAGCGTCCCGCGTGGCGGGCACTGCGCCTCGTCGTATGTTAGCTTATGAAAGTTGCTCCTCGTTGATTATGCGTTTGAGGTATACTCAAGTTAATAATTAAAGAGTACTGGATTCGCTGCTGAGAGCTGCGTGACCCACGTATCGTCCACAGCATATAAATTACTAAAACTTAATCCATCTACCGTATAGTCTGAGTACATACAGGTTAAGTTTTGCCACAAACATGTGGTTTTACAGAACTCATTTTTTTGTTATTCGTTACTATCATTATGATTGTTCAATTATTGAATTATCAGTCACTATTCAACATTACCAAACACATTTTAATTATAAATATTGGCTGCTGATCATAACATCATTATCGTTATAATTATGAGGATGATGGTATTGATGATGATTAATACTATTATTATTATTATTATTATTATTATTATTATTATTATTATTATTATAATCATCGGCATTATTGGCTGTTAAGAGAAACAGTTTTGTAACTTTTTATTATTATTATCATCATCATTATTATTATTATCATCATCACCATAATTATGACTGTTAGTAGCGTGATTATTTCTATAATTATAACTATTATGATCAGGTGGCAGTGACCTTTCGTCTGCCTTATGGCATGAAGTGGTCGCCCTGAGGGATAGGAGATAAATGTCAGCAGAGCGACCTTATCTGGCCATCAGATTCCCTGCTGCCAGAAATACTAATACCTGACCCCGAGTACCCGCAAGTAAACAACCATCATAGGCAAGGGTGGGACTAGTCTCTAGTCTATACAGGAAGAGAGAAAACCCCAAACAGACGTTTGTCTGAGTATAGCAAACCTTCAGGCCCTCAAGCCATATGCAAGATGGACGGCTCGCTTGACCAAAGTCCATTTACTGACCCTGCGGACTCAAGTAGTGGACACAAATAAAGCTTCTGTCACTTTGTATAGGCTGTCCGAGTTTAATGGGCCCTTGATTAGGAGGTTCCAGTGTTGTGGTTTGTATACATGAAGACGCTCCGCATTGAGGGGCGGAGGTGATCAGAGTGGGGGATACACTGCAAGGTGTGCACCTGTACCTAGCATGGTCATTCTAGCTCCGTGTACAATAAGACAGTTGAGACACCCTGCATTCATTGCTGTAATTATTTGGGCGCTGTCCAATGGTTATCACCGTATTCTACTGCATGGTATGAAATTACTGCCATCTCCTTAAAACACCCAGGGGGCACCCGCAATGACACTAGTTGGCAGATAAATGACATATAATATATAGATTATATTATTTATTTCAAATACCGGATGACATAAAGTAAACTTAATAAAAACACAATAATAAAAAATGTGTTTATCTCCTTCTTCTCCTGTCAAGATTGTTCATTTAACTTTGAATTGAACCACAAAGTCAAAATCCCGCTAACGAATGACTGTATTTGCTCACGTCACGAGTGCTGTTTGACGTAAATGTATTACCATACTGACTTCACTAAAGCTGGAAAAAAATGATGCCTTAACATTATATTGTTGTAACACCACATTTTAAACTATTAAAATATGTTTATGTCTCACCTTAACTGTCCTTAGTTGCTGAGTGTCTTTTTAACAAGTGTTTTCATATCATCTCTATTAACTGTGACCCTATTTGCTTATCATTTCAAGAAGAAATGTGGTCTTCTGGAAAACATTGAACTATAGGCCGTTAGGTACAATACAATTTATATATATTTTTTTTCGGTGACATATAGAAAGTGTAACACCTATCACTCATGATACATATATACAATTTAGATATAGTTATGTGACAATACAGTGACGAAAACATAAGACTGTATAGAGTATACACATGAATTATTATATAAAAATCTCAAAATTATAAATCCTCATGCAGAGTAAGCTGTAAAGTGCATGCTTTTCGTTTGTGCATTAATATATATATATATATATATATATATATATATATACCTATAATTGTGCAACCTTTGACTTGTATTTTTCAACTTACTTCTATATACAATATATATATTGTTTTACTTACAACAGTGTAGATATTGAGCGAATGTATATATGTGTTTGTACGGCTAATGTTACTTTATTTTATTAATTGATAAACTTTAATTGATTTACTTTAACATTTAAAAACATTTCAGATATATATATATATGTATGTGTGTGTGTATATGTATATATACAATTACAATTACAATAATATAATTTATATAGATATAATATATATTATTAATAACTTTCCATTATGTATTTTACTGTATTAAATTATCTATGGGATGCGTGATATACTCTGTCCCTTTCAGACTCCGTGGTTCCGTTTTTTTACACACACACACACGCGTGAGAATCGTTGGGATGGACATTTTAGCATCGTTCAGAATAATGCCATCTGCAATCACGCCATTACACACGCTAATCGGGGATAAAACACCACTTGACGTGAATCTGCGGCAATATTGAAACCATAACGACCAGACGCGATTTTCAGCAATGCAATTGTTTTGGCCGGTGTTACCCGGGGGTTGCCACTAGTATAACAGTACCCATGCTAAGTTTTCACCTCTCAAACGATTGGTATCTGTACCACCATCGTTTATGGTTGTACGGAACCTGTACGGTTCAGTACACATATTGTAGGGCGCATATACAGGGTCAACTGTTTGTGCAACAAAACAGGCGCCCCACATTAACCGCACTCATGATTTTATATTTATATCTGTATTCACTCGAACTGTCGTGTGCACCGTTACGACCAAATGTAGTAATAAAAAAACACTTACTTCAAAGAGTGAAAAGTGTTGGAAAAAAAACTGTTAGAAAAACAAACAAATGGTTATAATTGAAAACTATTTTCCGTGTAGCTAAAAATTCCATAAAAATGAATGTGAATCTGTGAATCATTTTTTTTTACATTTTCCTCACGTTTTCTTCTTTTTTTATTTAATTTAATTTGGTAATTCTTTAAGTTAAAAATTAACATTATCCTATATGTCCCGTTTATCGGTTTAGACCTTTTTAAAAACGTGACCGTATTTCCGTGACACCATATATGAAGGATCAGAATATTAAATAGGTTAGCCAACCGAAGGCGAGACCCAAAACAGCATGACAAGGTGCTCGGATTACCGTGAGACAATAAGAATAAAGTGGAACACTTTCTGTTTAGACATTTAGCTAAAAAACGATATATCAGATTGACTATATTAGTCATTTGAATACAATGATTGAGGAACATGAGACAATACATGTGGGTAGCCATGCAGCTGCATTGGAGGCCAGCCGGTAATGAAACTATAGTTGGACACTTGGGTTTTCTTGAGTACAGTCGGTCGGCACCTCGGCAGGCCAGTGAGCAGTTTGCCGTGAGAAACTGCGGATGGACTCTCCTCAGACCAGGTGCGTAGTCTGTTGTGCGAGTTTCTACAGACTAAAAGTCAAACTGTGTCGAGGCCCTTCGGACCGACAATCAAAAGACCAGGTGAGCGGTCTGTCGTTAGAGACAACGGACGGACGATCTTGAGACCAGGTGAGCAGTCTGTTATAAGAGACTACGGACGGATAGTGATTAATCCAAGTGAACAGTCTGTTTTGAGAGTCTTTTCAGACGGACGATTGTAGGACAAGTGGTCATTTGTCATGAGATTCTACTTGGGGTTTAATACGGAGACCATACAGATGGAAAGTTTGTTTGGAGAGTCTGTGGACGGTCTCCAGAGAGACCAGGTAGGCAGACCGCCATCAGAGTCTTTGCACGGTCACTACTCAATAGTGAGACCAGGTGGAAGGTCTGTCGTGAGACGGAAGGCTGTAACCATTTGGGTCTATCTTAATTGAGACAAGCCAGACCGTAGTGTTTCGTGAGACCAGTAGTGTTTCGTGAGACCAGGTACGAAGTCGTGAGACGTTGACTCGTGAGATCTTTAAGGTTTGCAGTATACGTCGTGAGAAACGTTATGTATATTCGGAGATATCTAATCCACTTGAGCATAAAGTTCTTTTCATAAATCTGGTAACATTTGTAAGATAGTATCAATGTAAAGATTTTATCGTAAATTGCGTTTCAGTACACAATAAAGTCTAAGGTAGATATCAATCACGTGTACATGAATCATCAACTTCAGTGTGTACTAAAGGATAAAAAAGTGCGGGTTTATGGATCATTGTATTTTTCCCATGTCTGGCATAATATTATACTGTATAAATGTTTCAACAACTTTTTAATATGAAGATTTTTCAATTAGAAACATATATAAGGAATTAAGTTTAGGTTGTTTTCATCAATCCATGGAAGAGAACAATGTATTATAAAGACCTTATAGCTAGCGAAAATATGCCTCAACCTGTTTCATGATACAGGGAGAAACTACAAACTGTGATAATTAAAGATGTGTATGATGAATAATGTTTTGAATATCCATAAATACTTAAATGTACCACAGGATCATCGTCAATACACATGTTGATTTGCAAGCACCTAAAACATCTCAATTTAATCACACGTACACACACACTCTCTCTCTCTCTCTCTCTCTCTCTCACACACACACACACACACATTCATTCATTCAGAGTAAAACATGCATGCGGGGTAAACATGTAAACGTCAGCATTGACTTTCAAACTGAACTGTGGACTTTATTACGTCAATTATCACATAAAATCTCAGACAGCGATGTTAATATCCCAAACAAGACCGCCGCTCTTGTGTTGATGGGACTATTCAAATATTTAAGACGTGCGAGATTTAGTATGTACAGACATTAACTCGGGAAACTCGCACCTCAGTTCACGTGCACGGATAGTGAAGTCAGCCGTGGGCAAATACTGCCAAACAACGGGACGTCAGGGCATTACGAGTCATATCCATACAACGCATCATAAACTGAGAAATAAATCAGCAAGGTTAAAAAAAAAAGAGTGAGCCGCCATGGATGGGTGCTCAAGGCCCACAAGTACAAACACTCACTGTTCCCTGCAAGGGACAAAATGATAGGTTTTGCGTGGAAACCAGACTTCTCTATTGAGCAACTTTTGCTATAAGCAGACAGCGTGTTAGTCTATATGCTCTAATTAGAACGCGCATGGGCTTAACAGCTCTCAGCTCGGTGCCATGGATCGTTAACGACACCATTTGATCAACGCAGATGAATTCCTCTGTTGTTTGCTTGTAGATGTTATTAAATATATATTAAACGATCATATCTAACCTATTACCTTAATTTAATATTGCACTTTATATTGGTTGTATATACTGGAGATAGGATTTGTTTGTATCACACAGGTTTACATGTATGAGTATACAATATGGGTTAAGGTGATACCCACATTGATATAAAGAACTGCTTCATCTGTAAGAGATAAAATGGTTCTGACAATACCAGCATTTGGATTTGGTAAGAGTCATATCGTATTTTTATATTGAGAGTTTTTAAAGACGGATTGGACCATGAATACGTCTATGCATGTCGTAAGGGGCTACCAAACATTTCCGCTACACGTCAACATTTGATTTCGTTTTAAAACCGCAATAATATAAGTCATTTTTGATGCAGTCTGATGTAATGGTCTTTCCATTTTAACCACATAAACCAGGTATAATATAACATGTAATATAATATATAATTTCCCCACTCAAATATATGTTAACACAGAAAATACTACATCGTCAAATGTTTCTTTTCCGGGTTATCCTGTATGGTCTGTTCCAGGTATGGGTGCCAATTAAAAAATTGGAAATACATGTATTTCCCTGAATTGACAGGTCCATTAGAGATAGTAAGTTGTACTGCAGGATGAGGACCTAATTAACAAAATCTATTAATAAACCAAAATCATGCTTTGAAAACTATTAAAAGTAATGCAATAAAGTCAATGTCTAACTTTTACATCTGAACCCTTCACATGATGGCCAAGGTCACTGGTCACATGCACGAAGAACTACATTTAAAAGCTGTTGACTGGTTAATTAGAGTCAAATGTAGTGAGAAAACATTGTAACTGTCAAACAAAGGCTGGCAACCCATGGCAGACACCATGTAACTTCACATTAAATTTCCCTTTGAAACAGGTTGTAAAATATAAATGTTGGTTTTTGTCATGAAAATATTCATTTCATGGTAATCCTTGAGTTCTTCATGCCATTGGTTTCAAACTCTGTAATCATATATAGGTTTGTGGGATAATAGCCAAATTTCAATAATCACAATCTAGTGGAACAGACTTCAGTATTGAAACAGGTGGTGCATTCAGTTTTGCAAGTTCAGTTTATATATGTGTATATGATAAAAAACAAAGGCGCCACGCTGACACTTCACCCTTTAGACAGAACGTGACCCCCTCCCCAGTGGTTCCATCTCATTGTATTTTTCTACTTCCACGGGTGTGAGATCTAACGTTCTATAAATGCTCCCTCTAGGCCGCGTGACTTTGTAGTGAGGGTGCCAGCCACATCATATATACCTGCCTGGCGACAGTCTCACCATGGCGCCGACCGGACTACCGTGAGCGGTTTGACCATTAGATGTCAGTCACCCTGTGTTCGCATATAAAGGATACTAAATGGCAAACCGATTCACTAGATGTAACACCACAATACAACAATTTGCTGTTCATAAAGCGACTTTACGTGAACTGCCACGGATAATTAATAGTGATGCAGTAAGTAGGTTTAAGCGGCGCCCCACCCAGCCGACAAGAGGACAGTGATATATATGTAGTATATATATATATATATATATATATATATATATATAGAGAGAGAGAGAGAGAGAGAGAGAGAGAGAGAGAGGGAGGAAGATTAATGTATGTGGCCTGTTATCAGTGCAAATCAAGTCTTCTAGCAGACCCTAAACCGAATTGTCTGATTGCCAAAGAAGAAATTCCTGGTCGATTGGGGGAACATTTTGGATTCAATACATCATGGCAAGAATTGTGAGGAAGGCAAGCTTCCATTTCCTGATTTTTTTTATGACAAACTCGTGGGGAACGAAGTTTCATTAAGAATTTAGATATTCACAAGAGTTTATTTAGATGTTATTCAGGAAGTGTATTCCTGCCTCGTATAACAACCAAGAAAGCTTTGCTGTAGTGTTGCTTAAATTAAATGTCAGCCAGCATAGTAATAAAAGTACGTTAGTAATTAGTTTCCTTTCTTATATAAATATGAGTCTGTCTGTTAACTATATTGTTTCAAGTGATGACATTCAAGCAACTTATTTCCGTCATATCAATTTAAATTGTAGCTAATTACGTTGTGCGGTGTCATTTACTGCGGAGCGCTATTTCTGAGCCGGAAGTTCCCCAGCCGACATTGTGACTGCTATAACCCTAATGTGACTTGATGATGAAAACATGTTGCCGTGTGCTATTATACCAGGTGTGTGACACAGGCAGAGAAAAATAGACCAAACCGTGAGCACGTCGTGTAGCTGACTTTCCGTCATCACCTCAGTCAAAGGGAGGATTGTTAAATGTACGGAGCAACTGGTTAATATGTGAACCCCAGACGTTCATATATCATAATATTTGGAAATTCCTGCGCCCTGCCACAGAGCAGCGGGATTGGTACGAGGCACAGGGTTACAGAGGTGTAACAAGGTAGCATTCCGTAACTCGCTGCCATACACCACAATATAAACATGCCCTAAATAAACCGCCTGATAACATTTCACACACCCGATGTGATCCCCGTCTATACTAGTACTTTCACTTAGTATAGTTAGAGCGAAACTAGCTCACTTATTAAATTTTTTTACGATTACAGTCCAGGCAATTTTATTTTCTATTTCTAATCAACGAGAACTACAACACGTGTAAGAAAACAGAACGCTATAGGCCTTACTAAAGCCATGGACTTGTAAAATGTTGATAGTAAAAGATCTCATTGCATAATCATCTATCACCCATAGAAACTATCACTCAGTAACCCCCGAGTCCCCGAAGTACCAGGCCCAGAAAACCCATTAATCATAAACATGGGGTCGGCAAGTGCAACACTTGAATTGTCAATCACAAACAGGTAAAGTATATTGAAAAAGCAGTTTGGACCTAAAACTTTCATCCTGTTCATACATGTGTTAGGACAAATTGTTATGTACTGAATGAAAAAAAATAAGATTTGTGTACTGCATGCCACCACGAGTAAATGAGAAACAAGTGGGGCTCGGTCTTGAAGGATGACAGTCTGGTTAGGGGGAGATAGTACTGGATAACTGGCAAATGTTATTTGGTTCAGAAGCTCAGACCGTACGTATTGGCCAAAGCCAATGTTAATACAGATGCACTATACGGGTTGCACACATACAATATACGGGTTGTAAAACTGATATCACCACCCGCAAATGCAAGGCTCAAAATGTTTGTAATACATCGTCAAGGTCATTTAAAAATTTTCAGCTTTTGCACTGCCCGCTTTACCATCAGACAACATATTTCCAAACATCTTTTTTACCATTTACATTCATATTCAGTTACTGCACAATATTTGCTGAAGTGCATTGCAGAACTGAGCCAGACCATTCATTTGAGCGATTATTAAACCAGTTGAAGTTAGGAAAGCATCTTTGGTAACAGGTGAAAGCATGCCTTGAATTTCTTTTTTTTTTAATTTTGGGGTGGAAGAAAGAGTCTCGAGGTTTAAATGCTGAGTTTTTCAAATTCTTAACCTACGATTGTGCATCTGCAGAGTACAATTTCGGTTTGGGACTACGTGAAAGGGGGGCAGCAGTAGCTTCCTGTCATTTTATTTTATAAAGGCCCGGTTTCTACAACACCTCTGTTTTGACTGCATGGGTGTGATATCTATAATACTGAATCATAACACCGAAGAACCCCCAAAGGGCGCAATCGTTTGTGATCATGTGCCTTACTTCCAGCAAAGACTGCTGAGAGCTCACCCTTGCTGGGAGCCGATCGTGAAAAATCTGACCGTTCTCGGCTCAGATTTGGACTCACAACCTCACGGTTTTGAGTCCTGTGCTCTAACCCTAGGCCACAGAAGCCTATGTTTCTTTTGATATGAAAGAAATTCAAGATGTATTCGAGGAACAGACCCTTTTTTACGCTCTTTACACAGCGCTTTACCTATAGGGCTACTACCTATATTGTAAGGCGCTGTTTGTTATGACCTCGTATCCTGAATTGCAACACCAGAGGGGAGCACTGTATTTTTGTCCAATCAGATGAGACCTTGTGCTGGAAGACAAAGCCAAGCGAGAAATATTCACAGAGCCAATCATATTCATTTCTTTTTGAGTGACAGCTCATCCCCCAGCGTAACCGTCTGAAAAGGCCACAGGCTCAGAGAGAATTGCCCCTGACGTGGTTTGCTTAGGGCCTTGGGCACATAGGATGCTCGGCCGGTGAGCTGTAATTCAAACGAAACGTAACAACAAAGGCTGCGTGCACACCTCGCTTGCTGGTTTCAGTTCTGCAGACAACAGATACATGGCTACGCTAACACAGTCATAATGTCATAATCGAATCGGTCGATGATGCGAGAATGCAGAGGGAGCAATTTAAATTCGACCGGAAACTCAATAAGCGGCGCTTGAAGCGCAGCAATGGGCGGAGCCAGGATGCCTGTCGAGTGTTTGTTTATTGGCATCTGATTGGCTGCTTGTCACATCATACGCACGTTTATTTCAGTGGAAAACGAACCGCCATCTGGTGTCTAAATATATCATAAACGGTCAAAGCTGGCAGCGTGAAAATCGGTTGCTTCTTTAGAAGCGCAAGATTTCCGCTGCCTCGGGAGCGTAACCCTTTTTGAAAACACTCATGCCCCCTGGTGACCCTGGTCTTAGGTCAAGGCAAATGGTCCAACGAACAATTGTTTACACATAATCACATTCAGTTAGAGGAGCAAATTAATTTTGCAGACAAGCGTATGTTAGCCTCTCATTAAGCCGCTTCAAATGTAAACAAACCGCAACAAAACCCAACCGAGATTGGCAACATATTGTAAACCCGCCTCCCTGAAACAGAGGTATTCAGCCAAGGCATATAGATATTTATCGCGGGCTATCTGCTTATATGCATTTATTCAGAGACCTTTGATTATATCTATTTTAGCAGACATTATCAGAGGCGTTGCTATCATGACAATTTGTATGGGAATCTTCTGATCTAAGACACTTAGCCTGAGGAGAATTTGCCCTTAGAATTAAGCATAGACATTCTGTCAGGAGACAATTGTTACTGGACTTTATGTCCGGTGGTAATTTTGTATTGATGGAGTTTATTCTTTGGCATTTGGTCTAAAGCCATTGATTAATCATGAATAATATCCGTGAAATTGTGTGCTCATATTCTTAGACAGTTTTTCTTGAATATTTGTCCGTGGCAATTTTTCTATGAGGGCATAAGTTGTATGTCTTTTTGTTTAACGATCAATTGGCACTTACAAGCACATTTTTTCCAGATGTGGTAAGGGAATATATGTGTTGCAAACACACTCGAGTCGAAAAATACATATCCCAGGCTATTTCGAACACATGATCTGTAAAAGCACATTCCTATCCTTGTGCTCATCGTTATCACGCTTATGCTTCGGGCAATTTTCATAAAACAGTTTCACCTATGTGATTAGTCAAAGGTGGCATGCCTTATCCCCTAATATGTATTTAACAGCCTAGAATGCATGCAGTTAATTGATCCAATGCCCGACTGCAAATGATTACATCAGATTTTAGTGCACTTGATGGCCATACAGGATGTCGCTGGGCGGAGGGGTATCGCTACGCCTGAGCGACTGGGTCTGCTAAGCCCGCGGGAGCTGGTTACCACCCGGAACACATCATTAGACTGTCGGCTCAGGTGTTAACGAGAAACAGACTCGTCTTTCAGGTGTGTGAACGCGGCTGGTAAGAAAATGATGGAGTTGTGTTGCACGTCTCATTATGTAGGTTGTGTACGAACTCCCGGCCACCACATCCGTCAGGTGTGACAAACGCTGTTTTAACCTGACAGGTACATCATAAAAGTAAATATACGTTAGGTAATAACTCTTAATCACGGAGTAATACATACGTTTCTCAGATTTTAATGAGTTTTTAATGCACTTGGTACTTTAAGTGTTATAAATATACACAATTATATATATGAAAACATGGGCAGATCCAGGTTCTGGAAAAGGAGGGGTCCAACCCAGGAGGACTGATGACTAATCCCAAAAAAGGCCCCCATTTACGGAAAAGGGAGTCCAGGCCGCAAACAAAATTGGTCTAAAACCTTGAAAAAGGTTACAGCGACTGAAAAAGACGGGGGATGGGGGGGGGGGGGGCGGATCCCCGGGATCCGCTTCTTGAGAAGCTTAGGGAGTGGACCGACGGCGCATCCCAAGGATGCCAATGATGAACATTCGCAGCATACGCGTGGTTACATCTGAAATCCGTGCATGGTTACCGTAGTCCACTATCTTAATACGGATTGCTCGGAGGCTGAGGGGCGCTCGGTCCAGTGGACGTCCGCCAAGCAGCACGGACGAATACATAACCTCCTTGCACTCCGGTATCACCAGGGGGGAAGTTACAGTCCGCTAACGTAACTCTATACCAGGTGGACAGGGGGTCTTGTAGACGGTTATACTCAACTCTAGAGGTGTACGTGTATAAATATATACATTCAGGAACCTGCACGCTGCCTGTACTGTATAACTCTATCACTTTCAACCGATTCCCCCTCGGGTTGTTTAAGCAGGTTTTGTAAATATACATATGTCCACAAGACCCAAATAATGTACACGTATACAGAGATGGTTTACCAGGGCTACCCATGGCTGCCTCCACTGAGTAGAATAAAGATTCATCTTTATAATCCAAGACGTTTCCCGTGAATTAAATCAGTTAATTTTCTGTATTTACAAAGGATGTAAAGCGGTCTGGGATTTGTATTAGACAGGACAGAATTTTTTACCACAAACTCTTGGCTCGAGATTCTTAGTCGCGTAGGAGTTACTTTTATTCATTCTCAGTCGCTACCGGAACTGGCTCCAGACACGTAAAACTGACATGGTCATAATATTCCAAGATATTGTATATAACATATATAACACGTTTGTAACCTGATCACAATGAAAAATAGTCTACTTCCACTGTAGCCGAGTAAATGCTATCATTTACAAAATATGTGAAGCCTTATTTCATTCTGCCTGAAATTTTCCAGTTAAATATGGTTTGTGTGTATATATATATATATATATATATATATATATATATATATATATATCAATGTGTGTATGATAACAAAATGTAATGTACTGGACTTATTCCAAGACAGGTTCTGATAATATGCAGACGTGAATCCAAAAACTGTACTCTTCATATTGTTTCGTACAGCAATAAAGCATGTTCTCGTATCTTCATATGAGACTTCTAATTATGACGTATATTCATAAACGCATGCACAGAAACGGGGGGGGGGGGGGTCCAGGTGGTAGTCCCCCATCCCTTTTCATCCGCAACCATTTTAAGGGTCTCGGACCAATATTTTCGGGCTGGGCCCCACATTTCTGAACTGGGGACCTTTCCTTGGGTTTTGTAATTAGTCTTCCCGGGTTGGACCCCTCCTTTTCTTGATCCTCGATCCGCCCCGGTCATAAATTAGCATCAAAGAAACAAGAATTGAAATTGCATACAAAAATGTGTACTCACTATACATTGATAGAACGGTACAAACTAAAGGTTTCCGCGTAAAATGCTTGACTGGCTGTAGTAGGGTGTTGTGGGTACTGACAAGTATGTCTAAATGTTTAATAATATAATGACTGGTTTAAAAGGGACACTTCTTCTTTCACATTACCTCCTATAAAAAGGCAGTACTTATATCTGGGTATGCCACATCACACGGTAGGAGGACACTGGTTGACACAGGAGTTACAGGTTAACTCAACTTTACAGCGTGCGTCATGCAATCACAATAGATCGACATTTCAGAACTGGTATATGGTACAGTGCAATAATTCAAATACACGCCTCTCTCTCTCTCTCTCTCTCTCTCTCTCTCTCTCTCTCTCTCTCAATTCATTTACATTAACCTTGCAGCAAATATATATATATATATATATATGTGTGTGTGTGTGTGTGTGTGTTTGGTCATACTTGACATTATACTTTAGACAATATACAAGGTTGCCTTGTAACGACTGAGAATATACACCTTATATATATATATATATATATATATATATATATATATATATATATATATATATTTCACATATAAATATAAACGTGACTGATATCATTACACGTCAGGTGTATCTGATTACGTGCCCCTGACTGTCGGCTCCTGTGATCGCTTGGTCCGGAGTCAGCCCGTTAAATACTAGGCTTCTTGGCCGGCGACCATGGGCACCTGCCACAAGTCAAGTGCATTTATTGATCGAATGAAAGGCATCCCATCAACGTACCCGCTTAGGATTACATACGGTATCCGTAAGGGGCTGTACTAAATAGCTGTTACGTGTACTACACAGAATCCGAAAATTAAATAAAATTTGTGATGGCCTCAATGATGCATTTCTCTTTACAAAGCATGTGTACGTGACCAAATTAGTCATCAAAAGAGTGACCCACTTACCTTCGAATGCAATGTGTTTATATACTGGAATGATTTCAGTCATATATAAATTATGTGAAGCCAGCAGGCGGCTTTACTTTATGAACGTTACTTTTCCCATGCCTTATTATTAATTTTGGTAACTGTTGCTGTCAGAATATATATGTATATTGCAAGGATCCTGGCAACCAGGTTTATTGAAAACATGAAGTTTTGATATTGAGGTGATGATATCGCTGTCTTTCTGTCTGCCACTCTCTCTCTCTCTCTCTCTCTCTCTCTCTCTCGATATATATATATATATATATATATATATATATAAAGAGAGAGAGAGAGAGAGAGAGAGAGAGAGAGAGAAAGAGAGACAGAGAGGGACTGAATAATAGAGAGAGAGAGAAGAAAAAATCATTTTTTTAAATATAAACCAATAATGACTTTTATTTTCTATATACATTATTTAACATTATTATTAAGGCATTTTGGTAACAAAATATAACGTTTTATAGCTGTATATACTTTGAACAATTAACTGACCATATCACTATATGTATTTATAAAGATACATCCACTGTATATAGTTGGTATGTTTGTATTAAACATTGGAATAAGCTACATTTACAAAGCCAACACATATAGTTGACATTCTAGCTACAGAGCTTACAGACCTCTGGCTAAACTTTACGCTTTATGCACATAAAAAGGTCAGCTTTCATACACAACTGTTAACAACAGGTATGTGCGGAACGCAAAGCCGTATTCACACTCGCAAACACTCCATGTTTAACTCGTGACATACTCAACATATATACCGCGCGACGTCATGACTAACGAACACAGTCCATCTCCGCAGGAACAAAGGTGGAGACATCTTTGTGGTAACACAACACGGATCTTGTTTTAAAAATTCTCTGAAATCCTGATTGAAAATTGTTAGTTCTCTCAGAGGACATGCATTGAACCGTTCTTATGATGTATACTGTAACTGTAAAAGACTTTTTTTTTTCAAAAATACAAGACACGGTAATTATGAAAGCCTGGTACACGTGTTTATACCTTGAAATCAGCTAAAACTAGAAATATGGTCTCAGTCTACAAGAGTACCTCCGCCAGGGTCCTAATCAAACCTTTCTGTGTATACGTATAATATGTGGGTTGAACACATGTCGCCGGGTCGGCTCAAGAAACAAAGGCTAGCCCTAATACCAAAGAATGACCCTTGCCTTCGACGGGGATCAATAACTTGCCATATCTCACAATGGTAAAGGAACCTTCAATTTAAATATAAAAAAAACACGTTAGTTTAATGGATTGTTCATTGGATGATAAATTAACTCTCCACAAAACTGCATAAAAACATCCAGTATATATGTGAAATCATAAAGATATGACATATTTCATATTTAACATATATATAAATTTGATTATATTTTGGCGACGACTGTATGTTTAACAAAATAATTCACACACAGCAGATCTGTTACTATCGTCAAATTGATATGCAAACCTGTCACGAAATATTAAATAAATATGAAGTTATAAAGTCCGATGAAACATATACAGTATACATTAACCCCATTTTCATTCATAACAATCCTAAACATTCGAAATGCTCTTTATATTTCAGATACTCATACATTTGTGATGAAATAAGTGGCCGTACATCAATGTGTGACCACGCACTGAAAGCCCTGCTGGCTCTAAACCGAGTTGTATATGCCACATGTTGTTCAGCCTATCTCGCTGGCAGCATGTCCGCCACCCAACTCAATTATTAGCCGCCGTGCCATCTATTATTGAGAGGGTTATGTGCCGCGAACCTTCCCGGCTAATCCTGTCAGCCCAAAATGTCTACTTTACTTCAATTATAGAATATTTAATACACACTATGGCGATATTAACCCAGTTGTTCACGTTTACGCCTGCTGATAACGTATGACGCTTCCTATAATTTATCTATCAAGCATTTTTTTTTCTAAATATTCATTATCTATTAAAAAGGCATTTATTGCAACTTGCTTGAAATACTCAAAAAATCATTTTGATATTTAATTGAGAATAATTGTATATAATATTATGAACAAACGTCCGTGTTAACGGGAAATATAAACTATCAACGTGATAGTAATGAAATACAGATAATCAGGCGTGCATGTACTCTAGTATTTATGTACTTTGTTCTATTTATTTTCATGTTTGTTTATATACCGATTATTTTCTCAATGAAAACATATTTTGCGTTCTTTTAACTGATGAATTCCATTCCGGACGCACTGTTTGATGTGGAGAAAGAAAAGCTTGGAAATCGTGATGCTTGCTTCCAGTGCAGAACGCAGCTTCATGACCCAGCGTTTGTAACTGCACTGACAGACGCCGTGCAGCAAACTGCTAAGGCTGCTAAACACTGCTGCCAGTAAAACAGCATCAGCCAGCGTTATGATTCAGAAACCGACGTGAGAGAAACATCCAAAGAAAATTCGCTGCGGGAGCTCTCAGATGGCTGTTTAACTTCAGGAGTTCCCTTGGCGTTATTGATTTTAAATGCGCCCTGGAGTCTCCGTAAAATTAGAACACCGTCTAGAACACGGCGCTTCAGTCGGATCTGACAAGTATTCCAGGTCTTATTGATTTTGGTAACGAGATACCGACTAAAGGGAAAGAATTCCGTCAAGAAGAATGCAGTCATTTGACAGTCCACGAGGATTTCCTCATATTGGAGCTGAATTACATCCTACATGTAGTTTATACTTCAATAAAGTAATAAATACCGAAATACTAATAAGAATGCAGCAGTAATCTTGAAATGAAGGACAGAGAAAAGGAATTCCGTTTTGAAAGAGGCAAATGACAGAATAGGAATTCCGCCAAGACGGAACCAAACAACAGAGAAACAAATTCTGTCATGAACGTGAGAAGTGACTGAGAATATGAATTCCGTCTTGAAGCAGCCAAATAGCATATATAGATCAGGAATTCAGACAAGTTGAGCCGAATCACATACAGAAAAAAAATTCAATCATATGACAGCAAAATGACAGTGAGTATAAATGTCCGGAAGCATAATGTATAAGTTCCCCAGTTTCTTTTTATGAAGCGATATATCAGCCGCCACTAGGATGCAACAAAATTACGAAATATGAACACTCTTTAACTATATATAGACCCATACATGTATGAAAGATTTTGTTTGTTCCATATAATCCCTTTTATCGTAAATCAACATGTTGTAATGTCTATATGTATACCCGGAAGCCTTTAAAATATTCGAACTTTCGTATTTTTATTCACGTAAGAAATAGGAAATAAAGGTAAACTATAAGTATATATTGCCGGTTGCATATAGGAATATATATATATATATATAAATATTTATATATTTATATATATATATATATCTAAGACTGCATGTTTATCTTCTATATCTGTGACCTGATTAAACAGGCAGTCTTGATGTACATGATTTGATTTTAATTATCATAAATGCTTAAAAGAAAGATGTCAATTCAAATACCGTCCCAGAAAGGCCAACTTATTCATATATAATATAAATGTGGCTGTGACATGGTGCGATCTATAGGGAGAAAGCTGCAGCATCGTCCATGTCCTATATATATACAGACTGAATAACGGATTTATCTGAATCGGTGTAAGGTGACTCTCAGAACACACACCGGGAATAGTGAAACCGGTGTAGGCCATTAAAGAGACAGATGATGGATAGTATGACATGGGAATCTTGACGACGTATAATTACGCATATTGTTTTATTTTTCGGAGAAATGTGTAAGAAATTAAGAGGTCAAGTCCCTTGAATGAAGAAACAAAAACCATAAGGCACAGAATAAACGAATCACATAGCTGAACGTATTCTTTACTTTGTAACTGCTACACCAATTAGTTCTAAAACTAGCCTGCCATAAGCATTACAGCTTAGTGTATACAAGATATTATAATAGAAACAACAGAGACGTTTCACTCAGGAACAAACATTTTTTTCTATGTGTTTTCTGGTAAATTATATGCAACTGGATTTACAACAGATTTCTTATTTCAATAGTTTTCCCATATGCCGCGACAGAAATGTAATTCCATACAAAATTGAAAAAGTAGGCTTAATAGGATTTTGTATATGTTACAACTGATGTTTTCTACATACGACTTGATACAAGTCTGTTAACTCGAAGTTATAGCTTTTGCTAAAGACAATCTACGCACCTTACATTTAATATATATATATATATATATATATATATATATATGCAATATGAATCTATGTGTTGTATATAAAGCTGAGACTAAGTTATACCAATACTTAATATATAGACTTCCTTTGTATATGAGCTTTACGTCAGTCATTCCTTCATACCTGATTATACAGAGCGGTTTGCACTGAGCTGTATAGGTCCATAATTCGTATTAATCGGTCAAACGGCTTATAAATTACAAAGCAGCCATATTGTACATGCATATTCGTGTAGTATCTATATATAGTACAAACCAAAACAGAACACACACACACACCATCATATATATGTGCATAGGTGGATGTTTTTTAAAAAAGTAAACGTGTGACAAATATATGAATAAAATATACCAGGCCATCACAGATATGGGTATCAATAATATATATACACATGTATGTATGTATGTATATGTATTTATATGTATTTATAGATATATAGTAAATGGAATTAAGACAAAACATTTCATGCTGTTTATATTCCGTTTGCAATACACTGCAATTTTTAGCGCCTCTCGCTTAACCCTATATTTAAATGCATCGTTGATGTTATATATTCAATATATACATGTATATATTATCTCAGCTAAATGAAAACAAAGATCAACTTTAAGACAGTGACCGATGCTTGATATCCATTCAGTGGAAACGATGCCGTTAAAATCATCGTCCAGCCGCATATTTAATACTATCTATAGGCATAATACTTGTCATGTCTTCCCTTTCTGTTAAATAAAGTACTTTCGGGTATTTTATATATGTATAGGCCTAGTATTTAAGAACATGCAAGTCCTACGAACGGTGCACGGTCACAGAAAGCGTTTGATAAGGACTCTTGAACGCACCTTGCATCCGTGTAAATCATCATGATATTCACAATGTATTTCGTAAGTGCTTTCAAGAACAAGCTTTATTATTACTGCGGCCTGAAGAATTGGTTAATCTATAGAAAATGCATTCTCCGCCCCCCCCCCCCCCCCCCCCGGAATAAATAGGCCCGACCCTGAGTCTGTAACTAGGCTGGTCCTCTGTCCCTCTTCGCCGTCTCCTCCCGACAAGATGACACATAAGAGATATATTGGAAGAGGGCCAGTCTAGGCTCTCGTGAGGTTATCACGTTGTCAGGTGACGATCCCACATTCCTCGTGGTCACTGGCTCAACTTCAACACCCGGGCTATCTCTTAATCAAGTACAGACTGACAAGTCCGGGCGACAAGTGGGTTGTTAATAGACTTCAGTGTCTTTGAAAGGTGTGAGGGCTGTACATAGCGTATACATACATGCATATATATATATACGCGGGGGTCACTGTCGAATAGGACACACACGGGAACTAATAAGAAACAGACCTTCCACTAAATGCGTCCCTTATACATTCGTGCGTTAATGCTTCGCAACAGCTTTGCGTGATCATTCGTGACCAATACTTTATAATATCTACTATAAGGGCTTTGCACAACTTGATCAGGGATCGGGGCTTGTAATCCAAAGAATTCACCAAGACCGCGGCCATTTGGATACAAAGCGCTATAGTGAAGTCTGAGCACACTGCGTCAGGTCGGCGCCATCGTCACCACAGTTGTATGTTATCCGCCAGGTATCAGCGCCCCCGCGCTGCTTTATTACAGCCATTTTACAAAGTATTTTCACAGAAGAGAATGCAGCTCCCCTGCAGGAGAGCAAAACACAACGACGACCCCGCAGGAAGCGCAGGATCCCGATCCCACAGCTGGCTAACTCGGCTAATAAAATGAACTTGTCTGCCATCAGTCTGTTCTCTCCTTTAATAGGTTCTAGGCACGAGAACACGGACCTACAAATGACCATCCGTACCCGCCCACTCTCTGCATGAACACTACATGATTTTTTTCTCACACTATGGTATATGGGTTGCTGCGTATGTAGGCTATACTGCCTCTGTTGTTACCTGGACGTACATTATCGTTCCTCTAATAAACAAACATTGGAAAAAAAATAAAGATGAAGTATCTAAATCACGCATGGAATAATGAAGGGATAAAAAATGTAATTCGACCAAATTAGTCCCTGAAATTAGAGAGCGGTCCCTTCGTGCAACTTGAGTAAATGAGTGACCATGACTGCATAAAAAATAATCAAGGAATTTAACAACATTTAATCAATGGAAACGATGCCGTTAAAATCATCGTCCAGCCGCATATTTAATACTATAGGCATAATACTTGTCATGTCTGCCCTTTCTGTTAAATAAAGTACTTTCGGGTATTTTATATATGTATAGGCCTAGTATTTTAAGTACATGCAAGTCCTACGAACGGTGCACGGTCACAGAAAGCGTTTGATAAGGATTTGAACGCACCTTGCATCCGTGTAAATCATCATGATATTCACCATATATTTCGTAAGAGCTTTCAAAAACAATAAAGGTATATAGAAGTGTGAGAGGACAGTGGATAGGAAGGAATAGTTCCCAGTCTGTCTGTATGTCTGTCTGTCTGTCTGTCTGTCTGTCTGTCTCTCTCTCTCTCTCTCTCTCTCTCTCTCTCTCTCTGTGCATTCGTGTGATTAACCTAAATGATATATGTTTGTCCCTAAATATATATATCACGATGTATATATGCAAGCTGAATTGAAAAGCTAGCTGTGTATACACCTCTTCACTATAACGTTCTGTCCAGGATTGTGTATAGCTGGGTTTACGTGCTTAAAACAATTTTTTATGCAAATGAGACGTTGAAAAGGTTTAGGTAAGATTTGGTGTCGCCTGAGTGTCAGGCCAGGTGGGTATATATCTTTGTTTAATGTCGGATATTGTCTCAGGTTATTTGTTGTTAGGTTCTCAAGAACAAGAACCGGAGTTTGAGCACGCAGTTTAAATATGCAGACATTGGTAATACAACACTAAATATAAATATAACACAATGCTGTATATATATATATATATATATATATATATATATATATATATATATATATATATAGATCCCAGAGTTAAACAGTATACACACGTGATATTCTCCAATATCCAATTAAGTTTAAATGGTTAAATTAAAGGTATAAATGTGTACAATGATACTAATTAATTTGTATTTACATGTCTATATGGTAACCAGCTGATATAAAGTCAAGTATTAAAATTGTTCTGGCCTCTTGAAAAGAACATTATGTGATCATTGATATTAATAGAATATTAGAAGAGAAATTCTCGGTATAATCCGTGTAGGTAATTAAACGTGAATAAAGTAGGAATAAAATGAAAATACAAAGAGTGGTTTATATTTAGTCCTAGCGAGGTATAGATAATAAGGAAACTGGTCGAGGGTAATTCAGGAATATGAGATGGATTAATTTAGCTCATTCAGTCAGTCGTCAGATCCCGGTTTCCGACGATGCAAGGCAGAATTAAAAGAATATAAAATATAAATAGTTTTACACATCTGAGAGAACACAGCGCAACCAGGCCCAATAGGCCATCAAGTTGATCAATATTTGATTAGGTGGACATTAATGTGGCAACCAGGCACACAGGCTAAGATTTAGTGTTCAGGTTGAAATGTCTGCCACTACTGGGGTTTCTAATGCTGCTGCGGTTGAAAACGGCGGTGTCATGGTTATCATATCCGCTGACAAAGCTTAACAAGGGGTAATGATACCGTGCTGGTGTTCTCTAGCTGCAAAACCCCCTCACCGCTGATGGATCGCGTCGGTATCGACTGCCGGCAATAGACTAGCGAGCCATGCTAATTATTTGGTCTCAATACAAGAGCCATAAAAATACTCCACAGTGGCTTTTACGGAGCGTTAAGGGTAAGCCAATAATGAATAAAGATGACAGGTCCTTTTATCAAGGCTTGATGACCGGTCGTGTTCTCCACCATTTCCTTATAATTTATTAGCGATGGACGGTCCCTCTATCCCTCGGGCCATACTCATATTCACCTTAACTCGTTCCAGTCGTTGAGTGCGCATCTGAGAAGGCGTGCGATCATATAATCCCACACAAACGGTGTCCGAGATATAAAATATACACACAGGTATGTGTACATTGTACCTGAGCGAATGTGCGGTGCATCAGACACTCAGGAATAAACATTTTGATTCGCTCAACAAGTGGCGAGGTTAAACGTACAAATTAAAACAAATATACCTTTGCGATATCAACCAGCACTTGCCCCTAAATAAATACACATAAGAAAGTTACTGCAATATCTCCCGAGCACACATGACTTTAATGTAAGAGCTAGCAACAGCTAGTTATAGGCGAGTTTGTAATGTCGTACTTACCTCGGTTTTCTTTCGTCTTCCCAGAACCAATATACACACAGAGAAACAAAAGCACCACCTCCAATCCAGCTCTACAGTAAGATCTGCTTGCCATTTTATAGGTTTGTTGTTTTGTGAAAATGTGGCAAATACGAAATCCGCAATATTCACTTTACAGAGATGGGCGGTGCGCCCGGAGCTTAGCGCGTTAAACAAGTAGTATTACTCCAATTGAACCGGTATCCACTTCGCATATGTACGTAGACTTGAGTAAGGACGATCGGCTTGTTATACGGCCGATTTTCTTTAGCCTTGTGATATTTAACCTCCTCTAACTAACATCACATTGGCTTGTTTGTTGATGATGCTGAACCAGTCAGTTTGCTGCACAGATTTTCTTTTCCACATGTTGCAGAATAGACTCCCCAACGCCCTCACCACACCGAAGTATACGCCAGCGCTCCGCATAGACTCCCGTTCACTAGGCTCACGGCGACCTAAGGACCAATATATTTACGCTTCACAACACACCATGCTATATATGTAATCCCGGTACAGAGCCACGCGCAAAGATCATAATATGCACACCTTACGTTGCGTCTCAAATGTGCTCTATACAAAAACTAAGCACGGTATAAAGATGTGTTGATAGTTTATACGTGTTTGCAACCTCTACTCCTCAATACTCTACCTCGTATGGGAACCAAAATCCCATGCTATTGCGAGGCAACTGAGCTGTGACACTAGCGAGTGATGTATGAGTTTATGCCTCTACTAGCAGCACCGCAAATTGAGCGTGTGCTCCTTTGCTGGTGCATTATAATTTGTGAATAGCCAGGAGAGCCCAGCGCTCCATTCTCTCATGTGACTAACATCTGCTCCACAGCATCGCGCGCAGGAATAGCGGAGTCGAAAGACGCAGCGTCTCCTTCCCAGGTTGTTTTCATGCACCCGCTGTAAACGCGGAAAAACATTTTTAGGTGGGGAAGTTGGAAAGTACCACTTCTACACATCTACGCACCTGCAACTTTTATCTGATGTTTATTAGGGTTTTAGTCTATGTATGATACACTGTGCGATCAATTGCCTAGCGCGCAAATTTACCTAAATGAAATAGTTAAACAAATTAATATTGATTAAGTTGATTATTAAAATTAGCTTAGAAACGCATAATTCTCGGGTGTCCACAAAAGCTTTGAATTTAAAGTTATTTAAATCTGACAGAAATAATATTTTTATTTCCCGTTCCCGTTCAACTTCAAAATTACCATAAAACCTATAGTTTTCTTTCATTATTTCTCTCTTATATATCATATATTTTTATTATTAATTCTATGAAAACAGCAACGTTTTGACATTATCATGTTAGGTTTGTATTACCTGTGAGATCTTTCTATAACGAAACCCTTCTTGGTCTGCATGGACCGCGTGAGAGCGAGCGTCTTACGTTGTGAACGCGGGTCGATTAGGTTCGGCTATAAATCAATAGGACCAGGAAGTTTAATGCCCTTCAGGTTGCCGTAAACAACAAAACCATGCCAGGGGCAGCAAATAAACATTGTAAATGTTAGAGAACCCGCTGATGACGGCTTTCTGTACAGGGCAGCTGCCCCGGCTTCCCGTCACGAGGGGTATGTCGGAAACGCCATGCAGGCACTTAGTTGAGAAAATACATGGGAATAATGAATGAGATTTCAAAGGTAGCACGCTCTTAAACTTCGTTATGCCGGCACTGGGGACTGTATAGGGGGTACGGTTTTTCACCCCGCAGTTTTTTTCCAGCTGGGGGTTGGGTGTAAAGCTGATTTAGAACCTATCACATGTTTATATATATATTTATATATATATATATATATATATATATATAAATATATATATTTATTAATTTATTTATTTATTTATTGTGAGTTGTTTCAACATCCCTGTATAGCAAAAAAATTAAACGTAAAAGTTTTATTTAATTAAAAGAAAATTGATGAAGATACATACATGCTCTAAAGACATGCTTGAGTTTGTTTGTTTGTTTTTTTTTTTTTGTGGGGGGGGGGGGGTCTAAGACCAGTTATTAGGGACCGATCATTGATCAGCATTGCTCAGTTCATTTATTCGTGCGTTTTTATTTTATTGTCTTGTAGAACTGAATACAACCGAATGTTACCATGCCTGCCATTTATAGCTCTTTAGCTATAACAACTAACAAGACTGTCTGTGCTAGGTAACAGTTAATATATTTATACTTTCGGAATGTAATGGCATGTGCACTGTGATCCTTTGTGTAATGTGATCTTAATGACTCGCCTTGTTTTCAGGCTTAAATACCTGTATACAGGTTCATTAGATGCAGCCACCTCCGTTAGTTAGTTCATGGTCAGCAAGCAGGATTATGCAGGAAGTTATATGTGCTGTTCATGTAGTTCAGTTTCTTACAGTTTCTTATTACCATGGCACGTGCATGTGTATTTATTATTAATATATGTACAATTAAAAAATATATATATATATATATATATATATATATGAGAGAGAGAGAGAGAGAGAGAGAGAGAGAGAGAGAGAGAGAGAGATTTACACATGCAGACAATTTTTTTCCTGACACTTCGGTAAATATAAATCATCATCTATAGTTCTAGAGCACGCAATATTTACATTATACATCAGTTATCGAAAGTTTGAAATAGAATTTGGTGTTAGAAGTGGGATTTAAAATGAGCGTGTACACAAGACCATGCAGTGTTTTGCGTGCATGCATGCAAGCATCAGATCAACAATACTATACACATGCATCACGTGTGGAGCAGAGCGCCAATGAGAGAACGTAAATTTTTAATAACAAAAATGACCGATCATCATCTTGACTACAAAGCAAACATAAAGATGTCAAATGACCGTATAGGAATTAAAAAGGCTGATATTCAGTATGGAGGCACCAAATTGTCACGCGCATGCATGGATGATTGACTGTTGATCTTTGCTCGAAGTAAGCGCGCGTGTGTGAATGATTGTATGCGGGGATAATTCTGTATAAGGTATACCCGCGGCACAATGGAAAAGGCGGAAATGTTGGCTATTGAAGGTGATCCGACGGGGTCACCGCATGGTCAAAAACATTATAGGTCGGCATTTTGGTTGGTGCCTATATATAGAGCGGATTGATATAGATGTTGCATGTTTACTTGTCAGCTTATAACGGGGGGGTCATCCTCTCGCACACAAAAGGAATCTCGTCCCAGCAACATACTCATCATATTGAACGTTTTCGACTTTTGTTCGATCAATTCCATAATTTATAGATTAAAAAAACATGAATTCTGAAAAATTATAGTATATAAAGTAAAAAACAGAGATTAAATAAGAGATGATCAAATATAAATATAAACATATTTATTTTACATGGATCATACAAATAGTTATTATAACTAATTGAGATTCTCTCCATGGCTCAGGTGTGGGCGTTCATTAGTGTCAGGAGATGGAGGGAAACGGAGAACCCGGAGAAAACCACCGCCCTTGAACGGGCAACTATAACCAACTCTCATAGCCACGCCGGGGATCGAACTCGTGTCGCCAGCGCAGAGAGCCGAGCATTTTAACCCTCGACTATCAAATGATCAACATAATAGTATGTAATAGTATATTTTAATGTCTCTTGGATATCCGAGTAATCTATGTATAAATAATGAACATTATATACTTCCGCCAGGGATGAATTTTCTTCGTTAGTTGATTATTCGGATGGATTCTCTGTCAGCAACTATTCTTGAAAAGGTATGGTTGCATTTTGATGTAATATGTTGAATGATAAGGGATCTACCCCCTGAACAATCCTTCAAATTCGGAGGTAATCTTGATCAGCAATATATGTTTTAAAATAATAGAATTCTTAAACATTGGGAGTAATTACTTTACCCAGCCGAGAGCCAGAGCCATTCCCTGGTTCACAGACCGGCACACCTGTGATCCACCCATGGAGTTTGCGATGTAGATGTAACGGGGACTTAACACACACGAAAATTTGATTATGAATATGGCGGAGGTTTTAGTGTGGTCTCTGATAACTTTCTAGGAAGAAGATGTCTCGAGTTGGTGCAAATATCTGTGATGGGTATTCTCTTTAGCTATTGCCTTATTCTTATATATGTATTTTATGATTCGAGTTACTAGACTGTCGATGATCTTGACACAATGTTCAGTAACAGCGATAGCATTACCGGTACATCAACGGTAGTTACAGTTTTTCTTTCCAACATTTACTATTTATTTTTATAAGATGTGTCCCATTATTTATGTGCAGTAAATACCGAGAAATTAAAGCATTTCATTACAGCCACAAAAAGTTAAGATGGGGGGATCCAACTTTTTTTTCTATCTCAACCTGCCGGATATTTAAAAACTCAAAACAAATATGGTGGTCTATATGTTACCGATAACTCACCCTTCACATACCTTTATCAGGTGGTATAGACCTGATGGGCGTCTTTGTAATACCATGATCATATGTATCAGTATTATTATGGTGCCTCACAGCTCAGGGTTACTTATATATATAAAGTCATATATTTTGAAATAAAACAAAATAAAAACAAACAAAAATATGTACAATATTGCTAGCCACCTATAATTTATACTTATGGTCCCAGTTCGTGTAAATATTGAAATATATAGTTAGATGCATTTATCTGAACGTAAACTGTGGAGTCTGTCCATAGCTAAAAAGTTAAGTTGAAAAACAGTCTGAATCGTTGTTGTTATTATAATCTACTATCATGATAAAGTCATTTATCATGATTTACGACTACAATTATAGTCTGTTAGTCCCTTTTCTTTAGGGTAATACAAAACCAATTTTCCGCAGTTTAGCCATTTAATTATTCTCCAACTGTATTTTATGGTGCCCCTAATGTTTATTTCACAAAGTGAACAGGAGGATAGGATGACAGACAGCAAAGCTGCTGTTGCAGTCACTATGGTAACAAGGTGCATGTGTTCAATAAATCTGAGAGTTGACATCCAGAGAATTCAGCTTGTTTAATTATTAACATTAATACGTCCGTGCCTGTCAAGGGATCCTTTGTTTTTAATAGATCACGTTATGAATTCCAATACACCTAAATACACAGACGTGAAACGATACACACGGTTTGGGTGTTGGCTTGATATCTGGACACTAACTCTTGGTATAAAATGGATAGATCCAACCAAGTCTCGTATGCCGGCTGGTTCAGATCGAGCGCACGGTCTAGAAGGATTGGGTTGAATGGGGATTTAAAGTAAGCTAATTACACCGGCTTGTCTGGCAACCCCGCTACTGGCGGCTTAAACACTTCGGGGATTAATTAGCCGGGACGTCCACTTGAACGGTTATTTTAATTTCCGATTACCACAGTGCTCCCCAGCCAGCTACATAAACATTATGAACGCGTGACATGAAAAATTGATAATGTTTTAATACAGAGCAGCCAAAAAGTCAGGGAATTAATTACTACACATCTAAAGGCTTCCAATACTCAAAGGCAATCTATGTTTATTTTGCGTAACAATATTCTCAAACAGTTCATTTAGATATTTCCAGCACAGTAAACAAACCTGAGGAGTATTATATCATCGGTTAAAAACATCGTATTAACCTTTATGGCATTTTAATTTTCTGTCATTTCATATAATAGCGGATTTTGCCCTTTCATAAGATACCCTTATATAATTATTACGCTATTCGAAGTCATGTTTTAGTAATCGGTGAAAGAATAGGAAAATGACCTGTTATATGGGAGGCCAATAAAGTTTAGTGCCTTAAATGGTTTTGGTTAACAAATCCTGACATCACAAATCCAGATCACGGCATGGCCACAAAGCAACCTACAGCGCCATCTATGAAAGAGACACCTAACAAATGTGCAGGGCGTCGTGCTTTTTCTCACGACACAGCTAATAAAATAGAGAACCATGCCGGGGCGTCAATATTGGGGGGGGGGGATATAACCCCCCCCCCCCCCCCGCACAAACACACGCACACACACACACATTTTTTTGGCAAGGGCACGCGGGATGGTCAATGTAATCATCACCCCCACCATTTAGGAAACAATATTTATATATTGCAAATGAAATATAGCAATAAATAAAGTTATAGACTTGGGTTCTGTTAATGAGTTAACTATGTGAATTATTATATCCACACCTGGTTTACAGTTAACATATACTGGAAACATAATACCATATTTTCTAAAACCTTGTAACATATTTGAAATGTGATTAAGTATAAATATTTGAAATGTTTTCAACAGACGCTAAAATGGTATATATATATATATATATATATATATATATATATATATATATATATATATAAATATGTTTATGTCTACGAGTCATCCCCCTCCAGCTCTGGAAGATAAATTGACACCGCTGGAGAGAATTAATACCGTGCATTTGTATATGTATATAATCTATATCTGGCATTAAATTCTCACGCTGCCAACTGAGTCGTAAGGGTGTCATTTTCTATATTTTCCCAGGGCCGAAATAACGATGGTTTATTGAGAATTCCACCTAACCAATTAGAATTAAGATACATGTATGTTATGTTATAACTTTTTACATTAGACATATCAAGTTATGTGAAGTTCATTTTCAGTCTCCAGTTATCAAGCAACGCTAGAATTAAATTTAAGACGGGTTTCATGTCATAATACCAAAGTACATGTACTTGTGTACTCGGCATATGTACTCACACCTACCTGTGAGTTACGTTTAGTCACGTTTTCTATGGGCGTGTGTCTCATAGACGCTGACACATAAACAAACCATAAGTTAGTATATAAGTGTATGACATACATGTACAATATAATGTTAAAGTATACTAACAAAGAGTCCATTATTTAAATTTTTCAACACTCGTTAAATATTTGTATGGCCCTTTTCAAACACAAATTAGTACTTCTGTTTTAACCATGCAGGCGCACCATTCCGTCTGATTTACGGGCATGTCAATGCTCCAGGCACTGTAAAATAAAAAAAAAAAGGGGGGGGGGGGGAGAAAAACGTGCATGTATCCACTCACTCAATTTTCCTGTTCCATTAGACTATTATGACATCACGACCATTTTATTGTTGTCACTTTGCAGTGCTAATCCAGTAATTAAACAAATGTATCAATATACTGCCTCATGGACCATGAGTTTTCGGTGGCTGGTTTTGGCCATGGTATGCGCTCAATGGGTGCTTTCTAGTTTTATCTGCATTCTCCCTTCTGTTTGCTGTGTCGAGCTTTAGTCAAGTTAAGTGCCTGTCAGACATGAAATTAAAGAAAGGCTTTTGACAATTTTTGCCCTTTAAACATGATATAACCGGTCGGAGCGGATACTGTTCATCCGGCAATCCTTAAGTTAACAATAGCTATATTACAGAACACTGGTAGATACTTTGACACTTAGTCATCATTTAAAACATTTAGGATATTTAGGGATATGTGTAAGGATTAAAACCTGTAGGATCAAAAATAACAAGTACCATGCATATATAGGTCTATACTACCATTCCCCCCCCCCCCCCCCCCACCACCACCACACACACACCTGGCCGAATGAATATTAGGCTTTCCTGCCTATGTATAGTTATTCTGGATACACTTTAAACATAAAATTTTGTTTGTATTTATGTGTTTGACAAAAACCCGGAACTGACGGGCTAAAATGTAAAATTTAAATCTAACATCATTGTTAGGTTATTCGGACAAGCGGTGATCTACCAACGTTGAGAAACAGATCGCACGGACGCTGTTATGGAATAGTTTGGAGCTTTGATAATAGATGGCGCAACATTTTAAAATACGCCTTTTTTTTCAGCAGCTTGCAATGTCTAAATCGACATGTATTGTTTAGGTGTGCCATGCATTCGAAGACCTCGGCAATATCCCATTCTCAATTAAGTCATTCCATAGGATCATGGTCCCTACAGTAATACTGGAAATCCTCTGACTTTTCAATTAAGTACTTAATATTTTTATGCAAATAGAGAGTTTTGCTGTCTTCATGAAATTTACTACTTTCATTATTTTTTCATCCGCTTTGGCAATTTTCATAACAGTATTGATCGTTATGTATTTATTACTAGTTTTCTGATACCAATTATTTCAACATTGGTTGTAAAATACATGAAAATTATGAATAACATTATAAAATCTAATAAATCATATTTGGACAACTTATTATTTTTTTCGAACAAATCCCATTATTTTCATTAAGAACCGTTCACTAACACCGTTTCTGGCACAGGGCCAAGAATCAGACCAACGAGAGTGGGTGTCCTGGTGTCATCAGATCAAGAAGAGCGTGTGTCTCATGTTTAAAATTTAGATTGGAATGCACAAAGCGATACCACGCTCTCAATGGCCTGATTACAATTCTTTGCTCTGTGCGCACCCTGGTGTTCGAATCCAGAAAATCTTGCTAAACAAAGTAGCGGTTACACGTACAGAGATCTGGACAACTGCAGTGTATAATCGCTGCGTGAGTAGAGTGCTGACTTACATAATTGGGTGTATTCCAGCAATGTGGTTTTGTTCTTCTATGGTTTCGATGCTCACGAGATCCCCTCCGGTTTTCCAGCACCGCCGTCTGACTCGAACCCAATTTCCTTTGAGTTCAGCCATCAAGTAGCATGAACCGGCAGACCTTCCCTTCTTCATGTTCCAATCATTTGCAAAATAATTCCCAAATGTTTCAGGACATCGCGGATCTTGTCCTTGAACTTGGTCCGATACTCTGTCTAAAAGAATCACATTGTGTTATAAATACAATCGGGACTTTATAACTCGACGCCAAATGTAAATCCTATATATTTATGTCGCATTACAATGCTGTCATTTTGTCAAATCACGAAAGGCAGGATGGGGAGGAGTTTCAGAAACAGATGTCACAACACATTATTAATTTTAAGTGAGATCATGTATTTTGTAAAATAAAACACAATAACCCTACTATTTTATTTTATATGTTTACATTAGGTTAATACAGAAGCAAACAGTCTTGATGTAGATCGTTCTGTTGATTGAATAATCAATAAGCTATACCCGATTGTCCGCCTAATATGTGCGATATGTGTGCACGGGCCGACCTCAGACATCAAAGGTACATGGAAAATCATGTCTAATTGCTAAGTCAACATATACGTTTTTATTCTTGGTTGTGTCATAAAATACCAGCAGGGGCGGATCCAGGATTTAGGAAAAGGGGGGGGGGGTGCAACCCAGGAGGACTAATGAAAATCCGTAAAAGAAAAGGTCATCAGGTTTGGGAAAGGGGGGGGGGGTCCAGGCCGCAAAATTACGTCTAAAACCCCTTAAAAAAGGTTGCTTCGGGTGAAAAAGGGGGTCCGGACCCCGTGGACCCCCCCCCCCCCCCCCCCCCGGATTCGCTTCTGACCAGCTCGGATTGTCAAAGACAATAGGATCCATGAAAAACCGTCGGATTACAAGGTTTCTGGATTACCAAGGATCAGAATGTCATATCACGACTGTATGTTCATTCATCCTTTAACTACTATAGTATCCAGTTTACTACTTAAATTATCAGTCGATCAAAAGTTACATACATTAATATTTCATAAATCACCTTGTGGCCGAGCCCCTACGGCCTAGCGCCATTAACCAAGCATACCAAACGAGAGATATGGGTACCCTCCATTAATTCTAAGCAACAGTGGTTAGACAACCACGCCTCACTGTTTGAGAGATAACTAATTTTCCGTTTTTATTTATTTATTTTTTTTTTAATTTTAAAATCAAGTACGGTATGCTTCCACTGCTGGCTGGGCGATCGTTTCTTATACATTTATGTACCACTCATTACGGTCTCAGAACTAGCTCCCTGATCATACTAAATATCATAGAAATTAAATTTAAAATGCAGATTTTATTTATTCCTCTCTTATTTCATCTCAAAATGCTCACAGAAACAATCCACCAAGCTTCAATTAGATACATCTATTACTTAAGTATACTTTGATGGCTGTCAGGAGTCGCAACAGCTGCATACTTCACTCTTAATGATGTTTTAATCAGTGTTAAACATGGAAGATAAGTTTTTTAGGAAAACTTAACTGTAGCAGTTTAAAATTGGAAAAATACAAAAGTAATCAATGTAATCATATCTTATAATCATGATTACGATTACATTCGGAGAGTAATTGTTTACGATTATACAATTACTTTCTTTTTTAAAATAAATGTAAACACCTGGCTCAACAAGCTCCCCTCCCCCATTCCAGCCCCTCCCCCTCCCATTTATTAACTCTCTCCCCCATTTTTACACACCCCCCCCCCTTCCTAAGTAAATGACATTCCTACCTCCTTTCAAATAAAATCATATCTTAGTTGAATAAATAAGGCAAATGTCAGAAGTATGTGCAATAGCAGAGGGCCTAGTTCTACGCACTCTAGTGCAGCAGAATTAGGAGTTTTCACCAGAATTTGGAATTCTGACTCATAGGGGACCTACAATGTGTCGTACCGTTCCAGAACTTTTTTTCTGCTCGAACAAGGAAGAACTATCTGGGTATATTTAAAAAAAGAAATCGGGTCAGGTTGGGGTCAATGTAGGTTAGAGTGACCTATTTTCGGGTCTGGTCAAGGTCGACCCATTGTGTAGCGTCAAGTTTGAGCAGGCATTAAATATTGCAGGGCAGCAGAAAATTTCAGACAAATATATGTGAGGGTGCATACAATATTAATAGCTGGTTGGTGATAGGAGAAATTTAATAAATAAACAAATTCAGGGTTGGCCTGGTTTGTTCATGATGGAGGGGATTGAAAGTTGGCTTAATTAACAGGTGGTGACATATGGTAGCCGTGCCAATACGACCCAGTGACAATGATAATTGGGCTGCATGGTACGCCTACTTGACTCGTGATACAAGCAATATCGAGGAATGCATCGCAGTGGTCGTCCATCATGTGGTATTAATATTGTGGTAAACAGCCCATAATCTTGACATAGGCTCCGAATGATGAATTCACACAAGAGAATACATGTGAAGTGTGAACTCACAACTCCGTCTCTATGGTAACGAGTCATTTCCTGCGTTCAGTAACCGTGCGAGCCATGCTTGTATTCATACGGTCAGAATATATATATAATATGCTGATTTAAAACGGAACTTTTCTCGCTCATGTTTGGTGTTGCAAGAAAGTATACTAAAAAACTGATGATAGGTCTGGTTTAAATCAATTGATAGTGTACCTGTAGGCCATGAGGCGTTGTCAGAAATGTCGAAAATATGTGCATGGTCATAGAACCTAATTGTGCGATCCTCGCTGAAGGATGTATCGGCATTCTGACAGCCAGTAAGCTGGTCGTATACTGTCTAAAGTCAGATGGCCGGAACTGCGCTAGACATCATGTTATCAGTTTTTTAAAGGTGTCATATTCCCTGAAAATGACTCACAGAACCCCCTGTTTTCTTGGGACAAAATAAAAATGCCGGAGTTGTGCTTGAGTTTGATGAATTAAATGATTCCAAACACTCGATTAAAAAACTTGCCAAGTGTCTCCAACCTGTGAGCTTTTGCGATGGGGCTGCAGCGTAATCCGTCCGCCGTCTTCCGTTCGTTAACCAATGCAATCTTAAAAATCGTCGGAGCTAGCACCACCAAATTTTAGGCAATAAATCGGTCATCTAAAAAAAACTCTATCGGATTTTTTTTTTGGCTGTTTGCATTTCCTTAGATGCTAATGAGTCGATAACAGAAATTTTAAAAACTTCTCCTCCGAAACTTTCCCGCCAAATGTTTCAGTATTTCACAGAAATAATCTCTGAAACCATCTCTTTCAAGTTTGTTCGAATAGTTCCAGTTAGGTGAATTTTGGCTTAGTTACAGGAAGCTGAACATAGTCATTTGGCAAAAAAAAGTAAACTAAGATTACAATATCAAAAACGGCTAAAACGGAGCTATCTTCACCATATTTTATGCAGATGTTGGTCACATGACTCATTTATGAAGTTGAGGTATTGGTGGCGCCACCTGCATCAAACATTTTTTGGTAGGAGGGTCATCGGTCATCAGTAACTCATATTTTCTCAGGAATACCGGGAGCTAGTATCCCCAAATTTTATGCAAAAAAATCTGTCACATATCAAATGTTGTGGATTTGAGGGTTTTGTGGTACCGGTACCGCTAATAAGCGGAGAAAGCTACAAAATAAAACTTCCTCTCTGGAATAATTAAACCAAATTGTTCAATATTTCAAAGAAATAATCCCAGAGATAAGCTCTCTCACGTTTGTTCAAATAGTTTGGATTTGATCAATTTTGCTGAGTGACAGGAATTAAAACTTAGTCATTTGGCCAAGTAAGCACACTGATATAATAATCTCAGAAAAGAAAGGAGCTAGCAACACCAAGATTTGTGCTAATGTTGATCACATGACTCTTGTTTGAAATTGCAGTTTTTGTGGTGCCACCTACATCGACCTGTTTATTTTTTACGGACAAAAACTTCATTATTTTAGCCTCTTTCAGTTTCAAAATGTTTTATGATGAAACTATCTAGCTATATCGTTTAACTTTTCACAATTATGTATTATCCTAGTCTAGGGTTCTTTCAATTGTATAAGCATAGATTGGGTGTGTGGATTTTTGGTAGAGTCATAGAAAGCTGAAGTTGGTCTACCGGCCATAAGTTAATCTATTTCAAACTGAGGACCGTGGTAGTCTTCTGCTAAACTGTTATTTCAACTTCTGTAAAATTGCACAAAAATGATTCTTAGGAGGCCTTTGTACTTGTATTTTGGCAGAATTATTGGATATTTAATAATGAAAGAACTACATCTTTTATTATTCTAAACGTTTTGATAAAAAAAATCTTATGGATATGTTAGCTTGAAAAAAAAGCACTTTAGCCAAAGTCTTTCAGTATGTGTAAACAGATTTTCCTGCAGACAAAGACTGAGTCTCAGTGTATCTATAAATAGCCATGTGGGTAACTCGGAAAGCCGCAACATGAAGAGCGCAGAGCCATCTCATGCCAGAGTCAGAAACTAATTGGAACGTGACTTGTTTGGGGTCAAAGGTAACGGGCCGCTGACACCATATCAAATAGTCGTTTGCCGCACCTGTGAGTTCGCTGAACACGACAAGCAGAGAACAGCAGTGACAGCACATAAACAGGCGGTAAACAGCAGTAGCTTCCTCTAACAGCAATGGCAGCAGAGCAGAGTTCAGCGTACCCTCAGTTTCAGTTGGGTAAACCAAGATACAGTCAGGTAATGGAAATGAAATTAGTAAAATCCAGCTAAACCTGTTGAATATATTTAATTATTATATATTTGCTTGATCATTTTTATGTTACGTGTATTTATAATATAAGCTGTAGATAGCTCTTTGGCACCTGGTGAACTCATTTGTGACGATATGTCAGTTGCACAGTGTATGAGAGTTCAGACAGTACATATATATATCGTCTGTATTATAATTTATATAGCCTATTTTATAGGCACTACCAGTTCCCTGGCCATGCTCCATCCAGTATCACATACATCATATGAAATTGTTATAAACTAGGTCAACTGAGTCCCGCAACTCGATATCACGGCAAGTACAGTGGGGTAAAAGGGTTGTGTTATAACAGTGTGTCCAGCCTTGTCAGGGATATTGTTACATGGCAATGCAAGGGCAGTTTTCTACTCAGCAAGTGATACACTTATACAGGCAGTATGCAGGGGCGGGTTCAGGATGTAGGAAAAGGGCAGGTCCAACCAAGGATGACTAATGACAAAACCTTAGAAGAAAAAGAGGTCCCAGAGTCTGGAAGGAGGGGGGGGGGGGGGGGGGGGCAGGCCACAAAAATTGGTCCCCTTAGGCCAAAATAAAAAAAAAGGGATGGTTCTCAGGCACTTTTTTTCAGAAATCAATGCGGGCCGGCTGGTTTTTTATATTGAATTTTTTGGTATGTTTCGATAAAAATGTCAAATGATAAGGTAAAAGCATGATAATAACAGATTTATTTTGCTAAACAAGTAAAAGCACTACATAACAACGGAAATTGTATGATTTTATCTTCTTGAAAGAAATGTCCGAGCGGCTGCAGCTCATAAATTGGTAAGTTTCTAATAAAAATTTAAATAAAAAATTTTGATGTGGGGGTTTAAAACTGATGTGGGCTGTGCCTGAGAACCATACCTTTTATTTTTTTGGCCTTAGAAAAGGTTTTTGAAGCTAAAAGGTTGAGATGGGGGGGGGGATCTGGACCCCCCACCCCTACTCGATCTGCTTCTGCTATGTTTTTTGTCTCTCTGTGTCATTCTAATATATCTAATTCATTTATGCAATATACATTTCTATTAATTAATATCATTCTAGCCTTATGTATTTTATCTGTCTCTTGATCTAATCTGATCTGTTTAATCTAATCTATCAAATCTTATCTATCTCATTTATTGAAGCCATCCATACATCCATCCACATACATGATTGTGTATAAAAGAGGTGTCATGAACATCCATATATAGAAAACCATGACTTAATTGCTATCTGGTTCCAATACTGATCATGTGTGTGCAAGCAAATGCAGCCTGTGAGCATAAAATTATATTTTTTTTATACATTTATTTCTTTTATTACTATTATTATTGTTGTTATTATTGTTATTTTTTTATTACTGTATTTTTATTTTATTTTATTCAGTATATGGGCTGCAGCCAGGGTATAAAGGCAATAAAAAATTACCCTAAGACATCCAGTCATAAAACAACCATTCAGGGATATTAATAAGCCATAACTTAATTATTCCAGGTCTAGGCTAAAATTTAGAATCATGAGAATAGCTTAAATGCACCATTTGTCCAGATTGTCAATGCAGCCAGTAAAGTTGAAAGCATCTAAGTTGTCATTCTACTCCTTGTGCTAACATATAGAGTGTTTGTCACACCTCTAGCTTTTGGCTTAATCTGGTCTGCAAACAGCGGGCTATAAACAATGGAGCAAAGATTGGCTGGAGCTAAGAGTAGCCTTTGTTTCAGCACTGGCACTGACATAGCATGACAGTGTAAAGGCTAGTGACTGGACATACTTTGACATGTTTATAAAGTGTTAGATTTATATATGAAATATTTTGGATAGGACTGTGAATACATTTTCTTTATAGTTAACATCCTGAGGTAAAATAGGTTTGAGTTCAAATACCTTGTTATTATTAAAATTAAGTTATTACCCTGTTCAGAGTCAATTAGAGTTAAAGGCTTTAAATTATTTTAAATAGTGTGCATCAACAGAGTCTGACAGACCAGGGCAGCTAGCTAGATAAGTAATTTATGACACAAGATCAGGAGAATTTTTGCCATGTTTTAAAAAGGACCAACATTCTAGTACTAGTTTTCAATGAAAGTGATGAAGATATACAATATATATTTTGCAGGACTCCTTCAAGGGACGACTGTGGCATTTTCTAGATGTTATTGACCCAAGAACACTCTTCACATCTTCAGTAAGTCTGTTCCTGATTTTTTTTATTAGCTCAGCTGACTATAAGTCATCTGAGCTATAGTCGTGGTCCATTGTCCGTCGTCCGTCCGTCTGTCCGTCCGTCCGTCCGTCCGTAGATGTGGCACGTTTTGAAACCGTAAGACCTAGGAATCCAAAATTCAGCATAATGTTAGATGTCCCCAAGATCTCCTTCCAAGCCGAAAACTGGGTCTTTGCGACTTCATTCCTTTGAGAAATTAAGGAAAAACCTCAATTTTTTATTAAAAACCTATTTTCACACTTCAGGACTGCCTAATATCAAAACCACTCATCTGTTTTTCCTCATATTTCCTATAAATAATCCTCTATATAATTCCTATGTACATGCCAGAAATTAGGTCTGTATTATATAATTTAAAAAAGTTATGGGCCCAAACATAATGCATTTTGTAAATAATCAGGAAAGAAATTTTATCACTTAACACAAAACTTGTCAAAGCTAAGCACTTTTTTTCCAGTAATATTACTTTTATTAATCAAAATTAAATTGTATACCCAAAATAAGATCAAAATCTTTTAAATTTTTTAAAATATTAGCAAAAATAAAAAATTGGTACCTTAAATTTTGCCCAATTTTGACCATGGCACGTTTTTTTGCTGTAACTGCTGTGGATTTAATTTTCACAGCATGTTTTTGTTAGCATTTCAACTGTTAACACCAAAAATTTGAAACCAGTTGATCAAAAACTGTAGATTTTATTCAAGTTTTCAAGCACCATGTCACATATTGCTAGTGTTATGCAGTTTGCTAGAGCTCAGCTCCCGAGCTTCAGCTCTAAGTTCCTTAAATTTGGCATACAGTTGGATTTCTCCAAAATCCCCTACCATGCCAAGAATTTGGTCACTAGGACTTAATTCCTTTGAGATATCAATGAAAAACTTCATTTTTCCATTAAAAACCCATTGTTACACTTTAAGACTGCCTCATATCAAAACCACTGATCTGACTTTGATCATATATAATATACATATTTTTCTATACATTCGCTATGCACATGCCAGAAATGATGTCAGTATTGTGTATTTTTTTTAAGTTATGGGCCCAAACATAATGCACTTTTTTAAAAATCAAGAAATATATTTACTCACCTTAGATGAGAATTGCTGAAGCTGGAGACTTTTTGTCAGGAATATAACTTTATTTAATCAAGATTCGATTGTTTACCCAAAATTAGATCTGTATTTTGCAAATTTTTCAAGTTATTAGCTTAAATAAATAATCAATACCCTAAATTTTGTCCCACATTGGCAATGGCATGTTTTTATCTGTAAGCACTGTTGATTTAATTTTCACAGCATATATACATAAGGATTTAATCTTTTAAAATCTGAAATTTCAAAGGAATTGATTGAAAAGAGTAGCTTTTATTCAAGTTTTCATACACCATGTCAAGTGTTGTTTACATCTAGCCCACCTAGTAGTAAAGCCTTCACTTGCATTATGTAACCCACCCCAGGCAGCTTGACTTGGCTCAGCTGGGCCACTACTAGCAGGCTTCTTCTCTGCCCTGCTCACCCTCCCCCCCCCCCTAGATGATGCATTAACTAGATGAATGTTATAATTTTCTGTATTTCATTTTATTCTTGGCTATGCTACATTTTAGATTTTGTATTTACCACCAGGGTTACAATGATTAAAGTGCACATTTAATTGTGTCCACAAAGTGGTGTATTGCTATGAAAGTGTGGATGTTCATCAGATAAGTAATTCCTTCCTTGAGAAGAGTAAAAACTTCACAAGGTGTGAAATTGACTATTAATTCCAGGAATAAATTAAAGCTTAGATTGTAATTAGCATAATGATATTGTTTGTCCCTCATTCAACCAACAGTGTGTATACTTTATTTGAAAAGATGTTTTTATTTTACCAAATTTACAGAATCTTATTTTATTTTGGTGAATAAGATTAAGCATGTACTGAAAACTCCAATGTGCAAAACATTTTAATAGTGATTCAAGGAATAATCTTGCAGATGCCATGTTGTGGCATTATTTTCTTTTAAATTCAGTTTTAAAATTTGTGATTTAAAAATAATAAAAATATATGTGTATGCATAATATGACCCAATACGAGCTACACTCTGGATGTATAATGATTGCAACTAAGAATTCTAATATTTTAACTTATATTTTCAGTGTTTTTTAAATACAAATTTATAAAACTTGTAAATAAAAAAAATTAATCAGATAAAAACTATTTTCATGGAAAAAGTGGATATGCTTAAATAATATATAAACTTAAATGTATTATTCCCTTGAATGTGAAATAAAGGTATTAGTCTAGACCTAGGAATCCAAAATTCGGCATAATGTTAGATGTCCCCAAGATCTCCTACCAAGCCGAAAACTGGGTCTTTGCAACTTCGTTCCTTTGAGATATTAAGGAAAAACCTCAATTTTTTTATTTAAAACCTATTTTCACACTTCAGGACTGCCTAATATCAAAACCACTTATCTGTTTTTCCTCATATTTACCATAAATATTCATCTATATAGTTCCTATATACATGCCAGAAATTATGTCTGTATTATTTAATTTAAAAAGTTATGGGCCCAAACATGATGCATTTTATAAAAAAACAGGAAAGATATTTGATCACTTAACACAAAAAACGTTAAAGCTATGGACCTTTTTTCCAGTAATATAACTTTAATTAATCAAAATTAAATTGTATACCCAAAATTAGATGAAAATCTTTTAAATTTTGTAAAATATTAATAAAAATAAAAAATTGGTACCTTAAATTTTGCCCAACTTTGACCATGGCACTTTTTTTTTACTTTAAGTACTGTGGATTTAATTTTCACAGCATGTTTTTGTTAGCATTTCAACTATTAACACCAAAAATTTGAAACCAGTTGATCAAAAACTGTAGATTTTATCAAGTTTTCAAGCACCATGTAACATATTGTTTACATCCAGCTAGTGTTATGCAGTTTGCAAGAGCTCAGCTCCCCATCTTCAGCTCTAAGTTCCTTAAATTCGGCATACAGTTAGATGTCTCCAAAATCCCCTACCATGCCAAGAATTTGGTCACTAGGACTTAATACCTTCGAGATATTAATGAAAAACTTCATTTTTCCATTAAAAACCCATTGTTACACTTCAAGACTGCCTAATATCAAAACCACTGATCTGACATTAATCATAAATAATATACATATTTTTCATTCTCTATGCACATGCCAGAATGTTGTCAGTATTGCGTAATTGTTTTAAGTTATGGGCCCAAACATAATGCACTTTATAAAAAATCAAGAAATATATTTACTCCCTTAACAAGGGCATTGCTGAAGCTAGAGATTTTTTTGTCAGGGATGTAACATTATTTAATCAAGATTCAATTGAATACCCAAAATTAGTTCTGAATTTTTCAAATTTTATAAGTTATTAGCATAAATATAAAATTAGTACCTTAAATTTTGCCCAACTGTGACCATGGCACGTTTGTTTCCCGTGAGCACTGTTGATATAATTTTCATATCATGCACACATAAGGATTTCAGCTTTTTAGTTTAGAAAGCTGAAAGAAATTGGCCAAATATTGTAGCTTTTATTTATGTTTTTTATAAGACCCTGTCAGACTTTGGCTCTCTCCAGCCCCTCTTGAGTCACCACTTTGTTGACCTTGTTGACCTTTCATCAAATTATGCACGCTTGAGGCGAGAATCCAGGCAGCTTATGGCCAGCCACAGTTGATCCAGGTGTCCAACCCAACTCATCTAGTAGTTTTAACCAACAACATAACAATAAACAATAAATTAATAAATTTTTATTGGTTTTAAATAACAAATTAAAGAAAAATAGAAAAGGAATTTGTTAGTTTATAATAACAGGAAATTAACTTGCAGTTACTGATGATATATGAATCTTGTATCAATGGGTAGAATGTCACATATTCCAAATAACACCATGCAGTCACCTATGGCATTTTTCAGTTCAATTTTAATGATAAAGAAGTAAATCATATTATTCATTACTAATCATTAGGGATTATATGAAGGAAATTAATGATAGACAAAGATGCAGTTGATAATATTAATCTAGATTCCTACTGTGTCTAGTGTGTACATTGATGTGAAATTAGTCCAAAATGAATTTTTTACAGTTATTTTTTAATATAAATAAAGGCCATAAAACCAGGTACTTATGATCATTATTTAAATGTGTGAATTTTGTATATTCTGGATTCTCAACATCTTTGTTTGGTGAAAACTGAATAAATACCAGACATGGTGCGAATACTTTGTAATTGTATTTAAATACGAATATGATTATGTACTCCATTATAAAATTTCTTGCATAAAGAATAGGAATTCAGGTAAAAATGAAAGTATATGAATACTCGTGCAAATACTTTCAAAATGTATTCATGAATGCATTCATGAATATATTCTTTAATATTATTTTAATAATCATATCAGTTATATTTCATTTTAAAAAATCATATGATTCTCTTATTATTTTTAATAAAAATTATATTTGGGACAATATTTGTAATTTTTTTAATAAATAGTTAAACTCTTATATTATATGTTCTGCTTATAAGTTATATGGCCAAGTCAAAATCTGTGTGACAGTAGTACTCCATTTGTTAATAAAATAAATGAAATCAGTCCTCTTCCCTGTCTCCAAAGGTACTATCAAAATCATACATAAGCTAAACAACAACAACTCATAATACAGCTTATATTTATTACCACACAAAACCAGCATGTGCCTCATTTCTAAATAATATTTTTTATCATATATAACAGCTGAGCGTCGTGACCCATAGGTCCCTTGTTTTAACTTAAAGTGGTTTCAGTATTATTGTATGTCACCTGTCTCATCTCATGTACATTTGGTAGCAAAACATCTCACAATATATCTTCTGTCAGGAAAGGAATAATAAAAAAATGGCAAATACCATATTGCTGGGTATTACTATGGACTACTACTTTTAATTTTTCACCATAATTCTGTATGCCCATTTGATAAAGCAGAATGATCAAATGTAAAATACATAAATTGTTATGAAAGGTAGTTTTCAATGTGTTTCTTAATTAGAATATCTTATGTTTATCTTCAGGCAGACCTGCAGAAGGCAATAAGGTTGTTAGATGAATACAAAAACGGGACCCTTCCAGGTCATGTAACAAACAAAGAACTATGGGAGGCTCAGAAGATCAAACAGGTATGGCTATGGATATGTGTATTAATGTTATAATAATCGTCTCTGAGTCAATTATATACATTCAGAGAATTATTAGTTAACATTTGCAACATGTTCTCATCATGATGCACATAGTAAAAACCTGCAAAGATATAAATACTGATAAATTGCCTGATTATGCAATGTTCTAAAATATATAAAAAAAACTATCAGTTAACAGTAATATCACCATTCGTTTGATGACATGTTAAATCTATCCTCCGTTTCACCACCTGTGGCCTATATGTTACTGTACTTTCCTGCAAAATAAATTGAAGTGGATACAGTTTAATTTCAGTTAAACCAAAATTAAGATTTACATCCAAGTATAACATTTTAGCCAAGTAACATTATTATAATTATTTTGAATATTTTCCATCTAATTTCACATTGCAGTCATACTGGTGAGTATGTATATAACAAGACTGTATATTAGGTATCTATATTTTTAAAGGCAATCATACATCCCGATACAGGAGAAAAGATTCTCATGCCATTCAGAATGTCAGGTAGGTCAATCATCCAGTATAAAACATGCCTTACTATGCTTATTGTTATCCTAGAAACATTCTTCTATCATAAAAGTGACAGTTAATTTGCATTTCAGTTAATGTTCAATGAATGGACCATTAATTCATTTTAATCTGGCCTTCACTTTATTTTTGGTGGCTTCAATAAGGGGTTGCCTCTAATTATGGTTTTTGGTTGCGTAACATGATAAAATGACATTTGAAATTACATTATCTGTCTTATAGGTGACTAATTTTAAAAGAATATTGGCCAAATCATACATTTCAGATTACACAATGCAGTTGTCAGATATAATCCTCAATTATATTAATAAAATACATTTAATCAAATTTAATACTCACTATTACCAAGTGCTTGTATCTCCAGCATATTTGTCTTAGATAGTGTCTTTTTGTCTTTTCAATTTTTGTTGTTTGATTCTCTTTTGGTTGATGTAATTATCTTTAGAATTATAACCTGTAATCCTCTTAAATCAGATTTTCATCTGCAGGCTTTGTACCCTTTGGATCTCCTATTGTCACTGGACTTTTGCTGCCCAACCAAAGTTTAGCACAAATGGTCTTCTGGCAGTGGCTGAACCAGACGCATAATGCCTGTGTCAACTATAGTAATCGCAATGCTACAAAGGTAAGTCCTGCTGTAAAAGGTAAAATGTTACAGTACCTGTAATGACACCAAGGTATGTCCTAGTACTGTTAACGGTAAAATTTTACAGTAACTAATGACACCAAGCAGGTCCTGCTGTAAATGGTAAAATGTTACAGTAACTGTAATGACACCAAGGTACGTCTTTCGGTAAATGGTAAAAATTACAGTAACTGTAATGTTACCAAAGTAAGTCCTGCTGTAAATGGAAAAATGTTACAGTAACTGTAATGACATCAAAGTACATCCTACTGTAAATGGTAAAAATTACAGTAACTGTAATGTTACCAAAGTCAGTCCTGCTGTAAACGGTTAAATGTTACAGTAACTGTAATGCAACCGAGTTAGGTCCTGCTGAAAAGTAAAAAAAAAAAGAATGTTTTAGTTATTATAAATCTAATAAAGGTAAGTCCAACTCCATAAAAATGTTTAAGTAAACAAAATGCTACTAAGGTAATCCCACTGTACAGAAAAAAGAATGTTACAGTTATCATTGTAAGTCCAGTTTTAAAAGAATTGACATGACATTAATGCTGTTAAAAATGTTGGAATTATTGAAATATTTACTGTGATGAATGAAACTGATCTATCAGGAGAAGTGATGTGGAATTTATATTACAGACTAACTAAAGGTGTCCATGAAGAACTTGAACTGTCATGGTGTCTTTATTCAGATTCAGTATTAAAACTAATAGCATTTATTCAAACATTGCTGAATTGTTTTCAGAGTATCCTTCAGCAGCTCACTACAAAAAGATCCATCATAATTTATTTCAGCCAATACCTACTTCACGCTTTGTATGGGGTTACGTTGGTGCTGTTTCCAGTGCAGTGTCTATTGCGGTAAGTTTAAGCTGGATATATAGGCTACATTTAAATTTCCAAAAGTGCTATGAATTAGTGTTAAAATTCATTTGAAATTTATAGAAAGATCAGAAAATATAATAAGACCTTTTAAAAAATTACTATATAAAATAAACAGGCACATGCGTTTCTTAAAACCATCTTAACCAGTTTTCTAGTAGATGTAATTTTATGTATGATGTAATTTAAACTTTTTCCAGATTGTAATCAGTTCAGCATCCAATCTGCTGACCAATTATCTGACTGTGTTTTACTGTAAATTTAATATTTTGTTACAAGGATCTGCCCTATTGCTTCCACAAAAATGTATTGGCTTAGTGCATGTATTGGTGATGTCAAATGAATGCTGGACAATAAAATATTTCCACGTTCTCCTCAAGCACTGTGTACTCAGTTACATTATTGTTTGTTTTGCATATTTTTGTTTTTGCCAAACCTACCTATTGTTCAATGCCAAATGGACACAGCAGAATACCATTTTCTTATTGATCACAATGGTAGCTTATCTTATCTGACACCCAAATTTCTTCATTGTGATAATGATGGCCCTGTAAAAAACAGATGAATGGTTAACATAGACAAGGTCAATAGGCAAAACAATGAATGGGGCATGTTTCATGGTGTACTGATAAAGTTTCTCTGTCCCGTGCGGGAGGCTAACAGGTAAGAAAATAAATCACAGAAAATTTACAAAGTATTAACACAAAATTTATATACTTGAATTATCATAGTACTGCCTGCCAACTTGTATTCACTGTGTGCTTCATAATATGTTGATAGAAATAAATGTACTACATTTAGTCCAACATGCAGCTGTACAAGACAGAGTTCACACTTGTATTATCAGGCATCAGTTATCAAATGACATGCCTACCAGATATTTATCAAGTTTACCCTGCCAATCACCCCTACCTGGTCACTACTGTCCAAGTGAACTGACCCATAGACATGGACATCGTTTGATGCTCCTGTCTAAAGTGATAATGTCGTTATCATAATTTTAGTGTAATTAATCTTGATATGATAAGAATAAGCAAATCACAATCTTGCCCCAATTTTACAGTAACTGCAATGACACCAAGGTAGGTCCTGCTGTATATGGTAAAATGTTGCAGTTAATATAATGCAGCCAAAGTAGGTCCAAATCCTGAAACCTGATACTCAAGGGGTTTGGGTGCTACCAGCATTTAAAGTTGGAACAAGTCCGATCTGCAAGTTTCTCAGTAATATCTAATGGTTATTTTCAGTGGTGAAAAATGATTTTATGAATATTCTTAATAGCCATGGCCCTGTCACACTTGTCTATGTCCATGTCTTTTAATGGTTTTAGTAAAAAGTACCAACTTTAACAGTGTTTTGAACCAACAACATTTTGAAAAGCTGTGTTTGGCACCAGGCGGTCAGATGGTTAAAAACAGGTAGCTGAAGTTATGGTGATTTCCTGTTGGTTAAAAACAAGTAGCTGAAGTTATTGTGATTTCCTGGTGGTTAAAAACAAGTAGCTGAAGTTATGGTGATTTCCTGTGAATAACAGGATGCAAATAATACAGCGTGTCAAGGTATTCTTGAAAGTCTCCTGGACCTGTCAAGTAACCTTAATTACTCCACGAATGAATTATCCCGTCTTCCTTTCTATACTGTAATTGTTCTTATGAATTCAGATGTTGAATTATAAAAGGGTTGGACAGCCTGTATTCAGTGTCTTTCAGCCAAGAGAACAAATCTGCCATGAACAAGCCTTTGGAAAGGCATTAAAGTGAACTTGTTTGCATGAAATATATATATATATATATATATATATATATATATATATATATATATATATATATTAAATGTTATAGCACGAAAACCACCACAACATGCACTAAATAACCTCTTTATATAGACAAATAATTACAGTTATTAGTAATTAAACTCCTGCCAGATTATTACAAATAAAAATATTCCATTATTAACCAATATCCATTTCGCAATATATGGGACCCGCTTTCCACTGCATGTATGCCATCATGTTTTTTTTTCTTCCTACGCACGAGAAGTCCTGCATTTGCCGCCAATTCATTTTATTAAGTAAGTCTAATAACTATATTGATGTTTCAAACTACCGTTCGATAATATCATAAGTGAACGCCCCTTCTACTGCATGCTTTCTAATGTAAAAATGTTCACGAATATGCACGGGATATTTACTATACAGACGGACGTTTCCATGGGAATATGACGTTGATCTATATCTTCAACTTCATGTAAACTTGCGTCTGGACGGTCAGTAAGAAAAGCCCAAGAACGCACAATGTCACTGAAAACGTGAATGGAGTTTTTGTATAAAAAAAACTTCGTTTATAGTATTGCATTGGTTTCAAAACGTAACGTTACTGACAGCACGCAGAACACAGCATTAGGCTGCCTTTAAATGAACGCAATTTTCTGCAGTGCGACGGTGTTGTATTGGCATAGCTCAGTGGCGTATCCAGGATTTGAAAAAAGAGGGGGCGCAACCCTTAAGTCGGGAAGGGGGCTTTTCTGCGATTTTTAGACATGTCATAATATATATATATATATATATATATATATATATATATATATATATATATATTCAGATTATATTGATGTTCCACAAAGCCCTATTTGTACGAAGCAAACGTATTTAAATTTGTTTGAACACACTGCGTGGCTGTAAAATTGTTTCCTACTAAACATATGAAATATAGTTAGTTCGTGCATTATTATTATTATTATTATTATTATTATTATTATTATTATTTGTAATTTTGTAAGGTATCCAATTCAAGTTGTTAATTATGTAAACCATGAGGCTTTCATCTATATAAAATGCATTATTTGAAAAACAGAAAAATACATGCATCAATAAGTGTAGTGTTGTACCGTAATTGTAATTAGTAATTGTAAGTAGATGATGGTCAGCACACATGTAAAAGAACTGAAATGGATTAACTATTATATGTCAATGAATCTTTCAAAGGTGACTGTATCTATTTTCATGCAAAGCCTCTGATAATGAATTCCATTATATAGGTCTTTCGAGGATAAATTATATTTGCAGCAATTCAGTTCGAACTGGAGCCAGTTGGAGTTAAAAAGTAATAAAGATAGTCTGACCTGAGGAAATTAAAGTAACACATTAACACATAAATTATTCGAAGTGAAAAAAACCTCATTCACTGATATTTGCATGCCATTTTCAGGTTTATATTTTTAATGAAAATGCAGCTTTCAAACATCAGTTAAAGCCTGGCCATCCAGCCCCAGTGATATATAGTATAGCTGGGTGTTTATAGAGGTGAATTTAATTACCCCAGAATCAAGAAACCGGAAGCTCTTCTATAGTATCTTGGTATATTCCAGGGTATATTTATTATTGCAGAGGCATAGCAAACTTTCTAGTGAAAGTACAAATATCTCGCATGGATTCTTTAACAGTTTTTTGGCCATCCACCATGATGTAACAGTACAATCATCGTGTCTGGCGACTTTATTTTTGCACACAAACAAAATAGAAAAGAGAGATAGTAATTTAAAACATGAGAGATATTTGTAGGCCTAAGTATATAATCCCTGTACTGTTTGGATTTATTTTAGAAATATTCAAAGTCTGACACTCTTTACATTTACATTACAGACAATATCCTGCTAAACGTTTGTTCTTTCTTCACAAAATTTCAACAAATACAACAAAATAGTTTCTCTTTAGGTCAATAGGAACCTTTAGAACTGATAAAAAATATACATGATTATACAAGATATATATCTATATTTACTTAACAGATAATATCTTGTTAAGATTTTCTTCTTTTTTTTTCTCCATATGGGACTAACATTACCACACCCGTGCATTGAGAATCATGAAAACATTTATTTACTTAAAACGCAATATTTTATCTATGTGTGTATACTTAAATAATAGGCCTAAAGGTGAGTTAACAAACATAACATTTGCCAGTAGGCCTAGTTGAATTGCATAGGTGTTAGCATGCAGAATTAAAGGGGGGGGGGCGCTATTTATACTCTCTTGTTGCTGATATAGGACTGCAAGCTAAGCGTTGACCGCGTTCCGCATAAAAAATCTCCACATTTTTGCGCCATTTTCGCCGCGCCGGTACCCGCGTCATTAGAAAGGCTACATGGATAAAACATCAGAGCGCTTCTGACCGTGACCGCATTGTGAACAAAACGTTTAACCTGGTTTCGTATTTATATTTCATTAATTAGTGCGTTAAAAGTAACTTAGGACTTGAAATGAACGTAAGCATACATTATGCATACATGTCATAGCCCTAGCTCCCCCATCCCATACACAATTTACTCTACCGCTCAATAAAACCACCAGCGGATGATCCAGCTTATGTTACAGTCCGGCAAGTGAACATCATTTTCGGCCAATCTATATGACTGCATTAATGAGCTGGAGACTCGGGGAATTTTTTTTTAAATGTTGAGTTGTTAAAAAATAAAGACATTTCACTATTTTCAGCGTAACGAGTTTTTAGGTACCGACCTCTGGCGGGAATAACGATAGACAAACTGAATTCGGTGCTTTCACTGTTACACCGGTGGTGACATGCGTGCATCTGTTACCGCGCCACCCTTGCGTGTTTTGTTTCCATTCAGTGAATATTCAATATACCGATGGTGAATACATGTTGGGGGGGGGGGGGGGGGCGGGGGAGAATGCTGGTGACTCAAGGAATTGATGGAAAGGGGAAAGGTTAAAAATGGAAAAGTCCGAAGGTAGCCCCCAGTGAGGATCGAACTCACGACCCCTGGTTTACAAGACCAGTGCTCTAACCACTGAGCTATGGAGGCTCGCGACGGGAGGGGGCAATTATGTCGTTCAAGTACACTGTATCTTTAAAATATGCCTATATTAAATATTCGTTTGTAAAATGTTAGTTAATTTTTTTTTTTTTGCATAGATTTAGTTATTCCTTGTATATTTGCAAGGGCATTTTATTTCCGAGGAACCACCAACAACAGCTGATGCCAACACCTGCACCGAGGACACAAAATGTGATTTCGATCTAACATTTGCCACCAGAGGGCCCCCCATTACAACTTACAAGTTCAACTGTCTCATTGGGCCCTCAACGTAGAAATTATACTCTAAATAATATTAATCAAAGGTCATGTTCCACGCCTACTATGTACCTCTTCCATTCATTGAGTGGAAATGGACATTTCGTTTAATGGAATACTTCATTCTGTATATAACGTGTCCACACCTTTTTAAAAACAGCTTTCAGATGCTTGATTGAAAACACCCGGTCTTTAACTTCGTTTTATGGCTTTATGCATGAGTTGAATTGTGAACTATTGCATATAATAAAAAGAAAAAGAAAAAATTAATTCTAATAAATCGGGCTAACATTTTTATTGATCAATAAATTAATACTGATTTTTTTTTTTTTGCAGGGGAGCAAACATTTTCAGCCCTTCGTCCTGTAACCAAGTATTATCACTGACATGAGAAAGTATAACATCAAATGAACAGTTTTCAACTGTTTTTCTTGCATTATGTGGCTTGATTAATATGCAATAATAAGCAATGAAAGTCTAACTTAAGTATGTACAACAATTTAAGTAATTATCTAGAGAGTGATCACACAATGAGGAGAGGATGACCATCATCTAATCTTTAAAGATCATTTTCAAAATTTAATTTTTATGAACGCTCATTGTTTCATTGTCTTTATCCCTCTAACATAGGTAAGCACCATTAGCAATTATTTTAAATTAAAAAAATGTTCAAATAAAAAAAACCCAACACATCCAAACCCAAATAAGTCCCTATGATGAATAATTTAGATAGTCAGTGATGTACGTTTACAGCCTCTGTAATATGTGGGCATTAATTTATGGCAGAGTTAAACCTCACTTTACAACCATTTTGCATAAGAGCCACCTTAAAACAACGACATTATTCAGGTCCTTATCCTCTTTGCTCTTACTGATCAGACCTTGCATGGACAACCACCTGTAACATGTGACCACTTTAATGTTATGGAGCTCCTGTTGGAGGTTGAAATTTTGAGGTTTGACTGTACTTTTCTTTTCTTCAGCTGGGTTTGAGTGTCTTGCTGCGTAGGGCTAATGCCCTGAGCCCTGCTGTGAAGATGCTCATACAGAAGTTTGTTCCCCTTCCTGCTGTAGGTAAGGAGACCCACATGCACACACAGATACAGATGCCATGGCACACAAGGCAATGATATGGCATTCATATTTACTAGATTTGGTCATCTGTATGCATTGTATTTATAAATTATGTTTCAGGGTGGCTGCACCCTTCAGGAATTTATGGAAGGGCCAACAAACATACTTGATTGTTAAATTTAGCCCCCTCAATTGAGACGGTACAATATTGTATGTAGGGATCAAATTGTTCTTGGCCAATTAGAAGTGGTCAAGAGGCGTCCCCAAGCTCTGTACATTCCTTTGTGCACAGTCAGAATCATCACAATATATTAAACAATGATATTATTAGAATTTTGGAGAACATTACACATGCAGTCACTATGAAAAGACCTACATTGTTAACTCTATAGCCAATTTAGGTATTTTTATTAAAGTCTGTTAAATTACCCCTGTCCACCTGTTTTTTCGCGATTATTTATTTGTGAATTAAAGAACGCCAAAACTGTTTGACCTTGCGGAAGAAAGAGGAAAAAGCGTAATTAACTATTATGGAAATAATAGCCTACCTTATGTAATTTTCCTGTAAACAATTTAAAACCATTTTATGAGTAACTAGTCTATTCTTTAGCGACATCTTGCCACTAATCTGTTAAATGGGCATATCAGGGGATAGTGATGACATCATAATAGACGTGACGCACTAAAGAGGCACCAACATTCACGGAACCAATAATCAAGAGCTGCCGACCCCTGTTTACAGTGAGACTTGTATTCTCCGCGTGCACGAGCTTCACTGTTACGTTACATTACTTTAAATAAATATCAAAGGAGGATAAACAATGGCCGCATATTAGGGACGCCATGAACCAAGGATATATTTGAGACATGTCAACCAGGCCGTAAAGTAAATAATATTTATATCGTGAGTAGGTAAGGTACCAAAAATTACACTTTTGCCTCTTTATGCCATTGGTGCAAATTTTGTTTGCTAAGTTTGTCTTATGTAGAGATAATCGCGAAAATTCAGGTGGACAGGGGTACAGGAACGGACTATAGTCTATCATTATCCGTATTAATATATAGTATTGTTTTGATATGTTTGAACAGTTGTGTACTTTTTTTGTCATTTAAATAAATGACACACACTATATATCATGCCTTCATGACTTGTTGGTCGCTGAGGTAAATATTTTGTTTAATGTTGATATTTACATAGAAACCTGGTCATGGGAATCTGTTTATTTTGTGCAGCTCATTTCAGGCAGTCCCATGGAAGTGGCATCTGAGGTACTAAATCCTCTGATAAGGATGTCTCTCCTTTGTCAGAAATTTGAAAATTCACCAGTAACACAAATATCTACAGAATCTAATATTTATATATAAGATAATATGTCAGAGGATGGCATGAAATGATCAGTTAATTCATCAGAAACAAAACCAAGTATCTTCTGTTATCACAACCGGTAGACAGTCAAAGTTTGTGCATCTTTGTTTCTGTTTAGTAATTAAATGATGTTACATTTTAGCTTAGTCCATTATAACATGGACCTTCATATCCTGTGATATATCTGTGCTTGATGGTGACATCACTGTCCATGCACCAAATGTAAATCCATTGTAGAACCTATTGCAACAAATTTGTGTTATGTGTCCAGGAATCTCAGCTGAAATGACAAGCATCGCACTTGTGTGACCCCAGGTACTGGATCCCAGAGCCATCACAACCACCGATGTTTCCACTAGGGGGTACACGTGTTACACTTTTTAGCTCAGCTGACTATAAGTCATCTGAGCTATAGTCGTGGTCCATTGTCCGTCGTCCGTCCGTCTGTCCGTCCGTCCGTCCGTCCGTCCGTAGATGTGGCACGTTTTGAAACCGTAAGACCTAGGAATCCAAAATTCAGCATAATGTTAGATGTCCCCAAGATCTCCTACCAAGCCGAAAACTGGGTCTTAGCGACTTCATTCCTTTGAGAAATTAAGGAAAAACCTCAATTTTTTATTAAAAACCTATTTTCACACTTCAGGACTGCCTAATATCAAAACCACTCATCTGTTTTTCCTCATATTTTCTACAAATAATCCTCTATATAATTCCTATGTACATGCCAGAAATTACGTCTGTATTATATAATTTAAAAAAGTTATGGGCCCAAACATAATGCATTTTGTAAATAATCAGGAAAGAAATTTTATCACTTAACACAAAATTTGTTAAAGCTAAGCACTTTTTTCCAGTAATATTACTTTTATTAATCAAAATTAAATTGTATACCCAAAATTAGATCAAAATCTTTTAAATTTTTTAAAATATTAGCAAAAATAAAAAATTGGTACCTTAAATTTTGCCCAACTTTGACCATGGCACGTTTTTTTTGCTGTAACTGCTGTGGATTTAATTTTCACAGCATGTTTTTGTTAGCATTTCAACTGTTAACACCAAAAATTTGAAACCAGTTGATCAAAAACTGTAGATTTTATTCAAGTTTTCAAGCACCATGTCACATATTGCTAGTGTTATGCAGTTTGCTAGAGCTCAGCTCCCGAGCTTCAGCTCTAAGTTCCTTAAATTTGGCATACAGTTAGATTTCTCCAAAATCCCCTACCATGCCAAGAATTTGGTCACTAGGACTTAATTCCTTCGAGATATCAATGAAAAACTTCATTTTTCCATTAAAAACCCATTGTTACACTTTAAGACTGCCTAATATCAAAACCACTGATCTGTCTTTGATCATATATAATATACATATTTTTCTATACATTCGCTATGCACATGCCAGAAATGATGCCAGTATTGTGTATTTTTTTTAAGTTATGGGCCCAAACATAATGCACTTTGTAAAAAATCAAGAAATATATTTACTCCCTTAACAAGGGCATTGCTGAAGCTAGAGATTTTATTGTCAGGGATGTAACATTATTCAATCAAGATTCAATTGAATACCCAAAATTAGTTCTGAATTTTTCAAATTTTATAAGTTATTAGTATAAATATAAAATTAGTACCTTAAATTTTGCCCAACTGTGACCATGGCACGTTTGTTTCCTGAGAGCACTGTTGATATAATTTTCATATCATGCACACATAAGGATTTCAGCTTTTTAGTTTAGAAAGCTGAAAGAAATTGGCCAAATATTGTAGCTTTTATAAATGTTTTTATGAGACCCTGTCAGACTTTGGCTCTCTCCAGCCCCTCTTGAGTCACCTGTAAGTTGACCTTGTTGACCTTTCATCAAATTATGCACGCTTGAGGGAGAATCCAGGCAGCTTATGGCCAGCCACAGTTGATCCAGGTGTCCAACCCAACTCATCTAGTAGTTTTAACCAACAACATAACAATAAACAATAAATTAATAAATTTTTCTTGGTTTTTAATAACAAATTAAAGAAAAATAGAAAAGGAATTTGTTAGTTTATAATAACAGGAAATTAACTTGTAGTTATTGATGATATAAGAATCTTGTATCGATGGGTAGAATGTCACATATTCCAAATAACACCATGCAGTCACCTATGGCATTTTTCAGTTCATTTTTAATGATAAAGAAGTAAATCATATTATTCATTACTAATCATTAGGGATTATATGAAGGAAATTAATGATAGACAAAGATGCAGTTGATAATATTAATCTAGATTCCTACTGTGTCTAGTGTGTACATTGATGTGAAATTAGTCCAAAATGAATTTTTTACAGTTATTTTTTAATATAAATAAAAGCCATAAAACCAGGTACTTATGATCATTATTTAAATGTGTGAATTTTGTATATTCTGGATTCTCAAAATCATTGTTTGGTGAAAACTGAATAAATACCAGACATGGTGCAAATACTTTGTAATTGTATTTAAATACGAATATGATTATGTACTCCATTATAAAATTTCTTGCATAAAGAATGGGAATTCAGGTAAAAATGAAAGTATATGAATACTCGTGCAAATACTTTCAAAATGTATTCATGAATGCATTCATGAATATATTCTTTAATATTATTTTAATAATCATATCAGTTATATTTCATTTTAAAAAATCATATGATTCTCTTATTATTTTTAATAAAAATTATATTTGGGACAATATTTGTAATTTTTTTAATAAATAGTTAAACTCTTATATTATATGTTCTGCTTATAAGTTATATGGCCAAGTCAAAATCTGTGTGACAATAGCACTCCATTTGTTAATAAAATAAATGAAATCAATCCTCTTCCCTGTCTCCAAAGATACTAACAAAATCATACATAAGCTAAACACCCACAACTCATAATACAGCTTATATTTATTACCACACAAAACCAGCATGTGCCTCATTTCTAAAAAATATTTTTTTATTTTTTTATCATATATAACAGCTGAGCGTCGTGACCCATAGGTCCCTTGTTTAGGAAAATCAGTCGGGGATTCTCCTGATTGACAGGTGTGGTGGCCCAATACATTGGGTCACACAAGTGCTGCGCCTGCCATCTCAGCTTAGGTCCCTGGAACTATCATCACAGATTCTGTATGAAAGTACATTTGGCCAATGGATGGTAATGTCCCTCCAGATGAGAACTAGACTATCACAGGACATGGAGGTCCATGTATGGACTAATTTTAGCTCAGCCTTTCTGAGACTGCTCAGTCCTACCAGCTAGGCTTGAATATGGAACTTGTTTTTTAAGTCACCATTATTAGTTATACAGAGAACAAACATTGCTTAAAATGATGTAAGTAACACATTCTCTACTTTTATGTTGATTATTAATGTGGATTTTCATTTCAGCAACTGCCAGTGTATGTAATGTGGTTCTGATGAGGAATAGTGAGCTTTGGGATGGTATTGAGGTCATGGATAAGAGCGGGAAGTTTGTTGGTACATCCAAAGTTGCAGCCAAAAAAGTATGTACTGAAAAGGAACTTTCAAGTTCGTTATGTGATATTTTTTATCTTTCTATCTTGTAAAAGATTTTCAGAAGTTCTACAGAGTAAAGGCAAAGTTGATCTAATGTGCCATAAAGGTTACTTTAAATGTTGACACAGCCAGTGTATATATACCATTGATGCTAAAATCAGAGCATTTTACTTGTTGTTCAGCCATTTATCAGCTTTTGGTCAACATACTTGTAATGTGGACTCTATGTCAGATGTGTGGCACTTAAAAAAGTATAACCATTAAAATGTAGGTTGAATACTTTTCACGTGAATTGTCAGGTTTTTATCCCTCAGCCCTTAGGCTGATGGGTTATTGTCGTCACCCAAGCTGTCCGTCCGTCCATCCGTCCGGCGTCTGTTAACTTTTACCTTGTGAGCGGGATATCTGGAAAAGGATTCACCGTCAGAATCTTTCCTCAGTAAAGATGTATATCGACAAAATCTTGGTCAAGTACGAAGATGGATGACCTTGACCTATTTTTCTACATTTTAGAGCTGATTATATAAAAACACTTAGATGCTTATTACTCAGGAACCATTTGGTGGATTTTCACAAAACTTACTATGATTATTGGGACTGATAGTCTGTACCTGCTGCACAAGTTTGGTGGCGCCACTTACAATTTCTGATTTTTAATGAATTTTTATCGGATTTTTCAACTTTGGGCTTATGAGCGGGATATCTCTAAAAGGATTCACCGTAGGAATTTTATTTTTTTCGGTGAAGATGTATATTGACTAAATCTCGGTCAAGTTCGAAGATGGGTGACCTTGACCTATTTTTCAAAGTTTTAGAGCTGATTATAGAAAAAACATTTAGAAGCTTATTTCTCAGGAACCATTGGGTGGATTTTCACAATACTTACTATGATCATAGGGACTGACGGTCTGTAACTGCTGCACAAGTTTGGGGGCGCCAACTACAATTTCTGATTTTTAATGAATTTTTCTTGGATTTTTCAATTTTGGCCTCGTGAGCGGGATATCTCTAAAAGGATTCACAATAGGAATTTTATTTCTTTGGTGGAGATGTATATCGACAAAATCTCGGTCAAGTTCGAAGATGGGTGACCTTGACCTACTTTTCAAGGTCACAGAGCTTATAATTGAATAAAAACTTAGAAGCTTATTTTTCAGGAAACATTTGGTGGATTGTTATGAATCATGGTACATACCAGTCTCCATTTAAATTTATAACTGAGACATGTACAGATATACATCCATGTGAGAACAGATATTTAGTACTTGTTACTGTTACCACCTTTAAACACTGTTCTTTTGGCTGAGGGCTTTTGTCAGCTTCTGCTGATATTCTAGTTTAAACAAATGGTACATTAAGAATTATGTTGTAATGTAATATACTAGAAATATAAATATAATTATGAGTGTGAATATGTTAAATTATTCAAGGTTAACTGTTACACTTGTATGTCTTTCAGGCCCTTAAAGAGACAGCGATGACGAGGGCAGTATTGCCGTTTCCCATCCTTGTGATTCCCCCAGTTGTCATGACGTTGTTGGAAAAGTGAGTACAAAACTACCTACATAACATCATAGAATTATAGCAAAACAATGTATAAATTAACTAAATTCACAAATCAAAACATCTGCATCTGTTAAGTGTTTGATTGAGAAGCTCAAACACATCATGACTAAAAATATCACACAAAGTACAAAGGAACAGAAATGGTGAAAAAATTACTGTCAATACATATTCCATAACTAAAGGTTCATCTCAAAATTAATGGGGCTCAATACTAAGCAAATGAAAATAAAAAGATAATCATATGATACATACACATACACTCAACAAAGAGGTGACAGTCAAAAGACATGCACACCAAGAAACAATGTAATTTTTCCTCTTTTTTATAGCTAATTTGACATACATTCTCATTTTATACTCTCTATGCTTTACTTTGCAGTGGTTCCAGTTCTCCTTTGTATTAACCGGTGCTTCTATAGCAAGATTCTTTGGGTTACACCACCAGGGATCACACAGAGCAAACAATCAGACCAATGACAGCATTGTATTACATTGTGCATCCAACTCCCAAAGTTTAAATCCATGAAATCCACTCAAGTAGATCTGGTTATCTGCCCTGTACGAGCCCTGGTGTTGATACCCAAAAAAGCTTGCTACACAAAGCAGTTGTTAAAATATAAGGAGATTAGGAACACTGTATATAACCACCGTGTGAGGAGTGTAGCAGGCTTTCTACATATCATATGCATATTTATTGCATATTTTTTATTATAAATTCTGATTGGTTGACAGCATATTGATAGTCTGTATAGTTACATTTACGTTTATGTGGACAGGACTGCCTTCTTAAGGAAGAATCCCCGTATGCACCTGCCTTTGAATGCCACGGTGACCACGCTGTCATTTGGCCTGGCCCTGCCAGTGGCTATTGCTCTTTTCCCACAAGTATCACAGGTATGTTACCTTATATATGAAGAGGGGCAAAAAAGAGGGGCACAGAGGGTCATGGTAGTGGCCACCCCCTTCCTAAGTATAGAAACTTTTTTGAAACTTTAGGCTGTAATGGCTCAATCTTGAATTGTTTAAAAGCATCATGTGAAATCCGACTCTGTTTCCTAATTTATTTTTAAAAGGGGGCACATACCTTGCTAAATCTGGCCCTGGTTAAATACAATACCTAAAAGCCAATTGCAGATATATTAACTTGTAAATTGTGTCTACAAAGTTAGAAGCCTGAATGAGAATAATTATCTTTAAAGAAGATAATATCATATGGTTTGCTAATACTTGGACTGGTATGTGCCAAACTCAGATGTGAATAATCACATAATATGATATTAGGCACATTATTCATACTGCTGTTACAGCTCGCTACAGTATCAAGTTTGACCCATATAGTGCATGATGTGGGTAATGCAATAAAATAACTTATGTATCATAAAGTCAATTCCTTGACAGTAGCTCGAACATTATTAACTAGTAAAATGTGTATAAAAGAAATGTAATACAAATATATAACTGCAACTAGTTTTAAAAAATGTAAGGTCCATTAAAATCATTTGGAGTCTCGTAAATTTGTGTCTTGTTAGACCCTACTGTAAAGCAGAACATTTTGCCAATTTCAAACCCTGCCATCAGGGATGTTGTAACTTTTATTCTGTTTCAGATACGGAGAGTGGATGTTGAAGCTGAGGTGCAGAAAAACACAGATGAAGAAGTGCTTTACTACAACAAGGGATTATGATGATATGGTCAAGTAGTCACATCAATTAACAAAGGATTAATTTGCTGTACAACTTTCTAAGAACTTTTTGCAGAATGTTTTGCTTGTTTCAGTGACTGATTGTGATGTTGTTAAAGCAATAACCACACTTATGTGACTTAAATGCTATTAAGCTATCCTTCACATGTAAATTATGTCAGTTTTCCAGCTTTAACATTGTATTTGTTAAATATTCTTTTAATGGTCTGTGGCACCATGTTTTTCACATCTTTAACCAATGCCAGTCAAGCTAGCTCTTTCACCATAACACCCAACTGTTTTAGAATGGGCCCGGTTGCTGTGATGTAATATACTCTGTCTGGTCTAGAATCACCCACAGTTTACTGAAATATCAGGCAGCTAATCAAAAACCCTCTCACCATGTGCCATATAATCTTTCATTTCCAGAATAACCCAAGCCCTTGTGCCATATCATCCAGCTGTTCCATTATTTTCTTAACTCCTTTGTCATGCCATGTTTTAGAATCATCCAAATTATTTTGCCGTGTCATCTAACTGCTCCAGAATCACCCTGAAGCGTATCATCTTGCATTGCATGAATCATCCAAGCTGTTGTGCCATATCCAGCTGTTCTACAAGTAACTTGGCTCTTTGTCATGCCACCAACCTGTTTAAGTATCATCCAAACATGTTGCACATCATTCAACTGTTCTAGACTCACCCTAAATCTTGTGGATTGCCATCTTGAAGAGTCCAGAATCACTTTAGCTCATGTGCAACCAGCTAATACCATTTATAATATCAAGAATCTTGAGCTATTTCAAAAATTCACCCTAAATCTTGTGCTAGTCACCCTGCTGTGCTACAATCACCCCTACGCTTGTGCCATAACATCTTGATGTTCAAGAATCGACTCATTTGCCAAATATCATCCAGCTCTTCAAGAATCATTGCAATTCTCATGCAATACCAGTTTCAGGTCAAAAATAAATTTAGATGTGGGTGCCGGGGTACATCATAAATCATTTCAAGAATCATGCACCATAACTTTTATGTCTTGGCATCTTTTTTTCATATTTAGCAATGATTCTATAAGCCACTTTTTTCACATTTTTTTTCACCAAACTTACAGTAGTGCTTATCCAAGATTAGTGCTGTGTTGAGCACTGTTAATGCCTTATTGGTGTATTTTTGTAACAATTTTGAGACCATATTTTTATTGTAAGTGGAAGACTTAAATTACTGCGAGGTGCATATTCAATCTAACTTAGCTATCCATGTATTACATTACTACTTAAATGTGTCTTTGAAGCCAAAACTGAAGGTTGCAAGAGACCATATGCTCAACACCATTACTGCTAGAACATTAAAACATTTTACACATAAATATGTTTGTAATCCAATCATGACAATTTTTGAAGTTTGCAATAAAATGCATAGATACCTTTACTTTGACTTTGAAACTTTTTGCTATAAGTTTTGTTCAGATGTGATTTTATTAAATGCCCACATCAAGCACGTTGTAATATGTACCTGTTTGAGTAAAATCCATGTCCACAAACACAGCCTGGGCACTAAGTGTATATACATTTGTCTCATTATTATCACATATTTCATGTCCTTTAACAGAATTTTTACCACTGCATAACCTTTCCATCACAAGGAACCAAATATTGTATAAATAACAAATGTTCACCAAAGGATACCAAATATCTAGTGTTTTATTTTTTTTAAAGGGTTTTTAGCTCAGCTGACTGTAAGTCATACGAGGTATAGGTATGGCACTTTGTCCATCATCTTTCCGGGTTTCTGGCTGTCCAGTCGTCCCTTAGCAGGGCATAAATCATAACTGCTGAACCTAGAGGCCTGTAACTAAAAACCTAGGAAGGTCCATAAAAGATCTCCTTGGATACCTGAAATTAGGTCACTGTGATCTATATCCTTTGACCTATGGAGCTTGTAAGTACCCCCCAGAATAATAAAAAATTTGTTACAAAACCACCAATATCTTGATAATTAATGAATTTTGCCTTGTGGTGGCACCACCTATATTTTTTCTTATATTTACGAATATTTTGCTATTTTTTACAATAAATTGACAACAATCATGTCAGTTTCTCAGCTGTGATTCCATCCAGTGTCCCAAAACCTGGTGGGTTTATCTATCACAAGTGAATGCTCTATAGTAATCACCCGTCTGTAAGTCTGTTTTTCTAGCTGTCTGTCTGTCCATCTGTTTATCCACACAAATTTGTTTCCAGATGATAACTCCAGGTTTGATTGATGTATGGATTTCAAACACGACTTACAAATGGCCCAACACAAAATAAAGAACCTGATGATTTTGTCATGACCCATGATGGGTCATGAGGTCAAAGGTCAAGGTCACTTGACTGACTTATTTAAAAAAAAGATTATGGCTGCATTTTAAGCCAAGCTTTTCATCCAAAACTTGCCATCTTGGACATTTAGCTGACTTGCCATTATGGGGAGAGCATATATGAATTTGGGGTCACAAGGTCAAAGGTCAAGGTCACAGGGGCTATCTGTTCACAAATTAGTTTCAAGATGATAACTCCAGTTTAGTTTGACATATTGGTTTCAAACTTAATTTATATATGGCTCACAACTATCGTAAGAATCCTGTCGATTTTGGTGTCCAAAGGTCAAAGGTCACAGGACCCATTTCTTTAAAAGGAATGTGTATGCTTTTAAAGCCAAACTTTTCATCACATACCTTTTATCTTCAAGATATTACCCACCTGCCGATAGGGGAAGATTCTTTTCAATTTGGGGTCAAAGTTCAAGGTCACAGGACCCATATTTTCACAAATTAGTTTATGGATGATAATTCTGCTTTGGCTACACAGATTGGCTTCAAACGTGATCTATTAATGACCAACCACTTAAGTAAGAAACATTTTGATTTTCAGGGTCCAGAGGTCAAAGGTGAAGGTCACAGGACCATCATTCTGAAAAAATTTCTTCAAAGTATCCTTAAAGACAAATACAGCATGACTCGAGACCCCTGGGTCCCTAGTTATGGATTACATTGTTCTTGGGGTATTCTCAGAAACTGCAGGTGCAATTCAACAACTTGAGCATCATTTGTCCAAAGGGCACATGCAGATTATCTGCAGGACAAATAAAGAAACAACCATAATTGATAAAATACTTTTAATATACATAACACCTTTACCCCAGCGGTCTAATTGTGAATGTGGACATAATTGATGTTTGGCTTGAGCAGACACACTGGAACATTATGACTTATGCATATGGAAAATATTGTTCCCAGTAGATTAATTTAGAGGGATCATAAATTATCAATTTTGTCATGTTTTACCAATAAGTGCAATGCCTAATCAACCATGAACACAACTGTCTGTATTACATCAATGAACACAATTGTCCGTATTATAAATGATATGAACAAAAACATTCACAAATCTATAAACATCATGTGACACCCACTAGAGTCTATTAAAGCTTTCTGTAACTGTATTTCAACTCTCAAACTTATAACAATATAAACTTTAGGCCCATGAGCAAGGCATAATAATAAAAATTCACTGCCCTGTAGTCTGTTGTAACTTTGATGTAACATATATAGTGACAAGTTCAATTTTCCTAAATGCCCATCTGTCTTTAAAATAAAAATGAACTTTTAATAATACAATTAATATTGTTACAAATATAGTGTATCCTCATATTAAAGATTCTTTTATATCCTTATATTAAAGATTCTTTTATATATTAAATTTGATCTCTATTATTCAACTGTATTTGTTACAATAAATAACAATTAATAGATCATTTAGTATATAAGTTAACATTCTTCATTGTATTCAATGTTGGCTTTTTGTTTGTGAGAGTTTTAAATTCACATTTCTGCAAAAGAAAAATACTTGGAAAAATAAAACCTTGGAGAATAAGATATTGTTACCATTTATACAATAGAATCATTGACATACCATTTGTTATCCATTGCATCAACATTCAAAAGGAGAAAGCAGAATATTATAAATAAAATCTTAAATTTTACATAACCAGTTCATTTATATATTATATATAGATTCATATTGTAGACTTCAGATCGTTTATATATCATCTCCCAGTAACCAGCAAGAATTTCCACTCATACAAGTTTCTCTTAGATTCTAGTCTATTTCTCAATGTTTTCTGCCCATTTTAAAAGATCAGTACATAAATTGATTATAACCCTGATTATGATAATCTAAGGTAAGATTGTGATACTTCAGAAACCCATGCAAAACACTGAAAAGGTTAAAATCGTAAAAATTTATCCCAAAATATGAAGCCAAAGACAGTATATATATACCAGTGCATGAAAGCAACTCTTTTTATACTAGAATTAAAAAAAAGAATCCTACTATTGAAAAAGAATTACACTGACAACAGTCATGAAAAGATTTAACCATGAAAGTCTTTAAAAATTAAACCACAAATAGATGATGTTGTGACCTATTTTCTGTGGACATTCAGTATTAACACATTTTTTTTTCAGGAAAATTCATTTGAAGCATATTTGAGCATATTTTAAAAATATATTACTTATAGTAGAATCTGTTTAATCTTCATCTATGGCTACACTATTTTACAGTAAAAATATTTATTGGCTGCAGTTCACAATAATTGTATTTATATCAAACCATCCAAATTCTGATGCTTGAAGTCGAATACACTGAACATAAGTAAAAGTCTATTTATTCATATGTAACAATGAGTCTTTACATATTTTGTCTATATATAGATGCTATTATATACAGATACATACAAAGCAACGATACCAATTGCATTGGTAGACAGCTGACACTGGTGACAAATAAGTACACACTATAAACAGTAATACAAACAAGCCTTAACCACTATTTCTGATCCCTAATTTTATAGCTTATCTGCACATGAAGTGTATGTATTGTACAACATGAACTTGTACCCTCAAATAGTGAAATATATTCTAGGCACTTTGGCAGTGTATTTGGTCCCATATCAACTGACAGGTGGAAATATGAACTGGTATACGGGTAGTCGACAACTGACTACGTGTATCTGTCATATCACAGAGGCATGGGTAATGTATAGTAAGGCATGGAATGTTCCTGACATGACATGACTCCAAAGCTGTGGCATCAGTGATGCTAATTTTAACTCCTCACATAAGAGCAATTTTCACTATAAACAGATCTACAGATGGATACACTGATTTACAATAATAATGTGTATTGTGTGGGCTTGATATGTTGCTAAACATCAAACATGACCAGGTTTCAACAGTAATTTAACTAGAAAGTTCAGTTTATCACAAATGTCTCATACATTGCCAACTGCGGTTGATTTCTTGGCGTGAACTGCATTCTCTTGATCTTGAAGTCCATATCAGTATACTTGGGATTTTCCCCCACTATTTCTTGGATAAGTGTTGTCTTATAACTTAAGAGGCAGAATATGTAAGGATTGGCAGTTCCTGTACACAAAATACATTGTTTTGCTCTTACAAAGCGCACAACAGGTGTATGGTTGAACTGCCATGGCCCCGACCTTGCCAGAATACTTTCCATGGCAGCCCCCTGTGTACATCTGAGGCTAAGAGCCAACAGATTTACCTGAGGTGTTCTGAATGTCATTTATACAGTAATCTCATATGTATTTCATCTTTATTATCCAAGCATATAGTGTTCAAAGTCAAAACAGAGAATCCCATGTGAGATTATTACCAATGTCAATATCATGCTAGACTTTCAATGAGTAGGCCTACTATGTGTCCGATGAATAACAGATGTATTTTTCCTTATACTTAATTACATTTAAATTTCCATGGTTTGTAAATCATACTCATTTGTTATAATAGTTTAGGTTGAATAATATGAAACAATATATTTGTGTACCAATTCTTTCTGTTAATTTGCTATAGGCAGGTTTGAGCCTAACATGCAAGTTGCACATTTCTCAAGTGTATTTTCACAATTGATCCTTCAGTGCAGTGCACTGTGAAATATGTGTATTCATTTAAAATAAAATGTCTAACTCATACGAACAACATATGCTTCTATAAAGAAACTTAACATTTAATATATGTGTGCATGGTGATCTTGCTATATTATTAATTCTTTGAATCAATAAACTAATATAATAATTCTTTTATATGATTTAAAATACCCGACTATACATACAGACTATAGCTCTAACATAAGAAAAGCACTCAGCATTTTGATATGTTATATAAGTTTAGTAATCCTATTTTCTTAATTATGCAATTAGTGAGATCATACTAACGATACTCTGGCAAGGTGCATAAAATCATATAAATAAAATAGTTTGAAAAGTACTCTAAATGAGCATGATAAAGTACAAATATTTTCTGACAAATTTAAGATGAAAAATTGTCTCACAGAATATTATCCCATGATTAATTTTGGTGTTTACTATCATGTTCTTAATGGGTTTTAACCTTCATATTATGCAAATGCAATTTGAGATAAAAGTGGTATTAATTATATTCCTGTGTGGCAGAAAATGCCCTGACAGTTGGGATTATAACTGACCAACAGTTTCTTTGGCCAGTCTGTATATGCCAGTATAATGTGTTCAGTTTCTACAGTTACAAGTAATTTAGACAGTCAAATGATGATCAAGAGCTACAAAACTGTATCACTACGATTAACTTGACAGTGACTCATCAATCAGACCCTTCAAAGTCCTTCATGCTTGCAATCTGAAAATGTCTTTGGAAAAAGAAACTGATCGATCCTAGAAAATAAGCACTGATAATATGACAGCTTTGGTCAGCTGTTTCTCAATATTACTTGTCACAAACTGATGATTCTTTCATTATATAGTGTCTTGAGTCCAAAATCAGGATTTGGGTACTTATGTAGGTTTGCATTTAAATATATTACACATTTTTCATGTAAATATAAATTAAGCATGTAATTCTCATAATTATTTCAATCAATTAAGTATGGTGCTCTGCAGGTAAAGGTCATATCACTCCTTAAAAACAAATTAAATGTAAACCCATTATACCTTCATGTGTGCAAGCACTACATAGATAGTGACTTAAAAATAATATAAAGGTTATAATTTAATGTTTTTTCACACTTTAAATGTCCCCCTGCAGATTCCAGCACAAGTATTTGAGTCAAATAATACCTAAAGAGTACATTGTACTAAAGTCCAAAACTTGCTAACCATGTCAGTCCTAACTGAGATGCAACTGACCTTTTCAATCTGCCATATTTTGATGATTATTAGCAACCATTAATACACATATATACCACTATTAATAAAAGTGACCTATGGGTTGTGATTGCTTAGCTTGAGCTTGTAAGCAGCACTAGTTTGCCAATCAATTTTTTTAAGAGTTTACCCTTTAATATATATGATTTAATACCCACATGCAGGATCAACATGACACTATGCAAATTCCCACCTTAGTTTTGTATATGCATACTTTTAGTTGTGTAGATTGAGACTAAATCCTCATGAGTTCAATTATAGAAAAGTGACCTGTGACTAGACACACCCCAAGTTGACGATCCGTCAACAGATCTTAATGCTTCTCTTTATCAAACACCTGGTCTTCACTGGTTCCTGTCAGTTTCTCTTCTAATTCTTTGGTACGACTGGCAAGCATTCGGGCAGCAAGACGCTGGTGAGTGAGAGCTTCTGTCCGATCACTGATCTGCAAATGAAATATTATTAAGTTGAAGAATATATTGATATTTATCAACAATATCTTTCCTTTTTTTTAAATAACATCAGTACATTAAGTTGGAGACATTGTTTGATTTGGAGAGGTCACTTAAAAGGTTGTAAGAATAATTTTATACAAACAAGGGACCCATGGGTCACGGCGCTCAGATGAATGTGACAGATATAATTGTATCACCATTGTTGTATGTAGGTCTGTAAGATTTCATTTTGACAGATGTAATTTTTTGTAATAATTATATAGTTGAGCAGAAGAGTAATAAGTTTACCCAGGCAAGGTTGTAGGGACCAGACATGGCTGGTCTGGAGGTTCAAAATGTAAATACATTAGAGCCTCAGAAAAACCTCAATAACTATAATAATTTTTAAGCTTTTACTTTCAAATTTCAGAATTTAACAGATTAAATCTATATATATACCAACTGTGAAAAGTAAATCAAATGTTCTTACAAGAAAGAAACATGCCAAGGTCAAACTTTGGCAAAATTTAAGGTATCAAATTTATATTCCTGCTAATATTTAAAGATTTTGATCTAATTTTTGTATACAATAAAATTTTGATTAACTAAAGTTGTATTACTGAAAAAGTCCCTAGGTTTAACATTTTTGGTCTTAAGTGACCAAATATCTTCCCTGATTTTTTTACAAAGTCCATTATGTTTGGGCCCATAACTTATTTAAATTATAAAATAAAGACTTAATTTCTGGCATGTACATAGGAATTATATAGAGGAACATTTATGGTAAATATGAAGAAAAGTGGTTTTGATATTAAGCAGTCCTGAAGTATGAAAATAGATTTTTAATAAAAAATTTGAGGTTTTTCCTTAATATCTCGAAGGAACAAAGTCCTATTGACCCAATTTTCGGCATGGTAGGTGATTTTGGGGACATCTGTGTGCCGAATTTCAGATTCATAGGTCCAATGGTGTCGCAACGTGCCAGTCTTACGGACAGACGGACGGACGACGGACAATGGACCACGACTATAGCTCAGATGACTTATAGTCAGCTGAGCTAAAAATAATAATAATAATAATAATAAAATCAAGTTTTTTATTATCATGCTTATTATGATTAACATTGTCATTATTATTATTATTATTATTATTATTATTATAAATGATAAATTTAGTTTTATCTTTAATAATAATAACAATAACAAATATTAACTTTTATTTATTTTTATTATGATTTTGTATTCATAATGGTCAAATTCCTTATTTATGATAGATACATGATTAATCTTGCAGTCTCTAATATAGTATCTAAAAATGGTACAAAATTTTTTTGATTTATTCAGTACCACTTCCAGCAGAGCCTCTATCAACTTCCAGTCATTCAGCTCTGAGGATTCTTCTGTCTGTTCAGATGATTCCTGTTCTGTTTTTGTTTTCACCGTGCTGTCTGGAAGGACACCAATAATATATGTTAACAGTTTACTTCAAATACTTATCACCTACAGCTGTTTTACCTGAAATAATTAATTACCTGATGCTTAAAAAAAGTTCATTGTAAAACATGCATGCCAGCAATTTAATGTCATAATGTCAGAAGGGAATGGTTGTGTCCAGTTGAATGCAAGGCCCAATAATGATATCAGCATGTGGCTCCCCCTGTTGAATGAGAGGTGAACTAATCCTTATCACAGACTTTGTAGATTGTGCTAAATAATGTGTACATATCTGGGCCACTGAATATGTAGATAGTGGCGAGAGTTGAGAGATGAGCAATACTATAAGAAAGCCCAGAGTAGGCCATTGTGTCTTATAAATACTGAATACACAGTCATAAATATTACAAGTTTACAGGACCAAATTGCATGAACATGTAGCAGTTCATGTATGCAGTAGTCATCTCATGTTTCAATATTTTTTTGGCAATTTTTTGGTGTCAATACTAAGCTGACCATTTTCTCTATTGTATATCTTACTCTTTATATGTATCAGTGTTACATCATGAAATCTTAATTATGATCAGGATTTGCACTGATTTAAAAAGCAACAAACCATCATGCATTTATTGATGTTGAGGTAAATTAACTTACAAAGAAGGCATATGTTTGCTGTGAAGGGAAAACATTTAAATCAAATGTTGTTTCAGAGCAAAAATTAACAAAACCTTAAACAATGACTTAACACCTATATTTATACAATACTGATTTGGTGGGTTGACATAATATTCAATGAAATTTTAAGTTTCGTTCAGATTCTGTCAGTAACACCTGTGCTGTTTTACCTACCTTCATTAAGCTGTTTGACAAGCCATGCCAGCACACCTCTTGCTTTCTTGCCTTGTTGAGCCTGTGAGGTGCTGGATACCAGTGATGTCAGCTGCTGCATCAGACCACGATTTCGTGCCAGCTGTTCTTCAAATGCTATTCTGTAAGCATCTGTTGTAACAACAGCTTCTTCTCGTTGGTTTTTTAAATCATCTATCTGAAAAAAATTATTTGCAGTTAATTATTTCCATGAAATCTTGAAAACAAAATTGTACACACCGTGACTATAAACTGCTTCAGTTCTACCTGGGTATTTCTAAGTTATAGGTAAATGTATAAGGTGACAGATGAAAAGATGTACAAGATTATTCATGAGCACATTAAAAAAGCAAATATTCCAGTGGCAATGTGCATGTCTCTTTTGAAATATAACTTATATTAAAACCACTAAATTTTAAGAGTACATTTCAAATTTCATTCAAATTAGTTATTTCTTGCAGTTTACCAGTAATGGTACATGACATAGTTACACATTTGTTTCTCTCCAAACTGTACTGTGAATACTGTGATTAGTATATGCAGAAAAAAATATAACAGTAAGTTATCTGAACCTCTGCCTTCAGGCGGATGAATTCCTTTTTCATGTTGGCAGCAGCTTTGGCACAAGAACATGGCTCTGGACTCTGTTCCCTGCAGTGGCATGCTCCCAACACTGCCAGCTGAAAGAAAACAGAGGCAGAAGATTTAAGACTAATACACACATGATAAATATTGATTTAAAACACTCTCCATTTTTAAACTAAATATCAGGAAAATAGACTCTATTTTGATTCTGTATCACACTGTAATCATAAAACATAGAAGTGATAATAATTTCTTTAAACTCTCCAAAAATGTGACACTGGCATATTTGGCATTTCTTTATAAATACTATACCCTTGATTGTGACATGTGACTTATGACATCCATGTTTCATTCTGTATGCAAAATGGAAGCCCTCATATATATGAGCAGATACAAAATTTTTGTGAGGTCAGAATTTCATATGGAAATGAAAATATAACAGAAAGGTACTCCGAGGATAGTCTTAGGGTGTGAATATATCTGCAGAGAGAGTTTGGTGACCATTAGACATATTTTCCCAAGTAGAAGCCAGAAATGCTCTGGGAATGCCTGCGCCCTCAACCACAAATCATAGAATGGTGCACTGTTACACAAAGGTAAGTGGTAAGTCTATAGGTCTTAGACTGAGATTATCAATTAGACATGTCCAGGGCTTCTATTTGCTCACTCACCTCAGCACATGTAAAAGTGTTGTATTCTGAATCATCAGAGGAATAGGACCGCAGGCTCTCGTACTTCTTCCTCTCTTGGACATCCATTTGAGCGATCAGTTCATCCCGTTCTCGCCTTAGAGCTGTTCACCAAAAATAGAAGATACAAGAAATATGAATTTTTTTTTTTAATTTCAAATGAAAACTGATAATCTAATATCATTTCACAATGTATCCATATGCAATTTCATTTTCCTTTCATCTATCATTTTTATGTCAATGCAATTTGTGTTCCTATTAATATTTTTAATCAAATTAATTATCTTTTTTTTATTTTGGTACCATAAACCAATTAAATAGGATTTAACTGTTTTGTAAAATATGTTCATGTAAATCATATGAAGCCATTAATTTGATAACAAGTTTATTTGAACTTAATTTAATTTAAGCTGTGAATTCTCTCAATTTGGAGAGTTTTTTTACTGAGAAGTTCAGATTAGTTACAGTTTTTTTTCCTTCTATTTTCAAAATTTCCCTTCTATTTTAGTGCATTTTGATTTCTTTACATGTTAGGATTAAAGGTCTTTAATCTTAAAATCTATTTGGTCTCTTAATTGAAACATCAGGGTAGAAGTGTTAGTCAAGATTTCTTCCATTTGGAAGCATTGTATGCTTCACGAATCATTTCATGGTCATTTGTAAAACAGTACAGTGTGCAAAAGCAAACATATGGCATTCCTTTAGTATAACTAGCTTCTTGCTCTTTACACAAACAGAGATGAACTAATTTGGTACTTTTGACTGTTATTACCAGTTCCCAATGTAGGTACCAGTAATTTTTATTTCTCAGATGACCACTCACCAAGTCATGTTGAATGGATTTTTTATTTGTTCTGTTTGTTTTTTCTCTGGAATACCCATTATCAATAATAAAGGATGTGTCAAGATTTTTTAACAAATTTATAATTGCTTATTGCAAGTACTTATCACTTACTGTGGATGGAAAGTAGAAATCTGAATATCTATTATAATTGTATTTTTTTGGTGGGGGGGGGGGGGGCGCATCAACAAACCTGCATTCTCAGCCTGCATCTGTCTGATGGTGACGGACTTCTCTTCAATAGCATGCATCAGTGCATTATTCTCCTGGCTTGTTCTGACAATTATACGACAGAATATAAATATTAATTACCTAGTTGAGCATGTTAATACCCAGATAAAGAATTACAGATATATCCAGTCATATGTGATAAACCATATCATTCAAGGTTCATACCACTGCCCAAGGGTAATATGGCTTAATCAATATTGGTTTGATAAAGTGTGCTCATTTCAGCCCCAATGCTTAGTGTTCTGTGATGCAACACCCCAGAATGAAATTGACAATTTGTGTGACATCACTAAGCTCACTGGCTCACCCAACTGAATGAAACTGACAACATAGTTGAACCCTGGATGTGTAATGGTGCTGGCCTGTTCATTTTTGAAGCCTATACAGTTGGTTGTGTTGAAAACATGTGTGCTGTTTAATAAAAATATAATTAAACCAGCTGGTTGGGCATTGACTTTGTATTGGCCTTCTGACAGACGTATCATCACAATGTTGCCACCCTCAGGCCAAAGAAAGGCAATATGCAACAGGCTGGTGAATAACATATGAACATCATGGGGTATCCTCCGGAAGTTACATTAAGATACAGACTTATCATCCTGTTATGTATTCTCCAATTGAAATGAAACTCTGCAGATATATGTACATACTTACACAGATTTACAATTAGATGAGACAGCACAGAAAAATGGAGGAAGTTACCTAGAAAAAAGAAGTAATATGTGTCAGGTGCTTTTCTGTTTGCACAGTCCCTCTATTGGTCTAGTAGCATTAGGACACCAACTGCTCATGTGAGATTGTGTTATGAATGATACATAGGATCGAGCAGATGTCAGTTGGGTAAATTTGACATATGGTCCCAATCTGTGTCAGTCCTGGATCCCTTGATCTTGGCCTTGAGTCTCACACATGGTCTCATCTCAGATTGCCCAGTCTCACCTACATAAGTGGTTGCTAATTAAAAACTCACCTGTTAAATCTTTCCATCCATGTCTGCTGACTGTTCATCAGGCTTCCCTGCTGGTACTCCAACTCAAAATGAAGTTTATTGACCTCCTGTAAACATGATACATAAGTTAAGTCAAATGTCCCATAGTCTTGGGATACTTGAATAAATTACACATTAATATTCAAGGTAATACTACCTTTATTTGTCAGAGCCATCTGGTGTTCAAGCCTGAAACACTTCTTTTTTCAACTTGCTTGGTAAAATTAAACTAATATTCTTAATATTTTGCTGCTTGAATGGTTATACCAGACTATACTAGACTGGACACAAATGAGCTTGTCAACAATAAACCCATTCTAGTGCACCCAATCTACATTATTTGATTTTGTACTAACTGTAAATGCATGGACTTAAGTGTGACAGATAAATGTATATCTGCACTATCATAGAAAATAAGTTTATAAAATACTAATGTTTCCTCCAAAGGAGGAAAAAAGATAGACTTATAGGACTTTCTTGCAGGAAACATGTGGGATTTGACATGTGGCAGCCTTACCTCTTGCAGATTTTTATTAAGTTTGGTGACTTTGGAGGCGGATTCAGTTTGCTCAGTATGTAAATTATATACCTGCAAGCATAACACAAACCAAGAACATTAATTTCATGTGCAACCATAGCAAACAGAAAACAAGAGGTAATCGGCAAAGTAGAATTTATATCAGATTTATCTGACCAAGTGCCTCGATCTTATCACAAAAGGTTTAAAATACAATCCAGTTAAAGAAAATTAGTTTTACTGGTGCTGCTTTCTTACTCTAATGTAATCAGCAACTGCAGCTCATGCAATTTTGACCAACCCCCACCCCTCAAATGTCTTAAAGATACCTGAGAACCATACATTTTTTGGCCATAGGAACAAATATGCAAGGTTCATCCATTAAATAATAATCAATTCAATAAATATAGCAAAAAGGTGATAGGAGGACGATTAAAGCAAAACAAGTTTGAACAAATCTTCTTATAATTTACTGTTTTAGTACTAATTTGATGTTATATCATTACAAATAAAAAATTATATAAAATGTTTAGGTTAAACTTTGAATTAATTATTGATAACATAGGACTGTAGCTAACTTAAATTATTGTAAATAATATAGCTCTGTCAAAAACAACACATTATAATAATTAGTATAATACCCCCATTTAATCAGACAATGTCAACTTTCAAAGAGAATGGAAACTAAAGGGAATAGTTTTTTTCTGGAAACAAAGCTGGATTTTCTGGGGGACAGAACTAGTAACTTATTAGATGTAACAACTGAATCAGTTATATTTAATCAATTTTTAATACTACAGTGATTTCAATACAAAGAAAATTACTAACTTTAAATCATAATTCTACCCATGTATGGACTGTCTCATCAAAATTACCACAGTTATAAGATCCACATTTACACAGATATATGTGTTGCTACATTTTGGCACAATCCTCCTTAGCTTAGCAATGCATCAAGGCTTGGAATCTGGCTAATGATTGAAACCCTGTATGAAACCATTTTAAACCTACCTGTGTTTGAAGTATTTGGATGGCTTTATATTTAGCATCAAGGTGCTGTTGACAATTGTTTAACTCCTGCCTCAAAGCATCCACTTCCTTTGAAAAAAAATGGACAGATCACATGCATTAGGTTCATAACTGGTAATACAGATGTACATATGCAAAGCTCAGTGGTAAGTAACCATTTTTGCAAATCTTGCAATAATAAAATGTTTTCTAAGGATTTCAAACCTGCATTAATATGGAGCTTTTTTATCCTTGTTTGTTTGTTTTTGTACATCATTTTGTGTAAATATATCAAGATATGCAGTGCCTAATGATGAAGTTGAAAAGATTCTTGCATTTTGACTTCAACAGACAATATAAAATAATAATTTATAAATAAAAAATACAGCTCTCTTGTAAATATTTTACATTTGTATTAATGTTTTACATTCATATTTATGTTTATTACATTTCATGGGTCTGTTGCTCAGTCAGTCAGGTGCTAACAGCTGCAGGCCCTTGGACAACTGTTAAGAATAGATGAAGTTACTCTCATATTTTATTACATATAGTATTACAGCAATTGTGTTATACTAATTGTGGGGGGGGGGGGGGGACCTACCTCTTGTGCTCTCTGCAGTCTACTCAAGAGATCTTGAGTTTGTAGCTCTGGATTTTTACCACTGGACTTGAAAACTGCAAGAGCAAAATAAAACTGAACCTTTGTTGCAGACTATAAACGTGAACGTAGAGCATCACATAGGCTGTTTCTACTTATATATCAAATGCAGCAATCCTTTTCCATTCACCATTCTGTATTACCAGTACCTTAACTTGTCCTATGGCAGTACCAGTCCAGTCACTTACATTACAACCTTGATCATAACAATAAATACTTGACTACATGCAAAACTGGCAGTGTGTTGCCTAGGTAATGAGGGAGGCACTGGTGTTTAATTCTAACACCACTTTACTCAAATGAGATGTCAATTCAAAAACATGGTATATGTTCACCACAGACTGTTACAATGAACTATTAACATTTTCATGCATATAAAAATATATTCCCAGAGAATGCAAGGTTTGATTTGAATAACATATATCCTTATATTTAGCCCACAGTAGCTGTTATTAGGAAAAATTAAAAACATAAAATGTATGTGCAGCAATCAGGACACAAATACATTCTAACCGATCGGTGGTTACGGCACAAAACCATAGTCCGTGGACACGCCTTGAAAATGACCAATTTTGGTCTAGCTTGATCAAGAAACATCAGGAATGTTACCATGTGTACCCAAAGGGGAGGGGTATGGGGGGGGGGTGTCGTTATATATATTTTCCTATAAATCCTGATAATGGTGACATTATTTTGCAAAGCAGCTATTGCAGTGTCATCTTTTTACAATAATTTGGGTCTATCTAAAGTGTCACTTACTTGCAGCATCATCTATTGTATTTTCAATGAAAAGAAACTCGTCTTCAAGTTAAAAATAATGTAACACGCTATTATCTATAAATAAATAATATCCCTTAATTTTAGATGGGGCAATAACTGTGTGTTGATGGTTAAGGTAACCCCTTTTCAATTTATCTCAGTATTTTAAGTAGGTATTAAGCAGGTTTTAAACAGGTATTAATTTAACCCGGTATTTTTCTTGTAAAAAAATCAGTAACTGTTTAATAATGAGGATACACATAAATTTCATTTTCTTATTGAAACCATTTATAGGTGTCCAAGTTATGTTTTCCTGTATCTTACATTGAGGTAGTAAATAGTAAATAGGTGGTCAAAATACATGTAACAGATCTGTTGTAATGTAGTATCCATGGCTTATATTGGTGAAATTCTTACTGCATGGACATTTAACTCAATATATGGCAGAACTAGTAATATTTAGTCAGACTTATTCGGGCTACAGTTAAGGTAACTGACCTTTCTGTGAATTTTGCTTAATGCTGGGTTGTTCTGTTGCTGTATGGAGAATGACAAGCTCTTTCAGCTGCTGTGAAAAAAGCTGCTTCTGCTGCCTCAGGGATGTTCCCATGGCAACATCCGCAAACGTGGGGAAGTCTTCCTGTTTGAGTTCTGCTACAGATGGTGCATCTGGAAGACTGTGTGTACGTCGTAAGGACTGCAGTTTCTGCATCAGCCATGTTCCTTGAGAGCCTCTTCTTTGGTTCTTTGGGTCTTTATCTGACTCTGTCACTGAAGAGCTGTATTCCCCATTCATCTCTTTTGAATCTCCGTTAGTCAACGCCAGGTACTGTGATTTCTCATCTGACTGTATTTTTTGTCTTGGAGGTTTTGTGATGTTATGTTTTACTGGTATTCCTCCTGGTCTTAGTCCATCACCGAGACCTAAGTCTCCCGAATCCTCCTCAATACAACTCATACTGCTGCACCTGAATGCCCTGGTTCTTTTTATATCATCATTATACCAGTGACCCCTACAACCACAATTCCATTTTCTTGTTCATCATGCAGGACAGGTATCTGAATAAAAGAACAAAGTGGATAATTCAATATGCTTTGAAGCATACACATACTGCATACAAAAGATCTTAAAAAGAACAGTGTTAAACATGTCAATGATCATGCAATTATCAGACAATCGGTATTAATATATTATTGCTGTGGGTCAGCATTGAGACATTGTTGATACTAACATTCAAACAATATCAGAAATTTAAATATATATAAATCGACATGAAAAAATAACTAGCAATATATTGTTAGGAAATAACAAGAAAAAGAACTGAATAATTGCTCCTTGGAGGAGGGTACGAGTTTATCCCTGTTAATGTGTTTGTGGTCGAGTTTGTTGACAGGACATAACAGAACTCGAGCAATGATGAATGGAATGTCACGCTATTTTCAGGGAATTTAAGGAATGGGCCCCATTAAGACACACCAGATTTTGGTGTGGATCAAACATGCACATGACCCGGATTCAGAAAAGTCCTCAAGGAACTAATATTCACAAATGTATATATAATCACCTATATGCACAAATGAACCTGGGAATATGTGCTGAATAAGTAAATACAAACACATTGAAGAGGTCTGCATTCCATAAAATGAGAATTTCAAGTTTTCATGTTGTGAACATCAATTTAAACTACATATAATTCATCTGAACATGGACTGCACTGCATACAATACACTTGCAAATGTATTTCTTACAGATATGCAAGATATAAGGCTTTATTTATACCTTTTCCCTATTATTACCAATATCAAATACTATACAAACAATAAAGGTATGTGTTTTTGGCATGTTAATAATATTTCCACCAAGACAAGATATATGGTCTTCAAATAATTTAAATATATCTAGACTGATAATTGTAGATTTTAAAGTAAAATACCCCTCAGAAAAAAGGCAGCTTTTGTGCAACAGGTCATGAAAAATATACATGTATTACACATTAATGACATTATGTATTTATATATTGTATAGTACATGTATTTATGTACATATATATATGACAGTAAACATTTAGTGGAAATGGGACCTCCATGCAGTTCCATTCAATACTTTGAAAGTGTGGAAACATGAGCAAAAAACTGTGACAGTCAATCAACAAACCAGCAGACCTATATAAAGCAGAGCATGTACCGTGATATTGCACTATATATATTGTATATATTGTTTACAGCACAATGTTTACAGCCCCCCCCCCCCCCCCCCCCCGGCCTAATAGTCCAACATACGTGTCATCGCATGAGTAAACAACGAGTACCTGGTTGGTCTTTTAGATCATACGTAGACCGCTTCTAGTTTCATGTATATGCTGACGTATGTGTATACATATGGAACAGACCGACCTCATCAAGGCTTATCTCTGTACACAGCCACCAGCTGTCACGTTGACAAGTTATAAATAGATACTCATGCGCGCCATCTACCGATCATATATGTGACCGGTAGATGGCGCTAGAGGCCAGTCCACCAAGTATCAGGAGTATCCAAATAAAGATTTCCGGAAATACATACCCCTGAGCATCAATGTTCCACTTATGATCTCTGGCTGCCAGATAACATTGATTGTGGTTTTTGTATAGTTTAAAGTTGATTGTGTATCATGAAGAATACAATTTTCGAAGAAACCAGATTTATAGAATTTTAATTCAATGTATTTCCAACAAGCAATATAATTTCTTTATGATTACAGGTGTTGCATATATATATATATATATATATATATATATATATATATATATATATATATATATATATATAATTCATGTGTTTTGAATTAATCATAGATAGATCCTTACATGTAATGGTCGTCATGTGATAACAAAGTAATATTTGTCTGTGGCCAACCAATACTCGCCATATTACAGATAATAATTAATTATACAACCGAGGCGAACTTCATGCATTGAAGCCCCTTCAGAGCGCCATAAGTTGTGCTGCCGATGGAGTTGTTGAGATTCTTCACGGTCCCCCCCCCCCCCCCCCCCCCCCAGGATGAGCCTCTGCAGGTGCCCAACGGCCGTGTTTCCCTCACAAACGAGTGCGCCTTTCAGGGGTCCATCGGTCGTTTGATCCAGCAATGGGGACGATTACGCATCCAGAGCCCGCAGGAGCAGTAGTCACCTGCCAAGGATATAAAATTAGAGAACGCGTGTGATATACTGCCCTGTCACCTGGTCCGAAACCGGAATGGCATTCTGCAGATAAACATATATACTTAGAGTATAAAGCTAGCATTAAAAATGGAGTTCCAGCAAAAACATATTAAAAAAAATTAAGAGCTGTTGATTGCGAGGCCTGTTGGCAAGTATATCTCGCGTTAAATATATATTGTATGATAAGTCATGCAGTCATCATTATAAAATATATAAAAACAAAACAAATTGAAGGAGGCGGAATAGTGGCACCGAAGCTGGCTGGTCGTCTGTATATTACTTTAAACCTTGACATTTACCGTTCAGAAGGCCACGCTGGGCCACATGAGGGTATTACGTAGAACACCTTTCCTTGGCTATTGCAAATTCTGGATCAGTTTTAAAGACGTTCATTCAAACGTAGTGGCTGTTGAAAATCCGACGAAAATACATTGGAATCTGCATAAACGAGAAATATTCCACACCTTCAATACATGTCTGTATAAGCAATTTACAATACTTGAGATAATCATATATAGATTACAAGTGCCCTTTACTTGAATGTTTAATTACGTGGAGCCTTTGATATAGAGCTAAACTTTGGTATGTATGTTGTAATATTCTGTTGCAGCTTTCTTTTCTACTGGACTCGAAGTGGACCCGGACTGATATCTCGGGTCCTTACTTCCTAGTCCGAGTACAAGTCCGAGTCTAGGACCATCCAGTCCAAGTCCGAGTCCTTGAAAGTGGACTCAAGTCCGGACTCTGCTCTTATTTAATAATTATTGAGGACTCCGACGCGGGGTCCTGCATCACAGATTCAAATCAGGAAGATGCATGGTGCAAAGCTCAAAATTCTTCGCTCTTTTGTATGAAGCGTGCTTTCTTGTTTCACATATTTTTTAGGTCGAAAAAAGTGGGAACGTCATATTAATGAGCCATCGTTTAATCCTCCCTTAGAGTATATCCCTAATTTAATTGTTATTTTTGTCATGCTTAAGCAGATGTTTGGTAATTTTTTTTAATCAGCTGCTAGCCAATTTGTTCCGCCTTTGATCATTTATTTTTTTTACAAGTTTAATAATATCTCCAAATTAAATTAACATTATAGGTGTAAGCCTGTAGGTATGGTTCTCCCTTTCGTACGATTGGAAATTTTGGGTGTTTATGTTATTTTTAAATTTAAACATATTCTATTTCGAGTAATACAGAATCTAATATCAACTTCAATTTCAAAGCGTTACACACTGATCAGCTTGTTCAGCAAAATCACGCACAGCTATATAGAGATTAAATTTTCACCAAGTTGTTGCATATAGCCTGCAGCTGTTAGGCCAAAAAAATAAAAGGTATGGTTCTCAGGCACCGCCTGCGTCAATTTTATCTCCCGCATAAAAAAAAATTATTTTGATTATCATCGTTCAAGAAGATTAAATAATAATACAATTTTGATAAGATATCCTTTGTTATGTAATGCTTTTGCCTTTTTAGCAAAACAATTATTTTATTTTCATGCTTTTCCCTGATCATATGACATTTTTATCGAAATATATACAAAACAAGGTCAAATAAAATATCGCCCACCCGCACTAGTTTCTGAACAAAAGTGACTGAGAACCATACCTTTTTTTTATTTTGGCCTTATGCATTGTTTTTCCCCCCAAACAAAACTCCATTTATATAAGACAGTATACCATTACATCAACTCATATATCATATTTTAGGTCAGTTTAGTTAGTTTTAGTTGTCCTATATAGAAACTCAGTTACAGCTATCATTAAATATAACTATCATTTGAAATATCCAGATTTGCAAGTCTTTAATAAAAAAATATACGGGAGGGGGATGTATATGGTTTGCAATAAAGTGATAGTGAAATAGTTAATCTGAATTCGTTAAAATCTAACATATACAAAAATGTTACCGGTAAATTTATAAACACTTAAATAAGCTTACAAAATTATCAATGTAACAAATTATTAATCGTGTCTTTCAACTATGGGTAAATGTGTGCGTGATAATTAGTGCATTTGTGTTGATTTGTATTATTTTCTGATTTAACTACCTGTAGGGCTCAGAGTAATATCCCACGACTACATATATATTGCTTTATGAGTTAGTTATAGAAGGCAGCCGGATTCACCATAATAAAAAAATAATATTAAAATTTAATTAATTATTATTTGAAATTTTACTTGTAACTCAGAGGCAGATCTTTTTATGATAAGTAGTAATCGATTGAGGTTAAACCGGGGTGAGGCCTTGATGCGGTTTATCCGAAGTACATGTATTCATGTAATTACTAGTATATGCATTATATGCACGTGCCTGGCTCAGGGCCTTGGGTGCCTCAATGGGCAAGTTTGCTTCGGCCGAGTTAACATACGGGCCGATATTTCCAGGAAGTTCCGAGATGGTGCTTGGTAAGGGGTAAACCGTGCTTCCAAAGCAAGGTAAATACGTATGTTTTTGCATCTGATTTAATGTTTCGTGTGTCAGTAGGAATCATCTTTTCAGCATTTATCAATCAGACACATTAGATGCATGCAGTATGACACAGATATGTATAGATCTAATGTATGCAATTGCCGATTCTTGAGCCCAGTCCCAAACGTCAACTCAGCACGCGCCGTCACACTCGCAGCCCTGCCCTGTTCTGCACAATGCTGTGTTAAAGCACTAAGCGATGTATAGTGCAACCACGCAGGCCCCAGAGCCTTACCAGAATTAATCAAGTAAGACGTGTTCAGTTGTTCAGATTTTTATTATAATGCAAAATTTCGCAATATGCACCTGTGGGGTTACTTGTGACATTTCTACAGTTGTACTATTTCGGCGTTTATTAAGGCTTGGTTTGTAAACAGTGATGAACGATGAGATAAGACAGAAACGCTCAGGAATGTATATCAGAGAGAGGTTTTCTTTTAGAAGGATCTGCCCACTTCAGGTCTTTGTGTCTTCAAACTGTCTTGCTTCAATTAATTACCTTCAAAATCTGCTGGCATTCTAATACATTTTTGCTTTATTTTCACATTTTTGGTCTGTCATATATAAACGGCACTCGGTAAAACCCGGAACATCCTCGGAAATTCCGAGATATCTCGGAATAAAAGTTAAAGCGATCGTCGGACGACTCAAGAAAGTCGGAAAAAAGAACCAATACCAAAGGAATGAATAATAATCTTCCCATTTCTTTGGGTTCAGTTCTAATCTTCAATTATTAAGGTACAGCGGACGATTTTATAAACATCTTTTCAAAAGGCCCTGGACGACCGCCATGTTTACCCATATTTCGGAAGCATAAGGAGAATTCTCTGAGATTCCAGCCCACGGCAACTTGGCCGGCCCACTTAAAACCACATAAGTGAAAAACTGTTTCTCCATTTCTGTTGACAAATCAATTTGTACCTGTTGCATAACATCGTTTAATTCTTTCACAGCACATTAGTTTCATTATTATTTCATATATTATGTCTATAGATTATGATGTATAACTGTTTTATAAAATGTTCAAGTATATATAATTGAAAAATATATATATATATATATATATATATATATATATATATGAATATTTAAAACATGAACTAATATTCAAAATTGTATCAAATAGCAATATATATATATAATTATATACACTTATATATATATATATATATATATATATATATATATATATATATATATATATATATATACATATATATATTTAATAAATACTAGCGTCATATCGACCCTCTGGCATTACGACCAGATTACTAGCACCTGCGTGTCATTACATCTATGTCTGAGGAACGCATTAATGAAGATGCAAATATTTTCGTCATTTCTGACAAAGCTTCATGGCCAACAGGTAAACTGTCAATCAACATAAACCAGACCAATCGTTAGCATTTTTTGTGTTCTTTCTAATAATACCAAACATGAGCGAGAGAATTTCCGTTTTAAACCAGCCCATTGGTAAACCCGTTGGCGTGTTTGTTGAATTTATGTCCGCATGAACACGTGCATGGCTGGCACGGGTTACAGGACGCAGGCAGCTTGCAAGCGATACAGGAAATGACCCGTGTCCATGGAGACGGTGTTTCAGTTTGGGTTGTGAGCTCACATGTATACTATTGTGTAAATTCATTATTTTTAGCATAATATTGAGATTATGGGCCGATCAAGACCACTGATGCAAGGGCACTGCGATACATTCCTAGATATAACTTGTATCACGACTCGAATAAGCTTACCAGCCCAATTATCTGATTGCCTACTGAGTCGGATTGTCATGGCTAATTATATACGTAATCATATGTTGATATATGTCAGGGTGTGTGTTAATTTATATCCATATATTCTGTATTTGTGTTATTTTTACTATTTCTCTGTTAGAACCAAAATTATAAATGTACTATAGTATTCATTAACTGTTCTCAATGTTACATTGTAAATTGTTCATACATAGACACCAGGCAAAACGTGTATTTTATGATCATTTCGCTTTTCATTTGTAAATATTTCAATAATTGTCACTTGGTAAAACATGTATTTGACATGATGACCATTTCACTTTTCATTATTTAAATATTTCATGTCTTAATTTACACCTTGTGTAACATGTACTTCATTATCGATTTGCTTTTCATATGCAAATATTTCATGCATTCAATGGTTTATTGAATCTCAAATTCATCAACGAGGATTGGAAAACAGGGCACAGCCCTATATTAATTCCTCTCCTCTCATTCATATACATTGTCACCCGGTAACGTACATAATGAATTTCAAGATGATGATTTCACTTTTCATTTGTAAATATAATACATACATTAACACCTGGTATAGGGAGTATATTACATGATCATTTACTTTTCTTTTGTACATAATGCATAAATTGAAACCTGGTATCACTTGTGTTTCATCTTTTTACTTGTCATTTGTAAATATTTCATACATTGATAACTGGTATCTGGTCTATTTCATGAGGCTGAATTTACTTTCAATTATTAAATATTTCATTTGATTATAACGGTTCAGTTGTTAATAAATTATTTTTTTCTGAGGAAGTTGTCTTCTTTGTTCATTAAACTAATATAATAACAAAATGGAATTTTAATAATGCCAGTGGTAAATGTAGACACAGATACTGTTGAAGCCTCCATGTCACGTCCCTTCCTTTAGTTGTGGCCTTCCACAATAATACATAATCTTATTATCAGTAAGAAGAGTATATCTGATAAATCTCAAATTCACTCGCTTTACTGGCGATTTGGTCATATCCTTTTTATCCAGGCCTGTCAGCTGTTTATTCTCTCCCAGAATTGTCCTAAGGTCGCCAGATTTAGGTATGATGCCCCAACAACGTTAACATTGCCTTCGTCCCGGGCCGGTCAGATCTGGCTCGGAAAAACGTTGAATACACATTAATAAGTAGAAGATTAGAACTGAACCCTGATAAAAATATAAAGATTATTATTCAATCTTTAGGTTTAGATATTTTTTTCCCACGGTCATTGGTCCTCAGCCGAGGGAAATTGCTCTAACTTTTATTCTGAGGAATCTCGGAATATCCTCGGAAATTCCGCGGATATTCCCGGTTTTACCGAGTGCCTATATAAACAAAAATTTTAAGTTGTTGGTTAAGAGATTTTAAAGTTTATATGCAAAATTTTGCAGTTTATTTAAAAAATATGATTATCACATTGGATGAGCAGTTCTTATTTAGCATTATAGCATCAACTCTTTGCACATATCTCCATACAATGTTTTTATCATACATTTCTTCCTTCATTCTTCAGAAATTCTTCTTTAGTTTCAATATGAAGAATGTTTGATGATTTACTAAGACTGATTAACAAAAAACAGGGCTTTCAGGAAAGCAAAGATAAGCATCTCTAATACTCGTAATGCCTTCCAGGCACTTGGTTTTGAAGGTCCGAGCATCATTTCTGGTTGTAGGGCTTAGAGGATCAAAGCTGTCATGTGTACCAGTCACTGACCACTTCAAATTAACTTGATCAAACCAGTCGGGTATGCATACACTGCCCTGACAACTGATAACTGATGCTTATATGTCATTAATATAATTAAAAAATAATATAATTTTGAAATGATATACACAAATATAATGATACGATAAGTCAATAATGACTTACAAATTTAAAATACCTTAAAAAATGATTCAGTTAAATTACATTATCCATCAAATTTTTACAAAGGTCCTCTCCCCTTGAGTTGAGATGCTCTTAAAATTCCATTTAAACCCTCCAAAACTTGGAGCCTGTGTGTCTTGGACTCTCACATTTTTGTTCCTGTTGAAAGCCCTGAAAAAAAGTTGAAAAAAAAGGAAAATACTTTTGATAACATATTTCCAAACTTATATATGTGCAAAGTTTGAAAATTTTTTACCTAATGGTGTATGAGGATTATTTCTCTGAAGACTGTATAATCAGCTTAAATTTTAGCATTTTGAATGAATGATGGAAAAATAGGAACACAATTTTTAGTATTTATACCTGACTAACAGAATATTAATATTAATATTATTACTCTTTTCAATAATAAATTCAAGAATGATTAAAAAAACGTATTGGGGAATCAAACAGAATCCCTCAAACACCTTCAGCAATTTACAGCTGCGCTGCTTTTAATGCCAAATGTCAGGTCTGTAGTTTACCTTGGCTTGTACTACCAGTAATTAATGTCAATAAACAGAGCATAGCAATTAAGATCAGCAGTGTTCTAGCTGATAGATCTGTTTCTCCAGGTCACAATATCAGATGTCAGCAATCACAGCTGAGGGGTTGACCAGTGGGCAACTTAAGAATTTTGTGTCCTAAGGACATACATGTTGCTTGTTAAACATCCCAGTGGTCCCATGCAGGTCGCAGAGTCTGTGAAAATGTTAGTTCTTCTTTGGTAGTTTCCATGTTTACCAAAAAAATTTAACACTTGTCTGCACCCCTAAATAATAGTCACAGTTGAGAGACTTGTACCTGATATTATTTTTACCCTGACCTTATTTTCAAGGTTGTTATCAGAGGGAGGCTTGTGATCTCCAGAAGATTGAATACCTCCAGTAAAATCTTTGTTTTGTGGAACTGGCTTTTCCCCAAGTTTATCACATTTCCAACTTTCTGAACTTTCCAGGTACCAGGTATTTACCACATTGGAAAAAAAATCTTACAATCCTGATAATTGTTCTAGATCTAGAATATAGACACAGAGAACTGGTAGTATATGTATATTTTTGATGATATTGTACATTGTATGACAGGAAGCCAAACATGGCAGAAGACAGTGATGTCAGCCCGCCAGATTCAGACGGCTCCTGTAAACCTCCTCCTAAAAAGGCGAAAAGTCGTTACCGGGTATGGCAGAAAGTTACAAGATTAACAAAGCGAAGTTGTGGGTCAAAAGATGATTCGTTTGAATATGAAGACATTGATCCACTTTCCCCCATTAAGTTTGACTTGAGTGGAGTATCCGGAGCCAGTGCCGTGAGAATGGGTGAAAGTAGTTCATTTAGTGACGGAGAAGTCGGTGAACTTCCAGAGAGCAGCTTCAGAAAGCGCTCGCATTTTTATCCAAACTGTGAAAAAGATGAACAAAACTGTCTGAAGCCTAGTCTTGCAAGAGCTGTGCTTCTACAGCTAAATGCTTCCTCTCCATACAGTAAAGTTAGACCTAAACATGCCATTTATCCAAGGAAAAAACCTCACGTTTCAGTATTCAACATCCCCAAGGGTACAAAATATACACGTCATATTCATGGTGTTACTGAAGACGACAGTTCAACAGACCACATCAGTGACTGCGGTTACAAGGATGATTATGATGGTGCTGTTATATTACCCAACGTGGCAATGAAATGGGGCTCTGCAATGAGTTTAGACACAGCCTTAGCTAAGCACGACGTATACTGTGTTACGGGAGATGTGTATATGCCGAGATGCGTCAAGTCAGAAAAACCCAAACAGCCAAAACTGAAACGTGCCAAATGTCAGCCTAAGAGTCACAGCCTTCCAGCAAGATACCGGGCTGCTGGCAGACACCGCATCAGTCGCTCCCATCTGGCGGGAAGTTCACGGTTGATGCAGGGAAAGATTACGACCCCCAACATCTGTCACTGTCAACAGGAACAAAACCAATGTGAGAATGAGAATAATAATGTGGACAACCATCCTGGCCAGGTTCAACCAGGGGTGTCACCAACAGAGTTCAAACAGAAAAAACAGGTAAATACAAATGTATGTTTATGATAAATTTTGGCGTTAAAGTCTTGAGGGATGTAACAATGCATTGAAGAATTGATGCATTGAATTGCAAGCCCTAAATTAAATTGAAATCAGTTATGAACCTCTAAATAGATTCATTTCAATTTTTTTTTTTTTTTGCATGTACCATACCCAAGTCCTCTGTGAGCTCTCAAATTACTGAGCAGTTTGTGATGTCAAAGCTCTTTTTCATATATGACATCTAAATCTACTTTAAATGTTCCCTGGTAGACCAGTCCACTCGCATAGAAACATACATGGCAGCAACAAACGGAGGGAGAGCTACATTTTCCTTCTATTTGCTGAAATTTACTTACATCCATTTTGGTAAACTCGCTTTCATTTTGCAAAATGTCTGAAATATACTACTGGAGTAAGAATGTAATCAAGAATTGAATAAAAGGTAAAGAATCAATAACTGCAAGTTTGCATCGATTCTAAGGGCCATCAGAAGTCACAGGCCTAACAGTCATGAATGCCTTTATACACGCCAGTCATATGTCCATCTGTTAACTTTTAGGGTCGCCGATATAACTTACTGGGGCTTAGATGGATTTTCACAAAACTCACCATAACTAATTACTGGGAGATTATTTCTCCCCAGTTTGATTATGGGCAACATCCATGCATATTTAATAAGGTCACGGGTCACTAGGCACTTGTGGTTTCATTGTGATAACTTATGAAGAATATGAAGGATTTTGATAAAACTCATAAGAAATGTTAATCAATAAAATATTTCGCCTAAGTTCGATTTCCAGCAAAATCCATGCATATTTAATGAGGTCAGAGGTCACCACATTTTTAGGCACTTTGGTGAATTACCAAAAATCCTTTGGATTTTCATGAAACTCACTATACATATTTACCAATAGGGTTTCTCACCTGAATAACTTTTCATCAAAATTCACACATATTTAATGAGGTCAGAGGTCACCAGATACACAACAGGCGTATTATGCACATTCGCGGTGCTCTTGTTACTAGGTATTATTTAAGCCGTAGTCATATATTCACCAATCATATATGGTAAGTCATGGTGCTGGATATTGAGGCCATCCTTAGGGGGTCCTTGGTAAGTTTTGCTGCAAACTTTACCAGGTTATGATGATTTGTGAAAATCCAGAGGATGTTAAGGTTGTTTTTCAAAAGTTTAAAATATCTGTAGATCACCATCTATAACAATATGATTAATGGGGTATTATCAACAGTACTATGAATGTCTGACTTGCACTATACAGAAAAAAATGGTAATAATGTAACATGTTCTTTCAATATGCAACACGGTTTCATAGCTTTAGCATTTTTTGTACAGAAAAAATATATAAAGTGCCAAGTTCTCTGTCCTTATTTACTCAAAAGATACAGCACTTGTATAGTTTTGGTTTTCAACACAGATTTTATATTCTATCTGCTCTTATTGTTATGGATATAAATTAAAGGAGTTTATAGTGTTTACCAAAGCCAAATTGGGAAGAATATTTTTAAAATATATCAATTCTTACAACATGATCAGCTTTGAAACTTTGTATTATGAAACTTTCTTTACTTTCAGTTGATGCAGGAATGGTTTTGTCAGTTCAGTGATGAGCAAAAGAACTTATTACTCAAAGACCTGCTGGTCAGTACCTTTATGTTTACTCAAATAAAATATCCACAGAATCATTTAAGGAGGTAAAGTTTCTCTCTATCAGGGAAATTAGGTGGCTCTCTGGCATTGTTTTCCCTACAGTTTGATCACTTAATCTTGAAGAATTATCTTTCTGAGACACATGTAAAGATTTGTCTTACCAAGTTTACATAGAAAAAGTACTCTGCTGTATCTGTGATTACCAATATATATCAAATGGCCCACAAACATTATCTACAATACTTCTTTGCATTTTTGCTAAGAATTTGCATTGAACATTAATTTATATGGGCAAAGACCTGACCAAAATTTCATAAGCCTGACCTAGTATTGTAAGATCACTAGTTCACCCATTTTCACTTAGATTCTGACTAGGTGCTTTCTGAGATAGCAGTGGTTTAATTTGACTGTGCTGTTTAAGGTTTTTGACCCAACCACCTTATGCTCTGCCCCTTTTTCTTAATTATGCTAATGAGCCCCAGAAAAGCTCCTACACAGAAGGCATTCCATGTCAATGGTTGTGAGACAGTAGTAACGTCACAAAGACGTATCAAAGGTTGGTCATGTATGACATCATCAGCTGGAATTGCTTGTTTATATTTGTTTTTCAGTGATGAATATATCGCAATCATTGTAAAGTGTTTTGCAATATTTTAGATTATTTGTCTCATACGAATTCAGTGTAAGGTAAGACACTATTATTCCACTATTATGGTGGAATAGCTCCTGCAACCTTTGGCCTAGACCTTTTTAGACTGTCTCCTTTGTATAAAATTTATCCCACAAAAAATTGTTGACAGGGATACTGGTACAGACAACGTGTGTTTTATTTGGGAGAGTCACCCAAATTATGCAAAATTAGCAACTGTTAGGTGATTTACCATTTACATTGCCAACAGTAACTTGATTGGTTGCTTGAAACAGCTTTGTTCATGTTTATTCATTGAATGAATATGTGATTAAGGTCATGGTTAGGTCACTTGTACACAATTCTTCAACAGGAGCTGTGTGACCTGCCCCAGCATCACCTGTTGTCTCTGGAGATTGGTGATCGACCTCATGAAGGCTGCCCGCCCAATTGCCAGGACATTCTGACGTGGTTGCCGAGAACCATCACCCTCTACATCCTGTCCATGCTTGACCCAGGTTGGTATTATATAGCTAGGAAATTAAAGAACTAAAGCATTTGGTCATCCGTAAATAATATATTTACAAGAACTGAAATAAATCCATGGACAATCCTAGTGTCAACAGCTGATCATTTATTTCCATATTATTAACAGTGGCTGGACAGATTGGTGATTCTCATTTTACTTTTTACTACTTGTCCTTATAGATTTGCAAGTTTGTTGTCACATTTTCAATATCTACATTCACTTTGTTTTTTTTGTCAGCAGAGTAGAGGTCTAATTCTCCTTCGTTTTAACTGCAGCTTTGTTTAGCAAGTTTTTGCATGGTTCACCACCAGGACTGGCACATTTCTAAGAATATCATCAGACTATTGAGAGTGTGGAATCATATCATACATAAGGCTCAAGTTTTGATAAACTTTTATAATATATCAGAATTTACGTTATCAATATTCATTGAAATGAAGATGTAGTCCAGTTTAGGAGCAGCATTGAGGGTGCCAAATGAGGCATGTCAGTACATTTTTAACTGTCCATGAATCAGCATTGTGTTTTAGCATATGAATAGAAACTGTACAGTTGAAATAAATTCATTAAACAGCAAGAATACTCGAAGATCTTGCTTGAGACATTTAAATTAGAAACTGATAATTGGTAAACATACAATATCATAATGTTTGCAGATTCTTGCTTAGTATATTTGTAAGATAACCCTTTGCCATATTGAAATATTTGCATTTGTTATGAAAAGAACTGGCTGTTATACATAAAAATTCATGAATGCAAATATTATTACTTGATGGAACAAATTTAAATAGCGGGTGGGGGGGGAGAGATAGGTACATTTGAAAACATCCAAAGTAAACTTCATTATGCTTGTTTAATATCCCTTTATTTATGAATTTTCTATGCACAACAATTATCAGTCCAATGCATTTATCCTCATAATACCAGAAATAAGTGTTAAGACCTCTAGATTGTACAGTTTAGTATAACAAATTTATATTTAAATTTATATATTAGATTTAGTTAATAGTCAAATGATATAATTGTTATTTGCAACCAGGCTTAGCAGTAGGGGTTGTGTACTTGAGATAACACTTTTATCTGGACAAACAAGTATGCAACTTTGATGTGGTCAGACAAGTGCGCCGACCAGCTGACCATCATGAGTTAATTAATTAGGTCTCAGGCACCTGTGATCACACTCACCAGTTCAAAGTTTGCCTGGCCCTATGTTTACACATGACATGCTTGGGAAATGATCACTGGTCAGCGGTTTTGACAGAGACCGCTTTGATCTTGAGTTAGTGCAGCCTGAAACTGTGTGTCAAGAAGACAAAGAAACTACATTACACTACACTACAGCATTAGACACTATACTAAGCCCTGTGCATGCATCCCACCACTTACCAAAATACATCATTGTAGATACTTCACCCTTTCTGCTTGTAGTGAGCCTGTGCCATGCATCGGCTGTGTGTACTTCCTGGAATGAGTTAGCGACTGAGCCGTGTCTGTGGCGAGAGCTGTGTGTCCTTCCAAAATGGAGGCTGTCACAGCTGGGAGAGGAAAAGCAGCTGATTCAGCACCTTCAGGCAGATGGATCTGTCAGGGTAAGTGTTGTGTCCAAGGAGAAGTTCCCACAGGACTTAGAATTTAAACCCCAAAGTTTAATTTGCTATGTGGCACAAAAATTGTCAGGAATTTTCCTGCTGACTTGTTAACATTGACAGCAAGGTCATTTCAGATCACTAGTGTCCACACCAGTTTAACTGATATCATAATAGTTTATTTTACTGAGTATGGTACATTACTGTGGGAAATCTTTTATATTTACATAATAGTGATGGGCTGATTGGGTGATGCGAACAATCTAATGATCGATCTTGCAGTGCCATAATCAATTACAAACTTTTGCACTTAACTTTGGCTTTGTGATGTGGAAATGTGTTCTTTTATATACATTATGCAAGCAAACTTGAGCAAGGTCTGCATTTACTAAAAAATGTTACTATATAGACATGTACAATATAGAATTATGACATTATTAGCCTGCATGTAGACCTACTTGTCGGTGGAGATGAGGGACTGGTCTATATATGGTCCAAAAGTTCATACTTCTAAACAACCAAGTATTTCTGACCGTTGGTCAGTAGAGGTCAACCAATTTTTACTGATGATCGATCATGAAATTGTCAGATGGATACTATTTTACTATTTTGTTATGAATATATGTTAATTGCAAAACCAGGAGTAAGATGTGATGATTGCACCAAGATTGTGGCATAAATTACCATATTTAGAAAGTGAGAAAATTTTTAATTCATGAATGATTTAGGAAATGTTATTAATTTCAGTGGAAGCAAGTGTTTGCAGAGCGTTATCATTTACGCACAAATTGGTTAAAGGGGCGATGCCATGTCAGGACATTTGAAGGACATACACAAGGTTGGTCTGAATGTTAATAATTGGGTTACAGGTAAAGAGGTACACAGTAACAATGACAAGACTTAATATACCTGTGAAAGAGTGTACCAGTATTGACATACTGATTTTAGTTCTCAGTTTACTATAAACATATACAAGATCTTTGCCATAGTCTTTTAAAAGGAAGGACTGATATTGCCATTGTCTGAGTTTCAATTGTTTTTCAAAGAAATTTAACAGATTATTGAATGTTCAATGGTTAAAAGGTCATTTTATGTAAATTAATTTTGGGTTTGACACCTAGTATAGTATTAGCGGACCATGTACCAGGAAGTTGCTGTACATGAGCTTCGATATTTGTATTTTTACTATAACTTGCCAGAATTTGATGGATTTTCATGAAACTCCTGCTTGTCACCTCTGTAGTATTTTTTACAAGTTCGATGCATGTATGCATAATGAGGCCAGGGGTCAAGGAACTTCCTTATGATGTCACTGTGATAAATCAACAGAAATGTAATGCAGTTTGATGGGTTCAAATTGTGCATTTTTGCAATGCCCATGTTTTGCATGACATTGCTCACAGAAACAAACATTGACAAATCATTTGATGAACTACAGTGAAACTCAAAATAGAAAGCTTCTACAAAACTGATATTCCCATGTAAATCTGTCATGATAATTTCTGGTACTGGTATTGTACCTATATATAATACAACTTTATATTTTCAACTTTGCAGGGGTCTCCTGTGTCCAGTTTGATGAAACTAGAATCGTTAGTGGGTCTTCCGACAAGACTATTAAAGTAAGTTATCATTGACATAGGTGGATAATATGTACTACTCTGTCCATCATTCACACTGGTAATGCATGTATAAATCTGGTATGTATAATTCATTAATATACAAACTGTTGAGCATCATTTAATAGGAAAGCTCAGGGGACAAGGTTTTGTTAGGATAAATGATCACTAGGATATGCGTTTCCTATGATTGCCAATGCCCCCAAGCACCAGACTTTATCAGAGACTGCCAGGTGCAAATTAATGAAACTATTCCAAAATAAATGTTGGCAACACTGGTTTGTTAATGTTTTCAGCATCAATTAAAGCAATTCAGTATTATAAAAAAAATGAAAACAAAATTTTATTTGGCATGTTATGTTGACTGAATAACAGGGCCAGGAATACCATGTGACAGGCATTGATTAGAAATATGTGCCTGAAACATAATAAAATATATTGTAACCTTTGAGATGCCACCCAGCACTGTCACTTCTTCATGAGGCACCTGGAGGGCTGTAAAGTGTAAAACTGACCTGTTCAGATAAGCACTCTCTCTGCTGGGGTTCCTCGAGTTTTCATCATTTACATCATTCAACAGTTTATAAGAGCATTTTATAATTATCATAAAAGAACTTTTGTGTCCACCTAAGTGGAAGGTACCACTGATTGCTATTCTAATTATGTGTGATATTTAAGAAAATAAAGTATAAAGGAAAGAAATTTCTTTACAGTGAGCCTGCAGCTCACTCAAAATTAAGTGAGTGTAATGTAAAAAAAGTGTACCTGGTAGATTATTGAATGAGATAGTAATTATGCAGTTTTATGGATAACACTGGTCACATAAAGTCATATATATATTAAAACTTCCAAATTTAGGTCTGGAACATTCGCACAAATACTCCCTGGCTAGTCCAGACCCTGGTGGGTCATTCTGGAACAGTTCGCTGTCTTCATCTTGACGGTAACCGTCTGGTCAGTGGCTCCACAGACAGAACTATAAAGGTAGGTTATAGCTGTCTCTCATGTCAGAGTGAAGTAACTTCTACCTACACAAAGGTAGATTATAGCCATTGATTAAGATAATTGACTTCAGGGTCCAGTTGCAGTAACATTATATTGGACTTAAGCCCAGTAGCAGGCCTAAATACCATTTTGACATCTTAATAGTAACCATAGTGACATACAGATGTCCCTTATCTTAAGTCATCTACATGACTAAGTCACCTTCTTGCAACACACATGGCACACCTGTAGGTAAAAAATGCAACATTCGCAATGTTGATCTGATCTCACCAGTTCTGGCACAGAGCTAAGAATTGGACCAATGAGAGCAGGTGTTTCAGAGAAATAAGGCCACTAAGAGCGAGTGTTGTATGTTTAAAATGTGGAGATGATGCACAATGTGATCACATGCTCTCATTGGTCTGATTACAATTCTTTGCTCTGTGCCCATCCTGGTGTTCAGACCCAGAGAACCTTTGCTGCTCAAAGCAGTGGTTAAATACAAAAGGAGACCTGGGAAAAGTGCAGTGTAAAACCGCTGCTAAGGAGTATACTACCAAAGTAAAATCCATTTTCATAAACAGTTGTTGAAAATATGTTAACAGCTTCATACATGTCTTTTAAAGTTATTAATATTGGCTGTGTTGAACAGTTTCTTCCACTTTGTACTGAAAGTTTTAGATAAGTGTTTGTTTTGTTATGTGTTATGATCTGTAGTAAGCATTGTTGTAATAAAATATATTTGTTCTATGGTTTCTTGTATTACTGCTCTGATGCTGTGTCTCAGGTGATCATAGTGTTGTCTGTTTTCTGCTGTAGGTTTGGGATCTGTCTACTCATCATGACTGGACCAGTATTGCCTGCAAGGTCACCATGGTGGGTCACACAGACACAGTTCGATGCCTTCAGGTACATAATCCTGAATGTCAGTAACCCATTGTTTGACTGACTGTTGTTGTGATCACATGAATTCTAATGACATTTTGTACATCAAGATACAGTTGTTGACCCAGTTGTGGCTCTGTGGACTGAGAGCTTACAGCACTTGTGCTGAGTACTTCTGACGCTATATATTTGGTGCCTGTCCGCTATATATTTGGTGCCTGTCCGTGTGACTTGGTTACACTCACGATTGTTTCAGCATGCCAGCTGCATGTATTATATTTCAGCTTATGCGCGAGGAGGTCAGCAGTGATGATGTATTACATACGCACCACTGGCTGAAACAATCACACAGGCTCACTAGGACAGTTGGCCAAGACACAAGGACTAAAGTACTCAGAACAGTGCTGCTCAAACTGTTGTATGTGCTCTGTCTGCAAGATAAATAAAGGCAGAAGGCTCTGGCTCTGTACATACTACAGAGTCACAACTGGCTCTAATTAAGATGCAAACACTCCAATCTCTGGTTTTAGTTCACTATTTCATTTATTCATACAAGGCTTCATTTCAAGGGCAATGTAATGTCAATATTCTATCTTATAGTGCATATGAGAGTTTTCTTTTCATTTAGTTCAGAACTAGACATCTGAATAAAGAGAACTTTTAATGTTATTCAGAAATCACATATTCAATTGATCACACAGTTCACACTCTTATAATACTCTTGCTGATGCTTAAATATTTTATTCTATTTAAAAAGGTGTAATGCCAATGATCTTTACCCCTTACTCTTCATTAGTTACACAAATTACACAATGAACAGATCAAACATTAATACATGTGTACATAAATCCACATGTACAGTTCTAGCTGCAGACTTCTCTTGAAAACCTGTCATTCCTTTGCTCAAATCAGATGTAGCAAAGTGAATTAAAGTTTCACAATTGTATTCTTACTTTTCATGATTTTACTCATATCCATATGAGTAATAAAATGTTACATACAGCTGTATTATATTAATCTTGTACTGATTGAATCAGGTGAAGGGAGACAAGGTGATCAGTGGATCATATGACAAATCTCTCAAACTGTGGGACATAAAGAGTGGCCAGTGTAAGAAAACATTAAGGTAGGTAATATATGATATATATTATAAATATTATTAGAAATCTGCATTTTAATGAATGCAAGCCTCTGCCATTCATTTATCTTGCCCACTTCCCAGGTTCCTTTGTGCATAAGTGACTGGATCTAGATCATGTGGTTGATCACTGCAGTAATTTAATCAGTTCTTCAGTGGTCCATTCCTACAATGCCCTGAAAATTTCATGAGATTCCGTTCATGATTGCAAGAGTTATAATGTGAACAAACAAACACACACACAAACAGGAATGAACGCATACCCTCCTTGCAGAAGTAATAATTAATTGCCAAGAGATTTGATTTATATATAAATTGGTTGAAATGATGTCAGGACCTTTGAAGGATATGCACAAGGTGAAAGTTAGGATTTGCAAGGAATATAAAAAGATTACCGAAAACCTTGTTGACATCTTGATTCTCATCATTTAAAAGGTACGATAGCTTGGACCATGGTTTGTGTTCACTTAAAATTACCAAGTGGTTGAGAATGCAGCACCTTTTAAAGTAGCCATGTCTGAATGTTAACTTTGGCTTTTTACAACTGTCAATGTAGTTGTTTATAAATTGGTTACGATAGTTGATTTATGTATTTTGTGATGAAAGGAGAAAATATTACGATTGGAAAATGAAGTCCTTGTCTTTGGGTAAAATTAACTGTGGTGGTTAAAACACATAGAAATGTGGAGATGTGGAAGATATCTCACTTATAGTCAGAGATTCAGGTTTCACAACTTATGGTGAACAGACCTAATGGTCAAATTGTTATCATTTTTTGGTGATGGTTACATTGCACTTGGCTTATTAAGACGACGGTTCATTGATAAATGAACTGTGTGATTGTTAAAAACATGACTACATATTTCATTATATATGCTTCGTGTCTGTAAAACACACGATTGATGTTTGAGTTTTGATTTATTCCTGTAGGGGTCATGATGCTGCTGTTCTTTGTGTACAGTTTGATGACACAAAAATAATATCAGGGTCAGCGGACAAGACCATCAAGGTAACGATTTACTGATTATTATACGCTCATCTCATTACAGGAGTATAATGGTAGTCTGTCTATCTGTCCGTTAACTTTTAGTGTCACTGCGATAAATTACCAGGGCTTGGATGGATTTTCCCGAAACTCACCATAAGTACTTACCAGCAGATTATCTTGCCCGAGTTTGATCATGGGTTACATCCACACATATTTAACAGGGTCACTGGTAACTCGGCTACCTTGTGGTGTCACCGCGATAACTTACGAAGAATATGAAGGATTTTGATAAAACTCTTCAGAAATGTTAATTTATAAAATTTCTGGCCTAAGTTCGCATTCCAGGAAAATCCATGCATATTTAATGAGGTCAGAGGTGACCACACTTTGGAGGAATCTTGGTGACTTTCCAAAAATCCTATAGATTTTCATGAAACCCATTATACATATTTATCAATAGTTTCTCACCTGAATTACATTCTCATCAAATTCAAAAATATATAATGAGGCCAGATGTCACCAGGTACACAATGGACCTAATATGCATGTATGTGGTGCTCTTGTTTTATTTTTGACTCTTTACATTGGGCAATGTTTTTAACTCTGATTTTTGTTCTTCAGATGATATCTTGACATTCATAAACTCATGGAGTTTTCCTTTAAGGTTGTAATGTTTGTAACATCATGGATTGCTCCTTTTAAGTATCTTTGTTTGTAATTTCATGAATATCAAGTTTAAGAAAACATGTAGTTGTTTTCTTTTAAGTTTGAATGTTTGCAATGTGATGGAGTTCTACATGTATTGATAATCTCATGAATATTTTGTTTTTAATTTTGTTGTTATGTCAAGGATGTTTTCTTTTAGATTGTGGTGTTTGTAAAATCATAGAAGTATTATTATTTTCTTGGCATATGTGATCTTATAGATGCTTCATTTTCCATCCAGGCTTGATGTTTGTAATCTCATGGATCTTTTCTTTTAGGTCTTGATATTTGTAATCTCACTGATTTTGCAGTTTAGACCTTTTAGGTCTTGATATCATGAATGCTTATATGTTATATATTTTAGACTTTGTTATGTGTAATCTTATAGCCACTTCATTTCACTTCAGGTTTGGATGTTTGCTGGCCAGTGTGTGATGACACTACATGGGCATCATGGTGCTGTAACTTGTTTACAGTTTGATGATACAAGAATTATAAGTGGTTCTTTGGACTGTAATCTCAAGTTCTGGGATCTGCATAAAGGCACTTGCATTAACACTATAGACTGGAAGGCCTCTGAGGGCCATACAGGGGTTGTGAGGTGGGTGTAAACATGGTATAAATGATCCACCATGAAGTACATTACTTCTACTTGGTGTAATGTATTATGCCATATTGTATCTGGTACTGTTTATGTTTTATCAGGCCCTGTGAATTGTTTTTTTTTGTTGGTAGTTTAACACTCAGACAACACAACCTGGTCCATTAAGTTGGACTAGAGAATTTTGCAGTGATGGATTACAGCACAAAGCTTTATTTATTTATTTAACCTCATGTATAGTGCATTCTTTTCATCCAGTCTTCAATGTTTCCTCCTGAGACCTGCTACTCTGACTATATAAGTTAACATGTGTTACTTACCAATATAATATTAACCGGCTTTTTCCTTAATGCTTTAAAAATTACCTGAGGGTATCACTACAGTCTGAGGCCCAAAGTGCCAAGGGACTATACAACTGCCAAAAGACCTATATGAAGGCAATACCCAACAAGCAGGTTTATTTATAATAAATTTATTAAAAAGGCAATGCTTGACATCAACAGCTGAGACCATGTACTGTCACTATTTTCACGAAGTATTCAAGTGAAACAGTTCAACAGTGCACATGCATTGGCACCTTCGCACATACAGGGTCCGAATTTGGTGTCAGATTCATTCTGGGGCCATGCATCAAACAGCATATTAACATCACATGCCCCATAATTCTTGTTGATTTCTCTCCTGGGGGTTGAGTAACTGAGCGCAGACATTCGGTGCATTGTGTCACTCAGTGCTGCAGGCTTGGGTCAAGTACATGTACTTGGTACTGTACTTAAGTACAAATATCTGAGTACTTGCCCTGTACTTATACTTGGCACTTTGGTGTGTTTTTCTTTATCTGAATGAATTTAATGATAAAAGTACTTGTACTTAATTACAGACACTTGTACTTGTACTTAAGTACACCATCAAATTTCTGTACTTGTACTTGTACATGTGAGAAGCTGAAGTACTTGTACTGAGTACAGACCCTCTGTACTTGACCCAAGCCTGCAGTGCTGAGATCACATGAATACAATATCATAGTATGTGGAATAAGCTGTATTTTTACCAAAGCAGTGACAAATGAACCGTGAAAGACGTGTTGTATTGTGTATGCTGGAGGCTCTGTGTCCAGTTGATAATATTTTTTACTGGTCAATGAAGATGAATATCTTACTTGCTGCTAACTAAAAATACTGATGAAAACATACAATCCTTAACAGGAGCATTGAGAAAAATTTAATACTTGTAAATCATCAGAATACTGAATATATTACTAAATACTGAACATGTTTGGACTCAATAGGTTTTATACTGGATATTTGAAAATGTATTATATAAACAGCATTAGTAAATAAAGTGTGTTTGCTGTACATTGCAGGTGCCTGCAGGCAGACAGATGGAAGGTTGTGAGTGCATCAGATGACAGAACATTAAAGGTATAAATTTCCTTTAAAATAAATCACAATAAAAAAATCACAATATTCTGGATTCAGATGCAATTTGATATATATTTACAACAAATATTTCAGTTCTTGTCCAAGACAACAAATAAATATGGGGATGACCTTGAAGTTAAACTTGTCTTACCGTATTTGTTCGTGTACAGGACAACAAATTTTATCATAAAAATATTTTGCAAAGAAGGGGGGCCGTCTTATACAAGGGTACAAGTTTTTCAGCGTCCTCAGGGCCGCCAAGGATAATTTACGGCAATCAGCATTATTACCTCAGTCGAACTGGACGGCGTGAATATCAGTGATCATGTCTGTATGGTGGTAATGTACACAGTGCTTTGTTTTTGTTTAAATTTATCGTTTATACATCAGATTTACATGCGCACATAGTTAAATAATTGATAAGTAAAGGTTTGCCCTTGCCGCATAGACATAGGAATTCTAACGGAATCAGTGTATGAAAGCCCTTCTGACAGAAGAGCCAGTGATTTCCCGCGATTGCTGACGAAATTGCGGAACTGACAGACCGAAACAGAATTCCCAATCCTGAAAATATATAAGTTTTAAAGTATATTTTGCCAAAAATATCTTGGCAATTCACTTTAAACAGGTACGCAGTGATATAATTGTCGATGCCGCTATCAGCTTGCGGGGCTTACCCATGTACTCAAGGTACGAGAGTACAGCGCTCGCGCAAGGGATGCTGGGAACTTGCTAATGCCATCCAGTAGCATGTAATATGCATATAAATACAAGGATGATTTTTTTTCATATGGTGCTGTATTTACCGCGTAAAATGTTCACGAATCCAGTGAATGCGGACGCTGTCAGCTGGCTTGCACACTGACATACACGGAGACTCGCACATGGCATTTCGATTACAAGACAACCAGAAGCGTGTTATAATTATAAATATGAAGCGGCCTTTCCTCAGGTGACACGAAATTCAATGTTTCTCAAGCTTGTATTATTGGACTACGTCAAGAAATGAATGTAATAAAGTTGTAGAAAGGGACCGACTTTCCGCGGGATATAAATATGCTGAATTTACTCACAATTTTGTAACGAAACCCCGGATTTTGTGTGTATATCCTCTAGGGAAATGATCTATTAAATAGTAACTGAATGGAAACCCTGGTTTCTACAAGGTAACATTGAACTTACACACAGTTAAATGTCGTAAAATAACGTAGTTCACGAAAGTCCTACAGGAGCATTACCTATTTACGTTTTTCCTTCCTCACTGGTACAACAGAATAAATTCGAACGTGACCGACGTCGTTTACGCAACGTAATATATTTTGTGGGAAAATTTCGTGACTGTGACATGGTTGTGGACAGGCCAGGAAAATGTAATTTTCGATTGTTTAAGCTCAACACAGAATAATAAATTAGGAAGTCTAGTTAAGTAGAGCATCATGGAAGCCTTGGTTTCGTGCGCTGTCACTTGTCTACCTTAAGCCACTTGTGGATGTGGACGCTGATATGCAGTGGGTGTTTGGGGTGATCTCCCTCAAATTATGCAGAGGACTGATATTTCTTTAATGATATAAATTTATCTTTTTTAAAGAGGAAGGTGTCAATGCCCTGTGATGCACATTCTCTTGACATATTAATTCTTAGTGGGTGCCATCTCCTTGATAATAATTTATTACCCAAATTTGGGCCCTAAAATTGACCCTTTGATGTCTCTTATGATATTAATTTGAATTGTTGCATAATACTCATTCTTTGAGTTGTTTAATTAATTCCGTTTTGGTCTGCTCCATACCTTTTTATATTACTTTCCTGTTTTACTTGTAGCATCATGAAAAAATATACCACTAACCATTTTAAGAATAAAAAATTATAAAATCCCAATTCAATCATCAGTTTTGAAGTGATCATTATGCTAACAAATTGATCCTCAGTAGCTGGCAGCTCCAACTTAAGATGCTGAAAAATAATTTGAACCAAAATATGAGGCTCAACATTAGGGGGTCGTCTTATACACAGGGTCGTGTTATACACGCATAAATACGGTAACTTCAGAACTCGGTACCACAGTTTATCGACATTTCTGAGGAAATGAAATGAAGCCCCTGCCCATGACATGAAACCTGACTCCCTTGAACCCCATGTTGAATTCATATGAATGATCGAACTTGGAATGATAAAACTTGAAAATGGTGAACTGTATCATGACTTGATGAGACTTCACCACAGCATTTTTAGCTTGATATCTTCCGTAAAATACTGAATTGATATCAATGAAGCTCAGGTGAGCCACAGTAAAAGAGGAAGTTCCATAATATCAGTAGTATCCCTCATAGCAAATAATATGTATATATATTGTATAATATGAACATATTGATTAATATATATTGTTTCGAGTATGATTTTGGAATATCACCCATCTTACAGTATGCTTTTTATGTGATTAGGTCCTTTTAAGCCTTTTTATGCAGCATAATTTTACATTGTAATTATTCTTTTTTTTCTGTTATAAGGTTTGGAGTCTCAATACAGGGCAAAGGTTAGCCACCTTAAGAAACCACACAGATGGCGTCACATGTCTTCAGTTCAATGACAACATCATCGTGTCTGGTTCCTATGACAAGACGGTCAAGCTCTGGGACTTCAGTAGCTGCTGATCACATTTTCCCACTTTGTGCACTCCATTATCTTTAAAAATTATCCACGTTAGTACTTGTTAACATACTCCACATGAGGTATTATTGTATTTAATCTTGCTGAGTGTCCTGTCTGTGGTGTTTTTTCCCTATGTCATAGCAGCTGCTGCCACCTGGCGGTTGAAGTGTGTACTGTGATCCAGTGTGACACAGAATTTGTGACCTTGTCTTATTTATTCTAGACCAAGGATTTGTGAATTAATAATTTCAATTAGATGTTTGTCATTGTCATGTAAAAGTGTGATTTGTCTGTTGCATGTTTGATATTTTCCTTAAAAAAAAAAACAGATCTGTTTCAAACATAGCACAAATGATTATTGAGACAGAATCAAAATAAGAAATTCAGATACAAAAATAGATTGATCTGATAAAATTACTAATTAAGTTACCATTTAAGCTGATATCATCTGACATCTGTGCACAGCAGAGAACACAAGGGTTAGAGTTGTTATAATCATCAAAATAAATTTGAATACAACACTGAGTGTTCATTTCTAATGCCAAAATATTTGTTTTATGTGGCCAGAGTGTACAAGCTAATCCTTAAAACATCATCTGTAAGGGTACAGTCCCATTGTATTCATTCTAATCCATTCTGGCATTATTATCTCATTATTAAGACAATGCCAACATTTATGACAGTGGGACTTTCACACAATAAGGCAATGAGTGTGGCTTTAACAAAATTATAATGATGGTTGATGTTTGTATAAGAGTAGACTGTCATCAGCACTTTGTAATGGGTAGATTTTCCAAATCTGGTTTAAACACCACACATTGACAAGGGATCCTTTGAGGCAGCTTTATTATTAACAGATGTTCTGTCATTGAAAACCAATGAGAATGACCAGATGTAATGCCACATTCTCATTGGCTGGATTGTTCTTGGCCTAGAGCCAGTGCTCTGGCTTCCATATATGGTAAGGCAAAGGCTTCTTTTGCAGGCAGTGGTTTAATGGAATGAGTTGGAATAAATCGTAAGTGACCACTGCAAAAAGGACTATAATAATAGAGAATAGTACAGGATAATGAGAGTTCTTACTTCAGCAATCAAAAAGTGGTTAAATTTGTAACAAACAGGAACTATTTTGGATTATAAAGTAAGGATTGAAGTGTGCATAAAGAGACAATGCCATCTTAGTGACTCTGTTAATATCATTTTTGTCATGCAAATATCATTGCAGTTCATTCATTAGATGTGAACTATTTTTATACCAGTATTGTGTATCTTGGCCCTAAATGTTAATTTATGCGAGAGAGGACAGTTTATTGCATGGGCATTATGCAAATTTGTAAGAATGACATAAACAATTTATAATTTATTCTGCATATCATTTTTGTAGTTTTTTTTTAATCTGAAATGTCTACCTTAATGTACTTGTTACACTAGATAAATTGGTGATATCCTCTGAATAAGTTTTATTCAGCTTAGGAAATGTGAGCAAATTGTGTCAGTTTATGATCATTAATCTCCTGTATTCATATTCTCTCAATTTTTCAGATTTTTTATTATATGCTTACCCATATTGTGAATCAGTGTATAGTTTACACAACACAAGATCTCCAGATTACTTTTAATTAAATTATTGTCATCATTAATATAATGAATTTTGACCTTCAAAATATAAACAGAATTATAAAAGTAAAGTGAAAGGTATAATGGCTGTTCGAGTTGTCAGATTTTGCCAAAACTGCCTGATTGTATTGATGGTATGTTTCACATGCCTTCCACAGCCAAAATCTGGCATACTAGGTTGTGTTGAATTCACTCAAATCAAACACCCCATTACATCTAAATAATGAGCTGAATATTTCTGCAAATTTTATTTAAATATTATGAGGTAAGACCCACTTTTGTTGAACACTGGTTATTATGTCAAGGGTTACTGTTGGTCCTGTGACTTAGACATGACAGGGCTTTACTATTTTACATTTTGCATATTTTCACATTATTAGAAAATCTTTTTCACTACTATTTCGATGTGTTTATGCATTATGATATCAATGTAACCAAGAAATACAGATTTAAATAGAAAACCAAACAGATTATAGTTTCATAATGTATAATATATCAGAATTCTTACAATTCTTTGCAGATCTTTTCATATGACTTTTCTGCAGAGAGCCACAGAGATGGATATGGCAAAAGAGTAAGACATGGCAAACACTTAAGTTTTTCATCACCAAATGACCATTTCTACATGCATACAAAATACACATCTGCCAGCTATATAAAATGCACTGCCCAGATGTGGTACATCCACCTATCACACATGGAAGGTTACAGAACACCTCTCATGAGTGTAAGATGCCTGGTGGCCTATATTATTGTGGTATTGATTCCACTTCATGAATATTCATGTGAGGTGTGGTTTGTAGAGGGTTTAATTACCCCTTACTAGGAGTTGATATGCTTTTGATGTTTACCCAAATTTTTATATGCCCCCTCCCCCCCCCCCCTGATTTCTGAAGTTTTCTCCCAGGGCATTTCACTAGTTGTGAACCATACACCTCTCCCCAAAACTGTGGATCGTCCACCCAGTTTTTTTTCAGAGCACCCAAATGCTTTAGTTGCCAGGCAAATCCCTAATGTTTTTGCAATATTTGTATCCATATCCATGTTAACATTGCTTAACTCAGAAAGTATAATACATAGATTATGGGTGTGTGCTGTAAAAGGCTAACAATTCATGCATAAATTAGTGAAATCTTTGTGTGTCAAATGTGGAAAATGTCATTTACATGTTACAACCATCATTCAGTTATATTTAATATATTTTTTCCAACCCTTTTAGGGTAGTGTTATATAATTTTATATTTGTAAATATGTATATTTTTTAAAGCCTTTGGGTTTGATAACCATATTGCTACCATACTTTCACATTTCCCATATGTTAGAGATTTTTCTACATGATATAAGTACTGTAAGTAATGTTTTGTCAGATTTGTTCAAATGTTCAGTAGAGTCATTTGTTTGGTTAGGTGGGAACTGTTACTAAGAAGTTGGGTTTTTTTTCGTCATTGGAGTTTAGCACTCCCATTAACTATGTTATGATGATTGTAGCAGATATGCATTACATTCAACCATTCTTATTTGCTACCTATTGTAGACCATGTTTAGAATGGTTAATGACAATCACACACATTGATTGAGCAGTTCACTGTTATTATAACACCTTCATGTAACCACATCAGTTCAACCAACGAATAAAGACTTTTAGCTGGACCTTGAATTCTTATTTAGTATTTGTTAGGTATGAATAATTTGTGTAGTAATGGGTGATATATTATGAGTGCCTCCACGAGGAAGATATGCGTCCAACCCTGTTCATGTGTGGGTGTTTGTGTTTGGTTGTTTACAACATAGATCATGCAATCATGAACTGTAACTCATTAATTGTATCCCCAGACAAAGTCGGGGGATACTATGGTTTCATACCGGTCCCGCCGCCGCCTCCGCCGCATATAAATCTTGTTGGCGCGATAACCAAAAAAATATTTCACGGAACTTTACCAAACTTGGTATATGTATAGATATGAGTAAGAGGACGACGCGTATTTAAAATGAGGTCATGACCTTTACTAGGAGAGTGTCCTTGACCTTGAATAGGTCCAATATTGGGGAAAATCACACAAATTCTTTAATATCTCAAGAAATCTTGCATGGATTTATCCCAAAATCAAGTTGATGGAAGATCATGGATAGGGTTGTCATGTTCCAGAAACTGGTGGCGCCATCTATTATTCTTTACTTGTTTTCATGCCGTTTAATACCCCCAAAATTGCCACCTTACAGTACTGTGAGCATTATAAGTCAAAAACTAATGGACAGATTTCTTTTATATTATGCATATACATAGGTATTGGTTATGGGATGATGTTTATTTAAATTGGGGTCATGACCTTTCCTATGATAGTGGCCTTGACCTTGAATATTGCCATATATGGTGAAAATCACACTCCTCTTATGATATCTCCAGTGTTGATAGCCATATGGATTTCAAACATGACTTATGTATGGCCCACCACTAAAGTAAGAACCCTATAGGTTCTAGGGTCATGAGGTCAAAGGTCAAGGTCACTGGACTGGCATTTTAAAAGATACTGTGGATGCATTTTAAGCCAAACTTTAATCCCAGGTCTTCCATCTTGAATATATAGCTCATTGCCAATAGTGGATGATCCATATAAATTTTGGGGTCACAAGGTCAAAGGTCAAGGCCACAGGAGCTATCTGTCCAAAAATTAGTTTCTGGATGATAATTCCTGCTTTTGTTGATGTATTGATTTCAAATATGACTTATATATGTCCCATTGAAAAAGCAAAACTCCAATTGATTTTGGGGTCATGAGGTCAAAGGTCAAGGTCACAGGACACATCTTTAAAAAGATTGTGGATGCATTTTCAGCCAAACATTTCATCTCAGACCTTTCATCTTGCACATATAAGTCATCTACCAATAGAGGAAAACCCCTATCAGTTTTGAGGTCACAAGGTCAAAGGTGAAGGTCACAGGAGTCATCTGTCCAAAAATTAGTTTCTGGATGATAAATCCTGCTTTATTGATGTATGGATTTCAAACTTGACTTGTATATGTCCCATTGGAAAAGCAAGACCCAAATTGATTTTGGGGTCATGAGGTCAAAGGTCAAGGTCACAGGAAACCTCTTTAAAAAGGTTGTGGATGCAATTTCAGCCAAATAATTCATCTCAGATCTTTCAACTCGCACATATAGTTCACCTGCTAAGAGTGGAAGACCCCTATCAATTTTGAGGTCAAAGGTAAAAGGTGAAGGTCACAGGAGCCATCTGTCCAAAAATTAGTTTCTGGATGATAATTCCTTCTTTTATTGATGTATGGATTTCAAACTTGACTTGTATTTGACCCATTGGAAAAGGAAGACCCGAATTGATTTTGCGGTCATGAGGTCAAAGGTCAAGGTCACAGGACACATCTTTATAAAGATTGTGGATGCATTTTCTGCCAAACAATTCATCTCAGATCTTTCATCTTGCACATATAGTTCACCTGCCAAGAGTGAAAAACCCCTATCAATTTTGAGGTCACAAGGTCAAAGGTGAAGGTCACAGGAGCCATCCGTCCAAAAATTAGTTTCTGGATGATAATTCCTGCTTTTATTGATGTATGGTTTTCAAACTTGACTTGTATATGTCCCATTGGAAAAGCATGACCCAAATTGATTTTGGGGTCATGAGGTCAAAGGTCAAGATCACAGGACACATCTTTAAAAAGATGTGGATGCATTTTCAGCCAAACATATCATCTCAGATCTTCCATCTTGCACATATAGTTCTCCTGCCAAGAGAGGAAGAAAACTATCAATTTAAGGTCACAAGGTCAAACGTGAAGGTCACAGGAGCCACCTGTAAAAAAAAATAGTTTCTGGATGATCATTCCTGCTCTATTGATGTATAGATTTCAAACTTGACTTGCATATGTCCCATTGGAAAAGCAAGACCCAAATTGATTTTGGGGTCATGAGGTCAAAGGTCAAGGTCACAGGACACATCTTTAAAAAGATCAAGGTCACAGGACCAACATCTTCAACAAGATTGTGGATTATTAGATGGAAGAAACAATAAATATGCCAAGTGTCAGTATATGCTGCTTAAAATGGGGGTCGTTCTTAAAGGGGGGGAGGGCCTACTATGTCTGGGGATACTCTGGCACCTGCGGTGCCAAGAAATGTCTAGTTGTTCAAGACATTTCGGGAATGGGCCAAAGAAGAATGGATTAGATGTTGGTGTGGATCTGGCACATGACCAAGATTTAGGAACGTAATCAAGAAATATTCACAAATGTAGTCACTATTGCACAAATGAACCTGGAAATATGGACCAAATAAGTAAATGAAAACACATGGCAGAGGCTTGCATTCCTTAGAATGCAGATTTATGGTTCACTCTGGGGTAGACTTGAATAATGTTCCTCAAACTTCATATATGAAGTGGGAACAGATGACATTTGATATACATTTTAATATTGGCCCAAGAAGTATTTTCCGTATACTGGTATGATCCTTGCACATAGGTTTAACAATAAACATGCATCAAGGGACACTACTGGATAAGCATTATTCATGAATGTATACCTTTGTCACGGTCGCGAGGAATTGTCCTAATATCACACTAACCTTCAGAAAAAATGATAAGTTGTGGACTGGGATTGAAAAACCTACTGTGGGAATTTAAGTGAAAGAGGTTGTTTGAATGAATGCTTTGTTTTTACCATCAGCCAACCAGCACCGAGATTTTATTTATTCATTCCGCTCATCGGGAAATATCCCGACTCCAAATAGTAGTTTTCCAAATGTGTTTTACATGCACGAGATATTTTCAACAAAGTATTTTATTGATTCATTGTATCCGCCATAACAAAGTTCTGCGGATACTATGTTTTTGACCGGGTTCTGCCACCACCGCCGCCGCCACGTTCATTTCAGGGAAACTCCTCTGAGACTACTGGAGGGATTTTTTCTAAACTTACACCAATTATCGGGTCACATGTGAACTGGTGCCTAACCAATTGGCCTTGACCTCTGACCTTTCCTCTCTGCCCAGTCCCTGTGTGTGCGTCTGATTCCACACATAAACCCACATATCTCGGGAACCATTTGACTGATCAGGAAAAAAATTTTGTACAAATGTAGCCCTTGGATAGCTTTATAACAGACACAAAAAATGGTGGCGCCATCTGCAACCATGTTTGCACAGTGTCCATCTGTTCATCTGCATTGGGTTAAATCACTCGTATCTCTGCAGTGGTTTGACTAATTTACCTGAAATTCGGCATGCGTATACCTCCTAGATAGCTTTCTTGATTTTAAGACAGGTGGCGCCACCTACATTCATGTTCATGCTTCAGACATCCAAGCTCATATCTCGGGAACCGTTTGACCAATCAGGAAAAAAATTTTACACAAATTTAGCCCTCGGATAGCTTTATAATGTACACAAAAATGGTGGCGCCACCTGCAGACATTTTTGCACAGCGTCCATCTGTTTGTCTGCCTTGGGTTAAAAATCATTCATATCTCTGCAGTGGTTTGACCAAATTACCTGAAATTCGGCATGCTTATACATCCCGCATAGCTTTCTTGATTTTATGACAGGTGGCGCCACCTACATTCACGTTCACGCTGTAGACATCCATGCTTATATCTTTGGACTGGTTTGACCAATCAGGAAAATAATTTTACGCAAATGTAGCCCTTGGATAGCTTTAAAACGTACACAAAAATTGTGGCACCACCTGCAGCTATTTTTGCACAGCGTCTATCTGTTTGTCTGCCTTGGGTTAAAATCACTCATATCTCTGCAGTGGTTTGACCAAATTACCTGGAATTCGGCATGCATATACATCCTGGATGGCTTTCTTGATTTTATGACAGGTGGCGCCAGCTTCATTCACGTTCACGCTGCAGACATTAATGCTTATATCTCTGGACTAGTTTGACCAATCAGGAAAAAATTTTTACACCAATGTAGCCCTTGGATGGCTTTATAACATGCACAAAAATGGTGGCGCCACCTGCAGCCATTTTTGCACAGCGTCCATCTGTTTGTCTGCTGAGGGATAAAATCACATATCTCTGTTTGACTTTTCCACCTGAAATTTTGCATGTGTATACATCTTGGATAGTTTCTCATTCAAATAACAGGTGGCGGCACCTACAATCATGTTTACGTGGCAGACGTCCATTCCAATATGTAACACATGTAACTCTATTTCCCTTTGCCACTCAATCCATGCCTCACTTCATCCGTCCTACTCTGATTTTGGCGGATACACGTAGTCGCTTGTCGACTACCCGTATTCTATTTTTTTAATGATCAAAAGAGCCCACGATTTTAGTCGTAAATATAAGTATAAAATATTTTAGTATAACTTGTATCTATTCTGTATTTGTTTATTGCTTTCACCCAATGCCATTAAGTTTAAAACCAGACCGGATTCAACTTGAAAAATATATCTTCACATCATACAGTTTCATATAAATACAAAGCTCTTACACTTTAAGTATTAATTTTAGAAAAAGTGGACAAATGCAGAATTTACAGAGCAGGACTAACATTTGAATCCTGCAATTTCATGGTTGTTTTCCACTAAAATATTTGTTGAAACATTGAGTTTATTTTATTATTTATTTAATTAAAGTATATTTGAATGCCAAATTCACTGTTGAAATACAAAAGCTTAAAGGCACTGTACACAATAAGATACATTAGGATAACTGTATCCGCCAAAAAAAGTTTTGCAGATACCATGATTTTGACCGGGCTCTATCGCAGCTGCTCTAGTCTCTGGAGAACTCCTCTGAGACCCTTGGACCGATATTTCCGAAACCCTGCATTGTTATTTATTCATCTGTGTAGTTGTGCCTAACAAAGACAGGTGGTGCCTCCTGCAGTCTTTATTGTGCAGTATGAATATGGGTTTCTTTTTTAAAAATAGCCTACATCTCAGGAATAGTTCAATGTATTGAGTTGAATTTTGCATGTCCATAGATCTTGGATCTCTCCATCTCGTAGCTGTTGAAACTGGTGGCGCCATCTGTAAATAATTTTCCCCTTGGTGTCCATCTATGCGTTTGCCATCTGTTCATCTTAGAGATTTGTTCAATGTATTTAGCTGAAATTGTGCGTGTCCATAGATCTTGAACCTCCATCTCGTATTGAAGAGTGATAGCGCCTCCTGCAATTGTCTTCGTGTGGCGTCCATCCGTACGTTTGCCTTAGGTGAAAATTGCTTCATATCTCAGGAGAGGTTCAATGTATAGCCTGAAATTTGGCATGAACATCCAACTTGGAGAGTTTTCTCATCAACCAGACAGGTGGTGCCACCTGCCTACGCTCTTTATACATCGCTTTACCTATAGGCCTACTACCTATATCGTAAGCGCTGTTTGTTATGACCTCGTATCCTGAATTGCTACACCAAGGGGGAGCACTGTATTTTTGTCCTATCAGATGATACCTTGTGCTGGAGACAAAACGGTTTACCAGCCAAGCGAGGAATACACGGAGCCAGTGTACGGTCAAAGCAGGCAGCGGGAAAATCAGGTGCTTCTTTAGAAGTTGCTTCTTTTGCCTCGGGAGTGTACCACCTACCGTACCGTTTGCATCGTATAATCAATGCCCTTTTCTCAGGAGTGTTTTGCCGTATTGGTCTGAAAAAAGTGCATGTCCATAGATCTTGGACACCTCCATCTTGTATTCAAGACTTGTGGTGCAATCTGCAGTTGTTTTTAGGTGGCGTCCATCATTCTATTTGATTTGGGTAAAAATCGATCATATATGAGGAGTTGATGGTTGTATCAGCCTGAAATTTTGGCATGTTTATAAGTCTTGGATAGCTTTGTTGTAGAACAGACAGGGGGCGCCACCTGCTGTTGTGTTTTAATATAATACATTGATGCACTTTTTCTCAGTAGTGGATTGGTGTCTCGGCCTGAAATCTTGCATCGTGTATCCATCCGTAGATCTGTTTTTGGTGAAAAGTGCACTTATATAAGGAGTTTAATTGGCATAACTGGTGCCATGCATACATTGGTGTCATGTCAGGCCAGGAGTATTCCATGCCTTACTTTACCCATGCCTCTGTGATATGGCGGATAAACGTAGTCGCTTGTCGACTGCCTGTATTCTAGTTTAAAAGGGAATTGAGAATCAAATAATACAATTTATAGTGAACTAGGGACCCATTGGTCTCCACGCTCAGCTGGATTTGTTTATAAGGATATGTTTATGAGCTTTTTCAAAATATGGGTCGTGTGATAAAAGTTCGAAGCCTTTCAATATGTCCAGTCTGGAGTTATTATCTATCAACTAAATTGTGAATGGATGGGCCGTGTGACCTTGAAGTAGGTCCTGTAAACTTGACCTTTGATGACCCCAAAATAGACAAAGCTCTTACTTAAGTGGTAGGCCCTTTATAAGTCAGGTTTGAAACCAAGATTTCAATCCAACAACCTTGGGTTATCATCTGGAAACAAATCTGTGGACAGATGGCCTCTGTGACCTTGACCTTGTGACTGCAAAACCAATCAGGTTCTTCCCCTATTGGCAGGTCAGCTATATGTGCAAGATGGAAGGTGTGAGATTAAAAGTTTTGCTTAAAATGCATCCACAATCTTTCTAAATAAGTGGGTTCTGTGACCTTAACCTTTGACCTCATGACCCCAAATCAATAGAGTTATTGATTTAGTGGGGGCCATATATCAGTCAAGTTTTATATCCATTTGTCAATGTAAACTGGAGTTATCTTCAGGAAACAAATTTGACGGACACACAGAAAGACAAACAGACGTTTCGACGGACTGGGTGATTACTGTAGGGATTCCACTTATTCAAGCGGGGCCCTAATAAACACACAAGGTTTCAAGACACTAGATGAAACAACAATTTTCGAATCTGATAGTTTCAATATAACCTGGCAGTCTCAATTAACATTAAGGAAAATGCATACAAAAAATAAAAAATATCACAGGTGGCGCCACTAGTCTTCAGGAACTAAAAAAACCTGTCATAAATCAATTAAACACACCAGGTTTCAGGACACTAGATGAAACTACATCAAAGAAACTGACATATAAACTGTCATTTGATGGTATCAAAACCCGAAAAAATCGTACAAATTTGAAATGACAGAGGTGGCGCCACCAGTTTTCGGGACAATCCTGGTCATAATCAATATTCAGTGCAAGATTTATGGCAATCCAAACTTGATGATCAAAATACTTGAGGTTTTGTATCAAATTATTAAATTATTTTGGGAGTTTCTTACAAGCCGAATAGCATGAAGGATATGTCACAGTGGCCTAGTTTAAGGTTTCCAAGGAGAATTTTAGCTCAGCTGACTATAAGTCATCTGAGCTATAGTCGTGGTCCATTGTCCGTCGTCCGTCCGTCTGTCCGTCCGTCCGTCCGTCTGTCCGGATGTCCGTCCGTAAGACTGGCATGTTTCGACACCGTTGGACCTACGAATCTGAAATTCGGCATACAGTTAGATGTCCCCAAGATCTCCCACCATGCCGAACATTGGGTCAATAGGACTTCGTTCCTTCGAGATATTAAGGAAAAACCTCAATTTTTTATTAGAAATCTATTTTTACATTTCAGGACTGCCTAATATCAAAACCACTCATCTGGTTTTCTTCATATTTACCATAAATATTCCTCTATATAGTTTCTATGTACATGCCAGATATTAAGTCGGTATTATATAATTTAAAAAAGTTATGGGCCCAAACATAATGGACTTTGTAAAAAAATCAGGAAGATATTTGGTCACTTAAGACCAAAAGTGTTAAAGGTAGGAACTTTTTTCCAGTAATACAACTTTAATTAATCAAAATTTAATTGTATACCCAAAATTAGATCAAAATCTGTTAAATTTTTTTAAATATTGGCAAAAATATAAAATTGGTACATTAAATTTTGCCCAACTTTGGCCACGGCACGTTTTTTTCCTGTAAGTACTGTGGATTTAATTTTCACAGCATGTATATATAAGGATTTAATCTGTTAAAATCTGAAATTTGAAAATAAAAGCTGCAAAATTAGGCTAGTTATTGAATTTTTTTTAAGGCTCTTGTTGTGTTCCCTTACATTGTCAAACAGTCCACTTTGATGACATTCAGTGCACATCTCTATGCTCCCCAGGCTGTTGGCATAATTTTAGATGTCCCCAAAATCTCCTACCATACTGAAAATTGGGTCATTAGGACTTTGTTCCTTCGAGATATTAAGGAAAAAAAACTCCATTTTCCATAAAAAAAAAGCCATTGTTACACTTCAAGGCTGCCTAATATCAAAACCACTGATCTGTTTTTGATCGTATTTAGTATTCACATTCTTTCATACATTTTCTATAAACATACCAAAAATTAGGTCAGTATTGGGTATTATTTTGAAGTAATGGGCCAAAACATAATGCAATTTTTTTAAAAAATCAGGAAATATATTTACTCACCTAACATGAGAATTGCTGAACCTAGAAACTTTTTTTTCAGGAATATAACTTTATTTAATCAAGATTCAATTGTTTACCCAAAATTAGATCTGAATTTTGCAAATTTTTCAAGTTATTAGCATAAATAAAAAATCAATACCTTAAATTTTGTCCAACTTTGGCACTGTTGATTTAATTTTCACAGCATATATACATAAGGATTTGATCTTTTAAAATCTGAAATTTCAAAGAAATTGATTGGAAAGAATAGCTTTTATTCATGTTTTCATACACCATGTCAAGTGTTGTTTACATCTAGCCCACCTAGTAATACAGCCTTCACTTGCATTATCACCACCAGGGTTACAGTGATTAAAGTGTACATTTAATTGTGTCCACAAAGTGGTGTATTGTTATGAAAGTGTGGTGTTCATCAGATAAGTAATTCCTTACTTCGGAAGAGTAAAAACTTCACCAGGTGTGAAATTGACTATTAATTCCAGTAATAAATTAAAACTGGGATAGTAATTAGCACAATGATATTGTTTGTCCCTCATTCAACCAACAGTGTGTATTCTTTATTTGAAAAGATGTTTTATTTTATCAAATTTACTTTTATTTTGGTGAATAAAATTAAGCATGTACTGAAAACTCCAATGTGCAAAACATTTTAATAGTGATTCAAGGAATATTCTTGTAGATGCCATGTTGTGGCATTATTTTCTTTTAAATTCAGTTTAAACATTTATGATTTAAAAAAAAGTAAAATATATGTGTATGCATAATATGACCCAATATGAGCTACACTCTGGATATATGATGATTGCACCTTTTGCAACAATTCTAATATTTTAACTTATAGTTTCAGTTTTTTACTCTGTATATATAATGATTGCAACTTTTGCAACAATTCTAATATTTTAACTTATATTTTCAGGTTTTTTATTAAAAATTTATAAAACCTGTAAATAAAAAAAATGATTCAGATAAAAACTTCTTAATGGAAAAAGTGGATATGCTTAAAAAAATATTATTATATATAAACTTAAATGCATTATTCCCTTGAAAGTGAAATAAAGGTATTAGTCCATTCTGTCCACTTGCCTGTCCATCTGTAAGTTTTCATATGCATCACTGTATCTCAAAATTTTACTGTTTTTCTTCATGACAGTCTTGTCAGAGTATTAGTTTGCAATCATATATTTTGAACTTTACTATAACGAAGTAGGAGGGCCCCTTTACTCTTAGCTTTTCATATTCTTATATAAATGAAAAACATTACAATAGACTATTTCTACATCCACCTTCGTGCTGCCCTCACTTTTCCCTTCTCCCAACCCCATCCCAAAGTCAGCCTCAGTAAGCAAGAACAAGATGAATCAGATATATTCATACTTTAATATTTTGTATAACTATACGTCCATAGGTACCTATCTACATGCCAGAAATTATGTCAATATTGTGTAATATGTAAATATAGTGGGCATCACAATAATGTACCTTGTCAAGACTAAAGAGATATTGTGTCATACAGTCACAAATTCATAAATCACTTCATCAGCATAGTTAATCATAACATCATATCTGTCAAATTGAAAGCTTGCAGACTACCATACACTTTAGATCCTTCAACAAATAGCCTTATCATCATTCTACTACTGCTTATTACTGCTGTCATTGCATTCATATTTGCTCAAATATATCACAATTTTCAACCCCTCCTAAATAAATAAAAAATAAACCACTACATTTTACTCTATTAATCCATCAGTCAGGAAATTTCATTAATCATTTACTCACATATTACATTACATTCCTTTATAATAGCCCAACATGTCCATGATATTCATAAGCTTTATCGACTTGATATAGTATCACAGTAGAGAAACATTTATAGTCCAATCACGATCAGCTGAGCGCCGTGACCCATGGGTCCCTTGTTTATTGACTTCCCTGCATAATCACTTAAAAGTTTCTACGGCAAGCGGTTACGATTTGAGCCTTGCATGCTAACGGACGGAGAGATGGCCGAACGGACGGACGACGGACAAAGCTTCATTACCATACCTCAGCTGACTTTCAGTTAGCTTAGCTAATATAAAGAAAGGATTTGCAGCAAACTCGATAACCGAGAACTAAATGAAAGATACAGAAAGCGTTTGTTCTTCTGGGAAAACATATTTCAATATTTACAATTGCTATGGGAACATTTCAATCACTGCTGTTGTAAAATTAGACAAATTACTTATTATACATGTATAATATGCAAATAAAATCCTTGTTATGTAACTGAAGTTCTGTGCCCCGACCTGGTTTATATATTTTTACAGGTCTCATAATTCAGCATAAACAATATTTGTATATATCCCTAGGATGTTAGGATATGTATTGTTCTCGGCAAGACATGACACATTCGCTCATTCAACGGAAAACTGAAATTAACAAAACTTTCTCTTACAACAGGTGCGTCGTAACTGATGTCAAGACCTGACATGTGCTTGTCAATTACATGCATATATGCACTTGCCAAGATGTGACACGTGCCTCGTAAGGCAACCCCAAAAATGTTCTACAGAATCGCTGCTCATATATGCTCATTTCATGGCTCAATTTCTTTTTCTCCTGTAAATGAGTCCAATTTGCTTGGTATTAATGTTGCCGATTTGTGCTTTTGTCTCAAACCCTTTAAAGGAATCACGTATATTATACATGCAAAATTTTCGTTCATTAAGGTACCGTTAAACATATATTAAACTTTGTGTTGTTGTTATGAAGCATTTCAGCAAAGTCTCGCAAAATTTTGTATTCTACGTACAACAAATCTCAAGTACTTTTTTCTACTGATAAATATAGACGGATGAAAAAGACGCCCGCTTCAACAAAATTTAAACTAGTTTCGCTAACGATTTCTAACTTTTATGTCTTTGTTGATCTGGGGCTTCATCGGTTGGTATTAAGTCATTTGAGCCAGCGTCATTTCTGGATTTCTACTCTGTAATTTATACTTACGACGGCATAACGTACTGAGTGACGTGCTAAACTGCAGAATTAATTAATTTGCAGTCGGAGTGGTTAATATTGATTGCTGCAGCAATTTGGACTAAATATATGTCCTATCTAATATGGAACTCTTTGAAATAGGTGTACAGTATACATCCTACGAATTAAGTGTAACTGATCCCGGTGGCCTGCCAAAAAAACTATAAAAACGTATGCAACGCCCATGTGTTTATATCAATGGGTGAATCATACAATTTCGTATATATTTTGGCACCTGCATGTACATGGTACGGTCGCATGATGACACAGGGTCCATTAACTATATGTATTATATATGTGATATATACATATTCTAAAAATAGTAGAAGAAAAGAAGTTCACTCTAGACATGAAGACGTATACAGAGATTCGCGATATTGGAAGAATTAAGAAACTGCAGTTCCTATGACCGCATTAAGGGACATGCAAGCGTCCAGTTACGAGCCCAAAACTGTTCATTGCTGGTCCCTCCTGCCACCCCTGGAAAACAGGACTGCGATAGGATCAGCACCAGGTCGTTTCCTGGGCAGTGGAGCGTTGCCTAGTTACGGCTGAATAGTCGCGTTCCTGATGTACCCGTTCACGGGACGTTGTGGAATGATAGCTGGCGTGACAGTTCGTTCCATATGTGTCGCCACGACCATGATACCCTCACGGAGATTGCCAGTACATCTACATGTAGATACAAACTGTACACAGCTGTTCCTACCAAAAGATGGTCGCTTAGTGCACGCGGTAATTTAAGGTTTAGCAATATTACACTTTTTGTATGAGAAATACATTGATTATTCCTAGGATCTTTCGCCTACACCAAAGGATATTTCTAAAAGGTAAGGACATTTAATGCGATAATCGGAATATGTTTTAGATATAAGTAACTGGAATTCTACGTTATAGAATTTGACGGACATTCATAATTTATCAATATTTAAAAATTACTATTTAACTCGAATAATAAAATTAGCCAAAAATTTGTTTTATATAAGGACAAGATTCACCTTGTAACCTGTAAGTCCTTTACTTATTACCAATGGTAAAGTAACGTCGAATTATTTTAGGAGTTGCATTCGGATGTTGCAGTGTCTTTTATGTAACCTAAAGAGGACCTTGAGTATTGTGAATCTTTCTGCGTTTTATTGTGGGTTCACAGGACGATATTTATCAGGACATTCCAGGCTCTAGTTCTCTCCTTCCACGAACGTTCTTGTTCTCCGACGATTATATAATTAAAGATTAATTGTATAATAAGTTATAAATAAGCATTTACTTTATTGTTCATTCATTATATATATATATATATATATATATATATATATATATATATATATATATATATATATATATATATTTATATATGTGTGTGTTTGTGTAGGAAGATAATTGGAGAGTGCGGGAAGCTCAGGCCAAACAATTGGACAGTTGCATGGAAATTTGGAGCGTCCTAAGGGGAGGTTTGTGTCAAATGGCGATGTGTTATGTATAATTTAATCAAATTCATGTACTTTAGCATTGTACATAGTTTTCGATCCAGTATATGGCTTAAAATATTTCTGATTTTCCTACTAAAATGTATGTAAGGGTCATTTGTCAGCGTACATTTTTACTGGTTTGTTTGAAGTAGTTGGCAAACGTTTTCCAGAGCTATTTTCTAAGTATATGTATTATTAATTGGTCCTTGTTCTCCTGCCTAGCTAATTTTCAGTTTTAGACTGGCACCTATGCATTTATCGCTCTCCCACTTACATTTTGTATTCATGTCATATCTGGAATATATATTGACTCTAATCAGACTAACACCTTCGTTACTTTATCTAAACAACCACGTAAACATCTGTGCGGGCCTTATCAACGAAGCTCCATGAATATTCCATATATCATAGAAACAAAGTCACAGGTCAAGATAAAATTCAAATAATTGGTGACAGATGTGACGAGAATGGAAAGACATAATTTGCTGTAACGCCTCATTTGTTGAACCTCACATGAAAATCAGGACGTTCCATGGAGGCTCTTGTTTTCACCTTAACCCTTTACTGTTTACATTTATTTTAGATTTCCGACAAATTCCGACACTTTTTATATTTACACTAACAGCCATATCTTTTCAAGCTTTTTTTGTATCTTTATCAAATTTTCAACAGATCCAAGTAAGAGGGTTTGCTGAAGATTATTGAAAATCTTTGAAACTTAGAAATAATATGCAATATTTTTGTCCTGAAAGAATATATACATATCATGGCATTCTAGCTGCCCATTTAGAGTGTTCTTTAGTGGCTTGTAAACAGTAAAGGGTTAAAGTCTTTTGTTAATTCTCCAGATAAATTACGATTAATGTATAAACAAACTTCTGTCTTTCTTCCTGTATATGTTAAATGTTGTGGTTTGAAAAAAGTATAGGAGGCCGCAGTTAATATATGAATACTAAATGTCGAAATATTTATATTATGACTAATGGTGGCCGCACTGGACATTTCAGTGAACATCACTGTGGTCACGCCTCGGGTATGCACGTTTTTTGGTCTTAAACTGTCGGGAACAAAACAAAGTGTGTTAAGAAAAAGGGTCATTTTCCTAATTTTCCATAAATCTAGAAACATCTCAAATTATTTTGGCGAAGGAGCTTATGAAGCCCCACCGCCAATATACGATTGTGTATCAAGGTAGCAAGCAGTTTGTCACTTTGAATTAAGTCGCCCTCCATAATTTTTCATTTTCTGACACTCAAAGAGTCGGACATTATAAAATGTTCATTTGTTCCTTAAGCATAAAAAATGGAAAATTGATTCTGTTGATAAAACATGTGGTAAGTTTGAAATAAACACTTGTCTCATCTTTTGCTTATTTAATTACATGTTATCTAGAGACATTTTGTAGTTTAGCCAGTATTCATTATGTTACACAACCATCTGTCGTATTTGGGATGTAATCAAACTGGTCTTCAAGTTCAAAATAATGAACGGGTAGGAAAAGCTAATAGTATTAACGACACTTCCTATTTATATTGATAACAACCATACATTTGGCATTCAGTAATACATAATTTCAGGCTGCCTTGAAGAATGACGATGCTTTTGCTGCTGACGCTGTTACCATGGATACTACTTGGTGGAGAGCAAGTATCTTCACAGTTACCAGGTCGGATATCTTGTTTATTACTAGTTTACCTGTATAGATTCTTTATCCGTGAAGAAATATGCCAAACATAGATTAAACTACAAATATGCTAATCTTAACACCGCTAATACTCAACACATTTTTTGAGGTATTACCGTATTACCATAACTGCAGCGGAATTCGTCTGTCCCCCGTCTGTGAGTAGCTTTTCTCAAAATTGGCCCGGTAAAAGCAAAAAAAAAAAAAAATAATAAATTTAAGATTAAAATTGAGCACATATGGTGCTTCAACTACCTATATAATATAATACAAAACTAAATTATGCAAAACTATTTGTGGAAAATGTTTCCCTTACATATAAATGTATGTGCAAGAGGAGATGTATAAAAATTGCATGCTGCCTGGCAGTGCCTGGTTGTGATCACCTGTTTTTTCACAACTCTTGCCCTAACCTAAAATAGAGTACGGGCAGTTTTAGTGAATTCACCTGGGACCAAAGATTGAAGGGACCTAAGCTTGATCCCAAAAATTAAAGACAAACCATACATACAAATTTGTACAGGAAATGAAATAACGGAAATTTAAATTAAATACTAGTTTCTGCAATGTTTATTTTTTTCATATTCTAAAAGAAAAGTACGGTGGCTGATTAAGGACACAGAAAAAAAAATTTTTCTCGAGATATTATCTCGAGATCTCGACGTAACATCTCGAGATCTCGACATGAAATTTCACCAAAAAAAAATTTTGCTGCAGAAAAAAAATATTTATCTCGAGATGTTAAGTCGAGATCTCGAGATATTATCTCGAGTTCTCGAGATAAAATTTCAATGCAAAAAAAAATAAATAAAAATTAATAAGTCCACGTGGGCGTTGTACGAACCATTCGATGCTTAATTCACGTAAAACAAAACAAAGTTAACGGGACCGACTTCTATATCTGACGTCTGTCAAATAAACATAATCTATTGAACCTTTCATAAAAATGAGCCAATCCCACGGGGTAAAGGCGGTGCCTTATGTTTATATCCACGTGTTTATAACATGGGTCGGGGGGGTGCAAAAATGGCCACCAATCGTAATAGAAAGACTTCCGGCAGAAACATCTGGCTTCAAATCAGAGAGTACAGAGTTCTGTAAATGACAAATATTGCATATGCTGAGTTAGCCGGTATCACAAAAATTCTATAAATAAGGTATGTGAATAGTGATTTTAAGACCAAAGCAGAGCATTTTGCTGAAAGAAAATCATGATGAGAGATGATCGAAATATTTAAACCGTTTATTTATGAATATAAATCATTTATGAACATAGGTTAACTAAAGGTAATCTGAGCTATAGTTATAGCTATAGTGGACAAGACTGGGGCTTTAGGGGCTGAAGCACCAATCCCCCCATCCCAGCGTACCTACCCGAAAAAAACGGTAATCATTTTAGCATTACGCTCTTTACACAGCGCTTTACCCATAGGCCAACTACCTATATCGTAAGTGTTGTTTGTTATGACCTTGTATTCTGAGTCTCTACACCAGAGGCGGACACGCCCATGTGCACCACCTGGTGTTTAAATGCATCATAAAGGGTCAATGCAGGCAGCGGGCAAATCAGTAGCTTCTTTAGAAGCGCAAGATTTCTGCTGCCTCGGGAGCGTAATTTAGCATGTTTACATTTATGATGGTCAAATACATATGCCATAAAACATACCACCATTTCAATAAAAACAAAAGCTGAAAAAAATTGTACAAAAAGCGTGATACGATACCAAGCTCATACTTGTTTTTATTTTTTAAATAATAAGGCACCCACAATGCATGCATGCAGACCTAAACATTTCTATTTGAGTGATTTTTCAGCCATGGCTTTGAATCCGCCGTTCAGGTAGAATGTTTCAGTTTCTTTAGGCTTTGACATCTTCCTTACGGATATGAATAATTAAATATTGAATTTTATAGTGAACTTTTCTTTACTTTGCCATATCTTAAAGGAAATACAAACTTGATAGATTTTAAATAAATTATATTGTATTGCCGTTCAGTTAAACACAGTATACATGGTCTTTGTTTTTAAAATTGCAATAGTAAGCACGTATACTGTCCCTTTAACGTTGCATGCTTTTTGTCAATTCAGCATGGTTCGTACAAATGTGACATTTTATCTCGAGATCTCGACTTAACATCTCGAGATCTCGACTAAACATCTCGAGATCTCGAAATAAATTATTTTTTTTCTGCACCACATTATTTTTTTTTTGTGAAAATTTATTTCGAGATAATATCTCGAGATCTCGACTTAACATCTCGAGATCACGAGATATTAACACGAGATCTCGAAATAATTTTTTTTTTCTGTGTCCTAATCAGCCACCGTATAGAAAAGACGTCTCGCAAGCTGTAATTACTAATCAATATTTTATCAGGATTACTATAATATTGATGTTATGGTATTTGCTGCTCAGTATTCCTCTATAGCATGGTTTGCTGTGTGCAAGTTTCCTTGTCTAATAAAAGTGAAAATTTAAATTCAGAAATACACACATATTGTAAACTGTTATCATATATTTTAAAGAAGAATAATTTTGCAAATTTCACAAAATTATAGATGCTTAAAGTTTGTTTTGTGGGAACGGAGTCCAGCCCGGAGGAGTGTGTACCGAGCTCGAGCCTCACGTAGTTGATTACAATTGTCCAGTGTATTCTCATAACTACAGATATCTGCCTGAAGAAACCTGACACCGGAAGTGTATGTGATGGCGCTTCCGTTAGATTTTTCTACGATTCAGCAACATCAAGCTGCAAATGTGTGCAAGTCAACCGATGTGAAGAAAACGGGTTTTCAAATCTGACTGCGTGCTTGTCCGAGTGTGCAAGTTTGTAAAGTTCTGCCTTATTTGATCATCTTAATTGAGTTAATACTTTCATCTGCATTATTATAGTAATTTGCATAGAATTAGGCATTTTTGTCGAGTAAGCTATAAAGATCCCAATTTCATTTCTTTGTTTATATTCTATTTTGGATAACATTTAGTTTTATACTATGTATTTGTTCAAGAAATATAGATTGCAATTAATGATTGCACACGTTGCATCAATATTGGAAACAAACAAGATTGCATCATAAGTGTTTGGTTAATATTTCATATTCATATTCTTCTACATTCAGTTATATGTAAACACATTTCAGGTGATAATGCGTGTCTGCTGCCTAAAAGGAAACCGAAAACATGCAAAGGACAACGCACCTACTGGTTCTATGACACAACTTCAGGAAGCTGTCAGACATTTCGCGCTGGTCCTAAGTGTAAACGGAATGCCAACAGGTTCACATCGGAAGCCGATTGTAAAGAAAAATGTCCACCACGTAAGTATCCGGAGTTTAAAGTGTCTAAATCAAACAGGGAATGCCACCCAGGGGAGGATCCAGGATTAAGAAAAAGGAGGGGTCCAGCCCAGGAGGGTTTATGACAAAACCTAATAAAAAGGTTCCCAAGTCCGGTAAAGAGACGGGTCTAGTCCGCAAAAATTGGTTGCGGCGGCTGATAAAGAGGGCAGGTGGCACCGGACCACTTGGACCCCCACCCTTGGAACCGCTTCTGCCACAGCCACAGTTGATCTCATTGCAGGCAGCGTATTCCTTTATTCATTGGCCTTCTCTTAAATCGTCAGAATATTTATTTATTTATTTTAATTCTTAAATCTGCACTAACCGAGCAGTTTGTGACCAGCATTTAGTCACAAATCATTAGTGTTCGTGACACCTATCTAGTTTACATTCCGCTGTATATATATATATATATATATATATATATATATATATATATATATATATATACTTCCTACCCATGACAGCCGGGTATATGCAGGTTCAAGCATTCCGAATTGGGGACCTAGGTATAGGTAACAAGATACATGCAGTCCCAGTCCGGCACTCAACACTCCTCCGTGTATCTTGCCAATGAACATGTAGTTAATGCTCTATGGTACCTTTGCACCCACCATGCAGTGCCAGCAAATTTTTCACGAAAACACAAAATAAATTCATGCCAAAAAGGGGCATGTATATGTTTAATACAAATTTGTCAATTTTGGTAGAGACATATGTATTCAAAACATTTAAAATTGTTTTTTTTTTATTTATTTATTCTCCTATAGTATGTCCGATCGAGTTACCAATGTGTAGTGATGGGAAGAGTCCGGAGATGACAGACGGACTGACAGCAAAATACTGCCGAATAGACGGCGGTTCAAGTGTCTGCTCCGCCAATTATTCTTGTACCAAGGCCCAGTCGGGCGGCTATTCGGTCTGTTGTCCAGGTAAGCCATAAGCCCACGAACAAAGCTGATTGGCTATGATCTATACCCAAATTGTTATACATCACCCGCCAATTAATGTTCTTGCCTCCGCGAGGAGGGTATGCGTTCTTTCCTGTCATGTGTGTGTGTTTTGTGTATGTGTTTTTACACCATAGCCACTGCATGAACGGAATTTTATGAAAGTTTCAGGGCATTTCGGAAATGGACCAAAAGGAGAATTGATTAGGGTTTGGCGTGGATCCGGATCATGTTCCAGTCCAGGAACGTCATCAACGAATATTCAGAAACGCACGAATGAACCTGGGAATATGTGCCGATTAAGTAAATGGCGGATGCTTACTTTAATGAGAATAGAGATATCAGGTCCATAAATTTATTCAATAGTTGAACATCTTGTCATCAGAGGACATTTGGTTTAGTTTTTGTATTGCATGTTCTAGTAGGGAATATAACCAGATGATTGTTTTGATAATTAACTGTACGTTTATATGGAGTATCATGTTAAGGTATTAGCGTGGGAAATTTGGTTAGAGAGCATAAGTGTCTCGTTTGATGTTAATTCCAGTACAGTTTAATTCCGTCGGAGGACTAACACCTGTTTAGTATATTTTCTCAGGGTGTTATCTCTGGAGGCGTGTTCCTATTAGAATTCATGTTGTTTTTGACGGTTGGCATAATAGAGAATGGTGATTGGCCAGAGGACGGTCAGGACTTGTGACCTCAGCAAGCATATATTAGTCGTGATGAAGGGAACAAAGTACGGATCAGACGGAAGGGCAGATGCTAATCAAGTAATCATTATATCTCACGATTGTAACTAATTATAACTAAGAAAAAGAAATGATTATCTATATTCAGTGCCTACCGAAATGTGATATTTTAACACTAATGAAATTTTCGATGATATATGTATTAAGATATATATTTACAGTTTTGTTCACAGTGACCTGCCCCCCGCGAGAGGAGTATGTACATTTAAGGAGTCGCTGCGCGGAGAACTGCTCGGCTTTGGTTCTGGTTCAGAAAAACCTGACGTGTACAGACCCACCAGAAAACGGCTGCTTCTGTCAGGAGGGATTCCACAGGAGTCCCAACGGCTCCTGTGTTCCCTCTAACACATGCGGTAAGTTTGTTTTATAATTAACTATAATTAATTATAAGTATAATTAACTTTATGTAAGTCCTGTTCAGAAATGTTCTTTTAACGTCTCTGGGACGCATATATGTTCTTATGTACAAGCTTCACGAAAATAGTTTCTTCTCTTTAAAATAAATCTGTACCTGCCAAAACATTGCCTTGAAACCGTTTGCTTACTCCTGTAAACGAGTGTTGAAAACAGTGAACCGGGCGCGATGGCAGGTGTCAACATAAACACAGTGCGTGAGGCCGTGTGCAGCGCGGAGCCTCAACACGTGTCAATCCGGAGATGCCCTGACTGAGATGGCCAAAAAATATATTACATGTTGAAACAGGCTGAAACACCGCGTGTTGTCCCTATTAATCGGACCTCTGGTCACGCGGCCTTGTTATGGTAAATAGACACACTTGGTCTATGTTTACCAACACGCACGGTCAAAACAAGGTGTTAAACAGTCGTATGCGAGGAAAAAAGACTGGATGAGCTGGGATACTTCTGCTGGGAAACCTTTGTATAAAGCAAAACTGAACTGATATAGTGAAAGAATAGGCATTATATTGATCCTGATTATGTCCCTTTAACCATAGGCGGTTAGTCGCATATTAGTGGAGGCTGATGGGTCACTAGGTGCAAAAAACATTTTGCTAAACTCTGGTTCGTCTGACTTGCCGCCAGATGTCCTTGCTGAATATGTTTGGATTATTTTTGCGGACCCTACATGTTAAAGACAAATGGATATAAACAGGACAACCTGTATGCCGAGGGATAGGCCTATCTTATAAAAGGTTCAAATGATTATCTTTAGTCAACAGACATCGGAATAGGTCCTTTTAACAATTTAGAATGTAATAGTACAGTCTTTTGTTGTTTAAAACGGTGCGAGAAGCAAACTCCAGCACCGTTTTCCGCACTTAAGGGTGTTTTTTTTTCCAACCAATTTTTTAGGTCGAAAATAGGACTGGCCCCATTAATCCTCATTTGGAACCTATCTCGAAATCAGTCCCTATAATTAGTTTTGTAATACGCCCAGTTCTTTCAATAATGTTGTCTCTGAGAATCCTGCCAAGAGAACATTTGGCTAGGTAGGTTTGTCACTGATGTCAGTGTAACATTTTTCTGTTGCCAGTTGTATATAGTATCATGTCCTTGGAGACATGCTGTTTCATGTCTATAATCGTCTTAATGAGATCAGAGAAATGTGTATTATACCAAATAAATGTGTGAAAACAAGGGATGCTAACTTGATAAGGAGAAATTGTGAGGCTTCTATGATTTAATGCGTTCCAATAAATATACTCATTAAAAAGGTAGAAAAAAATTAGATCTTGCACAAGACAAGTGATGGGATATACGAGACAACTGATGTAATATATGTTGCCTATACATTTCGCAATACCGTTAATATTCTGTGAACACAAAGACGTAGTATATTGAGAAATATATACACTGATTTCAGATTTTGTTTTCGTTTCCCGTTAGGTCTTTTTTTCACATATTCTTGACCACGCATTCATAACATACATTCTTGACCTTGTTGTTTCTACAAAGGTTACCAATTATCTTCATGCCTTATTTATTTTAATATACGCTTTATTAAAATTTATAGAATCCTATACAAGTATTAGAAATTTGTTCGTGTGTAAAGTTAATTGATCAATTATTCTCTGTAACCATTAGTGTGTGCAATCAACGAAGAATATCGTCCATGCTATAACCGTTGTGCCGAGGCGTCTTGTAATCCTGAGCGAGTCCAACAAGACCAGTGTTCAGACTGTCAGGCCGGCTGTTTTTGTGTGGAGGGGACAGCCCGTGTAAGAGACCCAGCTGAACACTTATGTGTCCCAACAGACCTGTGTGCTGAGCAACGTACGTATTTGTCTGTCATTTTTTATATATACCTTTTTATTTAAAATGGAAAAAGGTAAATTCCCTTTTAAACTTTCCTTACTTTGACTCCGATGAAATACACCGTCGTCCTTCTGATACGGACAATAGGATAGGTTTATTATACGGGCTGAACTTCAGGGGGCTAAAACAACTAGTGAACCCACATTTTTATGCAGAAAATGTTGGTTAAATGCGAAATAGTAAACTTGTGAACCCACATTTTTTTTCAATATTTCTGCCGGTGAACCCACATTTATTTTCTGCAAAGTGAACCCACTTTTGGTGTTTTCGTCCATGACGGCGCATTACGTCCATAAAAATTAGCCAAGAAGTGACGTTTATTTTACTGCATATTTCTAACTTATAAAATACTATTATATATTACTTTTATAAGTATTTAAGTGAAGCCTATGAGCGTTGAACCCACAACTTTCTGGGAAAAAAATTTGGGTTCACTTCATTTGGTAACTGATCTATGTATGTTTATGATTAACCCAAATTTGGTATACTTGTAAATGACGTCGCGTATACATATCACGTAAAAAAATTAAGTAAAGAAATTACGCTTATTTTTCCAATATAACTTTAACGTATGATAAAATATTAATATATTATTTATACAGTAGGGTATAGAAAAAGCCTATTAGGCACTGAATCTACATATTTGTAACGAAAATGTGGGTTCAGTTACTGTTTTAGCCCCCTGAAGTTCAGTCCCGTATAATGCGCTTATAACCGCTCACCCTTTACATTTACACATCTCTCTCCTCTTCCATTTATTCTTATGAGACAAGTTCTAGAGGCCCCAAGCCCTCTCCTAAGTCATTTGCCTGACGGATAAGGAATACAAGAAAAATAATAGTTTGACTGTTATCTCTATTAAAAGTCTGTTTACCCTGCATGTGTTGATGTAAAAACAATTAAAATCTCCCAAATGAAAAAAAAATTCTTCCTTTAAAAATCTTTCTTTACCTTCTAGATGAGTCATAAAATGAATCAGACACCCAAGAAAGTGTTTGGTGAAAAATTCCAATAGGAATCGAGACAGTTAATTTTTTTTCATTGAGAGTATATCAATAAGCTTTATGAAAAGCACGATTAATTGCTCGAGCAAGCTTCCTATTGTTTAACAGGTCGTTCGATTAGGAAATTTAACAGAAATGTTTAATTTTTATATAAAAAAACACCCACATGTTTCACTATGAATTAACACGAAAGTGTTTAACGTGTGTACTCACGCTATATAGGATTATGTTCTTATCCGGAGGAGTGGATGTGCGGAAACCGCTGTGCGGAGAGCTGCTCGGCTGTTGTAGATCCGGAGTCACTGCTGTGCCCGCCCGGCTGTGCGTTTGGGTGCTACTGTCCCGAGGGTCTCCACCGGGATACAGAAGGCGTCTGTGTCGACACCTCAACTTGTCGTGGGTTTAGTATTATTGCAAGGATAATTCTGTAATTTTATCGAATATTTCTGTAGGTTTAATGCAAGGATAAATGTAAATTTTATCCTTTCAATAAGTGATTAGACAATGATGGAAGGTACACTACCATTCACTTAAATATCGAATGCATGTAACGTTTATAGCAAGAGACTTCCTGTACACTTGTAAACACAGTCGCCCACAAATATGTTGAGCTTACATACCTGATCACTAATATGTGAAAAACAGCCAATGGTTCTAACAGTTTCCCCATCATGTTTTTGTTAATAATCAATGCATGAAGAAAACTGAATCTTTATCTTCGGATAGACGGGCTCGTTACTTAGAAATTAAAAAAAATATTTGGCAAATTGATATATTTAAAAAGTTATATTACTTGACATGAAATAAATTTAAATTCGTAAGGGATATTCTGTTCCAAAAACAATTTTGCGATCCAGTCGGTAAAATACAAGCAGCGTCACAAAGGATTGATATATGTTGTGTTTACGTTTATTGGTAAATCTTTTCGAGAAAATTCTGCTATACCCGTTTCGGCACTGAACCTCAATAAACATTCCTAAAATCCGCATACATGCTTTATCATAGGTTACAAATGTGCTGCAACAGAGATTTACAATGAATGCGGGAACCGGTGTAGGGAGTCTTGTGAATACATGCCAGGAGAGACCGAATGCCCTGCAACTTGTGGAACTGGATGCTTCTGTGTAGAAGGATACAGCAGAACAGCAGGCAACCAATGTGTTCTGTCAAGCGAGTGCCCTGCAGCGGGTACCTAATCACTAAATATAATGTCATGTACTTAAAATACTGTCATGTATATTCTTATTCATATTTGATATATTTCTGATGGGCTTGGAATTCGATGCTGCAGATCATGTTTATGGTAGACTGCAAATTTTGACTCCGGAAACAAATTGACAACCAAATTATTTAGCAGTTCTTGAATTAATGAACTCGGAAGGAAGTCGAAATTGGTCTGATTTTCCATGGCGCATATCCTTTCATTAGTAACAATCTTCATTTTAAATAAAATCACGGCAATTGATTGAATGCTTCGTTAGCAAAGACGGACGGTTAAACATGAGTACAATAGGACAGCAGAGAAAAGAGTAGACATTATATGTATATCATTCTTTAGAGTGATTTGCATTCTTTGTACTTTACTCCGGGCATTGTTTATACTACTCACTCAACCGTTATATACTGTAGTCGTTCCAGATCTCCTTCGTTTGAACCGCTGCTTTAGCAAGTTTTTCGGGGTCTCAACACCAGGGCTAGCAAAGGCCAAGAATCAGACTAACGAGAGCGGCTTATGTTGCATGCATAAAACTATACCATGCCCTCATTGGTATGATTACAACTGTTTGTTCTGTACGAGCCGGGGTAATGTAACCCGGAGAATCTTGCTGTACAAAGCTGCGGTTAAAACGAGGAATGAATTACCACTGCGTGAGGAGTGTAGGCATAAATTCGTATAATTACTTTCTCCACGCAGGTACACAGTCACTGTCAACAGATAAAATAACATCAGCCATAACAACTACAGTGCCATGTGTGGCCAGTCCTAATCGAGGATACGCCTGCAAGAGGAGGAAGAAGCAGGGAAGATATTGGTATAATAAATGCACCAACACATGTCAGAGGTTCGTTTATAAAGGATGTGGCGGTAATTCCTCAAATAATTACCACACCAACGCCGAATGTGAAAATGACAGGTAAGCGCTTTTTTATTTCATTTTGACTCCCCTGTTTTCTCCTTAAACTTGTAAATAACAATTTCCAGTTCCGTGCCATCATGGTTATTTTAAAGTGCCATGGCCTGGTGCCTTATTGGTCAGACACTCGTGGCTGGCTTTAAGAAACAAACACGACTAAGTTCAGCTACTTTTGAACCCTCCTTCCCGCATGGAAATTTAAATTTTCGGAAGAAGTTCAACGATTTCAAGCTCCAGCCACTCGGACATATCTTTCAAGGAAATATAATACAATTTCGATAAAAAATTATTTTGTTATGACGCCTTTGATTGTTTAACAAAACTATTCTGCTATTATCATGTTATCACTGATTCTATGTACAAGTTGAAACCGTCTGTTCCAAACACATTGGTGTTTTGCAGAGGAATTGTGCCGTGATCTAGAACACAGAAAATATCTATATTTCCCTGAAGAAGATATCCATCATGAAAGAAAGAAGATGATATCCATTGAAGAATAAGAAGATGATATCCATCATCCCTTGCAATAAATGAACAACTGAGCTAGATTAGGCATGGAACACCAGATCGAACTTCTATCCAAGCTCTCGAGATTATTTTAAATAGAGTATTATGTATTTGTGCTCCCCATTGGGAGCGAGGGCATGTTATTTTACCCTTTTTTTACCGTAATATTTAAAACTTGTATCTCAGATGTCTTGTGACGTTAACGCAGACGCATTTCCATTAATCAACATGATATAAAAAACTCCCCATTAAATAATTGATTTGTTTCCCTGGTTAAGTGCCAGGTTAAGGTGAACTTTTCGTTCGTTATCTCGCCACCAGGAAGAGCTTCGTTTAGATCTAGTTCCTATTTGATAGAAAGCATGCATGAACTAATATAATTATGAATTTCTGAGAAAGTTTTAACTTTCGGTTGTCCTTCAATTCAGTTGTCCAAAAATTTTCCATTTTGGTAATTCAACTTATTTAATTCAAATGTTATCAAATTTATTTGCATGGATTTTATCATTTTTTTATCAATATTCTTATACATTAGTAATGCAATATGTAGACCTGTAAGAACATTTCTTAAAATAAGGCCAATGTGACGCAGTTTGTAACTATTTGTTAAACTTGTTAAGCCTATCTATATTTGTGTTGATCATAATTATACCAATCTGTTAATTCTTAATCATGATGTATGACAGTTACATCTCTTGCGACCTTGACCTTTACATTCATGTCACAGTGAACTTTTGCCATCACTAGTGCAACAGCGTGTGACGTTTTCCATAAATTTGCGCCTTATGGGGCGCTAAATGTATTAACGTGCAAATGCAAGATCATCTGGTTCAATGTTTGTTCATGTATGAATTAATGATTGACTTGTTTTATATAATAAATATTTTTTTCTGGTTCTGTTTTGCTTCATATTTCACAATATCATAATCATATATTGTAGCATACAACAGCCATAAAACTAACAGTTTAGCTTGTTAATGGAGATATTTATATACAGGTTGATATATATATATATATATATATATATATATATATATATATATATATATATATATATATGGAAGGTAGTGTTACCCTCCGATGTAAAGTGCTCTATGGCCTACAGACTAGGCCAAAGCGGTATAACTCTGGAGAATCGCACAAAGCATAATCTCGTAATCTCGTATCCGAATCGCACAAAGCATAATCTCGTAATCTCGTATCCGAATCGCACAAAGCATAATCTCGTAATCTCGTAAAGACTCGGCTTTTCAAACCACGCCGTTAGCTTCATTCTAACCATATTCACCTGATGATCGGGTCGCATCCCGTGAAACAGACTGTTGTGAATTGATAGTGTTGTTTTTCTCCAGACTTATATATATATATATATATATATATATATATATATATAATTTGTATTGTTCACATAACGTAAATTCAATACATCGCGGTGATAGTGCTCTACCGTATGGGAGCGTTTATAAATAACTAAAGTACGGTTATTTTGACTTCATCAGTTTGTGCTACAGATCTCAGGAGTTTGTACCTGAAGAGTGAGCCGGCTTGAATGCTGCTCTCACGAAACAGATCTGTAGCACAAACTGATGAAGTCAAACTAACCGTACTTTAGTTATATATATATATATATATATATATATATATATATATATATATATATATATATATATATATATATATATATATATATATATATATTGTTACAGGTGCTCTATTATGTGACACGGGCGTAACTCGTGCTGTTGTTACATTCCGTACTGGTTGAACTCTCGTTGTCATGTGGGCCTTGAGTTTTCACGCTTGGTCGTGGGTCACGTGAGTAGATACACGGCGATGTCTTCCTAGATTATTCCTGAAACGCGTGTTTACTGTTCAGTAGGGTCCTTATAGACTGTTCGAGAAGCGGAAAATTCCCGGCTTGCGGTGTGAAGGTATATAAAGGGGCTGTTGTTTAGAGCCAGGGGGCAGACAGCAGAGCAGATACCAGCGGACGCAGAAGCGTGTGTCAGATTCTAAGACCTTATCCGACGAATGCGGCAATTATACATTTTCATCCTGGATTTTATACATTTGGACTTCAGTTTACTTTCTGTGTTGTTGCAAGAACTTTCTTCAGGACTTTCATTCTCCGAGAGTTTACATTTAAAGACTTATCGTGGTGACTGTATTGGTAATCAGGTACTGTACCATTATCTTTCTGTGTGATTTTATTGACTTGTTGCTATAACGCTGTTTACTGTATAATTGTATTGATTTAGTGTATTGTATTGTTAGGGGTTGTTTGTAGAATAAATTATAGTTATTTGTTAACAAAAAATCACTGACTTCTTTATTCATTCCCCTAGACATTTCCTGCCGCCTAGTCTTACAGAATCTGATTTTTTTTTATCTCCGTTACAGAATTTGTGTTCATCACGCATACATGATCTGTTTATATTAGGTTCCGTAACAACATATATATATATATATATATATATATATATATATATTGAGAGCGTCGTTTATCCGAAAGCCTCGGAGGACAAGCTTTTTGTTCGAATGAATGATTGTTCGGATGAATGATTTCTATGAATCAGAGTGATTAGGTCTACCGCCGAGTTCGGGACATCACCGGATACTGACTGACCCAAATTGATTAAGCTAGACCCTGATAAACGTGTGACAATATATAATAACATTTTCGATCGATTTAATAAATTTACCAAATAGAACACATTGTTATATAATAATATATTTACTGCTAAACAGCCCTGTGCTGGAATAAATCGGTATCGTACGTACATCATGTCACGCGTGGCTGCCATGATAACTAGAATGACCTGCCATGACCTCGAAAGTGCTGCGATCTTTCGGCAGATATAGGCTGAGTTATAGGTTTATACATGTACTGTATTTTAATTGAAATGACGAGCGAGAGGACCGGTTGAAGGCACAAGTAAACAGGTTTATGTACACATTTTTATTTCAAATAAATGAAACAAAACGTAAATGTGGCTGATCCTAGATCTTTCGACGTTGAATTCTCTGGCGAGGTCACCTTGCTTGGTACCAGTGTCAAGACTTGCAAGGATCGACAGCTTGTTATAAACTGACAGGACATGGCGCTTACGTGACTCCATTGACAAGTAAGAGTTAACTGTATGTAAAAATCCATATGGAGAATATAATCAGGATGAGCAGTAAATCGTTTTGACATTCACTATCCTAATGGTTTAATCAGCTTCGTAGCATGGTTTATAAAAAGCTCAGACTTCCTCAACTGCAGTCGTAAGCAGCGATTCTAGCTAATCAAAATTACCATTGGGTAGAAATAATCTGGCAAATAGACTGAGTAAATAACAGAGGCGCATATAAATTCAACTAATGCCCATCGTTGTACTCAAGCAAGGTCTGGGCGACTCACGGCACGAAGATCAAAGCTATCCTTTAAAGCCACCTGGTCAAGCTGAGCCGAGGACTACACTGATCGGCGAGGCTGAGTTTATCACACCTACAACCTGCGGTCGGCCACTCAGTTACGATCTGTTGTAACATTATGTTTGTACAGGTTAATTACCCCAGCCTGGGCATTCTGATTAAAGCGAGGAAAACCCCGGCCGGCGTCACGGTGTTTTCAAACCTACTGCCTACGCTCGGCATTAATCAGTCGATATTAATCATTATCACCGCTGATGTGGCAACTTTTGTTTTGAATCAGACGATCTTTTATACCAATTTTTATTTTATATTTTTTTCGGATAAATGGTCAAAATTTCGGTTCTCCGGTTTTTATTTCTTATGAACGATTTTTCGGATAAACGGTAGGATATTCGACTGTCTACTGTATATATATATATATATATATATATATATATATATATATATATATATATATATATATATATATATATCCGCGCTAAATAAAAAAAACGGGCTGAATTGAGCTTTTCAATGTGCGCAGAATCCCCCCTCAAAGTGAGGTGTTTTCACAAGGGGTTCCTCGTCCCCAAGCGTTCACGGAAACATGTGATGCTGGGATATGTTATGTACAGTACACTATTTTAATGCATGCATTTATAATTTTAGTTCCATTTGCAGGAACGTATTAGTGTTGTATTGACGGGTGAGGTTTTGTATATTCGAGAAGATTTTTGACTACCACAGTCGGTAATCAGATTTTGAACAAGCACACACACACATATATATATATAATAATAAGTGCATGGAAAGTATGTCGCTCCAAGTGGCAGAGACGTACTTGAATGCAATTTGAGCAAATAAACTTGTATAGGACATCAAACAGGCAACTGTCATCCCCATGAAGGATACCCCTTTCACACGGCAAATGCAAAATCGGTTTCAAACCCTATTTGCCAAAACGTTTTGGATAAAGCTTAGGTTTTTTTTTAAACAAGTTTATATGCGAAACATTTTATCCGCTTTGCGTTATGTGAACGCTCAATTCTCATTTAAAGCGGTTTAAACCTAGTTTTCAAGCAGCAACTATGTCACAGCGCATCCGCAAATGCTTGTGTAGCATGCTGTTACATTGTTCCACATGTGAAATGTACACCTCATGCGTAAGTGCTAGATTACCGTTTGAACGCATAACACGGATTCAACCGATTTGGTCAAATTGCTTTGCCCAAATCTTTTTGAAAACGTTTGTGTGCGAAAGGAGTAGTGAAAATAGTCAGCCCGTCTGAAGACCAATAATCATAGGAGGTCATCTCAAACCAGGGGAATCAAATGGGGAAGCCCTCCTTTCAGGAAGCCTTTGACATCAAAGACTTAAGTGTCATAAAGGAGCTGGATGCTAAATCAACAGTGGCGGGGCAGAGCAAAGCCATGGGCGCTCTGAAAAGTGGAAAGGCGCCAGGTGAATAGAGTGCTGCAAGAATCATCAGCTTCTTATTTAACTGTTCTTTCTTGTTTGCGTTACAGCTCCTTAAATGGAGTTTTTACCCTCTTAAGATTGGTCAGTTCTGACCAAAGTGGTTCATTCAGCCAGAAGACATGCAACTAACCCGACATATTAGGAATAATACAGTTGTGTTGACTCAGCTGAGATATAAAATGTAACGTAATGTTCAGTACGTATGAACATATTTGCACTTATTCTCAAGATACCCAGATAATTGTTACCTCCATCAGCTTTTGTTTATAGCCTGGCAAGGCTTGCTGGGAAGGCTAAGGAGTGTCTATTCTAGTGCGACGTCATGGGGATCTATGGAGCACCCATCATCTATTGGGTATTATTAATTAACTTCCCCTTTTAATTTGAATGAGATTCCATTTGGATTCAGAGGGGAAACTTTACTCCACAGGTGTTTGGTCTCCTTTCCTGAATGGAGTCTGAATGTTTGGGCTACTTCTTTGTGTTGGAGAGAGGGCAAGGTGTCGAAGGGTATACGTACACAGGTGAAACAACTCTGTTAAGAATTTTGCAAAAGCTATGTGCTGGCATGGTCTTAACTCGACTATTACCCCTCGATAACCGCATCACCCGCATTCTCAGTTTGTACACGATGCAGCACTGATATACCGCATGCAGCAACCAACAACTTTGAGGTGGTATGTTTATAGTCTGGGCTGACGACCTGCATGAAATGACAGGACGTTGAAACACAACTAACGATATGAATCAGAGAAGAAGAGATTCATGTCCGTGATAGATTCACATGCCTCGGCTCAACCATCACCCGTCCCCTTTCACTCAATCTTGAAACTGACAAGTGCATCCCTTGGGCGGCTGACATCATGTTCAAACTCAGCAAGTTTGTGTAGACCGAAACACCCCTAACTGATGTGGAAAAGTCCGTGTAGATAGACTCGCAATATGTACTGATTGTTATATTTCATGTCATTTGCCATCCGATGTATCAGCAGGTCAAGTGGTGTACCAGTCTATGTTTGAACTAATCTGCCTAGGTAGATTCTCAGTAGTTGCCTATCGCTCTTTCTAATGTAAATCACTATTTACGGTAGCGTAACCTAGCGTATGAGTAGGTCTAATGGTTAACCAATCTACATTTTGTACTAGGGCGCCTGTTAACTTGTGAGCAGGACGGAAGTGCCGTTTTGTTTTTGGTTGTATGTCAATGAAGCGCCGGGTCAAGTTTGTCGTGTCAGGACTTTAATGCAAAGTAATTGTTGTTGTGCTGTAGACCTAACGCAGGGGAAGTTGACCAAGGTTAGACTGGTGGATTTGTTGCACCGATAACCACCCTTTTTTTCGGTTGTCAAGGGTATGCAGGAGGAGACCCATCACTGGTGTTTTTTTCCCTCCTGGTGGAAATAAACAGTGTTGCCTACAGCCTGGTTTGGTGGTTTCTCTTCCCACATGCATCTGTTTTCTGCTTGGCTACAAGTTGTGGTGTTAGAAGTGGAATTGGGATGAGAATCAGTGTGGTATCTAGGTGTTTTATGATATATTGATTGGTCGAAGAGAATATTACTCGTAGTGACACAGTGTCTGTTGCATGAAATGCTCTATTTTCACATGTTTAATGATATATTGATTGTTTGACTATCATCGACACAATAGTTAAATGAGATATTTGAGGCGTTGATCGTTTGTTGAACCAGTTATTCTGGTAGAAGCTGGCAGCTGTTTGCCTAATCTGACTGAATATGTGGGTGTTCTGATGTTCATTTTTAAGGACAACTGCCGGTTTGAACTTTTGTGTTGTATATTGTGTATTTTAAACGGTTAGTAGATTGGGTATTTTGAAATGGCTAGTGGACTGTGTATTCTAAAAATAAGACGGCCAGCAGTGTGTATCCTAAAACAAACGGCCTGTATAGTGTATTCTAAAACAAAACGGCCAGTATATTGTATTCTGAGACTGCTAGTTAATGTGTTTTCTGGAACGGTTAGTAGACTGTGTATTTTGAAACAGCCAGTAGATAGCGTGATCTCAGATAGCTAGTAGATTTGCTGGAAAGTCATAGTTGATAGACCCTGGGATACTGTGGCTCCAGAATCATGTCACTTAACGAGAATGTTGTTGCCCGTGAGGAGATGAACCAGTTACGCAGGCGCCTGGAGGAACTTGAGGCTGCTGGTGGGTCTGGTAGGCAGATGGCCAGAGTAGTATACTCGTAGAGGAAACTACCAACATTTCAGGAGAGGGCCTTTTAGAGGACTGGGAAAGAGGGGCCGGTTTAGCTACAGATACACAGGGGCTGTCGAAGGCAGCTGTCGCAGACTTCTTCCTCTGTCACTTAGAAGGAGCAACAAAAAGAGAGATCCGTTGCACTGATCCAGAACTCAGGAAAGACCCAGAAGCAATTCTTGGCCTGTTAGATGAGTCGTTTAGGGAGAGCCGGAGTGCTCCCCCGTTATTGGATGCATTTTACAGTCGACTTCAACGGGAGAAAGAGACAATGCAGTCTTTTGCTCATGGACTCATGGAGTTGTTGAATAAGGTGGTGGAGAAAAATTGAAGCTGTCTGCCTAGTCAGGACAGAGCGCTACACGATATGTTTGCGGAGAAGGCGGCTGATAAAGGACTGCGTAGAGACCTGAAAAGACGAGTTCGAGATAACCCTTACACTACGTTCAGAGAGCTTCGAAAGGAGGCGGAGCAATGGGTTGAGGATATGTGGCGGCAGAAGGGACTGTAACCCGCAGTCAGGCACATTCTGCTGCCTCGACAGATAATGGGATTCAACAGCAGCTACAGGACATATTTGCCCTTCAAAAAAGCAGCAAGATCATCATGATCATTAACAGAAACTGCTGTTTGAATTGATGAGTAGTATAGGGGGTCTAAGTACTGGGGAGCGCACACAGCTTAGCTATTACTACTGTGGGAAACCCGGCCATTTGGAGAGGGATTATTATCGATGGAGGAGGGATAAGAGGTTTGGACCACGGCCCCAATGAAGCTCCTAGGTTTGTGCAGGAACCCTCTGTTCCAGGACAGTCACAGCGAGATCTGAAGTGTCCCAAAAAGGGTTCCCCACCACAGTGAACAGGTGGTGGGTGGGGCGCGATGGGATGGCTCCAGCAAATCCTATATACCGACAATTGAAACCCAACCTATACAGACTGTGAAAATTGGCAGCGCTACAGTTCAGGCTCTCATTAATACTGGTTCTTTGGTCACCACTTTGTCCGAGGCCACATTCCCTGTTTAGAAAAAGGGAGCTGGTTCAGCCTGCAAGGTGCACACGGACTTGAAATCACATGCCTAGGGGTAGTAGTATGTGACTTAGAGGTGCTGGGTTCCCGGATTGAAAACGTGACCATCTTAGTGACCAAGGAGAACAGGGCCACGAGAGACCAGGACAAAGCTCTAATTGGCACCAACGTCTTGAAGCACCTGCCTGAGTTTTTATTGTTACTGAGGAAGGATTCAGGGAGGCCTTTACAGGATAACACTGGGTTTGCGAGAAGTGGCTGGACCATCAACTCAACTGGTCAGAGCAAGGAGCATTTCGTCCGTGCGGGTGGCTGGACCTCAAAGAGGCCTTATAATAGTTAAACCACTGGTGCATGGTAATAATAATAGGACGAGGGCTGCGAATACCTTGTAAAACACGGAGAGTGGAGCCTATTTTCTTCAGATTACCAACCCATAAGAGAAGGATGTACTTTTGAAACCTGGCACAAGAGTGGGGAAGTACAGGACAGTAATCGAGGATATCAAACTTACGGTGATTGCCACGCAGGGGACAGTATCGTGTATCGACAGTATCTGAGCAGACAAGAGACCTGGCCACAGATCAAAAGATTGTGGGGTAGAAAGGATTGTGGGGTCTATTTTTTTACAATTTTCATGGGACAAAAGAGGAAATCTATGCTGCTAAAGATCTGTTCGCTCGCTATGATTGTATTTTGTAGAGAGGACGAGGACCTTGGGACCAGCCCACACCCCGTCACAAAATTAATACGGCCAATAACGTACCTGTTCAGCAGGTCTACAGAAGGATTCCGCCCAATGAGTGGCCAAAGGTTAAAAAGCACCTGCAAAAGCCGCTGGCCAAAGGGATTATCCAAGATATGTCCTCGGACTATGTGTCTCCGGTTGCCATTGGTAGAAAAAGAAACGGCGAGCTCCGACTCTGTGTAGATTATCAGCACCTTCACTCGAAGGTGAGGAGAGAGTCTTACCCATTACCCAGAGTAGATGAGTCCCTAGAGGCCATGAGAGAAGCTACAGTATTTTCAACGCTGGACCTGGCCTCCGCAAATAATCAAGTTGAAATGGATTCGGCTGACTGCCACCAAACGGCTTTCAACACACTCATGGGTTAATATGAGTTTGTAAGGATGCCCTGTGGGCTTTCTTATGTGCCAGCAAACTTTCAGGCTTATGGGCAAGATTTCCGGGAGGTTTCGAGAAACTCTTAGAGAGGCTTCCGTGCAGAGAAGTGTAACTTTTTCCAGTGAGAGGTCAGATTGTTAAGTCATGTGGTATCTGCAGACGGAGTATGGACCATTCCTGAGAAGATTATGGCAGTCACTAATTGGCCACAGCCTACTAGATTGAAACAGTTTGGAGGAATCATCGGAATTTCACTTATTACCAGCGGTTTGTTGAAGGATTTAGCTCGATCGCGACCCTATTGCATAGACTCGCAGGATTGGTGTTGAGAGGACAGAAGCCAGAAAGAACAAGTCACCCCCATTTTGGGTCAGTGGCAGGGAGAACATTAGTGTGCCTTTGAGAGACTTCAGGAGGCGCTCACTAGCGCTCCAGTTCTGGCTTATCCAGATTTCAGCAACCTTTAATCTTGGAGACAGATGCTTCCAATAGGGGCCTGGAGGCTGTTCTTAGTCAAGTACATCAAGGTATGAAACGGGTGGTAGCTTATGCTAGGAGGGGACTGCGAGGAGGCGAGAGGAATATGCAGAGGTAAAGCTCCAAGAAATTGGAATTGTTGGCCTTAAAGTGGGTGGTGACAGAAAAATTCCAAGATAACTTGAGTCATGGTCAATTTTCGTGCTGACTGATAACAACCCCTTGTGTGTTTGATGACCAAAATTAATTACCTGCTATAGAGCAACGGTGCTCGCTATAAGCCCAGGCGGGTCAACCAAAATGTTGATGCCCTTTCGCTTCAAGAGAATCGCCCGTTGGACGATGAGCAGACAGGGCCTGTTTTGTCAGCGCTGTTACAGTGTTCGGACATTCCAGTGGATATACAGGTTAATGCTGCCAGCATCGGCTTGGAACAAGAATCTTTGATCCTTCCAGATGGGGAACTTAGTGCAGTTGAACTTCAGCATGTCTAACACGGATTTGGCAAGGTTGCAAGCTGATGATTCGTGTGTTGGTAAGGTTTTATCATGGTTCAAGAGTGGAGTGAAGCCATCCATTGGGGTAGACGTAGAGAGTCATCTAAATATATTCTAACCATATACCTTGATGTAGAGTTAATAACTATACGTCAGTTTGATAGAACAGGCCAGAGAAGTGAATTTCACATTCTAGGTTGGAACTGGAATGACTTGATATTTTCAACACAGCCTGCACTGTGCTGCACTTTTTCGTTAATCCCAGTAAAATGTCTTTTAAACTGATCATCCTGGCATACGAAATACAAATTGGTAAGAAGAATATTATTTAGTTTAATTGATATAAGAGATCTATACAAACACCTGGGCAGTACACTCATTCCATCTATTCAATATATCTAATAATGTGATCTGATGACTTTTACTGCGGCAATGGCAAATGTTTTGTTATGTGGTGTCCAGGACCCAAATCCATCGAAGCTCTTACAAGTTGTTTTACCTGCCATGCTCAGACAGAAGGTACTGCAGGGTTCCATGACAAGCACGGGCTTCAGGAGCTTGATTTAACTGTAGGGTTAATTCAGGGAGGTGCTACTGGCTAAGGTTATACAATGACACAAGAGAGTGGATAGACAGGTGCAACCAATGTGCCTTGTGCAAACTAGAGATAGTGAAAACCCCCATGGGGTCAATATTGGCCACGAGGCCCTTTGAGATTTTTGCCATGGATTTTAGAAAACTCCTAGAAAAATCAAGCTGCGGAGTAGAAAATGTCTTGGTCATAACCAACGTTTTCACAAAGTACAGCATCGCTGTACTGACAAAGGATCAGAAGTCTCGAACTGTCGCCAATGTCCTCATCAAGGAATGGTTCCACCGATTTGGCGGGCTGCAGCGTCTGTACTATGATCAAGGTAGAGAATTTGAAACTGATTAAGGACCTTTTCAGTGTGTGTGGGTGCATAAGTCGAGAAATACTCTGTATCATAATTCCCTAGTCTACAAGGTGGTCGATAGAACTGAGGATAAAGACATTTACTTAATAGAGCCGGTTGACGGTTTTGGAGCTGGAAAATGGTTCAACTGAACAGAGTTGCAGCAATGCCCAGTGCCTATTGTTACCGAGGAGCGCGAGCCCAAGGGAAATTTGCTTCCATGACAGAGGAAGTAAAGGATAGTTCGGAGTCCTTATGATTCAGAGGATGGGTTTGTGGTCCAGCTCGAGGAGGAAGACCACGTGGTAGGAACCGATGGAGATGATACAGCTGGTCTAGATTCAACCATCTCACTCGCAGATGAGGAGCCGCAATATGGTCTACGAAGAAGTCAGAGAACCATTGCCGGAGTACATCATTACCCTTTCAACGAACCAAGGTCAGCCTGGATGTCAGGATTTGCTCTTTCATGTACACAGTATCAACAGTGTCGGACTTGGACAACAGTGAAGAGTCCGTGTAGATAGACTCGCAATATGTACTGATTGTTATATTTCATGTCATTTACCATCTATGGTAGCGCAACCTAGCGTATGTGCAGGTTCAGTGGTGTACCAGTCTATATTTAAACAATTCAGCATAGGTAGATTCATAGTATGTGCCTATTGCTGTTTTTAATGTAATTTACTATTTATGGTAGCGCCATAAATTTCTCTTGTTGATTGTTTCTCTTCCCACTTGGTATCTGCTTGGCTACATTGATAAGATGAGGTGCGTATGTGTCAAACACTTTGATGTATTGCAGCTAACCATGGAAAACATATGCCAGACAATGAGAGTCATTCGAAAGATCAATCTCCTCTGCCTTCCACTCATCATGGTCGGTCAAAATTTCAACACAACCGTTGGCAAACATGTCTCCTGATCCTGCCTACATCTCAGGAATACCACTGATGACTAGGACAGACCAGTAAACGATTCAAAGCGTAGGGTGGTGCAAGTGGTGTAATGTTGAAGGTGCCAGCCTCATGATACAGAGGTTGATTTTGAATCTTGGTCAGACTCCCTTCGGTGCCAAGACCCTTTGGAAAAGTTCCCAGCCGCAAGTGTGCCTCTGTCCACCTAGCAGTAGAAATGGGTACCAGTAAATACTGGGAGGGTAACCTGTGATGGACTAGCATCCTATCTAGGAGTTTTTAACCCCAAGGGCGCTTCACGCTACAGAAGCAGGGAAAGGTACCAGCCTAATGAGCCAGTAGGCTCAGGTGTAAGAGCCCAACATACTTCACCTTTTAAACTATTCGAACCCGCCTGGCAGCTGCGGCACAAGGAATTCTGACAGCAAGCTCTCTGATGTTGAAATGCATGCAGTCCGTAGCGGTAACAGCTGCAGCAAAAGGAGGAGCTTGGTCCAAAGGGCGAGTTATGAGTGGCTATGAAAAATTTAGCCCATCAGATAACAGAAAAGGAGTGCTTAGGAAACCAGGAGAGTTGTTTCTGATTACCAAACACACCATTCAGACCATCTGTTAGATTGTGACACAAGACTTTTATGCAGAATGCTACACTGGGACATCTCAATTTACCTCAGATTCTGCTCATGGACCGAGTGTCCAAACCAAACCGCTTTAGAGAGAGATATCTACTACGTCCCCCCGCCCCTCAATTCTGGCTTAAATGTAACGAAGCGAAAACTGCCCTCTTCAGTAAGCCTCATACAAGCATTTGATAACAGATTAAAATACCAACACGGTCCATATTTCCCAAGATTAAGCCAAACAACAATAAAATTACTGCATGCAAAATCAACAGGATAGCCTGCAATCAACCCAAGCTAGCCAAAGCATTCACTGCTTTACCTGGTCCTCACAGAGCTTATCCATTAATATTAATAGTGACGTTATAACTGCAAATATTCTGCAGGATATCATGACAAACGCACTCTGGGCACTGAGAAATCGGAGCACTCTGGCTATAAAGCTAGGAGGAAAGTGGGGTACATGGACCTTTCATAGAAAAAATAAAGTTTGAAGAGGAGGGAAAGTAAGTTTCATGTTGCACCCCTCCCTTACACTGCATTAGTGTGTGAAAGAAGAACCCCTTTGGCAATTTCCGTATACCACAGAAATAGAGAAAATGGATTTACAAAGAATGAAGAAAGAAGAACATTATATATATGTTCATGTTCTGAGTGTTTATTAATAAAAATATGACCATGTTACACATGGATGCAGCATTAGTTTGCACAACACAAACATGACCTGGCAAACTTGGTTCAGACGAGTCATATGAGACATTGAAGCTGGTGACACATATCAGCATTAATTGCACCTGATTAACACTTTTGATAAGTGCAATCATCTAAATGAGTTATTAATTTCTCATGAACCTGACAAATAAAATCAGTTGCATTCACCAGCTCCGTTCATCACAGATTTTGAACACAGCTTTATTTTTTGTAATAAATGCATCCAGTGACTACATACAAGATTCCATTTTATGACATAATTGGGAAACCCTCACTCCCAACATTTTACAAATAAAGGACATATCATCAGCTCTTTAATGTTCAGGCGTCTCATGTGCTGCATGTTTACCATCAGTTCCTTGGATGTGTGATCAAGAGATGCAACAAACACTATGCAAGAAACGCTGGTATGTGTCACTAGCTTCAAAGAGGAATGTGGTACAAAAGGTATCCCTGTGTTAAATCATATATATATATAAACCAAGCACATGTGATTCTAAATACATTATAGGCCTAGGCAATGGCAACCTTAAAACATGACTAGCAATACAATTGATTTCCTTAAACCTAACCAAATGACAATTTTTTAAAAAAGTGACATGTTGCATTCGCATTTCCAAGCTGTATGCATTTTTAACTGACAAAAAAAGTCTATTTATTACAGTTCCATCTTCTGCTCAGGTATTTAAGCCTATAAGTGTCCTGCTTCTAATAGTGTCATCCATATGGTCTACTAATATATTTAAGAAGAAAATATATAAATCTAATTACTGTTTTGGATGGTATAGTTCTTCTAGGTCTGTTGCAGACCTCATTTCCCTGCAAAGATCTGGATGAACTACACACAATCACATCTACTATCATTAATCCAAAACACTCCCAGTATGTGACAGAATATTTATTTACATTTAGTGTTTACTGGCCATCCACCGGGCATGAGGTATTATTAAATCAATAAATGAAACCAAGTATTTATTAACGAAAAAACAGAGGTATTTTAATAACTGTGCAGAATCTCTAATATCTATGGATGCATTAGTATAGTGATGATGATACATATGATGATATACAAGGGATGATTGTAAGGCAAGGTTCAAAGATACAAAAACAATACCTGTACAAGGTATGCCATGGGACAGAAACGATATCAATCAGCTGATAGTTTATGATCATTAGACAAAAGGCTCATTGACACTCTTGATGTACCATAAAAAGGCTCTATGAGCTCTTTATTACACAAGAGACAAGCTTTTGTGCCTTTGTGCTTCTCTTCATATCATATTCTTGTTACCCTGCAACAGATTCTGGAAGACAGCAGCCAAGCTGATGTATAACAACTACAAATGATATTCCAGCAGCTAATGGTAATATACTGCAAATGAATCATCGTTATCTCAAGATGCAAATTCTATAATGCTGGAATGATGTAAATTGTAATACTTTATCAGAAGAGGAAATCAATATATCCTTTAACTAACTGTAATACTTTATCAGATGAGGAAATCAATATATTCTTCAACTATTTCTGTACTCTTGGGGTAAAAATAAAATTCATTTGTCAATGACACTGCTCCTTAACACTGGATAACCAGTAAATTACATGCCCGTGCTGATTTCTCCTGATTTACCTAAAATTACAAATCATACATGTTATTGTTTGAGGCTAGCTACAGCTTTGACAGCAGCATCCTCAAATGAACTGGCTGACACAATCTTCAGACCACTCTCTGATAATATCTTCTTAGCTTCAACAACATTTGTACCTGTAAACAAAAATAAAGCAGTTCACAGTTCCTTCTTGTTAAAGAATTACATTGCGTTACTAATCTTAAAATGTCATGAAAAAGTATGTCAGGTGATAATGAGCCCACTGTCAAAAGCACTTGACTGATCCAGGATTGCAACATGGATAAACAGTTGTTTATGAACATGACAGGGATGCTGCACATCTGATGGAGTGGGACTGGGTCAAAATGCTCAAGCCCAGTCCAGTTGATATCATCAGGTCATGGCTGTCATCAATATCAAGTACCACTGACCTGCCTAGACCATGCTCTGGGCCTGAAACTTCCCTTATCTACAACCACTTGTTTTTGCATGATGACAATAGTCATCTGAAAACCCCTGAGGTGTTTGTCAAGCATGCCAGTCTGATGATGACCATGTCACTGAGATATAGTTAAAGCTCCAAAAAAGTGAGTCCCAGAGTTTAAATTGTTCACAAATGTTATGGAATCTCAAGGGATAGGATCCAACATACACCAATTGATATTTATTAGATATATTTCATATTGAACAATCTGAAAGTTTAATGCAGAACTGGAATTTTTATTAACCTGTTATAAAAAACCATGTGAGATACAGGGGTTTAACAAAAGAGGAAGCAAATATCTTAAAGACATAAAGACAAAACCTGATACTGCTGCTCATTATGATATTTTTTTTCTCCGTAACTAATACACATACCTTCTAGTCTGACCACCAGTGGTACTTGAAGATTGATGTTTTTGGCTGCATTAGTTATTCCATTGGCAATAGTAGCACAGTTTACGATGCCCCCAAAAATGTTCACTAGGATTGCTTTGACCTGTAATAAGAGGAAGAGCCTGTTAAACTCACAGAAAACAACAACAAATCAATATTTTTATCCATACATATTTGACAAAAATTAATCAAGTGAATTAAATATAAGAATATGACAGGTCATAATATTGTCATTACATGATATAACATCTGGTGTATTTAAATATCAAAACACCACCTTTATTTATATATGTCCTACAAACACTGTTTAGACACAACAGAAATGTAATGCATTAAAAGTAATAAAAAAAGTATCACTTTTTGTGTTTTTTTTTGTCAAGCCTGATGCAAACAGCAAGCCTCAAGACAATCTTATTGTGAAAGAAGCTAACAGCTATCCCAAATCTGTATGAAGTTATTAACTGTAATGACAATACTAACCTGGGGGTCAGAGGTCAAGATCCTGAAGGCCTGATAAACCTGGTCCTCTGTCACGCCACCACCACAGTCCAGGAAGTTGGCTGGCTCTCCCCCGTGAAGTTTAACAATATCCATGGTGGCCATGGCCAATCCGGCACCATTAACTGTGTGGCAGAACAGACTTTGTAAAACAGGATCAGCTAAATAATACACACATCAAATCCAATGGAATTAACATAGGACATGTACATTTATGATAATTGTCTACTAGCATCAGTTAAGGCATATAAGGTGAACCATTAATTGTCAAATACAAGATGCATGGTGTCTTATTTTATGGACAATTAATCTTTAATTTAAAATAAATATTATGAGAAGTTGTTTGGAATGTGTTTTTTTTTCAAAGAAAGATCACAAATTAAACTCTATAAACTATAGTTAAACTAACTTGTATGTATTAAACCATGAATTGAGTCATGAGCAAAGTTTTGCAAAACAATTCACATCGTTAGAGCTTGCATTCTGATGCAAGCCATACCAGAAGTGCAATATTATCCACCAAACTGAGATTTCCATTTATACAAGGAACTTATGACTTGACAAGAAAGGACACCCTGTACTTGCCATTCCTTCTGGAATGGTTAAAGTAAAAGAAGACAAACTCACCCATGCATCCAATGTTTCCATCCATTCCAATGTAGTTCAGACCATGCTTGGCAGCATCAACCTCTCTGGGGTCACTCTCTGTGGTGTCATCCATGGCGAAGATGTCCTTTTGACGGAATTCAGCGTTATCATCAAAATTTATTTTAGCGTCAAAACAAACAACTGAAACAGATAAAAATTGAAAATTATGTAATGTAGGTACGTAATTAAATCGGCAAATAACATGTTTTTTGGAAATGCTTTGAAATGCAACCAGCCAATAAAATTACAAAATCCCCCTTGATTTATAGTTCCAGAAATAAGCTTAGTTCGTATCATGGTTATCATAGATAAACCACTTTGTCTCGAGAATTGTACAACAAACCAGTTTGCTCCAGCCTATATATTGTTACTATGAGCTATCATCAAGCAGTTGCCAGGACTTTGGGGAGACTAACAGTGCAGTCATCTGGTGGAGTTTAGAGACACTATTCAAGCTGCATTTATTTCCTGAAAAATCTGGGCCTCACTCAGGGTACTAACATTGAAAAAAAAAGATATGATTGAGAGGAGTCATTCCTATGATAAACTGTAATATAGATGGTAACATATATAAGTTTTAAAACTCCTGTATTCTGTTCTTACTAGTTATATTTGACTGAAGATTACTCAGGTACTAAACTGCTGAGATGAACTAACTTTATTTCTACGTAGTTACTAAGCCAAGTGAGGCTTGCATGTCACTTAATGACCAACAAGCAATCGGCATTCTAAGGAATGCAAACCTTGGACATGTGGGGGGGGGGGGGGGTCACTAATGTCGGATAATCAGAAAACTGTGTTTACATTTAATTAATCCACACATATTCCAAGGCATGTTAATTGCAAAAGCTTGGACTTTTTGGGCTGAGTGAACTTCAAACTGTGTTAAATTCTCACAGTTTAACAGAATTAAGGCTATACCTTTTCCATCAGGTGTTTCGCCAAATGGATTTATCTCAACCTGAGTTGCGTCAACCTTCAGAAACAAACTGTACAAGTTCTTAATCTGCTCTGCTGCCTACAAAATAAATTATATAGGATTAAATTGTAGGAATTTTAATTTTATCATACAATGTAATGGAATGAAAGTTAAATACATTCAATATGCAAGATTGCACTCTGTGATGAACTTCACTCTGCATTTTGTTTATACAATTATGTAGTGGTGGGCCCATCATCGAGTTTTATCAAAAGTCAGTCGGTTTGCTGCCATTTTCAAGCGCTTGATTTCTAAAGGCAACTATCGATTACATCGTAATCATGATAATGAGTCTGTGTTCCCAAATAACTTCCTAATGTTGCTGAGTATGACACAGTAGATGTGAGAACAGAGGACGTAATAAACCTCTATGAACTGGCAGGGAGCTGCAGAATTAGTTGGGAGTTCTGTAACGAGATGTACATTGCACTATATGGACGTTATGACGTTAAAATGCTTCATGAATTCTCTGGGTCTATGCAGCAAGTAAATGCTGTGGATTGTGGTTTAAAAGGCAAAAACTTCTTTTTTTTTGCATTTGGTTAAGAAAGTACAGTTTCACAGATAACTGCAGGTTTCTTTATATTTGCTTGAACCGATTGTTAATCGATCATCAATCGGTTTGCTCAAACCGATGATCGAATATGAAAAAGGAACTGACTCCCACCACTACAATTATGTTGCCGTTTGTTTTCTAGCCAAACACATTTATACATATTCAAATATTTTTTATGAATATAACACATGTAACTGACAAGTACATACACTATCTATACAGTAGAAAAAAACAATTCTGTCATGCTAAATGTAGACCTTTCCATCTAGATTTTACATTCCACAAAGTCCACTAATTTCCCTGGATGGGTTGTAACAGATGTGAATGTCTTTGTTTTCCTCAAATTAATCAAGACAGTATTGATATAACATGTATTTCCTACCTGTTTCTGAAGAGCACCTTTGAATTCTAGGTTTTTGGCCATTCTCATGGCCTGTTCATCTGACATGCCCTGTGTGATATCTATAGCCTCCTGGAATATAAATATGTATTCATGTTAATATTGATATTCATAATAATATTAATAAGAGTAGTATATATACAAATACATACTAAATTCATTCGACAAAAAATTTGTGTCTTATCAATTATGCTTTGAAAAGTTGCAGACTACCAGTGTCATACTTCTTTCAAATCAGTGCAAACTTAAGTATTCCTTGAAAGATGAGTTAATTTGAAAAGCTTATGTTATTAAACAATAAGTACTGTGTTTGGTGTAAGCTAATCCACTACTTCAACAAAATATATACAAAATTATACATTTTTAAAAGAACTTACTGTAAATATTGCTTCAGGTTCATTTTCAGCCACTTCTTCAATATCCATTCCTCCCCTTGGACTGCCTATTAGCACAGGACCTGCATATTTACGATCCATTAAAATGGCTAAATACGTTTCCCTGTCAATGTCCAGAGCTTCTGCTACCATAACCTGGAATAATATAAACAAATCATCAATTACACTTCAGACCAAACCTGATAACAGAACAGTACCAGCAGTATTTCAGAGAGAATATGATATGGTTATTCTATTTAATGTATGTTCATATTACATTAATTTTTCCCTTGCCATTTAATACCAAATCCTGGATTAACAAGTAATAATTGACATTAAATATATTGCTACAAAATGAATTTTGTGATGGTTGCATGGCAGTCATGCTGGATTTATGATGAGTCTGAAATTTGAAAGTACACATAATCTTAATCTCATAGGGACCAAACTTGCAAAAAAATTCACTGCGATCAGTAAAATCTTTTACAGAAAATGTACAAGGATGAGTGGGGGCTGAAATAATTAATATATTTCTTGCATGTGTCATGAGATAAAGGGGACAAGTGTGTTGTAACTGATCTGTTTGTGCAGATGTATTATTGTCTATTGTTTGTCTAAGTTAGTGTGGCATCTTATTCCCAAGGGTCTCATATTCCTCGTTATTTCCCATTTGCAAATATGCAAAATTAAAACCTTTGTGAATAAAAAGACAACCACAGTATAAGGATAAGCAAAGTAAACTTGCCTGCAATTAAAACAAAAGAGAATTCACTAATAAAGGTCTTATTTACTAATAAAGCTTATATAATTTACTATACTGATGCATCATTATGGTCTTACTTTGCTGACTTGCACACCATCTTTGCTGGTCTGTTTGGTCACCAGTTTGTGTCCTACCATGTTTTCTACCAGTCCTGCGACTTCCTCTGAACTGCAAATATCAAAGAAAGTCTGATATAAATTAAGTGAAATTAAAACTGTATTTGCATTAATACTGTTTAGACACAGCAAAATTAGGTATTATTTTTTCATTTCTGTGACTTAGCATTTGCATTCTTATCTGATTTTGTGTTGAATGTACCCAACCAATATAGTTCAACAACTGTTATATGAACTTTGGTGTCCCAAGTTGAAGTAAATACTCTCACTCCATGGTATATTCAAACAGGAAGTTATTTAATAATTAGTACACACATTAGGTGTCACTTTGTCCCACTCATATTTTATAATGACAACCTCTGTACAAATTTTGTCTGTAATATACTACTACCCAAGTGTGTCAAATTTATTTTATTTAACTTGGAATCAAAGTAATTATATTCGATTAGATCTGGTGTACTGGATGTTCATTTTTACCCTGACTCTGGTATAAACCGGCTGAAAATGGAATATAACACAGCTATTACATATCAAATGATATTGTTCAATCTCTGAGAAAGTTTTTATACACTCTCCTTTATTAGTGTTTAAAGTTTCACCTGTGGTGTTAACCACCTCAATTTTTTAAATGCTGACTGGCCTATTCTTGACCTATGTATGTACTTTGGCAGAATTTAATTTCAGTCTGATACTACACAACAGACTAGAGACACTTGCTTCCTGTCATTTTATAAACTAATGTCTACAAGGCATAGTGTCTTAGACACGGTCAGTCACCTGCAGTTCCTGGCAATGAATCATCCCCACTGCTGGGTCAGCGGGAACCCCTTCAACGAAGCACTAGTATGCAATTGATACATGGGTATGGGACAAAGCAGGGTTAGTATTTAACCTGTGCAAAACATATTTTACCCAGCCCAGTGGGTAAAACCGTTGGTTTAAAGGATATTTTTACACTCTAATCAACAAAAAATTAGGAGTAATAGTTTACTACAATCCAGAAATCCTGAGTCATCCCTGGGTAAATCCTATTTTACCCGGCCTGGGTTTTACCCAGGTAAAAACCCCTGTTTTACCCAGGTGCTGGTGAAAACCTTTAAAACCCTATGTCAAAGGATTCAAAATGATTCTACTGAGTGTTCACAATGGGTAGGGGACATATGTGAACAAGTGACCCAGGGGTCATGACGCTCAGCTGACCAGGAAGACATTGACAAAAGTAATTTTATCATCTGAATGTCAAATTTGAATGAAATACTTTTTCCAAACTTGACCTTTTGTATAAAATCATCCAATATTCATTGGGGTACTATGGAGCTCTGTAGCATGAAGGATATGGGTAACAGACACCTATTTTCAAGGTTTACAAGATGACTTTTCAGGGGTCTCCCAGCATGTCAAAAAATAAAATTCTAGGTCCAGTTATTATGATTTGTGCCCTGTTAACAGATGATCAAATGTTTATTCTGGGGGGTATTTTAAAGCCGCATAGGATGAAGGATATGGGTAACAGAGATGTAATTTCAGGCGCACAAGGAGACTTTTCAGGGGCCTCCCAGCATATCAAGAAAGGAGATTCTAGGTCAAGTCATTATAATTTGTGCTCTGTTAACAGATGACCAAATCTTTATTCTGGGGAGTACTTCGGAGCCCCAGAGCATGAAGGATATGGGTAACAGAGACCTAATTTCAGGTTTCCAAGATGTTTCATGGACCTCCCTGCATGTTAAGAAAGAAGATTCTAGGTCAAGTCATTATGATTTGTGGCCTGTTAACAGATGACCAAATGTTTAAAGGTCTCAAAAATCAAGAAAAAAATTCTTAAAAAAATCAAAATACAGGTAGCACCACCAGTCTACAGAAACTGATGAAACAAGCCATTATCAATACAAATGTGGACAATCATGGTGATCAATGCATTAGTTATTGTATCAAATTTTGCATTATTCTGGGAGGAACTTCCGAGCCTCATAGCTGAAAGGATATCAGTAACAGAGACCTTATATCAGGTTTCCATATAGACTTTTTATGACCGTCCTTGCATGTCATGACAGAAGATTCTAGGTCCAGTTGATATGATTTGTGCCCTGTTAACAGATGACCAAATCTTAAAGGTTTCAAAAATAGAGAAAAAAAACTTTAAAAAATCGAAAAAATACATGTGGCGCCACCAGTCTGCAGAAACTGATGAAACATCATGATCAATATCCATGCAAAGAATCATGGTGATAAATGCATTAGTTGTGGACAATCATGGTGATCAATGCATTAGTTATTGTATCAAATTTTGCATTATTCTTAGGGTACGTGGGAGCCCCATAGCTCAGAGGATATAGGTCACAGTGACCTAATTTCAGGTTTACAAGGAGAATTTCCATAGACCTCCCAGGATGTCAAGTAAGAAGATTCCAGGTCTAGCGGTTACGATTTGTGCCCTGTTAACAGACAGACGCCTGGATGGCCGGACGGACGACAGACTAAAGGTGATCCATATAGCTCAGATGACTTTCAGTAAGCTGAGCTAAAAATTGAAAAAATACAGGTGGCGCCCCCAGAATGCAGAAACTGATGAAACATTTCATGATCAATATCCATGCAAAGAATCATGGTCATCAATATAATAATTGTTCAGATACTTGAGCTTTTGTATCAAATTTTCCATTATTCTGGGGGGGTACTTTGGAGCCCCATAGCTCAAAGGTTATGGGTAACAGAGACCTAATTTCAAGTTTTTAAGGAGACTTTTCATGGGCCTCTCAGCATGTCAAGAGAGAAGATTCTAGGTCCAGTTGTTACGATTTGTGCCATGTTAACATATGACTGCATCTTATGAGGTCTCAAAAATAGAGAAAAAAATTCGTAAAAATAAAAAAAATACAGGTGGCGCCACCATACTGCAGAACCTGATGACGCATTCCATGATCAATATCCATGCAAAGAATCATGGTGATCACTGCAATAGTTGTTTAGATACTTGAGCTTTTGTATCAAATTTTCCATTATTCTGGGGGGGTACTTCGGAGCCCCATAGCTCAAAGGTTATGGGTAACAGAGACCTAATTTCAGGTTTCCAAAGAGACTTTTTATGGGCCTCCCTGCATGTCAAGAGAGAAGATTCTAGGTGTAGTCGTTACGATTTGTGCCCTGTTAACAGATGGCCGCATCTTAAAGAGGTCTCAAAAATAGAGAAAAATATTGGTAAAAATCGAAAAAAATACAGGTGGCGCCACCAGTCTGCAGAAACTGATGAAACACTCCATGATCAATATCCATGCAAAAAATCATGATGATTAATGCATTAGTTGTTCAGATACTTGAGCTTTTGTATCAAATTTTCCATTATTCTGGGGGGGGGGGGGGTACTTCGGAACCCCATAGCTCGAAGAATATAGGTCACAGTGACCTAATTTCAGGTTTACAAGAATTTCCATAGACCTCCCAGGATGTCAAGTAAGAAGATTCCAGTTCTAGCGGTTACGATTTGTGCCCTGTTAACGGACAGACGCCCGGACGGCCGGACGGACGACGGACAAAAGGTGATCCCTATAGCTCAGATGACTTACAGTCAGCTGAGCTAAAAATCTAACAGCTCCTCTACCCTGATCACCAGTCTAGTTATATGAGATAAATTTGTTAAACCCCTTATGTTCTTATTTATTACAAACCAGCAAAACTTCTGTATATAACATATCATCAACAACATACTAACAAGAACCAAAAGACTTACTTTTTGGTCAAGTGTACACCTCCCTTGAAGCCGTTGTCAAATACTCCTTTCCCCCGACCTCCAGCAAGGATCTGGGCTTTTATCACATATTCTTTGACCTCTACAACAATTTAAATATATACTTAAATATAAAATGTTTTTCATTTTATATTTTGTGATATGAAAATGTTATAACGTCAACATAATTAAGATTAAGACTACTGCTCCATCTTTAATAGGTAACCTGACAGCTTTTGGAAAGCATCAATTTTGGTCAAAAGAATGACAACGGTTTTTAACTAAAGAAGAATGTGGAAATCTATCTGCTAGATAAACTATCTGCCAGACAGTTGATCTTGACTGAATTTTAACCCTAAAACTGAATGCCAGCTAGAATTTAACCATGAAAACTTACTCATGGAGTTTGCTGCTTCTGAGGCCTGGTCACCATTTTCCACCACCATAAACTTCTGTACATTGATATCACTGTCTGCCATCAATTTTTTACTCTGGTATTCCTGAAGGTTGAGGCAACGCACAGGAACGCTGGTAGCTCCATGCTGCAAATAAAAAAAAAACATAAAGAAATTAACAAAATGATCTCATGTTTAGGCAACAATTAATAACTCTTCCTTGACTATAAAAAAACACACAGGTATAATATAACAAGTTTTTAAATGTTTGGTGTACAGATTATAATACCAATCATGCATGATTTATGATTCTTATATTGAAATTCAGAATACTTATAAATTATAATTATTTAGTTTAATTAAAGATTTCTGTCAGTCATTGGTCAAAATCATTTGATTTATTGGTACTTATTTGTGTATATACGATGATTCTTGACTGTAGCTGAATGAGCCAAAGGTCAAAAGTTATTTATCATAGATTTGATGTTGGTTAAAACTGTTTATTGAAAGCTTTCAAGGGAGTTGTTATTTCCCTTGAGCTAAATATATATTGAACTGCATTTCTGCAAATACTGATTATTGTTTTCTTTCCAGGTAATTTCTCACATGGATTTTGTACTCATCTTGAGAATATTATACAAGACATGTTAGGGAAACTGCATCAGGGTCCAATCAGAGCAGATTTGGAGGGGACCAGCATTATTTAACAGTTTAGCACTCTGTGAAGGGTAGGGTTGTGTTAATTAAGTTGGCTGAAAAGAGTGGAAGCCAATATTAAAAGAGACAGGGTTTCAACAGTGTTCAAGCATATGTGATGGAAGATATGATTGTTTGGCTGTCTGGGGCAGTATTTGGGGCTAAATGTGAGAAAACATACTGAGTTTTTCAGAACAATTATAGAAAAATGTGATTAGTGGGTTTATTCCAAAATTAATGTCATAAAGTACATATGACGGAAAATAAGTGACTTTACATATCAGTTTATCTCTACTCTTTTAAACTGTATCCTAATAAAAAATATCACCCTAATTATCATGAAAACTTTTCGGAATTCCCTGCATACCAATTAATTTTCTGGTAGGCACCTATTCAATTATTGCTCTGGTTTTAATTTAAAAATAAAAAAATAAAACAAATGACTTTAGACAAGAGTAACTTTCATACACAATAAAAACTTTGATGAGTAAAACTTCTCTGGGTCCACCTAAAGAATCCTTGCCTACACATAAAACAACTTGGTGCGACTATAGAACTTGTGCCTACCGCTCAGGAGTCAGGACTCCTTTATCCGAAACGGATATATGTTAAGTAATATCAACTGATCCTATAGCTTTAACACTTATAGCTTAGCCCATAATAATGTAAAATATTTATAACCATTCTTCACGCAATTCAACATGCTAGTATTGGTCATGATTTGTCCCTCTGCTTGTTTACACTACTTGGCTTATATGCACATATCCTGCCTACGTCATTCACATACATTGTGTTGCAGCCTCGAGGCATTTGTATGCACACAGATCATGGCTATCCCACATTTTTTTGGTACATTTCAAAGATTAGGGTTTACAAACAAGGGACCTATGGGTCACTGTGCTCAGCTGAAGTTGAACTTGAAGGTAAAAGTCTAAAATAATATCAAATGGAGATAAAGTGTAAGAGGAAGAGGTAATAAAGGTTGGTTTATATGATTGATTTGTATTGATGAGCAAGAAATTGTTGCAAATAATATTTTGTGACTTGACCATGTGTTTCCTAATGTTGAAACTGAAGCATGTGAGCAGTTTGTGATTCAATTGAATCTATTTTTTTGTATAATATATACTATTAAATATATATGTATTTTTTAATGAAATGTATACAGTTGAAATATAACTAAATAACAACATAAAACAGGGCAAACAAAGCCTGATCTCAAATTCTGCTGAGGCAGGAAAATAATGAACAAATGTTTGTATTAAATCCTCATTTTTTTATCACATCAATTTTTTTAAATTTAAGTTTATATTTCTATACATTTCCAATATAACATATATATCTGAATATAAAAGTTGATTCATAATTCTCAATTGCATCATCATAAATCTCAATCTTGTCAGATAACACCACATCATGCATACAAATGTTTATTTATTTTTTACCACAAAAATATATCTTTTAAATCTGCAAAACAATAAATATCTAAAAATAATACTTGATTTAGATTTCACAATTTTTAATTGTGTCTTTATTTATCCATAATGTGCTTCATATTTTATGAATTTAAGCATACTGATGGGTTCAATTATATTTGTTAAAATCATTTAAAAGAAAATAGATTTCTTTAAAAATGCTACATTACACAACATTGCATCTTCTGGGTTACACCTTGAATTTTTTTCAAGGAAAGTTTTTGCATATCAGAGTTGAAACAGCATTACAATTAAGGAGATACAGTGAAAACAATAACAACAATAACAATTACTGCAAAACACTTGGTTGGTTGGGTTTGCAGGGGGGGGGGGTATTGGAGTGGTGATATGAATAACTGTACACCTGTCACAGCAGGGGATCTCCCCCAGTGACTGTAACAAATCAGACACCCTGGCATAGCTGACTTCCATTGACCTGGAGTGGGACCCTGCATCTGTAATCTGTAATCAAAGCAATTGACTACAATAGAGCCTCAAGAAAAAAATCAATAACTAGCTTAATTTTCAAGCTTTTATTTTCAAATTTCAGATTTAAACAAATTAAATATTTATGTTTACATGCTGTGAAAATTAAATCAATGGTACTTACAGCAAAAAAACGTGCCATGGTCAAAGTTGGGCAAAATTTAAGGTACTGATTTTATTTTTATGCTTATAACTTAAAAAATTTACAAAATTCAGATCTAATTTTGGGTAAACAATTGAATCTTGATTAAACATAGTTATATACTTGATAAAATAGACTCTAGTTTCAAAATTTTTCATGTTAAGTGAGTTATTATTTTTCCTGATTTTTTACAAAGTCCATTATGTTTGGGCCCATCACTTAAAGAATTTATTCTTTACAGACTTAATTTCTGGCATGTTCACAGGAACTATATAGAGGAATATTTATGGTAAATATGAGGAAAAACAGATGAGTGGTTTTGATATTAGGCAATCCTGAAGTGTGAAAATAGGATTTTAACAAGGGACCTATGGGTCACGGCGCTCAGCTGATCATGATTGAACTATTAATGTATCACCATTGTGATACTATATTTAGTCAACAAACCTTATGAATATCATGGACCTATTAGGCTATTATAAAGGAATATAATGTCATATGTGAGTAAATCATGTATGAAATTACCTGACTGATGGATTAATATGGAGTAAATATAGTGGTTTATTTTTTATTTATTTGGGAGCTGTTGAAAATAGCAATATATTTGAGCAAATATGAATGCAATGACAGAACACTAAGCAGTGGTAGAATGATGATAAGGCTATTTGTTGAAGGATCATAAGTGTATGAAAGTCCGCAAGATTTCAATTTGACATATATAATGTTATTATTAACTATGCTGAAGAGTGGATTTATGAATTGTGACTGTATGACATGATATCTCTTAGGTCTTGACAAGGTACATTATATTGATGCCCACCACGTCTACATATTACACAATATTGACATAATTTCTGGCACGTACATAGGTAACAAACAGTTATACAATATATAAAAATATGAATATATCAATATATAACTTGTTTTCGTTTACTGAGGCTGACATTGGGATGGGGTTCGGAGAAGGAAACAGTGTGGGCAGCAAGGAGGGTTGTAGAGAGAAAAGGAGATAGAGTGAGAGGGACGGAGCATTCAACAGTACTTAAACACCTGGACGGTTAAAATCTAAAATATTATGAAATGTAAATAAAGTCTGAGAGAAAGAGGTAATCTAGGCTATGGTTGGTTGATATGATTGAAGAAATTGTTGCAAATAATATTTAAAAATCTGACCTTGCGTTTTCATTGGATACCTTTTTGACAGGCTGTTGACAGTTCAACATTTTACACATTTGTCTAATGAGATCCAATTTTTTTAATTTAAACTTTAATTAAACTTTTTTTTCAATTTTATGATATGTATACAGTTGCTATAAAATCCCCACTCCACAGGCGGAAGGACTTGATGGAGGGGGGGGGTTACGATGGGAGTTACAACGCCTCTGTCTCTCTGTATATATTTTCTTCAAATTATTAAATTTTATGCTATAGCAATAGCACTATTGTTGACAGTGCGAAGGAGCAAGGACTTAGTGGGGTGGGGGAAGGGGATGGTGGGAGTTACAATACCCTTGCATATACATACAGGATATGAAATTTAATTAATCAGAGCTTACAGGAAAAAAAAGTTTATTTATAATTATTAAATATTTAAAACAGGCAAGAAAGCTAGAGAAACAAAGCAAATAATTTTAATTCCCATTCTTCTGAGCCAGGAAATTATGAACAATTTTTACATAAATTCCTTTTTTTATAACATCATTTTTTCCAGGTTTGAAAATGTAACTATACATTTAGAGTATAACATATATATGTGAATATTTCAGTTGATTCACATTTCTTAATTGCATCAACATATATATCTAATAAATTAGGTTTATAGTACCTGTCAACAGAATGGGGTGGAGGGAGGAAGGGAGGCATAGGGGTGAGAGAGAGAGAGAAAGAGAGAGAGAGAAAAAGAGAGCTAGAAAGAGAGAAAGGGAAAGAGAGAGAGGAGAAAGGCTCTCTGGTAATTACTGCCTGACCCAGCCTGACCCAGACACTCACAGAAGCAGTAGGCAAGGAGTGAAGGTGTTATGTAACAGCCTGGAACACTGTTAACCAATGACTTGATGTAAACATTCAAGACATGGTGCTATAAATATGGGTCACTGTGCTCAGCTGAAGTTGACCTTGAAAGTAAAAATCTAAAATAATAATGGAGATCAAGTCTAAGAGGAAAAGGTTGGTTGACATGATTGGTTTGTATTAATGAGTGAGAAATTTGTTGCAAATAATATTTTGTGACAAAACCATGCATTCTCTAATGTCAAAATTGAAGCATGTGAGCAGTTTGTGAACATAAGATGTATATTATTACCATGATCATTGGCTGGCTTTTTGATAATTTGTTGACAGTTCAGTAGTTTACACATTTGCTCAATTTGATCTATTTTACATAATATATATTATTAAATATATGTATTTTTATTTTATAAAATGTATACAGTTGAAATATAACTGATGTCTCCAGTCCCCAGATGCAAGGATCTGGTGGTGGTGGTTGGGGGGGGGGGGGGGGCTGGAATGATGGGAGTTACAACATCTCTGTATTAACATAGTGTATATACATATAGGATTTCCACTTAATTCAACAATTCTTACATGATTAAATAGTTCATTCACAATTACATAATATTTAAAAAAGGACAGACAGACTGTTAGACAAACAAAGCTGATAATATATTTTAATATTTTAAAGTTTTTCATCTGCAATATTACACATCTGAATACATAAATTGCTTTCAAATTTCAGACTTTAATGGCTTAAATCCATACACATACAGCATATGAAAGTTATTTCAACAGTGCTTAAAGGAAAAATTTCATAATTAGTATATATATTTAATGATAATTGAGAGATGATGGACAGACAAGAGCTGATCACTTTATGTTCCATTCTCCTGGGGCAAGAATATGTTTCAATATTAGATCTTAATGTTTTCTAATCCAATTATCTTTCAAATTGAAAACAAGGGACCTATGGGTCACTGTGCTCAGCTGAAGTTAACCTTGAAGGTAAAAATCTAAAATAATATCAAATGGAGATAAAGTGTAAGAGGAAGAGGTTATAAAGGCCATGGTTGGTTTATATGATTGGTTTGTACTGATGAGCAAGAAATTGTTGCAAATAATATTTTGTGACCTGACCATGTGTTTCCTAATGTTGAAACTGAAGCATGTGAGCAGTTTGTGAAAAAATGATCTGTACAATTACCATGATCATTAGTTGGCTTTTCGATTAACTGTTGACATTTCAGTAGTTTACACATTTGTTCAATCGAATCTTTTTTTTTTGTATAATATATATTATTAAATATATGTTTTTTTTAATGAAATGTATACAGTTGAAATATAACTAATTAACAACATAAAACATGGCAAACAAAGCCTGATCTCAAATTCTGCTGATGCAGGAAAATAATGAACAAATGTTTGTAATAAATCCTCATTTTTTTATCACATCAATTTTTTTTAAAATTTAAGTTTATATTTCTATACATTTTCAATATAACATATATATCTGAATATAAAAGTTGATTCATAATTCTCAATTGCATCATCATAAATCTCAATCTTGTCAGATAACACCACATCATGCATACAAATGTTTATTTATTTTTTACCACAAAAAAATATCTTTTAAATCTGCAAAACAATAAATATCTAAAAAAAATACTTGATTTAGATTTTACAATTTTTAATCGTGTCTTTATTTATCCATAATGTGCTTCATATTTTATCATAATTTAAGCATACTGATGGGTTCCATTATGATTGGTAAAATCATTTAAAAGAAAAATGATTTCTTTAAAAATGCTACATTACACAACATTGCATCTTCTGGATTACACCTTGAATTACTTTTTCAAGGAAAGTTTTTGCATATCAGAGTGGAAGCAGCATTACAATTAAGGAGATACAGTGAAAACAATAACAATACTGCATAACACTTGGTGGGTTGTGTTGGGGGGGGGGGGGGTCATTGGGGTGGTGATATGAGAATAACTGTACACCTGTCACAGCAGGGGATCTCCCCGAGTGACTGTAACAAATCAGAAACCCTGGCATAGCTGACTTCCAGTGACCTGGAGTGGGACCCTGCATCTGTAATCTGTAAACAAACCAAATGACTACAATAGAGCCTCAAGAAAAAAATCAATAACTAGCTTAATTTTCAAGCTTTTACTTCCAAATTTCAGATTTAAACAAATTAAATATTTATGTTTACATGCTGTGAAAATTAAATCAATGGTACTTACAGGAAAAAAACGTGCCATGGTCAAAGTTGGGCAAAATTTAAGGTACTGATTTTATTTTTATGCTAATTACTTTAAAAATTTACAAAATTCAGATCTAATTTTGGGTAAACAATTGAATCTTAATTAAACATAGTTATATACTTGGGAAAACAGACTCTAGTTTCAAAATTTTTCATGATAAGTGAGTAAATATTTTTCCTGATTTTTTACAAAGTCCATTATGTTTGGGCCCATAACTTAAAGAATTTATACTTAACAGACTTAATTTCTGGCATGTACATAGGAACTATATAGAAGAATATTTATGGTAAATATGAGGAAAAACAGATGAGTGGTTTTGATATTAGGCAGTCCTGAAGTGTGAAAATAGGATTTTAATAAAAAATTGAGGTTTTTCCTTAATTTCTCAAAGGAACGAAGTCGCAAAGACCCAGTTTTCGGCTTGGTAGGAGATCTTGGGGACATCTAACATTATGCTGAATTTTGGATTCCTAGGTCTTACGGTTTCAAAACGTGCCACATCTACGGACGGACGTACTCCCGTAGGTGTATTTGTGGGGTTCATCACTTATGGGGTGCACGGGAGTACACATTTGTTTTGTGGGCACCACCTTAATGTCCAAAAATGTGGGGTGCTTCGGCTATTAATGTGTGGGGTGCAAAATCCATTAACAGTGGGGTGATTTGTTCATTAAATGCAGGGGGATTTGTGTTTTACGAGAAGGGAACATTCAATATACATTGGGTTTGAAAGGGGGAAGAGCACTGGTACTATCTGGCTATTTAAGTGGAAACGAGGGTGGGGGGGGGGGCGTGGAGAGGTTGCAAGATAAGTTGATCGCCATGTTGGCCTGGAGAAGTCTAAAATCTATCTCCGTCTTATCATAAATGATTCACAAACTCAAGAGCTGCATCATGATCAGGATTACAGTGCTGACAGTTTGCACTGCTGTCAGTGGATGGCATGTAAAATTTGAAGAAAAAGGACCAGCAGTTTCAGAGAGGTCAAAAGTGCAATCTCCTAAACTGAGTACATAATGATCCACAGTTGTAACTTCTGCAGGATCATCACCAACTCCTAACCTAGCTGAAGCCAATATGCCTTGCAGTATTGCATGAACTGAAAATGTAAATAATTGATGACAGCATTAGCTCAGCTGTCAAATGAAACATTTGTGCAATAGATTGTTCTCCACTATAAACCTCCAGTTTAATTTGCAAGGTAAGTTCATAAATACGGAGTCACCTTGGAGATTAGTTTTGCAAAAAAATCCTGGTGTACATTTGAAAACAAAAAAAAAACTGATTTGAATAAGCAAAAGCAGCTGGCATATCCACAATGGCATATTCACAAAGTAGTGCAAGATATCCCAGCTGAAACATAACACACATTACAAATTTGGAGATGTAATTTTTTATTTAAAAAAACAAGAGATTACATACTGTGAAGTAAAAACTTCCACTTACAAGCAGAAGAACAGGCTTTGCCATAAGATATTTTTAAAATCATCAGAAGGAACATTAAATTATTCAGTAGGCAAGTGACAGAGTTTCCACTCCAACAGGAGGACCAATGACAATCAAAGAAGTCTTGGATCTATTTAAAAATTTTCAACAAATATTAGGTCTTCAAGTTTACATAGAAAAAACAACAATAATGCCAATAAAACTTTTTTTAACTAGACATTTCTTGGAACCGCAGGTGCCATAGTATCCCTAGACAATTAACCCCTCCCATCTTCTCCCCCTCACACCTGCCTTGCTCACAGTACTGTCAAGTACTAATGATGGGGTATTAAAACCTGCTTAAACAAGATAATAGGTGGCACCACCAGTTTCCAGAATATGACAAAGCTATCCGAGATCTTTGGTCAACTTTAATTTTGGATCGATCCATGCAATATTACTAGAAATATTAAAGAATTTGTGTGATATATGGAAATATTCAAGGTCATGGCCACTTTCACAGGAAAGGTCATGACCCCAATTTAAACATACATCATCCAATAACCCATATCTAGGTATATGCATAATATAGGAGAAATCTGACCATTACTTTTTGAGTTATAATGCTCACAGTACTGTCAAGTAGCACTGATAGAGGATTAAATCCCGCTAAAACAAGAAAAAGACAATAGGTGGCACCACCAGTTTCTGGCACATGACAAAGCTATCCAATATCTTTTGACAACTTGAATTTTGGATCAATCCATGTGAAATTATTTGAGATATTAAAGAATTTGTGTGATTTTCACCATATATGGAAATATTCAAGGTCAAGGCCATTCTCACAGGAAAGGTCATGACCCCAATTTATACATACATCATCACATATCCCATATCTATATATATGCATAATATTAAAGATATCTGACCATTAGTTTTTGAGTTATAATGCTCACAGTACTGTCTAGTAACACTGATACAGGTATTAAAACCCGCTAAAACAAGAAAAAGACAATAGGTGGCACCACCAGTTTCTGGCACATGACAAAGCTATCCAATATTTTTGGACAACTTGAATTTTGGATTAATCCATGCAACATTATTTGAGATATTAAAGAATTTGTGTGATTTTCACCATATATGGAAATATTCAAGGACAAGGCCATTCTCCCAGGAAAGGTCATGACCCCAATTTATACATACATCATCCCATAACCCATATCTATGTATATGCATAATATTAAAGATATCTGTACATTACTTTTTGAGTTATAATGCTCACAGTACTGTCAAGTAGCAATATTGGGGGTATTAAAACCCGCTAAAACAAGAAAAAGGCAATAGGTGGCACCACCAGTTTCCGGCACGTGATAAAGCTATTTAAGATCTTCGGTGAACTTGAATTTTAGATCAATCCATTCAAGATTTCTTCATATATTTAAGAATATGTGGGTTTTTGCCCAAAATTGCACCTATTCAAGCTCATGGTCACTCTCCTATTGAAGGTCATGACCCCATTTTAATTAGGCGTTGTCCTCTCATCCATATCTATGCCTATGTATAGTTTGTATAAGATCAGTGAAATATTTTTTGAGTTATCGTGGGTACAAGATTTATATGCGGCGGTGTGGATGGGACCGACATAAAACCATAGTATACCCGACTTTGTCTGGGGATACAATAAGAGAGAACTAAAACACTTGGGTCTGTGTTGGTGCACTGATCCAATCAAAATTTTAGGAATCTCAATTCCAGTCTCTGATAACTCACTCTCCAATTGCTGATTCTTGGACTGATGTGTGGATAGCTCGTCCCTGGAATCTACATCATGACCATTTGAACTACTGTCGTCACTGTTATCATTTGTTGGACTGTACAGGCTCCCTTCGCGATCTCTAGATTCAGTTACATCAGACACACTCACTGATTGGTTTGCACACAGCTGGTTCTCAGTCTGATGTATAATGGAGGGACTCACAGGTATTTGGATCTCAAGTAGAGGACTCAGTGCATGACTCTCAGGTTGAGGATTCCTGTACAGACTTACAGGTAACAGACTCTTAGACTGAGGATTAGTGGACTGACCCTCGAGTGAAAAACTCACAGGTTGAAGGCATGTGGAAAATGGACTTTCTGACAGCTGACTCCCGGATAATGGTCTCTCATCATGTTGAATTCCTGATAGCTGACTCACAGATGTCAGACTTCCGGGTAAACTGGAAGTTCCAGTCTCTGATAACTTGCTCTCCACTTGCTGATTCTTGGACTGATGTGTGGATAGCTCATCCCTTGGTTGACTCTGTTCAAGCTGGGCTGTAAACATTGAAATGAAATCTTTTTATCCATCTTTTCCAGGTTACGGGGTCACATACACAAATTAAATAAATAAAAATAAGTTCTTTTTTGTTCAAATAAAAATACACAGCATTATATAGAATTAAAAAATCAAATACAGGACACCAATTACAAGACCGACCAAATTTAAGTTCTGATCTATTTAACATGTTACCATCATTTCTACAAGCGGTCAATCTGAGCAGTCATAAATCTATAGAAATTTGTTGCAGCACAAGAACATCAATTATTCAAATCTGCTGAAAGCAGCAAACATTCCAGGCAAAACACCTTTGTTAACAACACTAAATATGTGTAACAATCTAGTTAGGTGGTCACACAACACACAGACTTCTCTGGATGACTTATCCCTTTATGATTATCTAAATGGCTTTAGACCAAATACAGCAAATCTGTGATCCAAATACAAATGCTGGCTCTCAACCTCAAATAGAAATACTAAATTTGGTAATATTTAAATTAAGATACAAAAACAAAAAGGTATCTCACCAGTTCTCTACAATACATCTATACACAATACACTCCCTATCTATACACAATGCATTGTGAACCTGAGTGACACAGGAGCACATAATCCACAAAATTTAAAAAAGAAAGAGTCAATGACGACCAAGCTCTGACAACCACAGAAATAGGTACACAAGGTAACATACATCTGAAAGCTGTGCTGCAAGATATACTTACTTAGAATCCATTCAAAGTCATCCAAGAATGCCTTCAGAGAATTGGGTTTTTTCCTCAGCATGACTGAAACAAGATAATCAACATGGTAATTACCACCTCCAGCATTATTCCCACTAAAGTAGAAGTGTTGTCTGGACATCTTAATGAAAGTTGTATATGAATAATATGAAAATCAAAAACCATGTAAACAGCAAACTGATAACTTGAGGCTGGAGAGCTATTACGAAGCATCATTCATTACAAAACAATATTTAGAAATGAATGATGCATCTAGCTCTCCAGCTACATGTTATTAAAGGATTGTGTGTTCTTGTGGCATTTACCACAAAAAAATTAAATTGGCAAGGGATCATAACCTTAAAACAGTGTTTTGCCCTAAATAGCTTATATTTTATCAAACAGCCATGAAACAGTTCCTTTTAATTTTGATAACACTGTGATAATATTCTGAATTTCCAGCATTTACATTTTGCCATTTTAAATCAACTATACTTTTATACTCTGTGCAATTATCTTTTAAAACCTTTATGCTAAATTGCAATTAAAATGAAATATAAAAAATTTAAAATAAGTTGAGCCATCTGCCCCCCCCCTAAAAATACTTGATTTTGGCTACCAATTCAGTATACATTTTACTGGCCATTTGGGTTGGCGAGAAAAAATCTTAAATAAAACCCCAATCAAGCAAAAATCCATTAATGCAGAGCATGGAAATGAAACAGAACTCAAATTCTTACCTAATGTCAATCAGGTTTTTTTTAATTACCTAACTTCATCAAAGAAAAATGAACAATGTTACAAACTGCTTCTTTGTAAATACCTCAAGTGATATTTTGAATTATAATCTGACAGTTATTTTTCTTTCTCATGCAGTTTCTCTTCTCAATAGGAAAGTGCAGGTAAATGGTCAAGTTTACTATGGGAACCTTGCACATGAATTTTGGTCTGGATATTTCATAGCACTGTCAGAAGAAGTGTCTGGGGAAGGGTTCCAAAACTAGCAGATAAACAAGCATGGTATATTAACATATGGACACTGGTTAAATCAGGTCTGCACAAATGTCTAACTAAATATGTAACTGATTGCAGGAAATGACACGAAAAGGTGACATCTAATATCAATTTTAAAAGAAACATTAAGTAGAATTGATATTATTGAAATTCACATGAAGACAGGCCTTGGGAAATTCACAAGTGTGCAGGGCCAAGAAAAATACAGATTTGCCTCTAGAGAATATGTCCCAAATATGCTGGGTAGGTAGGAAGGTTATGGTAGCTAATTAGGAAAAAAAATTTTAAAACCTTTTTTAAAAAGGAAGAATTTGCAACCAATGAAATCTGTCGATAGGCTTTCAAGTATTGAACATATTAATTAATATGAGTGGTTGAGCAAATTTTTCTTTCCAGGTGAAGCACATCAAGTGTTACTGTGTAGGATTCTGCTGTCTTTGAAGATTCAGCTACTTTCTTGGAATAAAATATTCCAAGCAATTCTCTGTCACAAAGTTTTCATCTGGAGATCATAAAACTTTCGGTTCGGGGTCATTTTTTACTGTCAGTCAGGTTTCAAGAAATTAACTTTTATAGGCCCTGTCATTAATGGCTGTCCATTCACAGCTGTATCCTTTAAAAACACAGGGACTGCTCCATGAATAATTTATACATGTAGTAAATTCCGCCAATGCCATCATGCCTTAACTAAGAACAACAAACTGAACATTTGCGCTTTCATTTACCTTTCCCTTTCTCTAAAAGAGAAAGATGTTTCCCCCACTCTAATATGTTGGCTTCTTTTACTGTAAAACTGGTTGCAAAATATAACACAATTGAATAAGGATATGTAGCACAACAACTTTTACAACATTATAATCAACAATATAAAAAGCATAATTTTAAGTAAACTACATGCAGTATGAGATCCAATATCTCTGAAATATGTTTAAGCAATATACTTAAAATAATATTACAATATATACCATCAGTTTTGTTTGTTTTCTGACAAACCAGAAAAGCCCCTTCCTTTACTCATAAATATTCTCTTAAATTTTTTATAATAAAATCTGTTCCTTGTTGCAAAGGACAGACAAACACATTTTATATACTGAAATATAATATTTAAAGCAGACCAAGTCTGGCAGTCAGGTGCATGGACATTGGCTTTTCTGGAAAACAGTCCAATACAATTAATTTCAAAATTTCATGGCTGAAAATGAGTGACTCAGCATCTCATCAAGAAGAGGAATTCCACAATATACTGTACCCCTTGTGGAAAAAATAAAAATAACTGATATATATATATAAATATTTTAAAATAAAGTATAACTTGATTATTTATATATATATATATACCAACTCTAATACAGTCAAGACTGAATGTTCATGTGATTTGATTGGCCAACGTGGCATTGTTCTTTAGTCGTGTGTGTACTTATCTTTCGACCGTGTTCTAGGTGGCTTTCCAGCTACAAGTTGATGTCACCCATTATAAATTCATGTCACTTAACCAGAGTGGGTCACTTAGTCATGATGTGTCCCTCTAAAATGCCTGTTTTCAACCACTGTCAAGCATCTGTGGACTACTTAAGCATCAATTGGATCACAAAACTTTTACCTCCTGTTCCATAGGTCATGTCTGACCCCCCCTGAATATTTTATCCAAACATGTCCATTACTTCTTGATTAGTCTTGTACACTACCAAACTGTTAAAAAATTGTCAGCAAACAAACATGTAACCCCCTTTGTCAGAGGTAAACAGCAGTTAAGATTTTGATATATCTCATTGTACATCAACTTACATCAAAGAAATCCATAGAAATTTCTTAAATCAACCCTAGATATTACTCACTAAGCATCATCAGAACTGGAGTAGACTGTAATTGAGGTCCCCTCTGAATCCACAATCTTTACCAGCCAGTACACTTTCCCTATTCCAGGGAGGAGACTCCATGCAAACATATCTGAAATTAGTGAATCATAATGAATACTGTCATTTATGTCACAGTGCCACATGAAAATGTCATGAAATTTTCAATATTTATATAAACTCAACGTTAAAAAATTTAACCATAAAAAAAATGGATAACATACCCTACTTGTAACATGAAACATCTGCTCATCTTGGAGACAAGATTATACACCCTGCAGTAATGGACAAATCAATCCTCATAACATCGACAATTTATAAGCCACTGCACCCCACTTTTATGGACAAATCACCCCGAAAGCAACAGACAAATATTCAAGTTTCATACTCCTCTTACATATACGCAAAGACATCCCACTGTTCCAGACAAATCACTCAACTATGGACTTCCCCCCCCCCCCACCCCTAAGTAACAGACAAATATTCATGTTTAAAACTTTTCTTACATTTATGCCAATGCAACCCACTTTTATGAACAAATCACCCCAACATTTAAGGACAAATCACCCCCCCCCCCCCAAGTAACAGACATTTACATTTAATACTCATCTTGTAAATATGCCAATGCACCCCACTCTATTGGACAAATCACCCCAGTGACCCCACACAACATGGACAATTCATATACCAATGCACCCCACTTTTATGGATAAATCACACCAATATTTATGGACAAATCACCCCCCCCCCCCCCCCCCCAAGTAAGAGACATTTACATTTAATACTCATCTTGTAGATATGCCAATGCACCCCACTCTTTTGGACAAATCACCCCACACAACATGGATAATTTATGTGCCAATGCACCCCACATTTTATGGACAAATCACCCAACACAACATGGGAGAATTTATATGCCCATGCACCCCACTTTTATGGACAAATCACCCCAATATTAATGGACAAATCATCCCCCAAGCAAGAGACATTCACATTTAATTCTCATCTTGTAAATATGTCAATACACCCCAGTCTTTTGGACAAATCACCCCACACAACATGGATAATTTATGTGCCAATACACCCCACATTTTATGGACAAATCACCCCAACATTTATGGACAAATCACCCCCCCCCCCAAGTAACAGACATTTACATTTAATACTCGTCTTGTAAATATGCCAATGCACCCCACCCTTTTGGACAAATCACCCCAGTGACCCCACACAACATGGACAATTGATATACCAATGCACCCCACTTTTATGGACAAATCACACCAATATTTATGGACAAATCACCCCCCAAGTAAGAGACATTTACATTTAATGCTCTTCTTGTAGATATGCCAATGCACCCCACTCTTTTGGACAAATCACCCCACACAATATGGATAATTTATGTGCCAATGCACCCCATATTTTATGGACAAATCACCCCCCAAGTAAGAGACATTTACATTTAATACTTATCTTGTAAATATGCAAATGCACCCCACTCTTTTGGACAATTCACCCCACACAACATGGAGAATTTATATGCCAATGCACCCCACATTTTATCAACAAATAACCCCACCAGTCATGGACAAATCATCCCCCCTCCAAGTAAAAGACATTTACATTTAATATCCCCATGTTATGCACACATTTTCAGTTTTCTTTCTCACCTGCAGACAAGCTAATACACCCCATAGACACATCATCCCCACACAATATGGACAAAAAACTTATTTGGCAGACAACCAAATGCTGATCATCGTTGTTGACAAATCACCCAACAATACTTGAACAATTTACCTCACATGAATAGATGCGGAAAAACTAGAAATGCACTTGCAAAAACAGATGCCCCCCCCCCCCGCTGTATATAGGTTGTATCAATAAAGGTCAAGGTCACCCGGTTAGGATCTGGTGTGAGATCTTGGTAGGAACGATCAGAAATTCACATTACGGTTGATTTGACCTTGAGGATGCAGCTCAAGGTCACATGAATAAACATGCATGCATTGATTAAATGAACTCATGAGAACAGCAGTTGGTAAATGACCTGTTCAATATCCGTGCAATGAAAAAAGATCGCGACTATAGAATCGGGTCTGCATGTTCGGACATCAAGCATAAATTCATGGAGCAGTAATAAATTTTCTTGCAATATTTTTGACTTTCTTCACAATATTACACTTATTTAAAAAACTGTAATATAATTTATTCCTTATTTTTTTTTTAAACATACAACATTACAAGCTTTGACTTTAATTTCCTCCACAACTCCAAAACCCCATTTTTTCTCTCCCCAACATGCAGACCGGATTCTAGCCCCTCTGATAAAAGTTACAAATGTTGATAAAACAGTAGTAAACTATGTTGGCAATATGCATCAAAATGCTTTTTTTATGTTGATTAGATTTTATTACAAACATTAATTGTTAAATTACACTTGAAGCTTCTCTTTTTATTTTTTAACACATCAACTCAGTTATGTTGATTTTTTTTAAAATGTTTAACACGTTTATCCATCTTGAGATGAGCACCGCCGTGTCGCGTGTGACATGGCAAGGGTACGCTGAACTTCTTGTATACAGTATAGTGACAGCTATGAAGAATTCAATGACAAGTTGTATATCGTAGGAAGATTAAAACATATCAAGGTTTTATATTTAAAGTTTCATAATGATACTGTGAGCCGTTATTAAACAGGACAATTACCCAGAGAACGCTGCTGCGTGAAGCCGCTTGACAGTAGATCTGACACGTTTTCTCATTTCAGGCCGCAACGACACAGCGGCATATATCTTTATTATTTAATCAAACAATATTAAAAATTAGTTCTTGAAAAATATCACCTCATTTATAATGGGCGTCAAAGTTTAAGATTTGCCAATTACAGCTTAACTCTCTACAGATCTATCGCACGATCAACATCTTACCGCTTGGTTTATCCGCCATCTTGACTCAAAGTAACCCGCGCGTACTCTCAAAGAGCGAGAAACAAGCGGACCTTTCCTCATTCCAGTTTTACAAATCTATAACCTGATCATTCGCACATTAAATTAAGAATGTTACAGGCATTTTTCTAACTTTTTTTCATTCGTTTCGTCATTATTCGAGCTTTCATTTCCCCACACACACATAAACACAAATGCGGGTTTTGAGATTATTTATCATTTCCATACCGGACATGTGCCATTTCGGCCAGTATAACCGTTTCGTAATATTTCGGCCCGATGTCACATTAACTGCTGGGTCCCAAAATCGTAGTTCCACCCAGACAGCAAGCTTATAAACACACTTAGCTTACTAAATACAAATCAATACTTACCTAGTAACTTGAACTTGTACGAATAAATGGAATATACGATCCCCAAAAAGTGCCCAAGTCAAAAGGTACGAATTGTCTACACCGGAAATGAGGCCGAAAACAAAATGGTCCAAAATGCCTCGACGTCATTTTTCGCGCCGAAAGACCGTTCCCTCATTGGTTAGCACACACCAGTAGTCACCTTGACGTCATTTTGGCGCCAAAAGACCGTTCTCTCATTGGTTAGGTTAGCACACACCAGGAGTCACCTCTGCATCATCATTTTTGTCCGTTCTACACGTGTTGTCCGTCACCACGGACATCCGTGAGATTTGTGGGGTGATTTGCCATATTATCACTGCACCCCAGGGATGACAAATGGACACGTTTGAAAGCCATCACTCCTGGGGTGCAGCCCACAAGTGACCACAAATCCCCACAAGTTATATCTGTACGGCCATTTCACCCCACAAGTGTGTCACAGGGAGAGCGGACGGACGGACGGACGGACGGACAGACGGACGGACGACGGACAATGGACCACGACTATAGCTCAGATGACTTATAGTCAGCTGAGCTAAAAATGTACACATTTGCAATAATAACTAATGTCCCAGTGCACAGGTGACGGTGAGGTGCTAAGGATCAATGACAGCCGGGGGGGGGGGGGGGGGGGGAAGAGATGGGATTAACAACACTTTTGCATAAACATTCAGGGCAAACAAAGCCTGATCTCCAATTCTGCTGAGGCTCGAAAATAATGAACACATGTTTGTATTAGATCCTCATTTTTTTATTTCAAGTTTAATTTGTATACATTTCCAATATAACATATATTTCTGAATATAAAAGTTGATTCATAATTCTAAATTGCATCATCATAAATCTCAATCTTGTCATGTAACACCACATCATGCATACAAATGTATATTTATATATTCATGGGGGGGGGGGGGGGGGGAGGGGGTGTGATATGAGAACAATTGTACACCTGTCACAGCAGGGGATCTCCCCCAGTGACTGAAACAAATCAGGAACCCTGGCATAGCTGACTTCCAGTGACCTGGAGTGGCCTACCTGCATCTGGAACAAAGCAAGTGACTACAATAGAGCCTCAAGATAAAATTTAATAACTAGCCTAATTTTCAACCTTTTAGTTTCAAATTTCAGATTTAAACACATTAAATACTTATGTTTACATTCTGAGAAAATTAAATCAACAGTACTCACAGGAAAAAAATTTGCCATGGTCAAAGTTGGGTAAAATTTCAGGTATTGATTTTATGTTTATGCTAATACCTTATAAAATTTACAAAATACAGATCAAATTTTGGGTATACAATTGAATCTTAATTAAACAAAGTTATATACTTGAAAAAAATTCTCTAGCTTCAATAATTTTCATGTAACCTGAGTAAATATTTTTCCTGATTTTTTACAAAGTCAATTTTGTTTGTGCACATAACTTAAAACAATTACGCAACACGACATCATTTCTGGCATGTGCATAGCGAATGTTTAGAAAAATATGTATATTATATATGATCAAAGTCAGATCAGTGGTTTTGATACTAGGCAGTCCTGAAGTGTAACAAAGGGTTTTTAATGAAAAAATGAAGTTTTTCATTAATATCTCAAAGGAATTAAGTTCTGGTGACCAAATTCTTGGCATGGTAGGGGATTTTGGAGACATCTTACTGTATGCCTAATTTAAGGAACTTAGAGCTGAAGCTGGGGAGCTGAGCTCTAGCAAACTGCATAACACTAGGTTGATGTAAACAATATGTGACATGGTGCTTGAAAACTTGAATAAAATCTACAGTTTTTGATAAACTGGTTTCAAATTTTAAATGTTAACAGTTGAAATGCTAACAAAAACATGCTTTGAAAATTTAATCCACAGCAGTTACAGGAAAAAAACGTGCCATGGTCAAAGTTGGGCAAAGTTTAAGGTACCAATTTTTTATTTTTGCTAATATTTTAAAAAATTTAAAAGATTTTGATCTTATTTTGGGTATACAATTTAATTTTGATTAATAAAAGTTATATTACTGGAAAAAAAGTGCTTAGCTTTAACAAGTTTGGTGTTAAGTGATCAAACTTTTTTCCTGATGATTCACAAAATGCATTATGTTTGGGCCCATAACTTTTTTAAATTATATAATACAGACCCAATTTCTGGCATGTACATAGGAACTATATAGAGGATTATTTATGGTAAATATGAGGAAAAACAGATGAGTGGTTTTGATATTAGGCAGTTCTGAAGTGTGAAAATAGGATTTTAATAAAAAATTGAGGTTTTTCCTTAATTTCTCAAAGGAACGAAGTCGCAAAGACCCAGTTTTCGGTTTGGTAGGAGATCTTGGGGATATCTAACATTATGCTGAATTTTGGATTCCTAGGTCTTACGGTTTCAAAACGTGCCACATCTACGGACGGACGGACGGACGGACGGACAGACGGACGGACGACGGACAATGGACCACGACTATAGCTCAGATGACTTATAGTCAGCTGAGCTAATAAAAAATTCAGGTTTTTCCTTAATTTCTCAAAGGAACGAAGTCGCAAAGACCCAGTTTTCGGCTTGGTAGGAGATCTTGGGGACATCTAACAGTATGCTGAATTTTGGATTCCTAGGTCTTACGGTTTCAAAACGTGCCACATCTACGGACGGACGGACGGACGGACGGACGGACAGACAACGGACAATGGACCACGACTATAGCTCAGATGACTTATAGTCAGCTGAGCTAATAAACCAGTGACTCCACCTTGTCCGCGCGAAGCACGAGACAAAGTGTACTGTAGTGGCAGGCAGTTAACAAACGGCTGAAGGTTAATTTTTTTAAGCTTTTGAGACTTCCGGGCACAAAGTGCTAGGACGCCACAAATGCTGAAAAATATTAACCCTCATTTTTACAACTACGACCAATTTCTAAATAGTAATTAAAATATCCCTACTCCTCCCCTGATTTCCAACTCGTCTTGCATGGCACATTGATAGTGCATAGGACTTGTTATCAAACATTTGCTGGTTCGAGACCTGGTGTTGGTGAGGAGATTCACAATTGCATGTTTTGTGTACTAATAAAACATGAATTTCTCGTTACAGGTTCACCACAAGACAGAGACACAGCAGACAAACAAACAACAAATGCAAACCATGTCAGCAATACTAGGCAAAGACACCAAGAACTTGACCAAGACCATTATTAGGCATTAACACTAAAAATAGTAGGCACTATTTCTATAGACCATAGTCGCTCCTTTTTCTGGTATGAAGCTAGACCCAGTTGTGGCTCTGTTTAAAAAAAAGAGCCACAGGTCCCTGCCTTCATTTATCTAGTGGACAGGAGCGCATGCAGGTGACAACGTTGTACCCACTTTGGGTACATTTAGCCTCTGGTTAAGCCCCGGGTGATTGGCTGGTGATTGTTTCAGCCTAGCTGTGTGCACTGCACGTTACATCATCACTGCCAACTTACTGGCCCACCCAGCTGAAATGTGATTCATGCACCTGGCCAGCTGAAACAATCCAGAGTGTTACCTTGGTAACAATGCTGCCTCTAGGCAGTGGTCATGTGTATCCACTGGTCGAGTTACAGGATGCTCTTACCATGCACCACCACCACTGATGATGTAACACATGCATGTCCTGCTTGAAACAATGGCACAAGGGCACTGGGATAGGCACCCAACATCAGGTGTAGCCTACTCGGGTCGGTCTTTTTACCGAGCGCTACCGAGCGTACCGAGCACTAGCGCTCGGTCGGACTTTTTACAGAGCGCTATCCTAGATTCACACCAGGCATTGCTCTAACCCACGTGGGGCTACCGAGCGCTCATTTTTTTTTTACCGAGCGCTGCCCTTGGTTCACACCAAGCAATGCTCTGACCCACACGGGGCTACCGAGCGCTAGGGACTTTTTACCGAGCGCTATACCCTGCTCTTATAACGGGTCATGTTCTTACATACTTCAAACGTCTTGGGACTATACTAAGCGCTAGGGACTTTTTGCCGAGCGCTACCATCGCGCACATGAAAAAGTTTTAAACCGCATTCGACACAAAACATCATATTCAATTTTTTTACATTGTATTTGTTTATAGACCATGAATAAGTATAGGCTTATGTTATCTTTTTCACTCATTCTTTCTCTCTCATATATACACATGTGTGTGTGTATATAATATATGTATATATATATATATAATGCTATATAAAAATATCATATATGTAAGCTATATAACAAGCTGTAAATCATGTATTAATTTTTATAATATAACATACCCTCTCTGAAATATTATATACAATGAATATATAAATAATTTGTTAACATTCCTTCTGATTCCGGTACTTCTCTCTCTCTTTCTCTTTCTTTCTCCCTCTCTTACTTTCTCTTTTCTTACTTTCTTTCTTTCTCTCTCCCTTTCTTTCTTTATCTCTCTCTTTTTCTCTTTCTTTCTTTCTTTCTCTCCTATATAGGCTATATAAAAAAATATATAGTATAGGTCTTTGTTACTTTCCCCTCTGATTCAGGTTTTTCTTTTCTCTTACTCTCTGTCTCTCTTTCCTTCTTTCACTCTCTTTCTCTCTCTCTCTCTCTCTCTCTCTCTCTCTTTCAGTCTCCTTTATATATCGGATAAATATAACATACAGTATAGCTTTCTCATTTTTTTTCACTTTCTTTCTCATTTCTCTGTCTCTTTCTTTCGCTCTCTCTCTCTCTCTCATATATATATAAATAAATATTCTGATATAGTTAAATAAATAGCATAATATTAAATATATATATATACTGATATATGAATAAATGTGTTAATATATGTATCTCCAATTTATATGAATGTATATCGTAATATATATAAATATCTTTATATATATATGTATATATATATGTATGTATATATATATATATATATATATATATATATATATATTTAGGTATATAACGGTCATTTAAAGAAATCTATGCAACATGGTTTGATGAGAAATCATCCGACCTCATCCAGGGTATAGACATCATAAATTAATTAGTTTGCTGGACTATCGTGCTTTATTCTAAATATGTTGTTTTGGGTTGAATGCGCTAAAAACCATTTGTCATGTGCGCGATGTTAGCGCTCGGTAAAAAGTCCCTAGCGCTCGGTAGTCCAAAGTATGTAAGAACATTGCCTGTTGTAAGAGCAGGGTAGCGCTCGGTAAAAAATCGAGCGCACGGTAGCCTCACACGGGTCAGAGCAATGACTGGTGTGAATCCAGGGTAGCGCTCAGTAAAAATTCCTACTGAGCGCTAGCGCTCGGTAACGCTCGGTAAAAAGACCGACCGGCCTACTCCCGTCCGCTAGATAAATGAAGCCAGGGACCTGTGGCTCTGTGTTTACAACAGTCAAAAGAGCTACAACTGGGTCTAGTATAAAGCCATTTGTTTCAAGCATGTTTATATGCTAATTTTTATTTTGAAAGGAAAATGTTATGTTAAATTTGCCGAAAGTGTGCATTAAAATAGGTTGATTGACAGCTGTGCATACAGGGATTTAACTGGGAGGGCTCCTGCAGTCTGATACTAGTGATAGTGATAACCTGATAAGTGTTGACCTTGGTTTTTGCATCAAAATGGTCATATTATCGCCCAACTGACAGTCCATTTCTGGCGAGAGTATTTTGTAAACTGACACTATTTGCTGAGCATATAAAAGTAGCACGTGGATTCATCATCTCTCATGTAACGATTCACAACTTACATATTTGGATAGCAACTGTTTTGCAGAAGCAAAAAGCGATCTTTGGGCGAGTGCCGCCATCGTCCTTGACACCTGTCAAACTCGTGGCTCTCGTGAGAATCGCCGAGAGTTTGTGGATCTCGCGCGGCCAGCTGAATCTTTCCGGCGACATCCTGGTTCCTGTTCATCCTGGTTCTTTGTCAAGCACCCGGACGAAAACATTAGTAAATAGGTCAGTCTTGGAATCCACATGGTCCCAAGCACAACACTCGGGCATTTTGTCTCTGTAATCCAACATCAGTTGATAACATCTGAGAGAAATGTCCATGAGAGCTGTTCAGTCTGCGGCCATTTTGTGCCGCTGTCTCCTGAACAAACCTGTGGTGCTAACTGTTGACTGTATTCATATTACACCTGGGGATAAGGTGACCAGAAATTGCAACTGGTGCAAACCAGAACGTATATAGTGCTCATGGAACAGCAAACACTATATAAAGTTTAAACTTTTAATGCAGAGCAACTGGACCATTATTTCCACAACAATTCTACTATAAGTATAACTCGCTGCTAAAATATAAATATATACAACCATGCTGAAATGAGACCAAAAACTAAGGTTTCCCACCAAGCTAACTTCAAAGTGAAAAAAACTAAAAGTTTAATTTTAACCGGAAATTTAAGATAACCATTTTCTTGCAAGAACTATTCTTGGCCCAAGAACATTTAATGATCAGTAAAAATAAGTAGACCGTGATATCTAGAGAATAAAATATAGATTAATTCAATAAAAACATATTCAGAACTTTACTGGTTGGGAGTTAGCACTCAGAGACTGCATACCTCCGCGAGAATGTGTATCAGCAACCAGGGCAGCCCAAAAATTAAATTGGCCCATATTGCAATATCCATTTTAATTTACTAAAACTCATTAAAAACATTAGATGATATCACCTGTTTACACATTGCAAAACAAATGCCTATAGATTGCCAGACGCCCTTCCACAAAAGTTCATTGAAATTCACTTGGAACACTTGGAGATTTTGTGTTGTAAAAACTATTTAAGATGTACAGTGTTTCTTTTTTTGCACAAGCTCTGACTGATGATGATGTTAAATATCTATATAATAACTAATAGGAATCAAGTTTTTTTTAGTAAATGCAGACTTCTCTAGGTTGCCTGCATAATGTCTTAATATTAAACATATTTCCTCATCACAAATGCCTAGGTTATGCGCAAAAATTTGCAATCAATTATGGGACTGCTAAATCAATCATCAGATCATTTGCATCAATCTGACTGAACATTGATTATAATTGATCACAAGTCCATCACTATACCCACTAAACCCATTCTGATTTCTCGTGTCTCAACTAAGACATTATAATTAAAATGCTGGAGGTGAGTGGGCTAGTCATGCATCGCTAGCCTGGCCCATAATAATAGACATTGGGGACTCCTTAGTTGTTATTATAAATATCAAAACATTAAAAAAAGACTTTTTATGTCACAATTAGTAGCTTATCTAGTGAAGAATCAGAATACGGGGGGGGGGGGGGGGGGTGACAGTTGACCACCTGATCTAGATCCTGAAGGGCCTTGGACAGCCAGCAAACAGCAGCTTGTAAGGGCTGCAAGATGATAATATGAGGTCTTTGTTATCACACCCACTTTAAATGGTATTGACAATATGACATGCATCGCAGTAATGAGACATAGGTTACTCATTTTGGCTCATGAAAAGTTTAAAAATTTATTTTGATAAAGTTTTGTGGCAGTGTGGTATTAGAGCATTGCAAGGACAAAGTGAATAAATTTTAGGACAAATCTGTTTATTTTGTAAGGAAAACTCAGCAAGACTGCTGGCAAAAGGGGTTGAATTCTTATGGATCCAGATCTGATTGTCAAAAAATTAAAGCTGAATGTTTTCAACCATATCCCAACTTTCCACAAAATTTCATCAAAAGCCATCAAGAACTTTTAAAACGCCAATCACATAATGTCCTGCCACCTTCGTTAGCACAAGTAGATGTTAAACAATTTATTAGAGGTGTTCAAGGGACATGTCTATACAGACTCCCTTAGATTTTGAAAAATGTCACACTTTCATGTTCTGCCAGCTTGCCATCTTTGATGATATATATACCCACAAAGATATATACTGCCTTAACTTTTACAGAGAAACAATGTGAACAGCATGGACAAGAATTGCAGCTTAAACGTATAGTCGTGAGACCATTATACATATATGACATAATGGAAATTTGAAGGCAATCATTAAAGGGACCTATTCCAGTATCTGACATTTATTTGCTTAAAGATATTTCCTTCCACCTTTATTTTAAAAATAGATCTTGTGTTGTTTATATCTAATTGTTTATAACATGGGGGGCACCAAAATATTCCAAACAAATTCAACAAGCACATATCCGGCAGCAAGTGAACAATATTTTTGCAATGGCGATTTGCATTTTATGACCCTTCATTTTCTGCACCTATGCAACCAACCACCTTGGGTTATTTGTTTTTTTTTTCTGTTTACCAACATAGGGGCATGTACCATGTTAAAAATACATTGAACCAGCTTGTAGATAAACATGTAATGACATACTTTTATCACAGAGGTGTTACCATAACTTTCCTTAACAGAAGTTACCTACAGTTCATTAATATGTAGGCCTACACAGAGCAAGCCAAAAATTACATAAATTATGCGGAATAGGTAGGTGATTAGCTGGTTTTACTAATTTATATATACAGTCACTGGTGCCATAGGCCTGGTAGAGGATTGCTTTTAAGTTTACATAGAGTATTTGATTTTTCACCCAGAAAATTTTGAAATTCACAATGAATTAATATTTTGTAGAATGGACCAAGACGACCCCAGTGCCAATGTGATGCAGGTTGTGACAGACATAGGGTCAAATGAAATCAGTACAGACTCCGATCTCATTGAGGCCAGTGAAGTCACACCTGATGGTGTTGTCACTCCTCTCATTATAGTGGCATCACAAGGCTCAGAAATGGCTGGTAAGTATATTTGCTGGGTTAAAATAAAAATATTTTAATAAATCCTTTTATCCCATTATAGATAGGGGTTTGAATATAATTTGCAAGAAAGGTATTGAATGCATTAACCTGTTTATCACATTTTACATTTTTGCATATTTACAAGACTAATATTAACCCAATAAGTAAATCATTTATCGTGAATCAACTGGTAAACATACTGTTTTCTTACTCTGTCTTGTACATTTTAAGTTAGTTATATCTTGCAGACTGGCAAATTTATTTTAGTTTGAACAAAAAGATATGATTAAAGTCTTTGTAACTTTAAGTAAAATACATTTCATCAACTGCAGTACTTTCCATATGCTGTGGATATCTTTAACAAAAAGTACATTTTAAGATATTTACCTTATTATCAATGAAGCCTTTTAAAAATTTCAAACTTACAAGTTACAGATGTGATTTTCTTAAGGTTAGGCAGTGTAAATAGAGACATATCTAAAACTATGGACAAACCCTATACCTGGTATATAAGAAAATATGTTCAAAATATTTGTTAAATTTTATGATGTATTCACTGTTTCAGCATATTCCAAATGTAAAATATTTAAGATGAGTTTTTTTATCAATCATATTGACAGGTCTAAATTGAATGAAACTGGGTGTATTAATATTTTACAGTCCTATTTGGTTGTGAAAGGAAATAAATAAATTTATTTTCAAATGTTTTATTGTTTAGGTGGTCAGGAAGTGGAATCAGGAGATCCTGAAACCAGCCAGCCGGCCACAAAGAGATTTAAAGTAGAGCAAAATGATGGTCAGACATACTACCTCACAGTCACAAGTAAGTCATCTTTTGTTATCTCAGTTTCCTGAAGGTACACTTTTATTCATTTACCCATATCTTTAAGATTTCATGTTTCATCAGCTCATTTTTTCTGCCAAAGAAACACATGACCTCTCTTGTGTTTTAAAGACTTTTTTACTCACTCATTTAATTCGAGTGAAATAATTTCAACTTTGATCTTGAATTATAGGATCTTTTTACATTTATTTTAAAGAAATTCAACTTTTAACTGATATAATAATGAAAATTACACATTTTACAGATGAAGGGGCAACAATAAACCGCAGTCTTGTCCTGGAAGAAGAAGCCACAGCCATCCCAGCAGAAACAGCACAAGTAAGAAGCAGGCATTATCTGAGATTAATATAGTCAGCCATACAGTACAACCTCAGAAATTATAGCCACCAATGGTGCCTTGATAAAGTGGTTCTGTTTTTAAGGTGGTTGTCTATAGAAGTGAGGTCTCATTACTCTCATATAAAGAACCAAAAAAAATTGGGTCTGAAAGCAAGTGGTCATTATTGTGAGGTGGTTGTTAGGCAAGGTTTCACTATATTATGGCAGTTTTCCATTAAATTAATTTACCTTTAAAATAATATATTTTTTAAAAGAGTTATTTTTATAAACATAGAAAGCCATTATATGCATAAAATATTCTTTTCCTAATATTGATATATACACCTACCAAATTAAAAAAAAGCAGATTGAAATTTTAAATATTAATTCAGTTGTCTTGAGTTTTGTTCATTTCACTGTTTTAAATTGCACTTGAATCCAGATTTCTGCATTCCTATTTATACACTTGGTCAATTGTTTTTTTTTTCAGAGAATAATTGCAAGTGCTAGCAATGGGACAGATCTTGATATAACTCAAGCCTGGTTCACTACGAGAGATGAGAAGAACACATTGCACTCTAAGGGTAAAGCCTGTCTCACACCTGTTGTCCACCTGTTTTTAGCTCAGCTGACTATAAGTCATCTGAGCTATAGCAGTCACCCTTTGTCTGTCGTCTGTCCATCTGTCTGTCTGTCCGTTAACCAGGCACAAATCGTAACCGCTGGACCTGGAATCTTCTAATTTGACATACAGGGAGGTCAATGAAAAATCTCCTTGGAAACCTGAAATGAGGTCTCTGTAACCCCTATTCTTCAAGCTATGGGGCTCCCAAAGTACCCCCCAGAATAATGGAAAATTTGATACAAAAGCTCAAGTATCTGCATTGATCACCATGATTCTTTGCATAGACATTGATCATGGAGAGTTCCATCAGTTTCTACAGAATTGTGGCGCCATCTGGTTTTTTTTTCATTTTTTTACGATTTGTTTCTCTATTTTTGAGACTTTAAACGATACTGTCATCTGTTAACAGGGCACAAATCATAACGACTGGACCTAGAATCTTCTGTCATGACACGCAGGGAGGCCCATGAAAAGTCTCCTTGGAAACCTGAAATTAGGTCTCTGTTACCCATATTCTTTGAGGTATGGGGCTCAGAAGTACCCCCCAGAATAATGTGAAATTTGATACAAAAGCTCAAGGATCTGAGCAGCTAATGCATTGATCACCATAAATCTGTGCATGGATATTGATCATGGGGTGTTTCATCAGTTTCTGCAGACTGGTGGCGCCACCTGTTTTTTCTGTATTTTTGAGAACTTAAAAGATACTGTCATCTGTTATAAGGACGCAAATCTTAACAACTTGACCTAGAATCTTCTAACTTTACATCCAGGTTGGTCCATGAAAATTATTCTTGGAAACCTGAAATTAGGTCTCTGTTAGACTGCTACCCATATTCTCTGAGCTATGGGGCTTATAAGCAGCCCCCAGCGTAATTGAAAATTTGATACAAAAGCAGGGCACAAATTATAACCATTGGACCCAGAATCTTCTTACTTGAAATCCTGAGAGTTCCACAAAAGTTCTCCCCAGAGACCTGAAATTTGGTCACTGTGACCTGTATTCTCAGAGTTTTGCAGTATGTTTGAGCACCCCAGAAATAATGCAAAATGCACACAAATTGCCAGATTCCTCAGGAAAGGCTGGTTTGATTGTCATCAAATTTGGTGTGCTTACGGATCTTGATGAACTTAAGCTAATATGCATGAACAATGATGCCACCTACATTATCTTAATTAGTTGCCTGTGCAAGGACATATTGTCAACATGTCAGTTGGCTGAGCATCATGACCTATTGGTCACTTGATTAGATAACTTTTTTAAAAGATCATATTTTTCAGTAATTTCCCAGAAAACTACATATAAAAGTGACAACCTAATGTGGCAATTAAGAATTTTACAATAAATCCCCAGTTTATGTTTCACAACTTTTTAGTCTCTTCACAATGATCCAGCAGATATGATGTGTTCCTTCATGAGAAGCCATCTTTGTTTTACCTATTTATATTTTTTAGTGTTTACATGACATCATCCAATCAGCAGCTGTCAATTGAGGTTGTTTTTGCATGTTACTAATGACTATGACCGCCTTAAGTATGTCTGATATGTTGCAAAATGTAGATGATTTCTCATATTTTTCAAATAATTCTTTTTATTAAAAAAGGTGTAAGATAGGTATTTATTTACCTTGAAAAAAATTACGTCCTTTAATCCTCTACACCACACTGTAATTGTTTCCCTTGAAATGTAAGTACTAAAAAAATTTCATAGCAAAAAATAAACAGAATGACATGAGGGGATGAAACAGACTATAATCACCAGACACTCACTCATGAGGAGATTGTTTAAAGCCAAGCAGACCTTGCATATAAATGGGAAATAAGCACAAGCAAACACCTGTTGATCATCTTCTAAAACATGCTGTTACCATATTTAATAGCGAATTGCATGCCTACAAATTCCTGCATTGGCTTACAAGTTTATGAACATTTTCCCAAAATATATATTTTATCACCTCAGATGTGCAGATAACCTCAAGTTGGTGATAAACCAAGTTTGGATCCCTTATATAATTATGTATATAAATGTCATAGCTAAAGGTTTGAGATTCTTGCACAATATCTTAAAATCACCTAGATCAAAGTGACATATGCTTAAAAGTATTACAAACTTTTGATTATTAATTTCTGAGTGATACTTGGACATATTTTTGTAAGTGAGAAAGCAGGTTTATTTCAAATTAGTTTTCAAAATTTTAGCAGTGATCATATTTTCAGTGACAAATAAATAGTAAATTATAAATTAGATAATGCACAAGTGAGAAAACTTTTATTTTGGTTTTAATTGTCAAATTTTGTGGAACTATATCAAATGTCAGATGGCATTTCCAGCTTGATTTTGTGGATTTAATCTGACTTTACATACCACACTTTTTGTTTGATCAGTGACAATACTTTTTATATCAGGTTATCAATGGAAACAAGGACAGTGGTCAAAGGAAGAAGTAGACCTGTTACAGGCCAACATTGACCAGTACTGCAGGGTAAGTGGAATGTCCAGCCCTTGTGCTGATTAATAATTAATATTACCTTTATTTTTTACTTTTCATTTCTTATCAAGGATCAAGGTTTTATATATTTAAGAAGGGAATCCATCCTTCAAAAAAACATGGGGGCCCCTGTTATGTAACATACCAAAATCTGCACTCACATATCTAACAATTATTAATTAATACCATATTAAATATAGACAAAATGCATATCAATGTGATGACTTCAGTGCAGTTTTAACAAAATAGGGGAAAAAGATATTGGATATCAGCTGAATCCCTCTGAATTGCAGTGTGATTTTGTTGCAAACCCTTTGAACATCTGTTACAAGCCAATATCATCCTGAGGTTTTTGGGTGAATTGGGGATTTAATAATTCACTACCCCACAGTGACCAGTACTCTGCAGTGATTGTGATGCATTATAGAGAGATAATTTAACACATTAAGAGATAAATACAGCTGCTTTAAAAATTTTAAAGGTTTCAAATTTTGTATATTTACAGCAACATGGGGTTAATGATCCTACTGAAATCATCTTCATGATGTCCAAGGATGAGCGCAAAGACTTCTACCGCACAATTGCTCGAGGACTTCACCGTCCTCTGTTCTCAGTGTACAGACGAGTCATCAGGATGTACGATCAGAAGAATCATATCGGCAAATACTCCAAACAGGAGATCAACAAACTCAGAGAGTAAGTGTTATTGTTGTTTATCTTTTACGAACTGAGGGTCAGATTTTTCATTATCAGCCAACTGTTGCTTCAGGCACTTTAAGATAGTTGTCCTTGCCAAATAAAATATTACAAATTCATGCAGTTTATAAATGAGGGCTCTTCAAATTGTGGGGTTAAGCATCTCTGATGCTCAGAATCTCTTGTGGATGCTTGTTCTGCAGTTCAGGTGTCTGATAGGACTGCAAGTTTCTGGTTTTAGGACTAAGAGGATCAAAGTTTGCCCTTTCATTAGTTGCCACTGACCTTTGCCAGCTGCCTGCCTTTAATTTCACTATAATCAAATAATATGACAAATTTCTAATCATATATAACAACATGATAATAACATAATATAAAGATAAATCAGTTTTACATAACCCTTTAAAATTTGACACAAAATCATCTCCCCTCGGGACGCTCTAATCTCAGATTGGACTCGCCAACATTTTGGCCTGAGCGTCCTTGACTCTTCAGTTTTCTTCCTTTGGAAAGCCCTGTATATATACTTGTGTTAATATATTTACATTTAATGAACATGTTTGTATAAGAAACCAAAAGAGCTAAAATTTAAAGTTCTGTACTTGTCAGTGGATCATTTACTGGTACAGTCTTAAGATTTAATTTGCAGGCATTATCTGTAAGGCAGATGTATTTGAAAAGTTATGATTTGTTTGGAAATGTTAAAATAGATGTCTTATTGCAAAATGTCTACAGATAGTAGCATGAAATTAAAAACAAGATTTAGTTAGTTCAGTTGGTTTATATAGTGATGATTGCTTTGCAGTGTGTACTGCAGTACCACTGACCACTTTCAGATCAACAGTATACATCCCCCTTTATTCCTTTGGTTTTGTCAGATTTAAATATGATTCTCATCTTTACCCATGTCTGTTGATGAAATCAAGGACACTGTGTGCTTGGGAGCCAGGAAGGGAGTTTGTCAGAGATGAGTGGGTCTCCGCTGCTACTCTTTTTATTTTCTTTGAATGTTCAATTATGTTTATTACAAACTTATATTTTATACAGGTTACACATGAAACACGGGAGTGATTGGGCAACAATAGGTGCTGCTCTGGGCAGGAGTGCTTCATCTGTCAAAGACAGGTGTCGTCTCATGAAGGATACATGCAATTCTGGTATGTATTAACACAATAATCAGTGTAAAAAAAAAATTCAGAGTAAAGCTGTGTATGCATAATATCTCTTATCATTGAATTGAACAAGATTGGAGTGTTGAAAGTTACTCATGTTGGGAAGTTAATATAATTTATGGTCAGTTTACTTGTCTATGTGTGTTTCATTTTGGAAGGAATTTATTTTTTATTTATTACAGTGTTGGAAACCAAACTTTGGTAATATTCTTAATGCATAAATTGTAATGAATAGTTACAACTTTAAATTGCTCTACTCTGTAGTAGTGTAATGTTTTTTTTCAGTTTCTTTGATAGTTCACTCAAAATGTGCATGATATATAAAGCAGAAGCCAGTTACTATTTTCTTATGGTCTTCAATTACCACATAACACAAGTTGTGTATTTTCATTTCTATGTTTGAAAGGTCATTTAAAAAATGAATCTACTGCCTTTGTCAAGTTAAACTCTCATTGTAAGTTAATGTGGGTGTGGGTGTGTGAGATACTAATGATTGTTGTTTATCCTTGAAGGCAAGTGGCTTCCTGAAGAAGAAGAGCGACTGACACGAGCGGTGTATGAGTTATCGGGGGCTGAGCCAGGTGGGGGTCTTATTTGTTCTGTTTGCCTATGTATCTGGCCAGATCTGTATTCAAATATAGTTCATCTCTTATTAACTGAATATACTGTGATGTCTTTATTTTGGTCAGGTTGAATTTTTGGGATTTTGTATTTTTCGTTTTTTCACATGTTTTCTTATCACTAGATATTATCTACCACATTACAACATAAGATTTCAATCTTCTCATCAAACAGTGTGCTAGTCCTCATTTTGGGCAGCAAATGTTTATGCAGTAATTGGTCTATACTGGGTGGAAATTGAGATGATGAGATTGTGTAACTGCCTCTAAGCATGTTATGTTATGGTTAACTCGAGTCTAGACTTGAGTCCACTTATCTAGGGACTCCGACTCAGATGTGGACTTGAAGATTCTGGACTCAGACTTGTACTTGGACTCGGAGGTAAGGACTCTAAAAATCAGGCCAAGTCCGTCTTGAGTCTATTAGAAATCAAGCTCTGTAACATACTATAAAGACATATATATATGCCAGAACTACCAACAGAATATTAGGCATACAAAATAAGACTGTATTTACCAAACTTTAGTTCCACATGGGGAGCTAACGTTAATTTATAATTCAAGTAAAAACCACATATACACTATCCTACAAATGCACATGATAAGCTTAAATATCCATTGAAAATTTCTTTTAAAAAGGAGATGGGTATTGGACAGACATGGGGTAATAGTAATAAGTAATAGTAATAGTAATAGACTATTACAGCTTTTTGCCTTGTAATAGTAATAGTAATAGTAATAGACTCAAAAATTTTAGCTGTAATAGTAATAGTAATAGAAACAGAAGGCAAAGTAATAGAGTAATACATATTACTTTCTATTACTTCCTGTGAGCCCCTTGATCATGAAGCATATCAGCAAATAATGCTGAACACACTCAATTCTTGTCCAGCAATTGCCCAGGAAGTGCCTATTGTTGAGGCAAGCATGGGCCAGCTGCCACACTGCTGGTGACCACTGGTGCTAATTACATAAGAGTACTGGACAGAGCAGGTCACAGCCAAATAGGTAACCTGGCACAATCTGACCTTTGATTAGTAAACCATGGATAAAAAGGGGAATGTTTGATGTTATGAGACAGATAAATTGTGTATTATTATATTGAGATGTACATCTTATCTCACATCCATCAATCCATATGCATATTCTGAAATGTACCTAGATTTATTTTCACAAGCCAGTTTGCATTTTAATCATACAGACTGCAGTAACACACATTTAAGAAAAATAGAATATGGAACCAGATGTAGTTGCAGTGCAGACCCAAAATGTTCATGATAAGCTTATGGTGTTTTCACTACCCATAACGTATGGAAGCCTACAATGCTATATAAACTCATACCAGTACTACAATCACTTTGAAAAAGTCATACTGCAGGCACATGTATTATCTATTTAATTTATATAAATATTTTTTAAAATAATTCTTTTAATACTTGTCTGTTATTTCATAGTACCAATTTTGCAGACCTTCATTCAGTATCTAAAATCATGTTAATTTATATTTTGAAAATTAAATGAACAATTTTTTTAAGATATTAATTTATTTGATTATATAATATGAGAATATAAGTAACTGTTAATATTTTATTATTTAATATCTGAAATTTTGATATCAAATAATTAGATCCTGTTATGTACAAAATTTAAAGTATAAGATTGTTGAATACCAAATTAATTGTGAAAGTGATATAAATAATATTTTATTTGTTTTGTAAAATTGATATAAGCTTAAATCACTCTCCATATTCCTAAATTATCCTATGCTGGTTTTGCTGCAATGAAGAAGGGCATGCCTGAAGAATAAAAGCCATGCATGCTACCATTATTGTAAAGTTTACCACCTCTCTGTTCACTCTCAAGATGTACTATGTGATAAAATAAAACATGGCATAATATCCAAATGAACATATATACACTTGAGAAGATGGGGTACTTTTGTCTCCAGTTTAGAATCTGTCCAGAATCTTGATGTAAACAGTAGAAACAGGACACAGCCCTACCAAAATTCCTCTCCTGATACATACACAAAGGACTAAATTGTCAGCTTTGATACTAAATATTAATATGACATAATCATGAATAATTCCTTTGGAGACCATTTTTAGTTACACTGAAAACTTTATTTATTAATTATGCAAAATAAGATTAAATCTTAAAAGAAGTATGTACTATAAAATAAATGTATGTGAAATATATATGAAAATAATAAAAAATGTACAAGGATGGATTTAATTATAAATCAATATTTTACATATGCCAGGGTCTTTAAAATGGGTTGCTTTTAAATTACATGTATTCAAGAGTTCATACAATTATCTTATAATTTCGACTTGAAACGCCCCTATATAAACAGAATTAAAGAAGCTGAAATAATTAAGATCTCCGGTATCATTAGGCTTATTGTTAATGACAGACACAGTATAAGAAAATTGTGTAGGTAACTGGATGATATAGGTGCTTCTAATGTTAATATATAATATAAAAATGTGATTGCAGTGCTAGTTTATAGCACTCATGGCTGCGCAAAGTCTAGAATCCTCCCATCAGTTTATGTAATAGTAATAGTAATAGATACCCCAGTAATAGTAATAGTAATAGTAATAGAAGATAAAACGTGGTAATAGTAATAGTAAAAGTAATGTCAGAAATTGAAAGTAATAGTAATAGTAATAGTAATAGAACAACTGTAATAGACCCCATGTCTGGTATTGGACTTGGAATCAGGGCTTGTTCTTGGCTTCCAAGGGACTTTTAGCCTCAAGGATTTGAACTAAGACTTGGATGTTCTGGACTCATCTACATCACTGTGGTTAACTTATAACTGACGTTAAGATATTACTGATATTAAATAGGTAATTTTATGGTTAACTTGTAACTAATGAGTTAATATTACTGGCAATCAAACAGGTGACAGTGTAACCAGTGGCTTATCATGGGCAGCAGTAGCAGAGAAAGTACAAACAAGATCTGAGAAACAGTGTCGTACCAAATGGCTTAACTACCTCAACTGGAAGCAGAAGGGAGGCACAGAATGGACCAGAGAGGATGACATTCGATTAGTTAACAAGTCAGTCGGTCAAACTGTTTTGTCCTTATAGACAAGATGTATCATTGTAAGGGCAGCATTGGTCAAATACCTGTGGTTTTGTCATGATAACCCACAAGGAATTTGAGGAATTTCCTTAAACATGAATATTTGAAAATTATTATCTCTCTTTAGTTCAATTCTAAGCTTTATTTGCACGAGGTCAGAGATCCCTAGATTTCTTTGTGGTGTCAAAGCTCACTTTGAATGTTTGCCTGTAAACTATCTCAACAGAGCTCAATCATTGCTCAATCATTTCAGTATAACTGATCTGCAAAAATATGGGAGTGATGATTATGTAGAAAAGTTTGGGGGTGCTTGCTTTGCTATTAATATGTTTAACTCGTGTATGAATTATGAAAGGAATTTTCCATTTTTTGCTGTTTTTTCTTGAACGTCTGTTCTTTAATTACCAAAACGTTTATTTGTTGTGATTTTAAAGTTCATTAACAAAATTTTGTTAGCACACTTGCAAATTTTTCATTATTGATTTGTCACAATGTATATGTATCCAGTTTTTTTGTAGAATTTCAGAATGTGGGGCTACTGATGAGAACGAGATAGACTGGGAAGTGCTGACACAGGGCTGGCCAAGTGCAAGGTCTCCACAGTGGCTGCGAGGAAAATGGTGGTCCATAAAGAGACATATGCAAGACTATCAAATACTGCCTTTTCAAGGTAATATGGTAAACCCTTTCTTGCAATTTCTCATGATAGCCTGAAAGTTGGTGCAGTATTTTATAAATGACTGAAGATTTAGTCTGTCATGTTCCAGAAACTGGTGGTGCCACCTATTATTCTTTACTTGTTTTTGTGCCTTTTAATACCCCCAAAATTGCCACTTGACAGTACTGTGAGCATTATAAGTCATAAACTAAAGGACAGATTTCTTTTATATTAAGCATATACATAGATATGGGTAATGAGATGATTGTTTATTTAAATTGGGGTCATGACCTTTCCTGTGAGAGTGGCCTTGACCTTGAATATTCCCATATTTGGTGAAATTCACACAAAATCTTTAATATCTCAGTAAGGGATACATGGAATGATCCAAAAATCAAATTGACCGAAGATCTTGGACAGCTTTGTCTTTTGCAGAAGACAGGTGGTGCCACCTTGTGTTGTTTTCTTGTTAAAATGATGTTAACCAATAACTTTGTAAGAATTTAAGGTACAGTCACCAAACCCACAGGTTTGATGCATCTTATCAATGGCAAGGTCAAGTTTGAACATGGATGACCTTTATGCATTTTCTAGCTCAGCTGACTGTAAGTCATCTGAGCTATAGGGATCACCTTTTGTCCTTCGTCCGTCCGGCCTTCCAGGCGTCTGTCCGTTAACAGGGCACAAATCGTAACCGCTAGAACTGGAATCTTCTTACTTGACATCCTGGGAGGTCTATGGAAATTCTCCTTGTAAACCTGAAATTAGGTCACTGTGACCTATATTCTTCGAGCTATGGGGTTCCGAAGTACCCCCCAGAATAATGGAAAATTTGATACAAAAGCTCAAGTATCTGAACAACTAATGCATTGATCATCATGATTTTTTGCATGGATATTGATCATGGAGTGTTTCATCAGTTTCTGCAGACTGGTGGCGCCACCTGTATTTTTTTCGATTTTTACCAATATTTTTCTCTATTTTTGAGACCTCTTAAGATGCGGCCATCTGTTAACAGGGCACAAATCGTAACGACTACACCTAGAATCTTCTCTCTTGACATGCAGGGAGGCCGATAAAAAGTCTCTTTGGAAACCTGAAATTAGGTATCTGTTACCCATAACGTTTGAGCTATGGGGCTCCGAAGTACCCCCCCCCCCCCAAAAAAAAGCTGAAGTATCTAAACAACTATTGCAGTGATCACTATGATTCTTTGCATGGATATTGATCATGGAATGTGTCATCAGTTTCTGCAGTATGGTGGCACCACCTGTATTTTTTTATTTTTACGAATTTTTTTCTCTATTTTTGAGACCTCATCAGATGCGGTCATCTGTTAACATGGCACAAATCGTAACAACTGGACCTAGAATCTTCTCTCTTGACATGCTGAGAGGCCCATGAAAAGTCTCCTTAAAAACTTGAAATTAGGTCTCTGTTACCCATAACCTCTGAGCTATGGGGCTCCGAAGTACCCCCCAGAATAATGGAAAATTTGATACAAAAGCTCAAGTATCTGAACAATTATTATATTGATCACCATGATTCTCTGCATGGATATTGATCATGAAATGTTTCAACAGTTTCTGCATTCTGGTGGCGCCACCTGTATTTTTTTAATTTTTAGCTCAGCTGACTGAAAGTCATCTGAGCTATAGGGATCACCTTTTGTCTGTCATCCGTCCGGCCATCCAGGCGTCTGTCTGTTAACAGGGCACAAATCGTAACCGCTAGACCTGGAATCTTCTTACTTGACATCCTGGGAGGTCTATGGGAATTCTCCTTGTAAACCTGAAATTAGGTCACTGTGACCTATATTCTTCGAGCTATGGGGTTCTGAAGTACCCCCCCAGAATAATGCAAAATTTAATACAAAAGCTCAAGTATCTGAACAACTAATGCATTAATCACCATGATTCTTTGCATGGATATTGATCATGGAGTGTTTCATCAATTTCTGGAGATTGGTGGCGCCACCTATATTTTTTTTTATTTTTTGGGATTTTTTTTCTCTACTTTTGTGATTTTTAAACATTTGGTCATCTGTAAACAGGGCACAAATCATATTGACTGGACCTGGAATCATCTGTCCTCACCTCCAGGGAAGCCCATAAAAGGTCTACATGGAAACCCGAAATAAGGTCCCTGTTACCCATATTCTGTGAGCTATGGGGCTCTGAAGTACCCCCCAGAATAAAGATTTGGTCATATATTAACAGGGCACAAATCATAATGACTGGACCTAGAATCTTCTTTCTTGACATGCAGGGAGGTCCATGAAACATCTTGGAAACCTGAAATTAGGTCTCTGTTACCCATATCCTTCATGCTCTGGGGCTCCGAAGTACTCCCCAGAATAAAGATTGGTCATCTGTTAACAGAGCACAAATTATAATGACTTGACCTAGAATCTCCTTTCTTGATATGCTGGGAGGCCCCTGAAAAGTCTCCTTGTGCACCTGAAATTACATCTCTGTTACCCATATCCTTCATCCTATGCGGCTTTGAAATACCCCCCAGAATAAACATTTGGTCATCTGTTAACAGGGCACAAATCATAACAACTGGACCTAGAATTTTATTTTTTGACATGCTGGGAGACCCCTGAAAAGTCATCTTGTAAACCTTGAAAATAGGTGTCTGTTACCCATATCCTTCATGCTACAGAACTCCATAGTACCCCAATGAATATTGGATGATTTTATACAAAAGGTCAAGTTTGGAAAAAGTATTTCATTCAAATTTGACATTCAGATGATAAAATTACTTTTGTCAATGTCTTCCTGGTCAGCTGAGCGTCATGACCCCTGGGTCACTTGTTCAAGGTCACAGCAGCGATTATGCTAAAATGATATTAGGGCAATAACTCAAAAAGATTTTGTGGTACAGTCACCAAACCTACAGTTTAGATGCATCTTATCAAGGGCTAGGAAAAGTTCGAATATGGATGACCTTGATGCATTTTTCAAGGTCACAGAGGCGAAAATGCTGAAATGATGTTAACTTTAATATCTTGCAGAGGGATGCATTGATTGGTCCAAAAATCAAATTGACATAAGGTCTTTGATATCATTGTTTTCTGCAGAAGACAGGTGATGCCAAGTTATGTTGTTTTCTTGCTAAAATGATGTTTAAACACACACACAAAACCTTAAATGTCTTCGAAATGTCTCCATAAAGAATGCATGGATTGATCCCAAAATTAAATTGAAAAAGATCTTGGATAATTTTAAGTATTTTTAGCTTAGCTGACTTTCAGTCATGCTGGGCTATAGCGATGGGTCTTTGTCCGTCGTCCTTCTGTCTGTCCGTCCGTCCTGCCGGCCGTTAGCAGGGTACAAATCGTAACTGTAGGGGCTAGGGCCATGAACCCTATGCAGTCTTAGAGGTTATAAAAAGATCTCCTTGCAAACCTGAAATTAGGTCACTGCGACCTATATTCTCGAAGTTATGGGGTGTATTTGCACCCCCCAGAAATAACTCTTTGAGACAAAATTTTCATCCCAAACCTTCCATCTTTCACATACAGCTCACCTACCAACAGGGGAAGAACCATAATTTATTTTAGGTCAAAAGGTCAAAGGTCAAGGTCACAGGAGCCTCTTCTTTGAAAAGCCTGTTGATGCATTTTAAGCCAACCCTTTCATCCCAATTCTTTGATCTTTCACATATAGCTCACCTACTAAGTAGGAGAAGAATCCTATAGATTTTGAGGTCACAAGGTCAAAGGTCAGGGTCACAGGATCCACTTCTTTGAAAAGGTTGTGGACACATTTCAAGCTAGACTTTTCATTCCAAACCTTTCAGCACTGATATCCCTTCTCTGCCAACAGGGGAAAAGACCTGTTGATTTTAAGGTCAAAGGTCAAGTTCACAGCACCCACTTCTTGCGTGGAGTCATTTTCAGGCAAACTTTTCAATCTGTACCTTCAATCTGTCTTCCATCATATATGGCTTACCTACCAATAAGGGAAGAAGCCTATTGATGTTGAGATCAAAAAGTCAGAGGTCAAGGTCACAATATTTAATTGTTCTAAATGCTTGTGAGCATATTTCAAGTGTAACTGTTCAACCCAACCCTTCAGTCTTTCACATATGCCACATCTATGCATTGATACTCAGTTTGACTCAAACTTCATATTTATGGGTCTTTTTGCTTGAATAAATAACTTATTGATTTTGGGGTCAGCTGGTCAGCAGGTTAAAGGTTGCAGGTCAAAGTTATTCACCCATTGGTTGCCAAGTAATTACACCAGATTTAAGTGGTTAGTAGTTACCCATCATTTAGAAAAAAATCTAGTTGATATGTGGGCAAAAGGCCAAGGTCATAGGTCAGGGATGTTCACAATTACTTATTTTATAGACCATCTCTGTTTTTCTTGTATATATAACCATCCCACTCCAGCTGGTACATCTCCCTGTGTGGCTGTAATTGTGAGTGACACTGGTGACATATGACTCCCTTTTGTATCAGCCTATTAAGTGATAAGGCTCAGTGATAAGTACCTCGTTACTTCATAACAAAAACACTGTTGTCTGAATGCTTCAGCCAGGCATTAAGACTATGAGAGTATAGTATTAAGGTTTAGCTACTGATTTATAAGATGATGGGAACATTTTGCAGTTTATTTTATGGAATCCTAGCAATAAACTTAGTTTCCTAGATATCTGAATATTTTAATATGTATCACCACATATAAAAGCAAGTGTTTGTTCTCATAATATGTGGATGTGTACCTTGATTTAGGATGGCTTTTTGTTTTATTTCAAGACTCTTAGTCATGCTTTCTGCATTTCTTTTCTTTCAGGTTTGGCAGTTTACCTACCCTGCTGACCCCATTGAAAAGCAGAGTGATAATAAAAAATATTGGACTTACACTTTTTACAATTGCATAAATTCTATATAAATTTGCATAAATTCTATAAATCTGATATGAGCGCCTGGACATGCCTTTTGAATTATTTTGGGCATTCATTACTGGATAATTTGCCCCAAGTTTGGTCTCTTATTGGAGAATGTGGGATATCAAATGTCATACTTGTCAGAAATCCATTATGTCTGCCAGTTAGCCACCTTAGAAATTCTTCTTCAGTGCAGTTTCAGTAATTTTTCTTTAATGTTTGGTCTGATTTAGAGAATGTTTGTTGTCTAATTTTAGACTTGTCAGAAGTCCAATATGGCCACCAGGCAACCATCTTTTAATTCCTTTTGATCATATTATCTTAAGAACAGTTAAAGTGAATGCAGTTGGATGTATATTTATGTAATCTTGTAAAGGATTGGGTCAAATATTTCTGAATAAATATTACCATCATTTATAAAAGTGCAGTACAGTTGGCTTGTATTGAATAAAAATTCATACAGAAGCACCTGTTTCTCAATAATTGTATCCGCCAAAACAGAGTTTTGCGGATACTATGTTTTCAGCTGCACGCCGCCGCCGCCGCGTAGGTGTCCGGAGAACTCCTCCATAACAGCTGGGCGGAATTTTACGAAACCCGGGATTATGTTCTGGTCACATGTGAACTGCTGCGCCCCGATTTTGTTTTGACCTCTGACCTTTCCTCTAAGCTCCGCGTCAGTTTGTGCGTCTGTTTCCACACATAAACCCACATATCTCGGGAACCGTTTGACAGATCAGGAAAATTTTTTTGCACAAATGTAGCCCTTGGAGAGCTTTATAACATACACAAAAAATGGTGGCGCCACCTGCAACCATGTTTGCACAGTGTCCATCTGTTCGTCTGCCTTGGGTTAAAATCACTCATATCTCTGCAGTGGTTTGACTAATTCACCTGAAATTCAGCATGCGTATACATCCTGGACAGCTTTTCTGATTTTATGACAGGTGGCGCCACCTACATTAACGTTTACGCTGCAGACATCCAAGCTCATATCTCGGGAACCGTTTGACCAATTGAGCCAAAATTTTGCATGTGTATAGATCTCACATAGCTCTGTATCATACGCAAAACTGGTGGCGCCACCTGCAGCCATTTTTGCACAGCTCCCGTCTATTTGTCTGCCATGGGATAAAATCACTCATATCTCTGCAGTGGTTTGACATATCTGCCTAAAATTTTGCAGGTTTATACATCCCTGACAGCTCTCTTGATTTTATGACAGGTGGCGCCACCTACGTTCTACATTTATGCAGCAGATATCCAAGCTCATATCTTGGGAACCGTTTGACCGATTGGGCCAAAGTTTTGCATGTGTATAGTTCTCACATAGCTCTTTATCATACGCAAAACTGGTGGCGCCACCCGCAGCCATTTTTGCACAGCGTCCATCTGTTTGTCTGCCAAGGGCAAAAAACACTCATATACATGTAGTGGTTTGACTTATCTGCCTTAAATTTTGCATATGCACATTGGACAGATTTCTGGATTTTGTGGTAGGTGGCGCATCCTACATACACAATTGGGCTGCAGACATCCATGCTAATATGCAACACTTCACTCTATTTCCCCTTGCCACTCAATCCATGCCTCATTTCACCCGTTCCACTCTGATTTAGGATGATACACGTAGTCGCTTGTCGACTACCCGTATTCTAGTTCTTGCATGTATTTCCTTGATTTTTGCTATATATTTTGATCTTATATTTGCCCCTTGTGGAGTTCCTTTTGAGACTGAAAGGTTTCAAGAAAGCTGTTGGAATAGTTCCTGATAGCTTAACAATCATGCATTTTCCTCAGACCATAAATTCACTGTGTTTTAACCAGACATAGGTGATATATATTTCTGTTGTCATAGAAAATTTTCAACAAATTGGCAAATTGGTTCTTCAAAATTGACTGGAAGTTGTGAATCTCAGTCCATGATGTCACAGGTCATGCTTGGCAGCTGAGCGTCATGACCCATGGGTCACTTGTTTAATTTAAAACATAAAATTAAAAATCAATTATTTTTTTTAATTAAAAATTTTCTTTTTAAATCTTAAATTGTTTTAATTTTAACAGAATACAGGTGGCACCACCTTGTGTTGTTTTCTTGCTTTTGCTCCTGTTAATACCTCACCATTGTCACTTGACAGCACTGTGAGCATGATAAATTGACAACTAAAGGACAGATTTCTTTCATATCATGCATATATATATTTTTAAGTTAAAAAAAAAATTTATTTTAATTTTTAAATATATTTTTTTAAAATCTTGGATTGTTATGTCTTCTGCAGAATACAGGTGGTGCCACCTTGTGTCGTTTCCTTGCTTTCGCACCTTGTAATACTTCACCATTGCCACTTCACAGCACTGTGAGCATTATAAGTTGAAAACTAATGGACAGATTTCTTTCATATCATGTATAAAGACATGGGTTACGCAATAAGATATATTTCAATTTGGATCATGACCTTTCCTATGAGAGTGAATTTTACCTTAAATATGCTCATACTTATGAGAAACCATGGTGGCTTGCCAAGTGTCAGTCTCTGCATCTGAATTCAAGATGGTATCCTATTCTTTAAGGCTGGGGGGAGGGGGGGGGGGTTAATTGTGGGGGATACTATGGCACCAGGTGCAAGAAATATCTAGTTCAATATATAATCATAAACAGAGCAGCTACAACCAACCAGTCAAGTTAAGTGGTAATGTAAATAGTCAATCACCTGACAAATGCAATATTTGCAGAATTTGGGTGACACTCCAAATCAGAACATGTGTAGTCTATACCAGTACCCAAACGGAGATGGTTTCTAGGCCAAAGGTTGCAGGAGCTTTGCCACTGACTGATGAATGAACAACAATGTCTTAAATTGCCCTGAATTTGTATGAGACAAATAATCAAAAATATGGCAAAACATTTCACAAAGATTGTGGAATATTCATCACTGGAGAACACAGCTTTAGCAATTTAGTCAATGTGACATCATACCAGAATGACCTTTGTGAAGTCTTTATGATGTCATAATTGGCTTTAGCAACTATAGACATAGAAAGCCTTCTGTGTAGGAATGTTTTGGGGGCTCATTAGCATAATTAAGTCAAAGGAGGGGAGCTTAAGGGTTGTGGTGGTTATGACATTTGCTTAAAATGTATACCATATTGAATCATGTGGGGAATATTGCAGCTATATATTTGTAAACAATACCAGACAATGTTAAATTGTAATATCATTTTCCTAGGGCTAGTATTCTCTTTGAAGAGAGTAGCTTAAAATTTTGGCATGAGAGATGCTGACTTATGCTGTGGTATACTGTGATTATATAAGACTGTTGTTACAAATCATAGGAAATATCAGAGCTTAGTTAATGGTAGAAAATTCTTTAATAAAAAATGGCATCAGAAGTATCAGACCAGTATATTTTTAGCTCAGCTGACTGAAAGTCATCTGAGCTATAGCGATCACTCTTTGTCCGTCGTCCGTCCGTCCGTTAACCAGGCACAAATCGTAACCGCTGGACCTAGAACTTGTAACTTGGGATTCTGAGAGGTCCATGAAAAATCTCCTTGGAAACCAGAAATTAGGTCTCTGTAACCCATATCCTTTGAGCTATGGGGCCCCAAAGAACCCCCCATAATAGTCAAAAATTTCATATAAAAACTTAAAAATCTCAATAACAACATCACTGATGGTCATGATTTTTGGCATACATATTGATCATGAGATGTTCCATCACTTCAAGCAGACTGGTGGCGCCACCTGTATTTTTCGATTTTTTACGAATTTTTTTCTATATTTTTTATCCCTTAAAATGTGAACATCTGTTAACAAGGCACAAATCGTAAAGACTAGACCTAAAATCTTAATTCTCAACACACTGAGAGACCTATGAAAAGTCTCCATGGAAACTAGAAATTAGGTCTCTGTTACCCATATCCTTGGAGCTATGGGGCCCCAAAGTACCCCCCCAGAAAAGTAAAAAATTTCATACAAAAACTTCAATATCTCATTAACTACTTGACTGATGGTCATGATTTTTGGCATACATATTGATCATGAGTTGTTCCATCACTTCCTGTAGACTGGTGGCACCACCTGTATTTTTTCTATTTTTTACGAATTGTTTTCTCTATTTTTGAGACCTTTAAAAATGTGAACAGCTGTTAACAGGGCACAAATCATAAAGACTGGACCTAGAATCTTCATTCTTGACACACTGAGAGGTCCATAAAAAGTCTCCATGGAAACCTGAAATAAGGTCTCTGTTACCAATATCCTTTGAGCTATGGGGGGCTCCCAATAACCCCCCTGAATAATGGAAAATTTGATAAAAACAAACTGCTACATCTCAATAACTACAACACTGATGGTCATGATTTTTGGCATACATATTGATCAAGAGGTGTTTCATCAGTTCCTGCAGACTGGTGGCGCCACCTGTATTTTTTTCAAATTTTCACAATTTTTTTTCTCTATTCTTGAGACCTTTTAGGATGTAGTTATCTGTCAACAGGGTACAAATCGTAACGACTTGACCTAGAATCTTCATTCTTGACACACAGGGAGACCCATGATAAGCCTCCATGGAAACCTGAAATTAGGTCTCTGTTACCCATATCCTTTGAGCTATGGCACTCCAAAGTACAGCTCAGAATAATGGAAAATTTGATACAAAAGCTGAAGTATCTGAACAACTAATGCAGAGATCACCATAATTGTTTTCATGGATATTGATCATGGAGTGTTTCATCAGTTTCTGCTGACTGGGTGCGCCACCTCTATTTTTTTCAAATGTTTACAAATTTTTTTCTCTTTTTTTTGATACCTTTAAAGATGTGGTTATCTGTCAACAGGGGACAAATTGCAACAACTGGACCTAGAATCTTCATTCTTGTCATGCAAGGAGGCCCATAAAAAGTGCCTGTGGAAACTTAAAATTAGGTCTCTGTGACCCATATCCTTCAAGCTATAGGACTCTGAAGTATCCCTCAGAATAATGGACAATTTTATACAAAAGCTGAAGTATCTGAACAACTAATGCAGAGATCACCATGATTCTTTGCATGGATATTGACCATTAAGTGTTTTTATTAGTTTCTGCAGATTGGTGGAGCCACCTGTATTTTTGTATCCAGAAAACTTCGTTTTTGACGGGGTTCCTCCTGGTTGCCGCGTTCCTTTCCAGAGAGCTCCTCTGGGACTTGATTTTATGACAGGTCCACCTACATTCACGTTCACGCTGACGACATCCAAGCTCATATCTCAGGAACCGTTTAACCAATCAGGAAATTAAATTTATACAAATGTAGCCCTTGGATAGCTCTATAACATACACAAAAAAATGGTGGCACCACCTGTAACCATGTTTGCACAGTGTCCTTCTGTTCATCTGCCTTGGGTTAAAATCACTCATATCTCTGCAGTGAATTGACTAATTCACCTGAAATTCGGCATGGGTATACATCCTGGATAGCTTTCTTGATTTTATGACAGGTGGTGCCACCTACATTCTCGTTCACGCTGATGACATCCAAGCTCATATCTCGGGAACCGTTTGACTGATTGGGCCAAAATTTTGCATGTGTATAGATCTAACATAGCTCTTTATCATACGCAAAACTGGTGGCGCCATCTGCAACCATTTTTGCACAGCGTCTGTCTGTTTGTCTGCCGTGCGATAATGTCACTCATATCTCGGCAGTGGATTGACATATCTGCCTAAAATTTTGCAGTTTTATACATCCTGGATAGCTTTCTTGATTTTATGACAGGTGGCGCCACGTACAATCACATTCACGCTGATGACATCCAAGCTCATATCTCAGGAACCGTTTGACCAATCAGGAAATAAAATTTATACAAATGTAGCCCTTGGATAGCTCTATAACATACACACCACCTGTAACCATGTTTGCACAGTGTCCTTCTGTTCATCTGCCTTGGGTTAAAAGCCTTTAGGTCTTTATCATACACAAAACTGGAGGGGCTACCTGCAACCATTTTTGCACATTTTGCGCAGCGTCTGTCTGTTTGTCTGCCGTGGCCTAAAATCACTCATTTCTCTGTAGTGGTTTGACATAACTGCCTAAAATTTTGCAGGTTTATACATCCTGGACAGCTTTCTTGATTTTATGACAGGTGGCACCACCTACATTCTAGTTAAAGCAGCACACATCCAAGCTAATATCTCAGGAACCATTTGACCGATTGGGCCAAAATTGTGCATGTGTATAGATCTCACATAGGACTTTATCATACACAAAACTAGAGAGGCCACCTGCAACAGCCATTTTTGCACAGTGTAGTCACTTGTAGGCTACCCGTATTCTAGTTTTTAAAGTTTACACATTTTTTCTCAATTTTTCAGATATATAAATACAGACTTAATCTTGGCCTGTTGGTTAATCTGTTTGATGCTTCAGTTGAATGGGTATATACTACCATTCTGATGATAAAATTTCCTTTTGTGAATCTCTTCCCAGTCAGCTGAGCGTCATGACCCATAGGTCACTTGTTACAAAAATGTTATCTCTTATAACATTCTCGAATAATTTGTTGGCACAAAATATAAGTAATACTAAAAAATATTAAAGATAAAAGTATTATTTAAACTTTATCATTGTCACCCCTAACTTAACGTGAAAACTTTACAACGGATATATCCTATAAAACAATAGGATGGGTTAACGCTCGCCACTTGATTTCATTAATCAAGAAATTAGATCCAGGTCATTACAGGTGACATTTCCAGGTTCTTTTAAGGACGTGTATTAAAATACCAGACAATCATACACCCAGATCAATAGAAACTATGAGACATCAGGTTAAATTCACAAATATAATTCAAGACAATACTTACAGAGACACAAATGTGAGTGTGTGCGTTGATGTGTCAATACGACCGTTCTTCACATTAAAAATACAGGATATTTTACTGAGTCCATGGTTTGTATAAAAAAAAACCATAAAGTCCAGTTCCTTCAGAGATCTCTGGTTACTGTTTTGTGTAGAATCTAGCGTATGGTTAGTACCATATAGATCTAGTCTTTCTGAGTTTAGCGATCTTCAACTGATCTTGCTTGTCTTTGTTTACGTATAGCTTAGAGTCCTTGACCTTGCTCGTGTAGCAATGGTTTCTCGGCTTACGGGGGGTATGTATCTAGGTCAAGCTGAACTAGGCCGGCAGGTGACGAGCGCGCTCTCTCTATATCGCCAATACGAAGCTCTTTCGGCAGCACGGCTGATTTCTTATGAGCTGGGTCCTTGCTTCATGTAGAAGCTTGCTTCTATGCCGTTCCTGGCGTTTCAATGTTCCTACTCCCGTTCGTGCGTGCTGCCACCTCAAGCTTCAAGACCCAACTGAACCAACATTCAGCGTCTCTTCTTGAAGTCTGACGTCACAATCGCCCGTTCACTGTGTACGGCAATCCGGTTCTCTGATTGGCTTATTTCTCAAGTGTCCCATATAAGGATATATGTGACCTAGTTTGACTGTTAGCGTCACCATGGCGACCCACATACCAATGTAATAATACACACGACGTGACACGGATAAATCAGCTGATAGCCGATGGGATTTCATACAAGAATACACAATATATATATACAATCAAGACCTGTCAACGCTTAAGGATGACGCTTCACGTCAATATCAATAGAGAACAGACTTCGTTAAACTATGATACAAAACACCGTACATATTGTCACCTATTGTCTGGTGACATCACCCCCTCCTTTTAAAGAAAATACACAGTATTTTCTCGATACATCGTATCGTTCTATCTCACAGGGTCCAACTAAACATATTTACATATAGCAATACATAAAAGTCATGTAACAAGTTGTCATTAGTACATGCCCACGGTCTATGACACAGGGCAAAATCCTGTACATGTTTAGACTTACCTGGCTAGACATTAAGCTCATTACATCCTAACACTCAGGCAGTCTGCTAAGAAAATCAGGTCCATGGTTTAGTTTACCTGACACTGCTTCAATATCAAATCTAAACTCTTGTAGAACCAGTGCCCATCTCATTACTCTCTTATTAGCACATTTTGATTTGCTAATACACTTTAATGGTTTGTGGTCGGTCTGAATGGTGAACGGTCTACAAGCCAGGTACATCTCAAATTTCTGTACAGACCATACAATTGCTAATGACTCTTTCTCGATGGTGGAGTAATTTCTCTCCCTGGGCAATAGTTTACGACTGGCATAAGCTACTGGGTGCATGATCCCCTCGTGTCTTTGCATCAGGATACAGCCAATACCCACATCAGATGCATCACATTTCAAATAAAATCGTTTACTGAAATCAGGTAGCTTCAGTATGGGAGGGTCTGACAGTTTAGCCTTTAGAGAACAGTACGCGTTCTCGTGTACGGGTTTCCAGTCTAGTTTGTTAGGTTGACCTTTACGCGTTAGATCAGTCAAGGGCACCGCTATTTCCGCATAGTTTGGCACAAATTTTCGATAGTACCCTGTAAGACCTAGGAATGCTTGCAAAGCCTTCTTTGTCTTAGGTCTATCAGTGCTCTGTTTCCCCGTCTACACCGTCAGGATCATGTATAGAATCAGGTGCGCCCTTGGCTACCGCTGCCAGAATATGCTGGGGCTCGTTTCTAGCATGGTACCGTTTCAGCATATTCACGTGGAAGGTTTTAACCTTATCGCCAATCTTAATCCGATAGTCTAAGTCCCCAACCCTGTTTACAATAGTATAGGGGCCTTTCCACTGTACCATTAATTTGTTCCGCTCCGTCGGGAGTAACAACAAAACTTCGTCTCCGGCCTCAAACCTGTGCGTGCATTTACCTCTATCATATAACAGTCTGTGTCTGTTCGCTGATTTGTTCAACGCCTCTCTAGCTAACGCGCATGTGTCGCTTAGTTTGTCTTGTAGGTCCAGGACGTATTGGTACGTGGTTTTAGTCTCGACGCTAGTATCTCGCTTGGTCCACAGATCCCTTAGAATCCGCATCGGTCCTCTAACGATCCTACCATAGAGCAACTCAAAGGGTGAGAACCCTGTGCTCTCATGTGGCGCTTCTCGGTACGCAAAAAGCACGGCGCTGAGGTACCAATCCCAATCTCGCGGTCTTTCCTCGCACATCCGTTTCAACATTAACTTTAACGTTCCATTGAATCTCTCCACCATTCCGTTGCACATAGGATGGTAAGGAGTAGTGGTGAGCTGTCTTACAGACAAAACACGGCTAACTTCTCGCATGAGGTCTGACGTAAATTGTGTTCCCATGTCAGTAAGCACCTCTGACGGCACTCCTAACCGCGCATAAATATCAACTAGCGCATCTGCCACAGAGACTGTATCTATGTTCTTTAAAGCAACAGCCTCCGGATATCTAGTGGCATAATCCATAACGGTCAGAATATACCTGTGACCTCTCTCAGACGCTGGATGGATCGGCCCAACCAGATCCATCGAAATTCTACGCCAGGGCTCATCAATTAATGGCATCTGGCCTAACGTAGCTCCAGGCACCTTGCCTTTCGGTATGGTTTTCTGGCAAATGGGACAGGACTTGCAAAACTCAACAATGTCATTATACATCCCTTTCCAGAAAAACTGAGTTCTCATGCGGTCGTGCGTTTTGTCTATGCCCTGATGGCCCGCCATAACCGCTTCGTGGCCCATCCTCATTACGTCGTACCGTAACGTCTGAGGTACCACCACTCGAGATCCATCTTGATCTCCCCGTTTATCACTCACAACCCGAACTAAATATCCGTCCTCAATTCTAAACGGACTATCATTTCTAGCCTCTCTAGCTAGCCTCCAATACGGCGCTAAAGACCCATCCTCCTCCTGCGCCTTCAAAAATTCGGCCGGACTCACATCGGCAACTGGGCTTGCAACATTCAAGCTACGCGTCGTTATCTGTTTCTCTCGTGCAGCGCTCCGTGTCTCCACCGCGGACGACACCTCCTTTTGTGACTCTACACCGTCACACACTATGCCTGAGGACCGCTCAGACTTCCACGTCGGGTCCGGATCATACGGATCACGCGCTCCCGCTACGTTACCTAGCACTAAATCACATACAGCATCCCCGACCACCATTGCCTCGATAGTACCGACAAAGTACGCACAGTCCACATTAATCCTAGCTGTAGGAAATTGTCTTACAGACCCGTCGAACAACCTACACTCGACCTGGTGTCCGGTGAACTGATTCGGCTCCACGTACGACTCACGTATTCCTGCCGAGGAACATCCCGAATCCCGCAGCACCCTCGCTGACTAACCATTCACCAGCCCTTCACACACAGGTAACGAGATTCCGCCTTCTGTCTGGGCAGCAAATCCTAACGACTGACTCGGACTCTCTACTTCCGGTTTCACCGCACCGACTGTCTCCGTTTCCGCCTCGACTACTGCCATTGACATAGTCTCCGGTTTCTGTTTTGGGTTATACGGGGGGCTAAAATTAGTCCTATACCTCTGCTGATCGCCAGCAGCACGCCCTACTTGAGGGGAAGACCTAGGCCTCGACCGGGCACTAGTCTTACATTCCCGCGCCTTATGTCCCAGTTCATTACATAAATAACATCTGATGCCTCCTGATGGCTTAAATGTCTGACCGTCCGGACTGCGCTCAACCTCTCGCTTCTCTCTAGGCTGAGATACCGGTTGCGCTGGACGCGGCACATTATTGCCATAACGAGGACCTGCTGTAAGGCTGTGTACACCGTGAGCCTCCGTATAACTCTCGGCTAAGTCTACCATACTATCAAAGTCACGACACCGTCTCTCTTTCAAAAACATAGAGAGATCCCTACTACAGCAGTTTACGAACTGCTCACACATCAACAGGTTAACTACCCCGTCGTAGTCACCTCCGACCCCTGCCATCCCTATCCAATGGTCTAGGTATCCACTCAGTCTCACCGCAAACTGACTCGGCGTTTCGCCTCGCTCAGGCCTACAAGTCCGAAACTTGTGTCGATAACCCTCTTCGGTCATTTGGTATCGCTTTAACAAGGCTATCTTTAACTTATCGTAGTCCATGGCCTCACTAACCGATAACTGTGTGTAAGTCCCTAGCGCCTTATCCCGCAGTAACGGACTCAGGTGTAACGCCCAATTCTCCCTATCATAGCCTTGACATACAGCTAATCGTTCAAATCGCTCAAGAAACGCATCTAGCTGATCGTGAGCCTCATCAAAAGGTGGAAGCTGGATTTTCGGGAATACATCCCTACTTCTCTCTTCTTTAACCCCAGAGTCAGACTTTAACCTTAGAACCTCTATTTCGTGGGCTCTAGCCTCTCGCTCGCGCTCTAATTCCCGCTGCTCACGCTCTAATTCCCGCTCTAATTCCCGCTGTTCCTTCTCTATTTCACGTTGCCTTGCTCTTTCCTCCCGTTCCTCATCCGCACGCCGTCTAGCCTCAACATAATCTTGTAAAGCCTGGTCCTTAAGCCCCAAGGCCTGTCCGCATCTAACAAGTGACTGTAACGTTTCCATGGTAACGCTCTAACCTAGTAAGATTCCAGTATCTAGTAATATCCGCTCTTAAAAATCCGTAAATACGTACTGTTAAAGCCAACCTAACGAACCGGCGGTATCCGTACAATAACACTACGGTAGCTCTACGCATCAAAATTCTACTTATACGGACGGACGGACGGAAGGTCGGACGAAGGGTCAGACGGATGGACGGATGGATATCAAGATATCAATAAACACCATGCACCTATGATTACCATGCCAATCGGGAGGGGTAAACTTACCTGTCAAGAGACCCTACCACGTGACCAATCACAAACTAGTGTAGAAAAAATTATACCAGGGCGTATCTAACAACATCAAAAATTTTCACTCTAATCTGGGTTTATATCAACCCAATAATGATGTCCAGGTATCACTGAACTAGCATTTCTCACAAAACATGCATGTGTTCTAGCCAAATCTACAAGGTATATGCCGATCTTGAAACAATGTTGTGCTTCAGGTAATATTCTCACTGAATAAATATTAACTCCTAACAGTGGGGTAATTTCATTGTGCAAGTATACACTACAACATCAGTTTGGTGTCATTTCCAATTATTAATTCAGATCAACTCTAGTTTGAGTATATGAATGTCTGGTTTCAGTACTGTTTTCTCAGTTCAAAACTTCTGAAACTTACTGTAATTAGCCAGTTTTTTAAGGCTAATTATATCCTGGCACGCTCGCCATACAATGTCACCCCTAACTTAACGTGAAAACTTTACAACGGATATATCCTATAAAACAATAGGATGGGTTAACGCTCGCCACTTGATTTCATTAATCAAGAAATTAGATCCAGGTCATTACAGGTGACATTTCCAGGTTCTTTTAAGGACGTGTATTAAAATACCAGACAATCATACACCCAGATCAATAGAAACTATGAGACATCAGGTTAAATTCACAAATATAATTCAAGACAATACTTACAGAGACACAAATGTGAGTGTGTGCGTTGATGTGTCAATACGACCGTTCTTCACATTAAAAATACAGGATATTTTACTGAGTCCATGGTTTGTATAAAAAAAAACCATAAAGTCCAGTTCCTTCAGAGATCTCTGGTTACTGTTTTGTGTAGAATCTAGCATATGGTTAGTACCATATAGATCTAGTCTTTCTGAGTTTAGCGATCTTCAACTGATCTTGCTTGTCTTTGTTTACGTATAGCTTAGAGTCCTTGACCTTGCTCGTGTAGCAATGGTTTCTCGGCTTACGGCGGTTATGTATCTAGGTCAAGCTGAACTAGGCCGGCAGGTGACGAGCGCGCTCTCTCTATATCGCCAATACGAAGCTCTTTCGGCAGCACGGCTGATTTCTTATGAGCTGGGTCCTTGCTTCATGTAGAAGCTTGCTTCTATGCCGTTCCTGGCGTTTCAATGTTCCTACTCCCGTTCGTGCGTGCTGCCACCTCAAGCTTCAAGACCCAACTGAACCAACATTCAGCGTCTCTTCTTGAAGTCTGACGTCACAATCGCCCGTTCACTGTGTACGGCAATCCGGTTCTCTGATTGGCTTATTTCTCAAGTGTCCCATATAAGGATATATGTGACCTAGTTTGACTGTTAGCGTCACCATGGCGACCCACATACCAATGTAATAATACACACGACGTGACACGGATAAATCAGCTGATAGCCGATGGGATTTCATACAAGAATACACAATATATATATACAATCAAGACCTGTCAACGCTTTAGGATGACGCTTCACGTCAATATCAATAGAGAACAGACTTCGTTAAACTATGATACAAAACACCGTACATATTGTCACCTATTGTCTGGTGACAATCATTTTCATTTTTACATATATATCATGCATTTGTAGAAGTGGTTGAATACATTAAAAAAATGCTACCTGAGAATTTGAAATGGAAGAGCTCTGCTACACCAAAAGTGCCAGTGTTAAACCCAGGTGTAGGGCAGCAGGGAGTGGTCAGTGTGGCTCCTATTGTCATATCGCCATCTGGTGAGTGTATAACCAACTAAAATAGTATCTTTAACTGGATGAAGAAGGGAATGAAAGAATTCTCCAGAGCTTCATAGAAAAACTGTTTCATTTGGAAGTATCATCTCTTAATATACACAGCTGTCATATGTAATTTCGAGAAATTAGGCCTGTTTTTTCAAACAGGTTGTATATATTTCTTAAGTCTTTTATTTATCATATATGATTTATCAAACCTTTTATCTTGAGCAAGGTGAAACAATTGAAAGGATTTTAACAGTAAGGAGATTCCTTTTCAATTTTGAAAATGATAGGTTGCAATAGTTTAGATAGTTTATCATGCTTAAATCAGGAAATGTCAAAGTCCCTATTTAATCACTGTGTGGTATTAAAGGTGCACAAATAAAATCATGCTTGCATCATGTTATAAGCAGATGTTTTTGTTTAGCAGCCCCAAAGTTACGCAGGTCATAAAGACTATAGAACTCTTTAACAAACAGATTTAAAGGCCTGTGTCAGAAGAGATTGCCATTTGAAGGGTTATATGCTTTCACATCAGATCACATTATAAGAAAGGTCTGTAATTATAAATGATTAATTATGAGTATTTTGTAAGAGCCATAATAAAGATAAAACCCCCCAAAAATACTGTCATAATTCTATTGTGAAAACTGCTTTGTTTTCTATGCATGTGTTCTTTAAATCCTAGCTGTTTCAACAACAGTCACTGTAGCTGAATCAAATGATGCAGAAGTGAGTGATCAAGAGAACCAGTACCAGGCATTCGAGGTTCTACAGGGTCTGTCACCGGCTTCATCAGGGGCCTACCTCATCACACAACCACAGACAAACCCTGCAATATCACTGGCCCCTGGGGGTGTACCCACGGATCACATCATTGTCCATACACTCCCTGTACCACAGGTAGGTGACTCATCACACAACCACAGACAAAGCCAGCAATATCACTGGCCCCTGGGGTTGTACCCACGGATCACATCATTGTCCATACACTCCCTGTACCACAGGTAGGTGACTCATCACACAACCACAGACAAAGCCAGAAATATAACTGGCCTCTGGGGGCGTACCCACGGATCACATCATTGTCCATACACTCCCTGTACCACAGGTAGGCGACTCATCACACAACCACAGACAAAGCCAGCAATATCACTGGCCTCTAGGGGCGTACCCACAGATCACATCATTGTCCATACACTCCCTGTACCACAGGTAGGTGACTCATCACACAACCACAGACAAAGCCAGCAATATCACTGGCCTCTGGGGGCATACCCACGGATCACATCATTGTCAATACACTCCCTGTTCCACAGGTAAGTGACTCATCACACAACCACAGACAAAGCCAGCAATATCACTGGCCTCTGGGGGCGTACCCACGGATCACATCATTGTCCATACACTCCCTGTACCACAGGTAGGTGACTCATCACACAACCACAGACAAAGCCAGCAATATCACTGGCCCCTGGGGGCGTACCCACGGATTACATCATTGTCCATACACTCCCTGTTCCACAGGTAGGTGACTCATCACACAACCACAGACAAAGCCAGCAATATCACTGGCCCCTGGGGGCGTACCCACGGATCACATCATTGTCCATACACTCCCTGTACCAGAGGTAGGTGACTCATCACACAACCACAGACAAAGCCAGCAATATCACTGGCCCAAGGCAAACTTTTGTATCATATCTGAAATAAGCCCAATAATCCTCTGTCAAGTAACAGTCAAGTGACAGTTGAGAAATTTTCAGTTTTCTTTCCTTAGCCCAATTGTCGTTTGGAATTCACAGATTATTTGTTAATGTATGAGTGGTACAAATATAGGATTTATAATTCATGTAAAAAGTCATGTAATTTGCTTTATTTGACAGAACAATGGGTTCGTAAAAATAATTAACAGTCGCATGGGTAAACTAAACTGGCAGGTGGCGTGCATGTATTTCAAAACCAAAGCTCTTTTAAATATGTTAATGAACGAGCGGTGGATTGGCTCTCTGGTCACATGGTCTTGCTAGACACACATAGGCTGTTTTCTTACACAGAGAACCCTAACAACATAAAAAACACATGAATTAGAGATATTAAGTCTGTCTCCCTATGAAGGTTTTGCTTAGATATTTTGTGTTCAGCCTAAATGAACTTATAGTGCTCATGAGATGATGCACCTATTATCATTAATGATTATGTGTGTTTAACAGATGGGTTCAGAGGTTGACCAGTCAGATGGTGAGATGATGATACAGGTGAATCCAGCACAACCACAGCACATCATCATTACCAACACGGGACAAAACGATGTATCCTCTATCAACGCTGCTAGCATAGAGGACCGCACGGTGCACTTAACACACTGTATGGGCCAGCCAGACACAGGTAATATAATTACTGAAGCTCTGGACATCTACTTTAAAATGGACTTATCTATACTCATTTTTGCGAAAGATATTAGATCAATGCTACATTTTTAGCTCAGCTGACTATAAGTCATCTGAGCTATAGTTGTGGTTCATTGTCCGTCGTCCGTCCGTCCGTCCATCCGTAGATGTGGCACGTTTTGAAACCGTAAGACCTAGGAATCCAAAATTCAGCATAATGTTAGATGTCCCCAAGATCTCCTACCAAGCCGAAAACTGGGTCTTTGCGACTTCATTCCTTTGAGAAATTAAGGAAAAACCTCAATTTTTTATTAAAAACCTTTTTTCACACTTTAGGACTGCCTTATATCAAAACCACTCATCTGTTTTTCCTCATATTTCCTATAAATAATCCTCTATATAATTTCTATGAACATGCCAGAAATTAGGTCTGTATTATTTAATTTAAAAAAGTTATGGGCCCAAACATAATGCATTTTGTAAATAATCAGGAAAGAAATTTTATCACTTAACACAAAACTTGTTAAAGCTAAGCACTTTTTTTCCAGTAATATTACTTTTATTAATCAAAATTAAATTGTATACCCAAAATTAGATCAAAATCTTTTAAATTTTTAAAAATATTAGCAAAAATAAAAAAATGGTACCTTAAATTTTGCCAAACTTTGACCATGGCACGTTTTTTTGCTGTAACTGCTGTGGATTTAATTTTCACAGCATGTTTTTGTTAGCATTTCAACTGTTAACACCAAAAATTTGAAACCAGTTGATCAAAAACTGTAGATTTTATTCAAGTTTTCAAGCACCATGTCACATATTGCTAGTGTTATGCAGTTTGCTAGAGCTCAGCTCCCGAGCTTCAGCTCTAAGTTCCTTAAATTTGGCATACAGTTAAATTTCTCCAAAATCCCCTACCATGCCAAGAATTTGGTCACTAGGACTAAATTCCTTCGAGATATCAATGAAAAACTTCATTTTTCCATTAAAAACCCAATGTTACACTTTAAGACTGCCTAATATCAAAACCACTGATCTGACTTGATCATATATAATATACATATTTTTCTATACATTCACTATGCACATGCCGGAAATGATGTCAGTATTGTGTATTTTTTTTAAGTTATCGGCCCAAACATAATGCACTTTGTAAAAAATCAAGAAATATATTTACTCCCTTAACAAGGGCATTGCTGAAGCTAGAGATTTTTTTTTGTCAGGGATGTAACATTATTTAATCAAGATTCAATTGAATACCCAAAATTAGTTCTGAATTTTTCAAATTTTATAAGTTATTAGTATAAATATAAAATTAGTACCTTAAATTTTGCCCAACTGTGACCAAGGCACGTTTGTTTCCCGTGAGCACTGTTGATATAATTTTCATATCATGCACACATAAGGATTTCAGCTTTTTAGTTTAGAAAGCTGAAAGAAATTTGCCAAATATTGTAGCTTTTATAAATGTTTTTTATGAGACCCTGTCAGACTTTGGCTCTCTCCAGCCCCTCTTGAGTCACCTGTATGTTGACCTTGTTGACCTTTCATCAAATTATGCACGCTTGAGGGGAGAATCCAGGCAGCTTATGGCCAGCCACAGTTGATCCAGGTGTTCAACCCAACTCATCTAGTAGTTTTAACCAACAACATAACAATAAACAATAAATTAATAAATTTTTATTGGTTTTTAATAACAAATAAAAGAAAAATAGAAAAGGAATTTGTTAGTTTATAATAACAGGAAATTAACTTGCAGTTACTGATGATATAAGAATCTTGTATCGATGGGTAGAATGTCACATATTCCAAATAACACCATGCAGTCACCTATGGCATTTTTCAGTTCATTTTTAATGATAAAGAAGTAAATCATATTATTCATTACTAATCATTAAGGATTATATGAAGGAAATTAATGATAGACAAAGATGCAGTTGATAATATTAATCTAGATTCCTACTGTGTCTAGTGTGTACATTGATGTGAAATTAGTCCAAAATGAATTTTTTACAGTTATTTTTTAATATAAATAAAAGCCATAAAACCAGGTACTTATGATCATTATTTAAATGTGTGAAATTTGTATATTCTGGATTCTCAACATCATTGTTTGGTGAAAACTGAATAAATACCAGACATGGTGCGAATACTTTGTAATTGTATTTAAATACAAATATGATTATGTACTCAATTATAAAATTTCTTGCATAAAGAATGGGAATTCAGGTAAAAATGAAAGTATATGAATACTCGTGCAAATATTTTCAAAATGTATTCATAAATGATTTCATGAATATATTCTTTAATATTATTTTATTATCATATCAGTTATACTTCATTTTAAAAAATCATATGATTCTCTTATTATTTTTAATAAAAATTATATTTGGGACAATATTTGTAATTTTTTTAATAAATAGTTAAACTCTTATATTATATGTTCTGCTTATAAGTTATATGGCCAAGTCAAATCTGTGTGACAGTAGTACTCCATTTGTTAATAAAATAAATGAAATCAATCCTCTTCCCTGTCTCCAAAGGTACTATCAAAATCATACATAAGCTAAACAACAACAACTCATAATACAGCTCATATTTATTACCACACAAAACCAGCATGTGCCTCATTTCTAAATAATATTTTTTTATCATATATAACAGCTGAGCGTCGTGACCCATAGGTCCCTTGTTTATAATTTAACATAACAAAATTCAGTGTGTTTATCATCCTAGTTTATCTGTAGTTTTTATTTACTGTTTGTTCTGTAATCTATGTTCATCTTGCTACTTTTTTACGGAAATGATCTGCAGCATTATATAAAATGAGACAAATTGAACATGCTGTGTACCAGCGTCATTGAAATCAGCTAGTCTGTTGCGTACAGCTGACCTTTCACCTTGGCTATGCCTAATATGCATGACCCATTGGGAGAAAACATTTGCCATCAGCAGGTCAAATAGCCTTAATTAGATTAAGATTTACACTGTGTCATAAATTATCATAAAATTTATGTGATGTGGAAATGTGATGAGGCTTTGTGATGAGGAAATGTGAGCTTTTATATACATTTTGCAAGCAAACTAGAGAAAAATTCTGTTTACTTAAAATACTTAATTCCTAAGTTACTATATAGACAAGAAGACTATAAAATTAAGACATTATTAGCCTGCGTTTTGTCCTAAGTTAGTTGAGAAGATGACCTAGTCTGTATATGTTCCCAAAGTTCATAATTCTAAACAACCAATTATTTTTTATTATTGGTCAGTAGAGGTCAACCAATTTTTACTGATGATTGATTATGAAATTACAACTGATTCCCAACACAAGTTGTACCATTTGTGATTCAAAGTTCATACCATAATTATAGGAAATTGTCCAAGCTGAAGTTTACATTACATTTTACATGTACAGATTTGCAGACCCTGACCCAGCCAGACGGGATACAGACCGTGGTGTCAGTTCACGAGGTCAACCAGTCTGACCTGGATGAAGCAGCGGATATGACGAGTCAAGGAGAGATCATCTCCGCTCAGGATAATTTTGAAAGTCAAGTATGTAGTTATGTATAGATTAGAACGATTAATACTGTCATGTGGAAAGAACTTAACTGTAAGATTATTTTTATCAGGAGAATGTAGGGTGGATCTTGGATTCAAACCCATGTTGGTGGGACAGAAGTCCGGCATTTGAGTATAAGGTACTATTTATCAGGGGAAAATAGTATTGGATGGATCCCAGATTTGAACCCATGTGTTTGTGGCACTCAAGTCCAGCGTTCCAATCACTTTTCCAAAAAAGCAAGCAGTAGCATCAATTTTTCCTCTAAATCACATTTCAACTGTATTACAATTAATTGTAAGGTTCCAGAAAATAAGGTATTATGTTTCCAGTATAAGTTATATCCAAACCCAGTTTTTTTTCATAGTAAACTCATAAATGGAACCAAAGTCTGTAATTCTATTTATTTGTACATTTCATTTGCAATATATAAATATTATTCTCTGAGTAGTGGGGGATGATTACATTGACTACCCCCCCCCCCCTTTGCCAAAACGTGGGGAGGGATATAACCCCCATCTCCCCCCCTATATTGATGCCTCTGAAAGCAGCTTCAATGGCAAGAGGGTTTGGTCCACCTTTTTATGCCCTTTGCAACAGTATTAAGAATTATATCCAGGAAACATATATATTCCCTTTTGTGGAAACCAGTTTTGTACTTTCACACTGCAAATAAGCCAAAATGGGTAGGCCAAAGCCCGGGTGTCATGTGCATGCATGTGGCATTATGCATCTCAGAAGACAATATCATATGAAACATTATATATGCATGTGAAGTCACTTGATTGTACTTAATGTGGTGAAAAGGGTTACACTCACATTGACCAAAAGGGATTAAATTAACATTTTATTGCTAGATGTGAAACTTCAATTTGCATTCAAAATGGTTTCAATCCACATATAAAACCTGTTTGGCAAAAATCAGATTTAATACATGTTTGATTGCTGTGTGAAAACCGACGTCAACTGAAAATGAAACTGTTTTGGATTTGCCATGTGAAAGGGGAGGACTAAGTGCAGATTCACAAAAAAATATAATAAATAGGAGCTGGGATCCTGTATAATATTTGATGTTTATTTTTCATATAAACTTTTCTTATAAATTTGCAGCTTTAAAATTCTACATCCCAGGCCTGCCAAATTACTCTTTTTTTAGAAGAGTCACTATTTTTTTTTGGGGGGGGGGGGGGATTTCCTGAAAATGACTCTAATTACTCTTTTTCACTCTTTTTTTTTAGCAGCACTTTTTTCTTTTTTTTTTAACAATTTCAAGAAAAAAACATGTAAAAGCTCATTTTATTTTACTGATTATCCCACTTTTGGATATTCAACATTTCACTGGTTAGAACTCTTCAGGTTTTAAAAATTTGATCATACATTGTACCAAGCTCTGAAAATTGATAGCAGATAATGGTAGATACATAATTCTTGGATCTTTATGTTTAAGGCTGCCTTTTCTCAGTTCACTTTCATCCATTTACTGTATAAACCAATAATCAGTTAAACAAATTCATAAGTGGGGTTGCATGTTTTCCAGGCAATAGCTGATGGTGCAATGTCAGTAGAAGTTAGCCAATCAGATGACTTGTCAGCAGACACTGCTGAGCAGCCAGATCTATGTATAGTCACTGCGGGATCACCACAGTTTGTACAGTCATCAAGCGGAAGAAAACTTTTTCATATGTCAGGTAATTAAATTTTGGATCATATGTATATGGGAGCTTGTTTCACTTTTTCTTGTTTATCATATAACCCTTAGATGACAGTTTCTAAGACAGACATGTTCTGACTGTATGCTATCATTTCATTTGGGAATATCACATATGTAAATTTAATTTCTTTCATGAAAATCTTGAGTCTCATACACTGATGATGTGTCTCCAGGCATCATCTACTTATCCAGAAATGAGTTTGATTTCTTTCAGAGACTTGCTTATTCCCCCAATTGACGAGGAATTTTGCTTTAAAATTGTCATGGGTAACCTGACTATGGAACCAATTTTTATCAGTGCATGAAAAAGGACATGTTTACACTACAGACAAAAACCTTTGGGTTATGGCGCTCAGCTGTGATTGATCATGGGAATATTCTTATAAAATCCTAGAGGTCTCATTGGAAGTGAACTTTTATGAACTAGCTGAAAGATGCAGGAGCCTCTCACAATCAAAATCTGAGGCCTATTGGTATTTATCACTCTTTCCCTGATTGAAGCTGTAACCTTTGTTTTCAGATCCAATGTTACCAGCAGATAGCACGGAAAGTTCCGAGCTGATAGGGGCATCTTCTGATGTGGAGACAGAAAAAGTCCCAAGTGGTAGCAGTTGAAGAAAAAACAGGAACATTAAGAAAGTTTAAAATTTACATCATTTTGCCTTTCATATCAACAATTACAACTTGTACACTTGCAATATACAAAATTGGTATTTAATATGGATTTAATAACTCAATTTTCATATTATTCTGAGCTCATATGTGACCTATGTTTTTATCTAAGTTTATGTGTCATGTTTCTGTACTGTTCCAGTTATATGTTTAAAATTTAACATACACACAAGCTTTATTGCTATGCACACCTGAGACACACTTTTCACAAATTGCAAACATAACATAGATTTAAATTCTTTCAGATTGTTTGCATATATCTTAAATAGATATATTGAATAGATGGAATGAATTTACTGCCTAGGTGTTTGTCTAGATCTCTTATATTAATTAAACTGAATAAAATTCTTCTTAGCATTTTGTATTTTCTTATGCCAGGATTATCAGTTTAAAAGACATTTTACCAGGACTAAATGAAAAAGTGCAGCACACAGTGCAGGCTGTGTTGAAAATATCGAGTCATTCCAGTTCGAACCTAGAATGTGAAATTTACTTATCTGGCCTGATCTATCAAAGTGACATATAGTTATTAACTCTACATCAAGGTATATGGTTAGAATATTTTTAAACTGCACAATTTGTAATGAAACATTCCCACATTCAGCATAGAAAGAAGGCTATAGCATCCAACTTTCAAGCAGTTGAATGCCTCTTGATTTTAAATACTCTTTTTTTCCCAAATTTTTATTGAGATAAAATTAATTTACTTTCAGGCAAAAATTGTCTTTTCTGGCTGTGACTAAAACAAAACTTCAAATTTTAGAGTTGCACAGATCCAAAATGTACATTTCCATTTATAATTGCGCAAATAGGGGTCAAATGCTTGTTAGAATATACCCTGCTCAACATCTATGTGATAATTCTAATAAGCAGAGGGGTAATGTCAGTTCCTGTTATGTGCTCAACTTGTTAGTCAATTTAAAGTAACCACTATAGCATTGTACAGTTAGAGACTGCAATTGTCATAAAATAAATGATAAGGGAGGTTGTATGTTCTCTAAGTTTAACTTCTATTTTTCAATGCATTTATAACAATTCTTGGAAAACTTCTCTCAACTGGCATTTTACAAATAATTGAGCCTGGTAAGTTTATCATATAAATTCTAGTCGTAATTTAAATATTACCTCAATAAATTAATGTAGACAGTTGTGACTATTTCAGTGTATTTGTATTTTTTACTTACCATATTGTGTGTACCTTCAGTTCTTCTGTATGTTTGTAATAGTGACTTTTCAGCATGAAATCATATCTTGAATCTCAAGTAACCTTTATGCAGAATATTAGAGTAACATTTTATGCTTGAGTATTATGCATCTTCACACTGTCAAGTTTGTGGTTGCTCACTACGCTTTCACAGACCTTGATTCAGCAAGCCGCTCTGGCATCTATTTCATGAATAATGAACAAGACTGCAAGTGTTTGGGCTGAAATCTCAACTGCCAATCAAATCAAATGAACAAAATGTATAAAAAATACACTGTAAACATGCTGTCTGAACAAGAACACAGGAAAGGCACCTCTTGGCAAAACAAATTTAAAACAGACCTTTTTAAGACCAGCTGACAGAAATTTAAGACCCTATACATAGAATTCTTTAATGGCATGCCCATGCTTTAAAACTACTGAAGATCCCAAATGGTGATCATTACAAGTTGGGACTGGTCTCATGGTAGTGTGTCCTGAGAATCTACGGAGATCTTTCTTCAACAAATAACCACAGCAACTTCTCCTAAACTGTCTCAAGTTTAAGTTCGATCACTGAACTGTTTCTGCACATTCATTATATCAGGATGGATAAAATCAAATGTAGGACCTTTTTAAGGCCTGTGTCAGGATTCCTGGCATTTTGAAGACCTTTACAAGGCCTTAAAAATGAAAAATTAAAAATAGAACTTTTTTAAGGCCCCACAGGAACCCTGGGCTTAAAAGGCTCTATATGATTGGTTAGAATCTGGATGGCCTTCCAGGAATGATGTTTTGAACAAAACCTCGCACCAGATGTCCACATTACACAAGTGTACACTGGTAATTTGATTGGTTCATTTTGCTTTTCCATTATTAGTAAAATAGATGCCAGAACAGCTCACTGAATCAAGGTCTGTGACAGTGTAGCTAGCTGCCTCAGACTTGACAGTATGAAGATGGTATTATCTGGAACAAATATTTCACTGACACTGATGAATTACAATATGCAGGGTGTGTATCCCCTTTTGGATGTTATTCATTGTTGCTATTTACAGTTTTGTCTTTGATTTTGTATACACAAAAGGTGATGATAATGATATGTTACATCATATTTGTAAAGCATATAGACAGGAATTCTTATGTATCTACTAATACCCACTCTTGTTGAACTTCACTTGGGCAAATGTCTAGGTTTTCTGTTAAACTTTGTCATGGCTAATTGTTTCTTTCATTGAACATTTTTGTTTGATGCAAAAAGAAAAGTTCATTATTAATCAATAAATGGTTTGTTAAAAATGTAGTGTTATTTTCATTCATTATGAGCTTTCATATCATACTGTGTGGAGCAGATGGTGTAATGGCAAAGGTACCAGACTTGTGGTGAAGCAGTCATGGGTTCCAATTCTGTAGCCTCTCACTTCTTCAGTAAGATCCTTAAGCAAGGTCTCAGTGAGAAGTGAGCTTATGTCCACCCAGCATTACAAACGGGTACCAGATTAAGTGCCATCTGTGTATGGAGGGCCCTGGCAAACTAAAAACAGTGTTGGGGCTCTGTAGCATCCTTAGGGAGCTACCAATGGGAAGTAAAACTTAAATTGTAATGACTTCTGAGCCAGTTATTGGGAAGGGAACTTTAAATCTGCAATTTAATTTTACATTTTACTTTACTATGCCTAATAGGGCTCTAATGACATTCTGGAAAACCAGATCCACAAGGTTATCAGGATCCTGAACTAACTTTGGTGTGTGGTACCCTGGAGTTATAATGATTATCACACAAAACATGTTGGTACATATGCACAAGAAACAATATAAATCAATAGAAAATTGTGTCATTGTTCTCTAGCTTGATAGTTGCATTACAGGTCAGGTGCAACTGCCAGACCAGAGGTGGCTTTTAGTTAGGTCACACAATGCACATTGTACATTTCAGGCAGGTAAAACTTTCACCCTGTTCAAATAAATTTACATTTGCCAGTGAATGATGATGATCCTGAATGACCTTGTCACCTCTTGCAATTAAATTAAGATAAATTAACCTCACAATGGTAAAGAATCTCATTGTAAACGTTATGGTGACTCAAATTATCTTCAAAATTGAAAGGGGCCTATTCTGATATCTGATGTGGATATTAATTAAAGGTAAAGAGACCAGAAAACACCAATCTTTCTGCACACAGGCTGTTGTCCCCTGCTCCTACAGAATCCCTGTGTCTTCCGTTTTTTTAGCTCGGCTGACTGTAAGCCATCTGAGCTATAGCGATCACCCTTTGTCCATCGGCCGTCTGTCTGTTAACAGGGCACAAATTGTAACCACTGGACCTAGAATGTTCTATTATGAGATGCAGGGAGGCCCATTAAAAGTCTCTTCTGAAACCTGGAATTAGGTCTCTGTTACCCATAACCTCTGAGCTATAGGGCTTTGAAGTACACCCAAGAACAACTAAAAATTTGATACAATAGATAGTATCTCAATAAATAGTTCATTGATTGCCATGATTCCTTGCATGCATATTCATCATTGAGTGTTTCATCAATTCCTGCTGACACCACCTGTATTTTTTTATTATTTTATGATTTTTTCTCTATTTTTAGACCTTAAAAGATGTGGTCATCCACAAATTTTGACCACTCGAACTAGAATCTTCTATCTTGACATTCTGGGAGTTCAATAAAAATATCTCTGTGGAAACCTGAAATTAGGTCTCTGTTACCCATATCCACTGAGCTATGGGGCTCAGTAGACCCCAAAGAATAACCTAAAATTTGATACAAAAGATTATCTTATAAACTTTATTTATTTTACAAGGATTGTACATCTAGTTATAATAACTAATAGGAGGCACTCTCCATGGCTCGGTTGTTGGCGCTCCGTAGTCGGTAAGGGTGGAGGAAACAAAGAGGACCCAGAGAAAACCACCGACCTTGGATGGGCCACTATAACCCATTCTCAGGCTCGTAGCCACACTGGGAATCAAACCCGGGTCGCCAGCGGAGAAGGCCGAGCATTTTACCACTCAGCTGTCCAGGTCCCTATTAGTTTCCTGTGCAAGGACATATTGTCAACATGTCAGTCAGCTGAGCGTCATGACCCATGGGTCACTTGTTGTTTCAGAGCGATAACTTTCTTAAATATTATCTGATTTCATTTAAATTTGGGTCAGTGATTGCTCTCTTGCATACCTTGGTCCAGATTAGTTTTAGAGTGTCTGCCTGAAAAATTAATACCACCAGCTCCCAAACAAATTTTCCCTTTTGTTCCAAATTCACAACCAAAATTATGACATGTGGAGACATCTTCAGGAGTCAATGAAAACTAAAACACAGGCACTATGACATGTGGAGACAACATCAGGGGAAAAAAAAAACTTAAACATTGAGAAGGCACAACAAGAGGTGGAATACCTAAATTTACTTGTTTTGTTCATCTCCATGTGTTTATGTGGGAAGCCCCCAAATAACCCAAACACATTCAACAAGGACATCTGGCAGCAAATCAGACAAAATTTTGCAAAGGCAATTTTGCAGCTAGTGACCTTCAAACATGCACATATAAGCAACCATCCACCTAAGGTTACATGTTTTTTTCCTTTGTCAACATTGCTGTGTTTACTAACAGGTTGTTGATAAACTAGAATACGGGTAGTCGACAAACGACTACATGTATCCACCAAAATCAGAGAGGGATGGGTTATGTGAGGCATGGATTGAGTGGCAAGGGGAAATAGAGTAAGGTGTGTTGCTTATAAGCATGGATATCTGCAGCCGAATGTGTATGTAGGTTGCGCCACCTACCACAAAATCATAAAAGCTGTCCAAGTTGTATATATATGCAAAATTTTAGGCAGATACGTCAAACCACTACTGAGATATGTGATTTTAACCCACAGCAGACAAACAGATGGAAGCTGTGCAAAAATAGTTGCAGGTGGCGCCTCCAATTTTGTGTATGATAAACAGCTATGCGAGATCTATACACATGCAAAATTTCAGGAGGATACAGCAAACCAGTCCTGAGATATAAGCCTGGATGTCTGCAGCATAAACATAAATATAGGTGGTGCCACCTGCCACAAAATCCAGAAAGCTATCCACGATGTATAAACCCTCAAAATTTTAGGCAGATATGTCAAATCAATACCAAGATATGAGTGATGTTATCCCAAGGCAGACAAACAGATTGACACTGTGCAAAAATAGTTGCAGGTGGCATCACAAGTTTTGCGTATGATAAACAGCTATGCGAGATCTACTGGTATACACATGCAAAATTTTGGCTCAATCGGTAAAATTTACCGAGATATGAGCTTGGATGTCTGTAGCGTAAATGTGAATGTTGGTGGCCATGCCTATAATAAAATCAAGAAAGCTGTCCAGGATGTATAAACCTGCAAAATTTCAGGTGGATAAGTCAAACCACTGCTGAGATACGAGTGATTTTATCCCAAGGCAGATGAACAGATGGACTCTATGCAAAAATGGCTGCAGGTGGCGCCACCAGTTTTGCATATGATATAGAGCTATGTCATAAAGAGCTATATCTGTCTTAAAATCAAGAAAGCTGTCCAGGATGTATAAATCTGCAAAATTTCAGGTGGATAAGTCAAACCACTGCCAATATACGAGTGATTTTATCCCAAGGCAGATGAACAGATGGATGCTGTGCAAAAATGGTCACATGTGGTGCCACCAGTTTTGTGTATGATAAAGAGCTATGTGGGATCTATACACATGTAAAATTTTGACCAATTCGTCAAACAATTCCTGAGATGAGCTTGGATGTCTGCAGCATTAATGTGAAGGTAGGTGGCGCCACCTGTCATAAAATCAAGAAAGCTGTCCAGGATGTATACACATGCAAAATTTCAGGTGGATAAGTCCAACCAATGCAGAGATATGGGTGATTTTATAGGTTGCAGGAGGCTCCACCATTTTAGTGTATGTCATAAAACTATCCAAGGGCTACATTTGTGCTAAATTTTAGCCTGTTCGGTCAAACAGTTCCCAAGATATAAGGGTTTCTGTGTGGAAACAGACGCACAAATGGGCACTGGGCAGAGAGTAAAGGTCAGAGGTCAACCAAAAATGAGGGCCAGCAGTTCACATGTGACTTGATCATAATTCCGAATTAAAAACAAGGGACCTATGGGTCACTGTGCTCAGCTAACGTTAACCTTGAAGGTAAAAATCTAATATAATATCTAATGGAGATAAAGTGTAAGAGGAAGAGGTAATAAAGGCCATGGTTGGTTTATATGATTGGTTTGTATTGATGAGCAAGAAATTGTTGCAAAAAATATTTTGTGACCTGACCATGTGTTTCCTAATGTTGAAACTAAAGCATGTGAGCAGTTTGTGAACAAATGATCTGTACTATTACCATGATCATTAGTTGGTTTTTCGATAAACTGTTGACATTTCAGTAGTTTACACATTTGTTCAATTGAATCTATTTTTTATATGATATATATTATTAAATATATATGTATTTTTTTATGAAATGTATACAGTTGAAATATAGCTAATTAACAACATAAAACAGGGCAAACAAAGCCTGATCTCAAATTCTGCTGAGGCAGGAAAATATGAACAAATGTTTGTATTAAATCCTGATTTTTTTATCACATCAATTATTTTCTAATTTAAGTTTATATTTCTATACATTTCCAATATAACATATATATCTGAATATAAAAGCTGATTCATAATTCTCAATTGCATCATCATAAATCTCAATCTTGTCAGATAACACCACATCATGCATACAAATGTTTATTAATTTTTTACCACAAAAATATATCTTTTAAATCTGTAAAACAATAAATATCTAAAAATAATACTTGATTTAGATTTCACAATTTTTAAATGTGTCTTTATTCATCCATAATGGGCTTCATATTTTATAATAATTTAAGCATACTGATGGGTTCATTTATATTTGTTAAAATCATTTAAAAGAAAACTGATTTCTTTAAAAATGCTACATTACACAACATCGCATCTTCTGGATTACACCTTGAATTATTTTTCAAGGAAAGTTTTTGCATATCGGAGTGGAAACAGCATTACAATTAAGGAGATACAGTGAAAACAATAACAATTACTGCATAACACTTGGTGGGTTGGGTTTGCGGGGGGGGGGGGGGGGGGGGGGGGGGGGGGGGGGGGGTGATTGGGGTGGTGATATGAGAATAACTGTACACCTGTCACAGCAGGGGATCTCCCCCAGTGACTGTAACAAATCAGAAACCCTGGCATAGCTGACTTCCAGTGACCTGGAGTGGGACCCTGCATCTGTAATCAAAGCAAGTGACTACAGAAAAAAATCAATAACTAGCTTAATTTTCAAGCTTTTATTTTCAAATTTCAGATTTAGACAAACTAAATATTTATGTTTACATGCTGTGAAAATTAAATCAATGGTGCTTATAGGAAAAAAACATGCCATGGTCAAAAATGGGCAAAATTTAAGGTACTGATTTTTTTTATGCTAATAACTTAAAAAATTTACAAAATTCAGATCTAATTTTGGGTAAACAATTGAATCTTAATTAAACATAGTTATATACTTGATAAAATAGACTCTAGTTTCAAAATTTTTCATGTTAAGTGAGTTATTATTTTTCCTGATTTTTTACAAAGTCCATTATGTTTCGGCCCATAACTTAAAGAATTTATACTTTCCAGACTTAATTCCTGGCATGTACATAGGAACTATATAGAGGAATATTTATGGTAAATATGAGGAAAAACAGATGAGTGGTTTTGATATTAGGCAGTCCTGAAGTGTGAAAATAGGATTTAAATAAAAAAATTGAGGTTTTTCCTTAATTTCTCAAAGGAACGAAGTCTCAAAGACCCAGTTTTCGGCTTGGTAGGAGATCTTGGGGACATCTAACAGTATGCTGAATTTTGGATTCCTAGGTCTTACGGTTTCAAAACATGCCACATCTACGGACGGACGGACGGACAGACGGACGGACGACAGACAATGGACCACGACTATAGCTCAGGTGACTTATAGTCAGCTGAGCTAAAAAATTCTGCCCAGCTGTTATGGAGGAGTTCTCCAGAAACCTAAGCAGCAGTGGTGGCAGCGTCTGACTGAAAACAGTGTCCGAAAATCTCTGTTTTAGTGGATACAATAAGCTCACACATTCATCACAGAGGTGTTATAAGAACATTCTTAACAGGTTTTAGTTAAAGATTTAATTTAATTGTACACAGAGTAAGCCAGAAGTCACTTTTATTCTACGGGTAAATAGCCGGCTTTAAGGAACTATTTTTGGTTGTTACCCTTACCCTTCACAAAGTTTTTTTTTAATCCTTTAAACTTTTTGAATAAAGATACATATAAACAAACTAGACATTTCTTGGCACCGCAGGTGCCATAGTATCCCCAGACAATTAATCCCCCCCCCTTTAAGAATAGGCCCCCAATCTTCAGAAACAATTAATATCAGACAACACTCATAAAACAGGTCACTCTCATAGAAAAGGTCATGACCCCAATTTCAATATACATCATCCCCTAACCCATGTCTATGTATATGCATAATATGAAAGAGATCTGTCCTTTAGTTTTTGACTTATAATGCTCACAGTACTGTTAAGTGGCAATGATGGGGTATTAAACGGCACAAAAACAAGTAAAAGAATAACAGGTGGCGCTATCAGTTTCCGGTACATGACAACACTATCCAAGATCTTTGGTCAAGTTGATTTTTGGACCTTTGACTTATAATGCTCACAGTACTGTTAAGTGGCAATGATGGGGTATTAAACGGCACCAAAACAAGTAAAAGAATAAGAGGTGGCACTATCAGTTTCCGGTACATGACAACACTATCCAAGATCTTTGGTCAAGTTGATTTTTGGACCTTTGACTTATAATGCTCACAGTACTGTTAAGTGGCAATGATGAAGTATTAAACGGCACCAAAACAAGTAAAAGAATAAGAGGTGGCACTATCAGTTTCCGGTACATGACAACACTATCCAAGATCTTTGGTCAAGTTGATTTTTGGACCTTTGACTTATAATGCTCACAGTACTGTTAAGTGGCAATGATGAAGTATTAAACGGCACCAAAACAAGTAAAAGAATAAGAGGTGGCGCTATCAGTTTCCGGTACATGACAACACTATCCAAGATCTTTGGTCAAGTTGATTTTTGGACCTTTGACTTATAATGCTCACAGTACTGTTAAGTGGCAATGATGGGGTATTAAACGGCACCAAAACAAGTAAAAGAATAAGAGGTGGCACTATCAGTTTCCGGTACATGACAACACTATCCAAGATCTTTGGTCAAGTTGATTTTTGGACCAATCAATGCATCCCTTATTGAGATATTAATGATTTTGTGTGATTTTAACCATATATGGCAATATTCAAGGTCAAGGCCACTCTAATAGGAAAGGTCATGACCCCAATTTAAATAAACATCATCCCAACACCCAAGTCTATGTATATCCATAATATGAAAGAAATCTGTCCATTAGTTTTTGACTTATAATGCTCACAGTACTGTTAAGTGGCAATGATGGGGTATTAAACGGCACAAAAACAAGTAAAAGAATAACAGGTGGCGCTATCAGTTTCCGGTACATGACAACACTATCCAAGATCTTTGGTCAAGTTGATTTTTGGACCTTTGACTTATAATGCTCACAGTACTGTTAAGTGGCAATGATGGGGTATTAAACGGCACCAAAACAAGTAAAAGAATAAGAGGTGGCACTATCAGTTTCCGGTACATGACAACACTATCCAAGATCTTTGGTCAAGTTGATTTTTGGACCAATCAATGCATCCCTTATTGAGATATTAATGATTTTGTGTGATTTTAACCATATATGGCAATATTCAAGGTCAAGGCCACTCTAATAGGAAAGGTCATGACCCCAATTTAAATAAACATCATCCCATAACCCAAGTCTATGTATATGCATAATATGAAAGAAATCTGTCCATTAGTTTTTGACTTATAATGCTCACAGTACTGTTAAGTGGCAATGATGGGGTATTAAACGGCACAAAAACAAGTAAAAGAATAACAGGTGGCGCTATCAGTTTCCGGTACATGACAACACTATCCAAGATCTTTGGTCAAGTTGATTTTTGGACCTTTGACTTATAATGCTCACAGTACTGTTAAGTGGCAATGATGGGGTATTAAACGGCACCAAAACAAGTAAAAGAATAAGAGGTGGCACTATCAGTTTCCGGTACATGACAACACTATCCAAGATCTTTGGTCAAGTTGATTTTTGGACCAATCAATGCATCCCTTATTGAGATATTAATTATTTTGTGTAATTTTCACCATATATGGCAATATTCAAGGTCAAGGCCACTCTAATAGGAAAGGTCATGACCCCAAGATATATATATACATCATCCCATAACCAATGTCTATGTATATGCATAATATGAAAGAAATCTGTCCATTAGTTTTTGACTTATAATGCTCACAGTACTGTTAAGTGGCAATGATGGGGGTATTAAAAGGCAGGAAAACAAGTAAAAGAATAACAGGTGGCGCCACCTGTTTCCGGTACATGACATTACTATCCAAGATCTTCGGTCAAGTTGATTTTTGGACCAATCCATGCATCCCTTATTGAGAAATTAATGATTTTGTGTGATTTTTACCATATATGGCAATGTTCAAGATCAAGGCCACTCTCATAGAAAAGGTCATGCCCCAATTTAAATTAACATCATCCCATAGCCCATATCTATGTATATGCATAATATAAAAGAAATCTGTCCATTAGTTTTTTACTTATAATGCTCACAGTACTGTCAAGTAGCAATTTTGGGGGTATTAAACGGCACGAAAACAAGTAAAGAATTATAGATGGCGCCACCAGTTTCTGGAACATGACAACCCTATCCATGATCTTCCATCAACTTGATTTTGGGATCAATCCATGCAAGATTTCTTGAGATATTTAAGAATTTGTGTGATTTTCCCCAAAATTGGACCTATTCAAGGTCAAGGACACTCTCATAGTCAAGGTCATGACCTCATTGTAACTAGGTGTCCTCCTCTCACCCATATCTATACATATACCAAGTTTGGTAAAGATCTGTGAAATATTTTTTGAGTTATCACGCCAACAAGATTTATATGCGGCGGCGGCGGCGGCTGGACCGGTATGAAAACATAGTATCCCCCAACTTTGTCTGGGGATACAATAATGGCAGCAAAAACAAAATATTTCCGGAGGGAATGCAAGACTTTTGAGATGACTTTCACTACTCAGGAGAAATAATGTAAAACACCCGAACTCCTTTCATGGAACTTTCGCAAAACTTCACAAACTCAATATTTGTGAAAGAAAACATGGTATGCATGGTAATACTTTATCTGTACATGTAACTCCATTCATGTCTATTAAAAGTATTCTAACATTTCACACACCATACATTTAACCACAAAATGGTCTTCATAAAATATGCAGTAAATATCTCTTTTTTTTCCCTCTAGTTACATATGTATATATCAAGCAATATATACAGAATATGAGTACAATCTAAATTATACATAATATACCAACAGAATAATATGGAAAACTATGTCATACTTCAAAACATAATGTCACTTTTGGACAAATATTATCCCAGATTCATGGTTTAGCTTTTCTCAGCACCAACAGCATACACAAATTTTACATCTTTGTTTAACAACACTGTATGTGCACTAAGTATGCAATGTGTGATACAGAAACTACGGCCTGTAATACAAAGGTTTTCTCAACAGATATTGATTCACTTTCAATACAGAGACGGTGGTTGTATGTATCTTTGGAATTTGATAATTTTGTAAACTACCCTTGAAAACGAACCTACAAAAAATACATTATTTGTAAAGATTCTGAGACACATGTACTTAAAATTATCAACATTGTAAAATCTAATGAAGTCCTCTGTGTGACTATTTAAATTAAAAAACCTGGGTTTGATTCAATATTAACTATCAATTTCTTTTTTTCAAATAGCAACTATATTTTCAAATCTGTGATTTCTGAACCCATTATTTGATCATTATTACAATTCACAGTTAGTTTACATATCATATTCTCAGTAATAACAAATTCTTTTGAAAATATTGTGCTACTATATATAGGCAATGTCAACATAGTTGAGACATATATTGTGCTGACGTGAAGACAATAAAACATTATTATGGTAGACTTAATAGAATACTACACAAGTAATCCTGACAATACAGGAGATGCTTACAATAAAATGGAGCCACAAGATCCCATTTGGCATATGCTGGTCTTCTTGGATCATTATATAACATATATAATGTACAAAACTTGCATCCCCTGAAAATATAACTACCATTTCATCATATATATGAATGGAATTCTTTTGACATACCATGTACACTAACACATTTGCTATCCAGTACCCATAACAGAATGGGACATTTGTGCATGTACTTTTTTCCAAATTGTTAAAGTCCTACCTTTATTGACATAATAAAATTTACTCAAAGCTACATATTCAGATTTCAGAAGTTTCCAGAAAAATGCAACTCATGCAAGGTGGATTGAAACAATGTGGCTTTTCTTCTGCATTAAATTTTAGTACTTCAACTTACTTTGATGCTTACACATTCCATTTTGGATGACATATTGGGCAAAATTTTGTTAAAAAGGATTATGACAGCCTTGTATAACATGTCAGTATGGTGGCTCATAAAATTTAATCATATCAGGTAAACAGTATGAGTAAATTTTAATAAAATGTCTTGTTTTACACAAGAAAGAATCATAACACTTATGAATAATATGCTGCATCCTGGAATTGTCACATTTTGCCAAGCAAATACTACAGACTGCCATCTTACATCATGATGTAAATACAGTGAAACCTCGTTGTGTGGAAGTAAAAGGGACCCTAAGAAAACTTTGACACATCCGAGGTTCAACACAAGCGGGTTTTGTTTGGTAATAATTTGCTTAGAGTTGTCCAGAATATCAAGTTTGTAACTTCGACATAAGCGGGGTATTCGACTTAAGCGAGTTCGACACAACAAGGTTTCACTGTATATACATACATACATACATATATATACATACATGTATTTATGTATAGGTTTGCACATGTGAATATATATATATATATATATATATATATATATACATATATGTATTTATGTATAGGTTTGCACATGTGAATATATATATATATATATATCTCAATTACCTGTGTAAAAAGACCACCTGGGGGGGGGAGGGGCCGGTGGCCCAAAGTGGTATTAATTCACGGGCAATCTTATTAAAGAGGTTTAAGTATCAGCAATGTGAATGTTTTTGTTCGCTCATGGTGGTCTTATTATAGGTGGTCTTACCAGATAGGTGGTCTTTCAGACAGGTTCCACTGTATAGATATATGTGTAAAGAGTGGATGCTTCAATTATGCCATGTTATGCTATGTTAATTATGCTATGTTTTTGCACCAATTATATGTATTATTATTTGCATATACACATATATACAAAAAAAAATTAACCATGTTTATTGTATGTTAACTTAATATAACATAAAAATTATGAATATCATAGTCATACAGACTTTGTACAAAAGAACTTGCAATATAGAAAGCTGTATTTGTATTACACCATACAGTGTCTCAGTGTTCACATCATGAGTAGTGCTTTGTTTTTATAGGACCCACAACTACAAAATCACTAAAGAAATGTTTATACTTAATTGAAAACCTCTTTTAAATGCAAAATTCAGATACAAAATCTAAGCAACATATTTAACAATACAAACCACATGTATGTTTTGATTTTAAATGGATGCATATGACACTGATATTTCTCCTCTCATCCTGTAAACTGTGTATACCACTTTAGCAATGTAATTATGACTATGAAACATGGATGGCACTGACTTTTGATTACCCTTGCAGCAACAAAAGTAGCAGTGAAGTTTTTCATTCATTGGATATCCACACAGCACAGCAGAGCAAAAAGGCTGGGCTTTAATTTTAGATTTTTGCAATTTAAAAACTTCCCTGAAACCAATCCCACTGATTGTGTGGTTCACATGTCTAGCTACTGAGCCAGCACACTGTCTGGGCCTTGTGTATGTGAGGGGGGCAATCCACAGGTATAATGATAAAAGGATACAGGATTCACATTTGTCTCCTTAGGACCCCCCTCCCTGCCCTTTGACATTCTATGTACCTTAATGATGACTATTAGTCACACCAGACAGATCTAGTCAAGTACAGTTGGGCTTCACTTTCTCCCAAAGAAACAAGTATTTTATATGTAATTGGTTTCTATGTTGCAAAAGAAATGAAGTCTCATAAAAGACCTCTGTTAAAACTTGCACAGTTTTGAAGACTTACCATAATGAACAAATATAGACTGTCTGTAAGTTTGCAGTAATATTAATATATGCATGAATGGACACATTAGTACCTGAGTCCAAATTTGGTACTTCATAATTATTACCCAGTACTTCAGTATCCTTTCAGCCCTAATGTAAAATACTTTATGTATGGGTGGCCGACAATGGGTTAATACCTCTGATACCCTGCAAGGAATACCCTATCACTGAGCCACCAAAATTATCATATGGCAAGTGTGCATTAAAAAGAAGGCAGAATCAAAATGAAAGTACTAAGATTATTCAATGAGATATCATAAGCTAAAATGCAGCTACCTTGACGCATTGGATTGTCATAAATATACTTTTTAATACACTATGTCTAAATAAGAAGTTACTAAAGCTATTCATTTAACAAAAAAGTGAACACATTTGACTGGTCAGAAACTCTAGGAACTTTACATAAAGAACTGTTAAGATATAAAACAGTGGACCTTCTACATGTATTATGAAAACAGCTGACAAATGAGACCGAGAGAGAACGGTGTAACCTTTCCACTGATGTAGATATATATATATATATATAAAATGTAGTATAGTATATTTCACCGTCCCAGTGCAAGACTGAGTCCAGGCTCCATGAGTCCAAGTCCTTGTCCTTGAGATTCCAGTCCAAGTCCACCTTCTACGAGTCTGAGTTATATAGAACTTGAGTCCAAGTTCGAGCCAGAGTCCAATAAAAATTTCTTATGAAAAGAAATTTAAAATGAAACTTGATATTATCATTAAGTTTTTTATGTTAGTTTACTTGTGCCCCTTATTTTAAAATTAATTACATTTAATTTCCAATGCAGACCTAAAGCTTGTTATATAGTCTTTTTTTGTAATATTCTTTAAGTAGTTCACACATGTATATAAATATCTTTATGGCATGTGACAGAGCTTTCCTTCTGTTGGACTTGAGATGGACTTGGCCCTTTCTCTCGAGTCCTTACCTCCAAGTCCATGTCCTGGATGCTTGAGTCCCAAGTCTGAGTCCCTGAAAAAATGTACTCAAGTCCCAGGTGTGGACTCAAGTGCTGCAACACTGATATATATATATATATTATGCATAAAGCATGGAATGGTTATTATGTGTTCATGCAAATTGTGCATTCTCACAGCATTAATTTGATTAAATGACAAATTCATGATCGGGTTATCCACGTTTGGTGGAGTTAACATAGCACATTCTGTACCTACAGGACCACTGACTACTAATGTACAAGATCCAGCACGTCTGGATAAGATCTCCTTCCACATAAGATATTTTGCTGATGTCTCAGATACCATCAACCACAGCATGAAAATACAATATATAACAGCACCAACTGAAAACCCACACTAGCATAATCTTTTTTTCAAGTTTGGACCATGTTATTTAATTCATACTAGTTGTCAGGCTGATGATGCATTACTTGCACACTTCAGTTTTCCTCAACTAAGTTTCAAAATAAAGAGTTGATATGGAATTATGTGGAGAGAGTTCCTTTGACAGCAATTGTTTTTTTGATTATGTGCATTGTGAATTATTTAGTTACAATACATTAGAGCATGGCTCTGCCACCATTTTGCGCTGTCATGAGCCGAGATAAGATCAGGCGAAGCCAAGCCGAGTTTATCAGGAGGAGCCACTGATATTTCATTACGCTGAAGTGAGCTGATTTTGTGCAGCTCAGTTTGGCTTGAGAAAAAATTAATACAAAAAGATAAATCTTTTAATCTTTTACAATTAAAAATGTCTGAAACAAATGTTCAGGTTTTGTTATTTTTGTTTCTTGTTGCTGAAAGAAAACATTGTGCTTGTTTAAGTATGAGAGTGTTGGCTTATGAAACCACCAGGATAAACTATTCTTGATATTTAATGAACTAGTTAAATGTAAAATGGATGCAATATGTCACTCGTAATACAGATAACTTGTTTAAATAAAACAAGTGCTTTGTATCATCGTCATGTGAATAGGCTTTCAGGTCAGTTTATGCAAACTGACATTTTGCAAACTGAGTCGAGCCACAAAACACTGCTTCTACTTAAATAAGCCCTCTTTTTGTCCAAGCCAGCCACATTTGTGTGCACTCCGGGCTCTACGATACACTGTCACTAGCCAATAGCCTGGTGATGTCTAACACAAGAACATCACTGGTATTAAGTTTGAATGTTCATGTACCTGTAATTTCCTGCCCTACAAAAATGAATATAAAATGGTTTCTAATCATTACTTGTACAATTCATAAATTAAACTTACTGTACCAAAACTGTTCACAGTAAATTTAGGATTTTTGATGATCACTGACTTGATAGATATAGAGGTTGGCACATATACACAGCAAAATGATTGAGAAAGCATTATAGTAGATCATAGTTCTGAACTTGGGTTCCAGATCACCTTGCCTGTACCAGTAAATCTGCAAAACAAAAAATAATGATTTCATCATGTTGACATAAGTACTGTTAAATGACAAATAAAATAGCTTAATGTTAAAGTATTATTTTGAAAATATTTCAAGCTAAGTTCCTCCAAACTTTTATTGAACAACATAATAGAATATATTTAAATATTTAGAAAATTCAGATAATAACAATAAAAGAGAATTTTTGTCAGGTGAATTTGATGAATATATATATACTAAATGTGGTCCACAACAGAGCATTATTATGGCAACTCTATATTTATATTAGAATAAACAAAACTTGAATGATACCCTATCTAGAGAAGTCACAGTGTTATTGGAACTTACCAGGACAAGGTGTGACAGAAGAATAAGAGTGATACAGACAGCGAGGAACACATTCACTCCCCAGGTCGGAGGACGGTAGGCAAAGGCACCAACCAGGGTCACCTATAAATAGTCATAATGCAGCTTTACAATTTTCATCTTAATATGATTTTCATTTAAGCTTTTACAGAATGGTCAGTCTAGATGATCAAGGCAACTGGGATGTTTTATAATTAGGACTGTGTGTATGTGTGTCTGTCTGGTACAGTTCTTGTGTCACAGAAATTATTCTGCATGAAATTATTACTTCCATCATTAAAAGCAGATTGCATTATCAAAGTACGGCAGTACAACTTAATGATAAAAACATGGTACAATCCTAATAAAAAATATGGGACATTACTGATTTCACTATGAGTGCTGAACCTCCATAATGTAAATATAGCTCAAACTTAAATATAACTTGAGACATGTCCCTGGCAGTGAAATTATGAAGAGCAGTAATTCAGTTTTTAATCCTCCACCTAACTCCTCTTCATAATGACACATAATGGTATACTATGGTTGCCCTTTTATTCGCCAGGGTTTCAAATTTGCAATATTTGCAAAAACGGGAATTATAGCAATAATAAAATCTTTGTGAAGAAGAGGTCCCTTTATCAAGAGCATGTTGAAAGGTTAAATTTTGATACAATGAATAATAACAGATCTTTTTTGTTAAAGATATTAATTAAAGGTTATATCAGATGTTTCAAATTATCTGCCCTTATTTAACAACAATTTCCATTCAGTTGATGTTTCCTTGGGGCCTTTTGCTGTTGCATATAATAATGGTCATATTCTGTGAAGGTCTTTTGTATAGTGAGAGCGCGAAATTGTAACCCTGCGAATATGAAGCCAACCACAGTAGGTTATCCTCAATGAGGATATATAAATAACAAGCAAATTTGTGGAATTTATGTCCCTCGCTTCTGCCTCTTGTTATTTTAGCTTTCTGTGGACTTTATGCTTGCCTTCTCAAAATACGCTTTAGTTTAAATTTTTCCCTTGAGGTGTCTTTACATGTCATAATTTTTTATGTGAATTGGGAACAAAAAGGAAATGTTTTTTGTTTTGGAGTTGGTGATAATAAATTTTCAGACAGACACTCCAAAAGCTAAGGGATCATCAAAAAAAAGTGGAAATTCTATATGCAAAAATGGCAGATACGTAAAAGAACTTATACTATATAAATTATCTTTGAATTAAGGGTAATTTAAAAATCAAGGTGCCGTTGAGGGTAGAGACTAAAACTAGAATACGCCAAAATCAGAATGGGATGGGTGAAGTCAGGCAATGGATTGAGTGGCAAGGGGAAATAGAGGAAGATGTGTTGCATATTAAAATGGTTGTCTGCCATGTAAACATGATTGTAGGTGGCTCCACTTCTTATTTGAAGGAGAAACTCTCCAAAATGTAAAGATCTGCAAAATTTCAGTTGGATAAATCAAATAACTGCTGAGATATTAGTGACTTTAACCCTACACAGATGAACAGATGGACACCTTGCAAAAATAGTTGTTATTTGGGCAACTAAATTTTTATAAGCTGTAGAGCTATGTAAGATCTACAGTCATGCAAAATTTCTTGCGTAAATGTGATGCAGGTGGTGCCATCTGCCACAAAATCGAGAAAGCTATCCCAGTTTTAATTCATTACTGGAATTCATAGTCAATTTCACACTGGTGAAGTTTTTACTCTTCTGAAGTAAGGAATTACTTATCTGATGAACATCCACATTTTCATAGCAATACACCGCTTGGAGGACACTATTAAATGTGCACTTTAATCATTGTAACCCTGGTGGTACAATACAAAATCTAAAATGTAGCATAGCCTAGAATAAGAATGAATCAAATACAGAAAATAATAACATTCATCTAGTTTATGCACCATCTGGGGGGGGGGGTGCAGGGCAGAGGGGAAGCCTGCTGGTAATGGCCAAGCTGAGCCAAGCCAAGCTGCCTGGGGTGGGTTACATAATGCAAGTGAAGGCTGTACTACTAAGTGGGCTGGATGTAAACAACACTTGACATGGTGTATGAAAACGTGAATAAAAGCTATTCTTTTTAATCAATTTCTTTGAAATTTCAGATTTTAAAACATTAAATCCTTATGTATATATGCTGTGAAAATTAAATCAATAGTGCTTGCAGGGAAAAAACGTGCCATTGCCAAAGTTGGACAAAATTTAAGGTATTGATTTTTTATTTATGCTAATAACTTGAAAAATTTGCAAAATTCAGATCTAATTTTGGGTAAACAATTGAATCTTTATTAAATAAAGTTATATTCCTGAAAAAAGGTCTCTAGGTTCAGCAATTCTCATGTTAGGTGAGTAATATATTTCCTGATTTGATTTTTTAAAAATTGCATTATTTTTTGGCCAATAACTTCAAAATAATACCCAATACTGAACTAATTTTTGGTATGTTCATAGAAAATGTATGAAAGAATGTGAATACTAAATATGATCAAAAACAGATCAGTGGTTTTGATATTAGGCAGCCTTGAAGTGTAACAATGGCTTTTTTATGGAAAACAGAGGTTTTTCCTTAATATCTCGAAGGAATGAAGTCCTAATGACCCAATTTTCGGTATGGTAGGAGATTTTGGGGACATCTAACATTATGTCAATAGCCTGGGGAGCATAGAGATGTGCACTGAATGACCTACAGTCATCAAAGTGGACTGCTTGACAATGTAAAGGAATACAACAAGAGCCTCCAAAATTCAACTAGACATTTCTTGGCACCGCAGGTGCCAGAGTATCCCCAGACATAGTAGGCCTCCCCCCTACAAGAACAGACTCCCATTTTGAGCAGCATATACTGACACTTAGCATTTTTATTTTTTCTTCCATCTAACAATCCACAATCTTGTTGAAGATGTTGGTCCTGTGACCTTGATCTTTTTAAAGATGTGTCCTGTGTCCTTGACCTTAGACCTCATGACCCCAAAATCAATTTTGGTCTTACTTTTCCAATGGGACATATGCAAGTCAAGTTTGAAATCCATACATCAATAAAAGCAGGAATTATCATCCAGAAACTAATTTTTGGACATATGGCTCCTGTGACCTTCACCTTTGACCTTGTGACCTCAAAATTGATAAGAGTCTTCCACTCTTGGCAGGTGATCTATATGTGCAAGATGAAAGATCTGAGATTAATTGTTTGGCTGAAAATGCTTCCACAATCTTTTAAAAGAGGTTTCCTGTGACCTTGACTTTTGACCTCATGACCCCAAAATCAATTTGGGTCTTGCTTTTCTAATGGGTCAATAACAAAGCCATGTTTGAAATCCATACATCAATAAAAGAAGGAATTATCATCCAGAAACTAATTTTTGGACAGATGGCTCCTGTGACCTTCACCTTTGACCTTGTGACCTCGAAATTGATAGTGTTCTTCCTCTCTTGGCAGGAGAACTATATGTGCAAGATGAAAGATCTGAGATGAAATGTTTGGCTGAAAATGCATCCACATCTTTTTAAAGATGTGTCCTGTGACCTTGACCTTTGACCTCATGACCCCAAAATCAATTTGGGTCTTACTTTTCCAATGGGACATATGCAAGTCAAGTTTGATCTCCAAACATCAATAAAAGCAGGAATTATCATCCAGAAACTTATTTTTGGACATATGGCTCCTGTGACCTTCACCTTTGACCTTGTGACCTCAAAATTGATAGGGGTCTTCCACTCCTGGCAGGTGAACTATATGTGCAAGATGAAAGATCTGAGATGAATTGTTTGGCTGAAAATGCATCCACAATCTTTTAAAAGAGGTTTCCTGTGACCTTGACCTTTGACCTCATGACCCCAAAATCAATTCGGGTCTTGCTTTTCTAAGGGGTAAATAACAAAGCCAAGTTTGAAATCCATACATCAATAAAAGAAGGAATTATCATCCAGAAACTAATTTTTGGACAGATGGCTCCTGTGACCTTCACCTTTGACCTTGTGACCTAAAAATTGACAGGGTTCTTCCTCTCTTGGCAGGTGAACTATATGTGCAAGATGAAAGATCTGAGATGAAATGTTTGGCTGAAAATGCATCCACATCTTTTTTAAGATATGTCCTGTGACCTTGACCTTTGACCTCATGACCCCAAAATCAATTTTGGTCTTGCTTTTCCAATGGGACATATGCAAGTCAAGTTTGAAATCCATACATCAATAAAAGCAGGAATTATCATCCAGAAACTAATTTTTGGACATATGGCTCCTGTGACCTTCACCTTTGACCTTGTGACCTCAAAACTGATAGGGGTCTTCCACTCTTGGCAGGTGAACTATATGTGCAAGATGAAAGATCTGAGATTATTTGTTTGGCTGAAAATGCATCCACAATCTTTTAAAAGAGGTTTCCTGTGACCTTGACCTATGACCTCATGACTCCAAAATCAATTTGGGTCTTGCTTTTCTAATGCGTCAATAACAAAGCCATGTTTGAAATCCATACATCAATAAAAGAAGGAATTATCATCCAGAAACTAATTTTTGGACATATGGCTCCTGTGAACTTCACCTTTGACCTTGTGACCTCGAAATTGATAGTGTTCTTCCTCTCTTGGCAGGAGAACTATATGTGCAAGATGAAAGATCTGAGATGAAATGTTTGGCTGAAAATGCATCCACATCTTTTTAAAGATGTGTCCTGTGACCTTGACCTTTGACCTTGTGACCCCAAAATCAATTTGGGTCTTACTTTTCCAATGGGACATATGCAAGTCAAGTTTGAAATCCAAACATCAATAAAAGCAGGAATTATCATCCAGAAACTAATTTTTGGACATATGGCTCCTGTGACCTTCACCTTTGACCTTGTGACCTCAAAATTGATAGGGATCTTCCACTCTTGGCAGGTGAACTATATGTGCAAGATGAAAGATCTGAGATTAATTGTTTGGCTGAAAATGCATCCACAATCTTTTAAAAGAGGTTTCTTGTGACCTTGACCTTTGACCTCATGACCCCAAAATCAATTCGGGTCTTGCTTTTCTAATGGGTCAATAACAAAGCCAAGTTTAAAATCCATACATCAATAAAAGAAGGAATTATCATCCAGAAACTAATTTTTGGACAGATGGCTCCTGTGACCTTCACCTTTGACCTTGTGACCTCAAAATTGACAGGGTTCTTCCTCTCTTGGCAGGTGAACTATATGTGCAAGATGAAAGAACTGAGATGAAATGTTTGGCTGAAAATGCATCCACATCTTTTTAAGATGTGTCCTGTGACCTTGACCTTTGACCTCATGACCCCAAAATCAATTTGGGTCTTGCTTTTCCAATGGGACATATATAAGTCAAGTTTGAAATCCATACATCAATAAAAGCAGGAATTATCATTCTGAAACTTATTTTTGGACAGATGGCTCCTGTGACCTTCACCTTTGACCTTGTGACCTCAAAATTGATAGGGGTCTTCCACTCTTGGCAGGTGTACTATATGTGCAAGATGAAAGATCTGAGATGAATTGTTTGGCTGAAAATGCATCCACAATCTCTTTAAAGAGGTTTCCTGTGACCTTGACCTTTGACCTCATGACCCCAAAATCAATTTGGGTCTTACTTTTCCAATGGGGCAAATGCAAGTCAAGTTTGAAATCCATACATCAATAAAAGAAGGAATTATCATCCAGAAACTAATTTTTGGACAGATGGCTCCTGTGACCTTCACCTTTGACCTTGTGACCTCAAAATTGATAGGGGTCTTCCTCGATTGGCAGATGACTTATATGTGCAAGATGAAAGGTCTGAGATGAAATGTTTGGCTGAAATTGCATCCACAATCTTTTTAAAGATGTGTCCTTTGACCTTGACCTTTGACCTAATGACCCCAAAATCAATTTGGGTCTTGCTTTTTCAATGGGACATATATAAGTCAAGTTTGAAATCATTACATCAATAAAAGCAGGAATTATCATCCAGAAACTAATTTTTGGACAGATAGCTCCTGTGGCCTTGACCTTTGACTTTGTGACCCGAAAATTTATATGGATCATCCATTATTGGCAAGTGAGCTATATATTCAAGATGGAAGACCTGGGATGAAAGTTTGGCTTTAAATGCATCCACAGAGTCTTTTAAAATGCCAGTCCAGTGACCTTGACCTTTGACCTCATGACCCTAGAACCTATAGGGTTCTTACTTTAGTGGTGGGCCATACATAAGTCATGTTTGAAATCCATATTGCTATCAACACTGGAGATACCATAATAGGTGTGTGATTTTCACCATATATGGCAATATTCAAGGTCAAGGCCACTTTCATAGGAAAGGTCATGACCCCAATTTAAATAAGCATCATCCCATAACCCATACCTATGTATATGCATAATATAAAAGAAATCTGTCCATTAGTTTTTGACTTATAATGCTCACAGTACTGTAAGGTGGCAATTTTTGGGGTATTAAACAGCACGAAAACAAGTAAAGAATAATAGGTGGCGCCACCAGTTTCTGGAACATGACAACCCTATCCATGATCTTCAATCAAGTTGATTTTGGGATAAATCCATGCAAGATTTCTTGAGATATTAAAGAATTTGTGTGATTTTCCCCGAAATTGGACCTATTCAAGGTCAAGGACACTCTCCTAGTAAAGGTCATGACCTCATTTTAAATAGGCGTCGTCCTCTTACCCATATCTATACATATACCAAGTTTGGTAAATTTCCGTGAAATATTTTTTGGGTTATCGCGCCAACAAGATTCATATGCGGCGGCGGCGGCGGCGGCGGCGGCGGCGGCGGCGGCGGGACCGGTATGAAAACATAGTATCCCCCGACATTGTCTGGGGATACAATAACTAGCCTAATTTTGCAGCTTTTACGTTCAAATTTCAGATTTTAACAGATTAAATCCTTATATGTACATGCTGTGAAAATTAAATCCAAAGTACTTACAGGAAAAAACGTGCCATGGCCAAAGTTGGGCAAAATTTAAGGTACCAATTTTATATTTTTGCCGATATTTAAAAAAATTTAACAGATTTTGATCTAATTTTTGGTATACATTTAAATTTTGATTAATTAAAGTTGTTTTACTTAAAAAAGTCCCAACCTCAACACTTTTGGTCTTAAAAAACCAAATATCTTTCCTGATTTTTTTACAAAGTCCATTATGTTTCGGCATATAACTTTTTTTAAATTAAATAATACTGACTTAATTTCTGGCATGTACATAGGAACTATATAGAGGAATATTCATGGTAAATATGAAGAAAACCAGATGAGTGGTTTTGATATTAGGCAGTCCTGAAGTGTAAAAATAGATTTCTAATAAAAAATTGAGTTTTTTCCTTAATATCTCGAAGGAACCAAGTCCTATTGACCCAATTTTCGGCATGGTAGGAGACTTTGGGGACATCTAACTGTATGCCATATTTCAGATTGGTAGATCCAATGGTGTTGAAATTTGCCAGTCTTACGGACGGACATCCGGACGGACGGACGGACAGACAGACGGACAGACGATGGACAATGGACCACGACTATAGCTCAGATGACTTATAGTCAGCTGAGCTAAAAAGTCTGTACATGTGGACTTGTCATGAAAATGAATATTTTTCATGAAACTTTCTATGTTAGGGCACCTTCAAACGGTCAAAAATAGGTCAACTGGGACAAAATGTAAAACCTGATCTGTAACTGTTCATTAACAGCCAACACACCAAAAATCAGGCCCTTATCTGCAGGCATTGCAAAAAAAAGTCTGTAAATGTGTTTTTGTCATGAAAATTTCAATTTCCATGAAATTTTCTATGTTTAGGAGCCGTAAAACAGTCAAAAATAGGTCAACCGGGACGAATCGCGAACTCGTTCTGTAACTGGTCATTATCTGCCCACACACCAAAAATCAGGCCAATATCTGCAGGCATTGCGAAAAAATTCTGTACAACTGTTTGATTTCAGAATGAGGGAAGGACGGAATGACGGACATTGGTAAAACTATATGCCCCAGCAACTTTGTGGCGGGGGCATAAAAAGCGGGATAAAAAGCAGTACATACTATAACAACAAGTCCCGTCAAGGCTCCAACAATCAAATTCACAACCCGGTCCTGAAATGATAAAACAATTGAATCATTTAAGTAAATACAAACAATATTTTTTTGGTTGAAGACAAATAATCAGGAGCAATATTATGCCTATTTCTTCAAACTATCACTTCAGTTTCACTTTATGCAAAAGTTTCCCACCATATGGTCTCAGTACCTCCAGTTTTACCTTGTTTTGGTTCTGTGTGTGAGTAAACATGGTCCATGTATGACTGTTTGCCATACAATGGCTGTGTTACTGGAAGTCCAATTTTGCGCAAGCACGACAGATCCCAAACAAGGGAAGTCCAAACATGTGCACGGTTGTGAATATGCATTGTTGTGAAACATTTGTTGTAAGTCTGAAAAGAAAACTGAAAATGCCTTTGGCGTTCACCCTTTGATTATGTTGGTCCCAGTGACTGCGCCTGGTCCACTTTGTTTAGCACAGGAGTGTAAGGAGTAAGCCAACAGTTTCAGTCCAATATATTGGCCAGAACCATTTTATTTCAAAGAGAAGATGCTACTTTTCATGTTAATTCAACATGCTTTGTATGCAATTAGGTATGTTTAACTTAACTCCTTGTTCCAAAGGGACAATTTTAAAATATTTGCAAACAAGTTTGAAAACAAAATAATTCAACAGCACCATGACCTTCACAAAATTCAAACCAGCAAAAGCTGAGCAGCTGTGGACCTTTAACGCTGTGGCCTCTTGTAACAAGAAACATACAGGGGGTTTGAATATGACAACGGTAGACTTGCCCAGTGTGGTAGAACCAGTGTTGACTGACCCAGGCCAACTGTTATACTGTCTTTGTCAATTTGAGTGCTTTTTAGATGTTCAAAGTGCTTATTATACACTGCATTGCTCTGTGATTCTTCCCCATGAAAAAGTGATACTGTGAGGTTGTCACATTAAAACTATGAAGCATTAAAACATTGAATCTATGAAATAGAAAAATATAATTATTTATCTAATAAACCAAGTGGATATCTGACTGTAACTGGTCTTTGGTATACACATTTTCTGGATGAGTTAGATAGGATTACAATTTTATAAGAAATCATCTGGATTTCACATGAAGTATAGCAGCTTATCTTGTTCTTGTTGTTTTATTGTGGCACTAATAGAAGAAACATGTAGTACAGCTTACCCTTGGTGTTGTCTCCCCAAACAAAGGTCTGTCAGCATGGTCTTCGTATCCCGACATGGTCCCAGATTTAACACAGCAACAGATAACACATCAGGCGATCTATCCAGCAATATGATAGGTTGATAAATGTTCTCATCACCCACTGGTCAGCTGTAGCTCGTTTGGCCCCATGGAAATGGACAATGTTTTTACTCACATAAAGATATGTCCTCAATCACAGATTCATGCAGGACCTCAGTTGTAAGAGGTCAAGAAACTGAATGATGAGATGTCATCATTATCATCATCAATCACCATGTATGCTTAGTGCCCATCATCAGCATGTGAATGATGCTTAGTAGATCAGGCAGTCTTTTCTCGCTTATCTGATCAGCTGCCAAAGCTTCAGGCTTCACTTGTTAGTTTCTAAATCCCTCTGTAACAAAGTCATATAAGGAAAACTCAACAAATTTTTAACATTTACTTGGGTTGTACATAGTGTGACTGACTGTGTGAAGGACAAGAAGGTTAACTGGAATTAAAAGGGTGAGTATAAACATTCATCCACGGATATATATTTGGATGAATATGACAATAGAGATCATTTGTAAGTATGTCACTGAGAAAAGTCCAGATGGTGGTCAAGATACAGGGCTTAGGGGCGGAGATAATGAAGAAATTTATACCATCTTCCAAACAGCTCTGTATATATGTAAATATATTCATATCAATATTTATTTATCAAGTCAGGTATGTATGCATTAAAAATTTAATACAGCTAATAGCATGCTGAAGGTTTCCAAATCCAGCTGTCAGGAATGATCTTTTTCAAACAGTTAATCATGGTATGTTTAATGCACAAACATAAAGTATACCTGTCTGGTCACACTAAGGGGGGGAGGGGGCACATTTCAATTTGGGACCAAACAAAGTCCAAGCATCTGTATCAATGATAATATTTGGGTGTTGTTGGGTGTCCTCACACTACACAAGGAATATACATGTCTGAGGGGTTTGCACCGATCCGTGCAAGCTTGCATATAGTATAGAACTCTCCCCGCCAGAGGCCGCAGCGCTTGATCATTGTTTACTATATGTCAGCGCTGCAGACTGCAGCAAATCAAGATCATTCCCATACTGGTACAGCTTCTGATCTTTCATGTCATGATTTTTAATTTATGTACTGTACTAACTTGTGTTATAATAATTATTATGAAAGTTCATCTTCATCAGATAATACTGCAGAAGGAAATAAAAGAAAATACATGAGAACAAATCCAGTCAAGGTCTATTTTAACATCTTTATGCATCAGTAAGATTTCTGATATGCAGTTATTGACTATTGCAAATTCCAATTGCAAATTCATTCCTTCTTAGACACAGTATTTGTACATAGGATAGCTCCTTCTGGGCATATGAGGACGTATATGAATAATTAGAAAACATATAATGAAAAAAGGGGCAGATAAAAATAAGTGACAAAATTATGACATAAACAGATGGATTATGTTCATAAACATGTGTCATCTATTCTATAATCAAACCCCACTTCCTGCACTGTCTCACCAGTATAGCACTTCACAGTGACAGTACCGATCTATCACCACTGAAGAACTTAACCCAGCACTGGCAACAGGCAGCAACCTGGGGTATTTGCAGATTAACTTGCAAGGCACAGTTATGGAGCCACCTGTGGCTGTATTGCAATTATCACAGATTGGGAAACTGCAACATTGTAACGGTTTACAGTGATTTCAAACTCATAATTTTGAGACTCACCCACTCAACCGACCATCACAAACATATGACAAACACATCAACCCAATGATGTCATCTGTAAGGGCTTCCCCGTAAGTTCTTTTCAATTTATTGTTGTTTTTTTTTTCATGACCGAGTGAGAAAATTAGGGCTGTTCCAAAATTAACAACCAAATGGGACATTTTGAAGAAATATTGGTATATATACATTTTAAAAAAATTAACTAAGCACATTATGTATTTTATATTCCTTATTTGTTCAAAAAAATTTTTGTGTGATTTTAATTGCAAAATGTTAATAAATTTATCTTAATAATTAAAATCTGGAAGTGTACTTTTACTACTACATATTTAGGGAATCCCTCATAGTAGACTTGGCTCTGTCCCTTTTGAAAATAATACCCACAAAATGTTAAAAAGCATTCATCATATCAGAAATATGTTAACATTTTCAATTAATGTATAACGTTAGAGCAGATATTTGGGATAAAAATGATCTCAAAACTGCATCCCCCGTCTTTTCCTACTCATATTATGAGTAGAAAATCAATCTACATTTCTAGGAATGGATAAGATTCAGAGGTAAAAAATTCAAATACGGAAGGCTATTATTATATCTTTTAAATTATTATTATATACAGTAGCAGTAGCAGTTATATTATTTCTGTTGTCGTCGCTATTATTAGCAATTATGTAGTAGTATAATTTACAGTACCAGTAGTACGGTATCTTAAGTTTTAATCAGGAATGATCACTCTAATAAATTGCCATTCATTGATTTATTATACCTCTGATTTAATTCTCATTAATATAAAAACTCTTCTTCTTCTTCTTTTTTGCTTCTTTTTATTTTTATTATAATTAAAATTGTTGTTAATTGTTGTTGTTGTTATCGTTATTATTTTTGTTATTATTATTATTATTATTATTATTATTATTATTATTATTATTATTATTATTTCAGTGAAAGAGTTATTCATGCATCTGCATCTACTTGCGTGTAAATAATAAATATCGTATATATAAATATTAGCCTTTCTAGGGCTTTAGTATGTATGTTCGATACTAAAATGCGTGAAATAAAATGTTGATTCATGTACCGATACATGTAACCCAGTCCTCTCGCTTTGTAACTTAAACATTCGCACATGTATTCAGTTACTCCATACAATCTATGACCGTCATCAGGGGCGTCAATTTGGGGGGGGGGGGGGGTCAATGTAATCATCCCCCCCCCCCCATTTTTCAGAGAATAATATTATATAATATTACAAATGAAATATATTAATAAATAGAATTAAAGACTTTGGATATGTTAACTAAAAATGTAAATGTTATATCTAAACCTTGCTAAGAATTACAAAGTAACATATTTTCTAAAATATTAGTTATAATTATTTGAAATATGATTAAGTATATATGTATATATATATATATATATATATATATATATATAATTATATATATAGAGAGAGAGAGTTGAATATGTCACTCAGAGACGCTGAAAATATATATATATATATATATATATATATATATATATATATATATATAATTGACGCCACTGACCTTCATGTTTTATGGTATGATATCTCTGCTAGGATGAGCTCACGGCCCATAGGTACCGATAGCTCCAGTACCCTCTGCCGTGGTGAAAGACGCGCAGCATTAGCTGCAGTTTGTACCCTGCGCAGCAACTGTGTGACAGGGTCCCTATAAGACTTCGTTCAGGCATGGGAAACCGACAACTCAAAAATCTGGTTGGATGGTTAAGTCAAAACACTCGTTAAAAATAACACAAACAGGCTGAATTTGAGTTCGACCTCACTGGGAACTGACCATCACACAGATTTTTGCCCGAAGTGCTCATTGACACCAATGAGACACGGATCCGCACTAGACATTTGATACTGTATTGTTCTATTGTTTAACATTCACATGCAGTGAAAGTCACATGTAAAGTCTTCGTGCCATTTTGATTAACAATTTCATTATTTAAATTGACAAATATTAATATCAAGAGTGTTGTATAATATACTTTTATAGCAATACCCCTCCCCTCTTATTAACTCATGTGCACCTGCATTCATAACACTTTTACATTTTGAGATGTATTCAATTATCAATGTGATATTTACATTTGTACATGTGCATACATTATTTTGCCATAAGTGTTTATGTAAATGCTATATTTTTCTCCGTCTTTTAACTCTTTTACATGTAAATACATGTATTATTTGACAAGGAACTGATAAATGACTGTGATTTTTAATGAAGTATTCAAGCGTATCTTTAACTTTTTATATATTATAGTCTTTTTCCAATTGTTAATGCATTTATATCTGGGGTGTTAATTCTTGAGAAGTGATAACATTATTTACATTTAGTTTTTACTGTTTTCCAACACTGAAGAATCTGACAACAGAAGAAATATCGAAGTAAAATTTGGAATGTGTAAATTGTCATTTAATTTTTTAATTTCATTTAAATTGTAAAATTATATTTATTAATTTGATTTTAGAATATACTAGTATGTATTGAGAATATTTTTTGTGTGTGGTACATTTCTTTCAATATGAAGGAGACTTCAATTCAGTCTTTTAAGTATAAAATATAATAATAACCTTTTTAATGTTGTGATTTTTAGATATTGTCAATATCTTTTTTAATTATAATGAATCTTTATCACAGATATTCATTATAGTGGTGTAGAATATAAGAGTGCAAGTCTGTACGAGTGAGGTGATAGTTGTGTCTGTGAGTCATTAATATCCACTGCATGCATTCGTGTTCATAGACAGCTATAGGAAACACGGCCATGCACGATTACTTGGCAACATGCGTAACGCGCGCGTCAGGCGTCAGCTATCGCTCCTGGAGCGATTTTTGACGCGTGACGCGTGGGGATTCCTAATAATTACATAACTAAAGAGAGGGTTCCCCTCCCCAACACTCGCATTCTATATTAAACTGCGTGTGAATCATTTGTTATAAATTATTGAACTGTTGATTTGTATCAGGATAGAAATCGTGCAACAAAGCAACACAAATATATAAATATCGTTAAGTATATAGTGACTGAGTTCTGTTATATTTAGAACATGTTTGGTCACAAACAAATACATATCTGTATACAATTAATCAAATGCTGATTATCAAAATCAATATTTTTTCAGAGACAAACAAAATACAATAGATGCTTGGTTTATACCGTCCGATCTGACGCGTGTCCTGCGCGTTGTAGCCGCGTTAGTGTTTTGAATTAGTCGCGAGGCACACGCGTGACGCTTGACAATCACGCGCGCGTTATTCTGTTTTTGGCTTTACTATCTCTATATGGAGATCGATCCCAATATAGACCGCTTGCCTACTTTACAATAGGGGTGGCATTAATGGGCGAGTCCAAATACTGATAGCTGACAGGTAGTGGGCCTGATGTCTTACACCTGTACACACGGAAACACAAGCGGTCTGTAGGCCGGAGGTCGCAAAGAGATCGAAGTAGACCACATCGAGAGCAGGTCCCATTAAGTCGCCACTAGATCGATCGCAAACCCCGACATATGCCTAGTCTGTACACAACCGAGCGAGAATTTTGTAACATTTTGTTTAAACAGGTTAACTTGGAAGAGCGATGGACAAATCGATAAGGGGGAATTGCGACACCTGCTGCATGCTGCCACTCTTTTAACTTGAGGGGCCATTGTTTATCAACGGATAGTGTGACTGTAGTTCATGGTTATATTAATGGGTGAAACTCTCACTAATTAATTGGCCATCGGACCCAACATGTTGGAGGGCCTATAATATTTAAACTTCGATCACCGCCCCCTAAAAAATACAGAATATATATCATATTTTAACTCCGATCATCCCCCCTAAAAACACACATATACACATACATTTATTCAATATAAATAATGTTATTAATGGCTGATCCAGGACCCAGTCCTGGGGGCCAAGTAATATAGGAATGTATGGCCCGGGGATGGATATAACACGGTACCCGTCACGGTATGTCTCCCTTGGTTGAACAAAATAGTTATATACTTGTTTGCTCGACCCCCCCCCCCCCCCGCTTTCCACCAAATTGCGCTCATTCCGGCATAGTATAAAAAATGGAAGGTGTTAAAACCGCAGACCATGAGGGCCACCGTGACGCCGGACCAGGCAGGGGCTTAACTTGTAGTTAGAGGAAACTGTATGGATCCTAATTAATTGTCAGGAATTTTAGTTTCAGTTTAAATATATGAACGTTTAGATCATAAATGTTTCAATAAAATTGCAAAATTAAAACATAAGAGGTAGGAAATAACTTGGTACTTTCAAAATTGTTTAAATTAAGCAAAAAATTACAATTAACCAATTAAAAATATATATTATTGTATCATACTGCATGTTCACGTACTGCACCTCCCTATATACGGCACTATATATACAGTCTGGACAAATTAATTCTAATTTAAGTAAGTAACATAAGACTTCGATGATAACATAACACGATTGACATATTAACATAGCATAGAATAACATAACATAATAAAATAGTTTTCTGACTAACCACTCGCATTAGGGGAAATTGCAAAAGCTACCGTCTTCCGACCGGCACCTTCAAAGTTTAATCGACCCCGCTCCAGCTTAGTAGCGGGGAGCAAATCTACATTCAGAATTATGTACAGAATTTGACATAATCTTATTATAATCAAATGAACCCTGAAGTTAACAGTAAATATTACCTATTAAGAACGTTCGGAACACCAGATAAAAATGTAGACGGCCGTCCAAGATCTTCAAAAAATAAACACAGGAACCAGTCTTCACTTAAGGTCAAGGTAGTAAAACAAAAATGGATTCCTGCCTGGCTGTTGAGAAAGAGGTGGACAAAGTGCTATCCAATTTTACGTTCATACATGACCACTATCAGGATTCTCTGGGAGAACTGATAAAACATGTTACAGACATCAAAAATGAATTTGATAAAGGTAGTCCTGCCGTGTATTTTTAGTATCTTAATGACGATATTGTTAAATAATAAACAAATGCGAAACACCCAAAATATCGGGGGGGGGGGGGGGGGGGGTTAGGGGGTTTACAGTGATGAAAATCTGAAGAATGAAGAAAGTTAATCAGTTTGTAAATATATAAAGAATATTTGGCAGAACAATAGAAACTGGGATGCAGCCTACCGCCAGTACCTTATGGACAATGGGTGTCGCTTAAATTGTTTCCTGACAAAGGCTGATACATATTATTTTCCTGTGAAAAATTCCTGTATTTCATTTTGCTCATAACTGGAGTCTATTATATTAGAGGAGGAGGGGTCCAGGGAACCTGGGTTCTCCGCCTGAACGGGGATGTGGGGGGCTCCGCCACAACCTTCAGCTTAATTCTCCTGTTTAAATAGTAAATGGTTCCCAATTTTTGCGATAGTTGGCACTTCAATAGCAGATATGAATGTACAAAATTCGCCCCTGCTGGTATCTTGTCTTAACAGCTCACATAGTAGCATGTAGGGTTCCTATTCTAGAGATCTTAGGTTTGAATCCTAATTCAGGCATTTTCTGGTATATAGTAGTTGTTTATGTTAGAATAGTTGATATGAGTGTAGGGACATCTACAGGGAAAAGTAGGAGTTAAAATAAGGAATGAGAAGAGACAGTTTTATTTATATTTTCATGTTCCTCAATAGAAGTGTAGTCCACATTCTGTAGTGGTTCCGCAAATATTTTTTTAGCTCAGCTGACTGTAAGTCATCTGAGCTGAAGCAATCACCCTTTGTCCGTCATGCGGCCGTCTGTCCGTTAACCATGCAGGCACAAATTGTAACCACTGGATCTAGAATCTTTTAAGTTTACATCCAGAGAGGTCCATGAAAAATCTCTATGGAAACCTGGAATTAGGTCTTTGTTACCCATATTCTTCAAACTATGGGGCTCTGAAGTACCCCCCAGAATAATGAAAAATTTGATACAAAAGCTGATATATCTGAACAACTAATGCATTGATCACCTTGATTCTTTGCATAGATATTGGTCATAGAGTGTTTCATCAGTTCCTGTAGACTGGTGGGGCAACCTGTATTTTTTCGATTTTTTACAATTTTTAGCTCAGCTGACTATAAGTCATCTGAGCTATGGTCGTGGTCCATTGTCCGTCTGTCCGTCCGTCTGTCCGTAGATGCGGCACGTTTTGAAACAGTAAGACCTAGGAATCCAAAATTCGGCATAATGTTAGATGTCCCCAAGATCTCCTACCAAGCCAAAAACTGGGTCTTTCTGACTTCGTTCCTTTGAGAAATTAAGGAAAAAACTCAATTTTTTTTTTTATTAAAAACCTATTTTCACACTTCAGGACCGCCTAATATCAAAACCACTCATCTGTTTTTCCTCATATTTGCCATAAATATTCATCTATATATAATTTAAAGAAGTTATTGGCTCAAACATAATGCATTTTGTAAAAAATCAGGAAAGATATTTGATCGCTGAACACAAAACATGTTAAAGCTAAGGACTTTTTTTCCAGGAATATAACTTTAATTAATCAAAATTAAATTGTATACCAAAAATTAGATCAAAATCTTTTAAATTTTTTAAAATATTAGCAAATATAAAAAATTGGTATCTTAAATTTTGCCCAACTTGGGCCATGGCACGTTTTTTTCCTGTGAGTACTGTGGATTTAATTTTCACAACATGTGCACATAAGGATTTAATCTGTTAAAATCTGAAATTTGAAAATAACAGCTGCAAAATTAGGTTAGTTATTGAATTTTTGTTGGAGGCTCTTGTTGTATTCCCTTACATTGTCAAGCAGTCCACTTTGGTCACTGTAGGTCATTCAGTGCAACTCTCTATGCTCCCCAGGCTGTTGGCATAATGTTATCCAATCCCATCACTAGGGCAAGCTCTTTCTCCACTGAGTTGAGCTTGATCAGGCTGTCTGCAGTTAATACCATACCAAATAGTCTAGTAGGAAATAGGGGGTTTCATGCACCCCCCTGAAATATACTTCTAATTGGTGTTTCTATATTGCAAAAAATGTGTAGAAAATGATTAGCTATGTTAAAAAGTTGTCCGGATGTCCCACATATGATTTTTATGCAAATTAGTGCCGCCATTACCGAAAAATCAATTATTCGCTATATCTCAGCCTGTAATGCAGATAACTCAACAAATAATGTGTCTAGACCCATGTTTTCATGGTTAAAGATTGTGATAAAACTACTCTTGAAGTAACAGCATAAGTCCATGGCATCTTAGTATGCATATTAGTGCCGACATTATGGAAAAATCCATTTTTTTATGTATCTCAGTCAATATTGCAGATAACTCAACAAATAAGGTGTCTAGAACCATGTTTTGAGGGGCAAATATTATAAAATTACTCTTGAAGTGAGCTCATGTGTCTGTGGCAAATTAATGCTGTCATAGCTGACAAAAATCTGTTGTTTTTTCCCTGATCTTTCAGAAGATTTATGGGGGTTGCATGATACCCTTTTCTTAACCTGTTGCTATTAGCCTTGGTATTAATAGTCATTTCTCCTTTCCATTCCAGATAAACAGTGTAGTAGAGCGTGGTGGTAGCATAGTGTAGTTTGGTGGTGGTAGAAGTATTAACCCATCATGCCCAAAAGAAAGCGTGGACGGAGCATGGATGCTGCAACCCCCACTCCCCAAAGACTTACCTGCATTCTTCATTTACAGGCATTGTCTGACCATGGTCATTTTACACCCCTCAGTGGAATCATAGGAACTGCCAATGAAAAACTACAGCAGCTTCATAACATCCGAGACCGACGTCTCCACCAAGCACATGACTCCCAATATCATATGCAGTCAGTGTGTGACCAGATCCTCACAACTCTCCCTGATGACCTGGAAAGTTTTGGGTATCACCGCCAGAGTTATCAGCGATTTACTGGCAACCTCCATCTTCTGGGAGATGATGCAGAACCAGAAGCATCAACCTCACAATGGCATCACTCCCCTCGTAAACTGTCTTCTGGACCCATCTTCTCACCACAGTGTATTTTCTGTGACAAAGTGGAGATTAAAGGTGCTGATCGCAAAACTGAGAGAGTTGAAAACTTCTCGTCTAATAAGAATAAAGACAATGCATGGGAGCAAATCGAAACACGGGCCGAGAAATTTGGTCTAGTTTGACTTCATCGACAGGTCAAAGACAAAGACCTTTTTGCTTGTGAGGCCAAACACCATCCATCATGCTTCAAATCATTCCGCACAGCATTCGCTAACTACGAACGCAATATTCACAAGGCCAAAGGATCAAAGGATACTGATTATGCTTGCTTGTCAGCTGCCCATGAGAAGGCACTCAGCTTAGTACTGGAGCATATTCAAACCCATGTTGTCCAGCAGAATGAGGTACTTCAGCTATCTTCCTTGCGTTTGCTTTATGTTGAAGAACTGAAACAGCATGATTACGAGAACCCAAACTATCGCTCTGAGAAACTACTGAAACGCCTACAGAATGACCCGATCAAGGACGATGTCAGTTTATGAAGGTGAATCGCGACAAAGGTGATGCTATTTCATTCTGGCTTGTGTACAATTCAAAAACCACTGTTTCTAATGCCCTTGCAAGAGCCTACACTCTAGGAAGCGCAGATAAGTACCAAGATGTTGCTCTCCTCCTTCGGCATAATATTCTTCAAGCTTTCAGCCTGTCCAAAGGACTACCCTGGCCACCGACAGCTGATGACATGGAGCTCAGTTCTGAAAAGCACCAACCTCCAGACCTTGTCCGTTTCCTCAGCATTGTTATGGTTGGCAAGGAAGATTTAGAGATGAGAGAAAAGATGAAGCGTCTGGTATTCTCCATTGGGCAAGATCTGTGCCGTGCAGTGTCTGAGGGAAAATGGAAGTTACCAAAACACATGCTCCTCTGTATGACTGTCAGGCACCTGTTCCGAAGCAAGCAGCTCACAACAATATTACACAGGCTTGGCCACTCTGAGAGCTACGATTTTGGCTTAGAGTTGGCCAGGGTAGTCTTTTGGACAGGCTGAAAGCTTGAAGAATATTATGCCGAAGGAGGAGAGCAACATCTTGGTACTTATCTGCGCTTCCTAGAGTGTAGGCTCTTGCAAGGGCATTAGAAACAGTGGTTTTTTAATTGTACACAAGCCAGAATGAAATAGCATCACCTTTGTCACGATTCACCTTCATGAAGCTGACATCGTCCTTGATTGGGTCATTCTTTAGGCGTTTCAGTAGTTTCTCAGAGCGATAGTTTAGGTTCTCATATCCATGCTGTTTCAGTTCTTCAACATCAAGCAAACGCAAGGAAGATAGCTGAAGTACCTCATTCTGCTGGACAACATGGGTTTGAATATGCTCCAGTACTAAGCTGAGTGCCTTCTCATGGGCAGCTGACATGCAAGCATAATCAGTACCCTTTGATCCTTTGGCCTTGTGAATATTGCGTTCGTAGTTAGCGAATGCTGTGCGGAAAGATTTGAAGCATGATGGATGGTGTTTGGCCTCACAAGCAAAAAGGTCTTTGTCTTTGACCTGTCGATGAAGTCGAACTAGACCCAATTTCTCGGCCCGTGTTTCGATTTGCTCCCATGCATTGTCTTTATTCTTATAAGATGAGAAGTTTTCAACTCTCTCAGTTTTGCGATCAGCACCTTTGATCTCCACTTTGTCACAGAAAATACACTGTGGTGGGAAGATGGGTCCAGAAGACAGTTTACGAGGGGAGTGATGCCATTGTGAGGTTGATGCTTCTGGTTCTGCATCATCTCCCAGAAGATGGAGGTTGCCAGTAAATCGCTGATAACACTGGTGGTGATACCCAAAACTTTCCAGGTCGTCAGGGAAAGTTGGGGATCTGGTCACACACTGACTGCATACGATATGGGAGTCATGCGCTTGGTGGAGACGTCGGTCTCGGATGATATGAAGCTGCTGTAGTTTTTCATTGGCAGTTCCTATGATTCCACTGAGAGGTGTAAAATGACCATGGTCAGACAATGCCTGTAAATGAAGAATGCAGGTAAGTCTTTGGGGAGTGGGGGTTGCAGCATCCATGCTCCGTCCACGCTTTCTTTTGGGCATGATGGGTTAATACTTCTATCACCACCAAACTACACTATGCTACCAACACGCTCTACTACACTGTTTATCTGGAATGGAAAAGAGAAATGACTATTAATACCAAGGCTAATAGCAACAGGTTAAGAAAAGGGTATCATGCAACCCCCATAAATCTTCTGAAAGATCAGGGAAAAAACAACAGATTTTTGTCAGCTATGACAGCATTAATTTGCCACAGACACATGAGCTCACTTCAAGAGTAATTTTATAATATTTGCCCCTCAAAACATGGTTCTAGACACCTTATTTGTTGAGTTATCTGCAATATTGACTGAGATTCATAAAAAAATGGATTCTTCCGTAATGTCGGCACTAATATGCATACTAAGATGCCATGGACACATGCTGTTACTTCAAGAGTAGTTTTATTACAATCTTTAACCATGAAAACATGGGTCTAGACACCTTATTTGTTGAGTTATCTGCATTACAGGCTGAGATATAGCGAACAATAGATTTTTCGGTAATGGCGGCACTAATTTGCATAAAAATCATATGTGGGACATCCGGACAACTTTTTAACATAGCTAATCATTTTCTACACATTTTTTGCAATATAGAAACACCAATTAGAAGTATATTTTAAGGGGGTGCATGATGACCCCTATTTCCAACTGGACTAAAAGGGAGCCTTTTTCTCCCCCCCCCCTTCCCCCCCCCCCCACCCCCACCCCATTCTGTTGACAGACCTGTACTATGAACTAGATGAATCTTAAAATTAACATTTTTTTCAGCAACACCGGAGACCCCTCCCCCCACCCACCCCTTCAATACACAGGACTAATAAACAAGATAAATCTTATAATTTAAAGTTAAATAAATTCTTTTTGATGAGACTTGGACAATATGATTTTTTTTTTTGTAAAAAAAAAAAAATCAGGAATTTAATCCTCATATTCAAATGTGATAAAATATTAGGATCTAATGTAAGTGCTAACTGACAAGATTTAAGAAGATATAAATACTTTGTACCATTTCATTCATATCTCTTAAAGTTTGCGGGGCCTAGGTGTGAATAACATTGTTAACTTAGTATTAAAATTAGGAATATTGGTCAAACTTTAAGGGATTAATTTTTAACTCATATTGCCATATATATAACTTTTGAAAACTTAATTACTTTCACACATTATTTGTTTTATGAAATGTTACTTTTATATAACACTTACCGTAGGCCTATTTGTTCCCTTGGTGCATCACTAAATGGTTTAACTCATGTCCATTATTCTATAATTTACAGAGTTTCCTTTTAGCAGGGCCATTTTCTCATAGCTTTTCTGATGATAATATATATGAAAAACCAAAAGAAATAAAAATATTTTGCAGTTACTAATATTTTCCTAAATCCAGCTGAGCGATGTGACCCATGGGTCCCTTGTTTTTCCATATTTTTGAGATCTCAAAAGATGCTGTCATCTGTTAACAGGGCACAAATCATAAATGCTGGACCTGGAATCTTCTCACTCTACATACAGAGAAGTCCATGAAAAGTCTTCTTGGAACCTGGAATTAGGTCTCTTTTACCCAGATTCTTCAAGTTATGGGGCTCTGAAGTACCCCCCAAAATAATGAAAAATTTGATACAAAAGCTCAAATTTCTTAACAACTGATGCATTGATCACCATAATTCTTTGCATGGATATTGATCATGGAGTGTTTCATCAGTTTCTGCAGACTGGTGGCGCCACCTGTATTTTTTTCTATTTTTTAGCTCAGCTGACTTTTAGTCATGCTGGGCTATAGCGATGGGTCTTTGTCCATCGTCCTTCTGTCCGGCCGTCCAGCTGGCCGTCCATCTGTAGCAGGACACAAATCATAACCATAGGGGCTAGGGCCATGAACCCTATGCAGTCTTAAAGGTTCTAAAAAGATCTCCTTGCAAACCTGAAATTATGTCACTGTGACCTATATTCTCGAAGTTATGGGGTGTGTTTGCACCCCCGAGAAATAATTCTTTTAGCCAAAATTTTCATCCCAAACCTTCCATCTTTCACATACAGCTCACCTACCAACATGGGAAGAACCATAATTATTTTGAGGTCACAAGGTCAAAGGTCAAGGTCACAGAACCAACTTCTTTGAAAAGCCTGTGGATACATTTTAAGCCAAACCTTTCATCCCAATTCTTTGATCTTTCACATTTAGCTCACCTACTAAGTGGGAGAAGAATCCTATAGAAGTTGAGGTCACAAGGTCAAAGGTCAGGGTCACAGGATCCACTTCTTTGAAAAGGTTGTGGACACATTTCAAGCTAGACCTTTCACTCCAAACCTTTCAGCACTGATATCGCTTCTCTGCCAACAGGGGAAAAGACCTGTTGATTTTGAGGTCAAAGGTCAAGTTCACAGCACCCTTTTCTTGCGTGGAGTCATTTTCAGGCAAACTTTTCAATCTATACTTTCCATCTGTCATATATGGCTTACCTACCAATAGGGGAAGAAGCCTATTGATGTTGAGTTCAAAAGGTCAAAGGTCAAGGTCACAATATTGTTCTACATGCTTGTGAACATATTTCAAGTGAAACTGTTCAACCCAAACCTTCAGTCTTTCACATATGCCACATCTATGCATCACTGAATGTGATTCAAACTTCATATTTATGGGTCTTTTTGCATGAAGAAATAACTAATTGATGTTTAGGTCAGCTGGTCAGGAGGTTAAAGGTTGCAGGTCTAAGTTATTCACTCATTGGTTGCCAAGTAATTACACCTGGCCAGATGTAAGTGGTTAGTAGTTACCCATCATTTAGAAAGAATCCAGTTGATATGTGGGCAAAAGGCCAAGGTCATAGGTCAGGGATGTTCACAATAACTTATTTTGTAGACCATCTCTATTTTTCTTGTACATATAACCATTGGTTATGGGACATCTCACTGTGTGGCTGTAATTGTGAGTGATGCTGGTGACATATGACTCTCTTTTGTATCAGCCTGTTAAGTGATAAGGCTTAATGATAAATACCTTGTTACTGCATAACAAAAACACTGTTGCCTAAATGCTTCAGTCAGGCATTAAGACTGTGAGAGTATAGTATTAAGGTTTAGCTACTGATTTATAAGATGATAGGAACATTTTGCAGTTTATTTTATGGAATCATAGCAATAAACTTAGTTTCCTAGATATCTGAATATTTTTATATAAATCACCAGATATAAAAGCAAATGTTTGTTCTCATAATATGTGGATGTGGACCTGGATTTAGGATGGCTTTTTTTTTATTACGAGACCTTTAGTCATGCTTTCTGCATTTCTTTTCTTTCAGGTTTTGCAGTTTACCTACCCTGCTGATCCCATTGAAAAGCAGAGTGATAATAAAAAATATTGGACTTACACTTTTTACATTTGCATATCTATAAATCTAATATGAGGGCCTGAAAATGCCTTTTGAATTGTTTTGGACATTCATTACTGTAACATCCTTTGGAGAATTTGCTACAAGTTTGGTCTCTTATTGAAGGATGTGTGATATCAAATGTCAGACTTCCATTATGTCTGCCAGTTAGCCACCTTAGAAATCCTTTAGTCAGTGCAGTTTCAGTGATTTTTAGCTCAGCTGACTTTTAGTCATGCTGTGCTATAGCGATGGGTCTTTGTCTGACGTCCTTCCGTCTGTCTGTCCGGCCAGCCGTCCGGCCGTTAGCAGGGCACAAATTGTAACTGTAAGGGCTAGATACATGAACCCTATGCAGTCTTAGAGGTTCTAAAAAGATCTCCTTGCAGATCTGAAATTAGGTCACTGTGACCTATATTCTCTGAGTTACGGGGTGTGTTTGCACCTCCCATAATTAATTTTTATAGCCAAAATAATCATCCAAAACCTTACATGTTAATAGAGGAACAAACCTTTTGATATTTAGGTCTTAGGGTCAAAGGTCAATGTCACAGACCAGCTTCTTGAATAAAGTTGTGGATGCATTTCAAGTCAGACTTTTCATCCCAAACATTCTATCTTCCAAGTATGGTCAGATACCCTATGGTATACCATCAGGCTTTAAATACAGGTCATGCTTGTCAGCTGAGCGTCATGACCTATGAGTCACTTGTTTCATTTTTTTTCTCTATTTTTAGACTTTAAAAGGTGCTGTCATCTGTTAACAGGGCACAAATTGTAACCACTGGACCTGGAATCTTCTATCTTTACCTCCAGATAGGTCCATGAAAAGTCTCCTGGAAAACCTAGAATTAGGTCTCTGTTACCAATATTCTTCAAGCTATGGGGCTCAGAAGTACCCCCCAGAATAATGAAAAATTTGATACTAAAGCTCAAATATCTGAACAAGTAATGCATTGATCACCATAATTCTTTGAATGGATATTGATCATGGAGTGTTACATCACTTTCTGCTGACTGGTGGCACCACCTGTATTTTTTTATATTTTACTTATTTTCCTCTATTTTTGAGACTTCAAAAGATGCGGTCATCTGTTAACAGGGCACAAATCTTAACCGCTGGACCTGGAATCTTCTCACTTCACATCCAGAGAGGTCGATGAAAAGTCTTCATGGAAACCTGGAACTAGGTTTCTGTTACCCATATTCTTCAAGCTATGGGGCTCCGAAGTACCCCCTAGAAAAATGAAAAATTTGATACAAAGGCTCAAATATCTGAACAACTAATGCATTGCTAACCATGATTCTTTGCATGGATATTGATCATGGAGTGTTTCATCAGTTTCTGTAGACTGGTGGGGCAACCTGTATTTTTTTGATTTTTTACAATTTATTTCTCTATTTTTGAGATCTTTAAAGATGCCGTCATCTGTTAACAGGGCACAAATCGTAACCACGGGACCTGGAATCTTTCTACTTTACTTCCAGATAGGTCCATGAAAAGTGTCTTTGAAAACCTAGAATTAGATCTATGTTACCCATATTCTTCAAGCTATGGAGCTCTGAAGTACCTCCTAGAATAATGAAAAATTTGACCATTGGTATAGAAGTTCACCAGTAAAATTATTTTCATGATCTTCAGATGATACTTACATTCAGCACTCAATAAAATTGCAACTTTAGCCAATCTATGATGACCCCTGTAACTATGGTGTTTTTTTTGGACTGCATAAAATGTGACGTTATTAAGTTGCAGAAACAGTTTTGCCAGGTCACTATAAAAGTGAAAATGATTGCCATGATCATCTCTATGTTGGTATTATTAAAGCTGATGATGAAGATTCTTATTGATTCAAATACTATGTTTTTGACCAGGTTCCGCCGCCGCCGTGTTCGTTTCCGGAGAATTCCTCTGAGACTACTGGACAGATTTTTCCAAAACTTACACCAATTATGGGGTCACATGTGAACTGGTTCCTAACCAATTGGGCTTGACCTCTGACCTTTCCTCTCTGCCCAGCATCCGTTTGTGCGTCTGTTTCCACACATAAACCCACATATCTCTGTAACAGTTTGACCGATCAGGAAAAAATTTTTTACAAATGTAGCCTTTGGATAGCTTTATAACATACACAAAAATGGTGGTGCCACCTGCAGCTATTTTTGCACAGTGTCCATCTGTTCATCTGCCTTAGGTTAAAATCACTCATATCTCTGCAATGGTTTGACTAATTCACCTGAAATTTGGCATGCTTATACATCCTAGATAGCTTTCTTGATTTTATGACAGGTGGCGCCACCTACATTCATGTTCACGCTGCAGACATCCAAGCTCATATATCAGGAACCATTCAACCAATCAGGATAAAAAATTTTACACAAATGTAGCCCTTGGAAAGCTTTATAACATACTCAAAAATGGTGGCACCACCTGCAGCCATTTTTGCACAGCATCAATTTGTTTGTCTGCTGTGGGATAAAATTACTTTTATCTCTGCAGTGGTTTGACTTTTCAACCTGAAATTTTGCATGTGTATACTTCTTGGATAGTTTCTTTTTCAAATTACAGGTGGCACCACCTACAGTCATGTTTACTTGGCAGACATCCATTCTAATATGTAACACATGTAACTCTATTTCCCCTTGCCACTCAATCCATTGCTCACTTAACCTGTCCTACTCTGATTTTGGCGGATACACGTAGTCGCTTGTCGACTACCCCTATTCTAGTTTCTTAATGAAGTTAACATGTTATATATTTATCTCAATTTTCAATTACCACCAGTGTTCATTTGATGAAATGCAATGCTCGGTAAAATGAAAGGTGTCTGAGTGTTAGTTTGCATGCCTGTTATATTTAATTTTGTGTCCATGTCAAATTGTCAATATATCAGAAAGAAAAATAAAAGAATCTTCTTTTGTCAATATATCAGAAAAAAAAATGAATCTTCTATTTTGAAATAAATATCATGCTTCCATTATGCAGGAAAGAATTCAAGTTGCTTTTATCTTAAGATGTACCGGTAGAAAATGAAAATTTTGTAATATAAGTAGGGCTTTAGAAAGTATCACCAACTAGCTAGTGGAAAAATGGACATATGGCAGAGTTCAGTAATTTTGTCTGTTTTATTTTTATGAAGACAAAAACTATGTAAATGCTACCAAAGCTAAGTTTGCTAACATACAGGCCTGTGAATTGTGAGGGGCCTTTGAATCAAGTCAGTTATTAATTCCCTTAGATTTGTTTATAATCAATTCAGTTATGACACTAATAACAAATTTCTGACTTGCTTAAAAAATCAAAGCAAAGATTTTTCTACAGTAAATGTCATGTAACTTTAGTAAGCGCAGGAATGCCATTTTCAGTGAGTGAAGTGGTCTACCATTGAGAATTGAAAGTTGATTTAGGGTACATGCATGATGAATAGCCTTGTCCTCATTGTGGACATGTAAAAAATATACATAATTGAAATGAATTGAGTTTTATTGATTTCAATGGAACAAGAGGGTTGAAATTAAATTCATGTATTATCCAATCCATTGTTACACCTCTAATAAAATATGATACCAGGATTAACAATTTACTTTTTGATTGAATATCTCTCCAGGTGACCAGGAGGTAGATCTCACAACCACACACCAGGTAATACTGAACCAGACATGTAAAAAGGTCAAGGACACAGTAAACCAGCTCAGCTCAGAGCACAAGGATGTACACGGCAGAGTCTCCAAAGTGGGAAAAGCTGTAGACAGAGTGAGCTTATTTGTTGAGTTATTATAGTTTGTTCCATCAAGGGTTTAGGTGGCATGCCTTGCAGTATGTGTGCAGTCAGCATCAGTATGTGAACAAAATGGAAAATAATGAGTTTCCTTGGCATGATATACAGTGGAACCTGTCTGAAAGACCACCTGTCTATTAAGACCACCCTACAGCAAAACAAAAGTATTCACATTGGTTATTACTAACCTGTCTTAAAAGACCACGTCTATTAAGACCAGCCTTGAGTGAGCCAAAATCATTCACATTGGTTATAACGGACCAGTCTTATAAGATCAACTGTCTATCAAGACCATCCTTCAGTGAACCAAAAGCATTCACATTGGTTATAACTGACCTATCTTATAAGATCAACTGTCTATTAAGACCACCCTTCAGCTAACCAATAACATTGACATTGGTTTTAACTGTCTTGTCTTATAAGACCTCTATCTATTAAGACCACCGTTGAGTGAACCGAAAATATTCACATTGGTTATAACTTACCTGTCTTATAAGACCACCTGTAAATTAAAGACCACTTTTGGCCAGTCCCATGGGACTTATTACACTGGCAGATTTCACATTACCCCTAAAATACCTACCAGTGGATTATGTGTATGTAAGCACTCTACTTCACAAGAGAAGGTATCTTGCAGGGGTTTAAAAAATACAAAATATCAGCAGAACTTCAAATATCCACTAAAATGTGTAACTGCTGAGACTTATTTATTATCCCCAAAGCATTGCAGGTAAACCTAAAATCCATAAAATAAAACACAATATAATTCATCATTTATTATCATATGGCTACCTTTCTTCTCAATCTCACAAGCAGTGTATAGACCTGATCACAAAATATATTGGTTAGTGAGTATTCAGATAATTTACACCTTTAGCTAATATTGATGTTCATTTAAACACTTTTACTTTAGCACCATAGGTAGAAGCTCATTTCTGCCATTAAAATGTGTTTACAACCTGGAACATGGCTAATTTCTTTTCTTTTTCATTTCAGAATTTTGTGTCAGACTTCAGCTCTGTGGCGATGAGTTCAACGTCATTTGAGTCAGAAGAAAAGCGCCCCCTGGTGAATCATGTGATAGCAGAGCATTTCTTACGGCAAGGGCTGCTGGACATTGCAGAAGAGTTAATAAAAGTAAGATCATTGAAATAAACTATATATTCAAATATTTACATCAGACCATTTTCTTCAAAATTTGTATGCAGTTATTATGTAGAGCTTCACAATACCATTGGTAGATTGGATTCATGCATTACATCAAGATATTGCAGTTCATAAAGTACATGGATAGGCCAAACCAAGCCATACTATGTTAAATGTATGGTTTTACCCATATTTTAATTAAATGTAATGATAATATGATGGATTGCACGTAACATTCCAGGGAAAAAAAATGCCTGTGAAGTATGAAAGGGAATGTTAAGTAATTTTAAAGTCTGATTTTGAGAAGTTGAAAAAAATTGGAAATAAAGAACAGACATGTATCTTGTGGAAGTGTTTAATCATTTGAAATGTAAATAAAAACAAATTTTAGTCAGTCATTTATTGTTCCCACTCCCACATATAGAAAACAGATTTCAGATAAACAGTTAAAGGGACATAATTAGGAACAATATTATGATTATTCTTTCACACTGTCTGTTCAGTTTTGCTTTATATTAAAGTTTCCCAGCAAAACCATCTGAGCACATGGTCCCAGTGCCTCCCTTTGAGTTATTAGCCCTCAGCCCTTAGGCTGATGGGCTATTGTTGTCACCCAAGCTGTCCGTCCGTCCGTCCGGCGTCCGTTAACTTTTACCTTGTGAGCGGGATATCTTGAAAAAGATTCACCGTCAGAATTTTATTTCCTCGGTAAAGATGTATATCGACAAAATCTTGGTCAAGTTCGAAGATGGGTGACCTTGACCTATTTTTCTACATTTTAGAGCTGATTATAGAATAACACTTAGATGCTTATTACTCAGGAACCATTTGGTAGATTTTCACAAAACTTACTATGATTATTGGGACTGATAGTCTGTACCTGCTACACAAGTTTGGTGGCGCCACCTACAATTTCTGATTTTTAATGAATTTTTATCGGATTTTTCAACTTTGGGCTTGTGAGCGGGATAACTCTAAAAGGATTCAATGTATAGGAATTTTATTTTTTTGGTGAAGATGTATATTGACAAAATCTCGGTCAAGTTCGAAGATGGGTGACCTTGACCTATTTTTCTACGTTTTAGAGCTGATTATAGAAAAAACATTTAGAAGCTTATTTCTCAGGAACCATTGGGTAAATTTTCACAATACTTACTATGATCATAGGGACTGATGGTCTGTAACTGCTGCACAAATTTGGGGATGCCACCTACAATTTCTGATTTTTAATGAATTTTTCTTAAATTTTTCAACTTTGGCCTTGTGAGCAGGATATCTCTAAAAGGATTCACAGTAGGAATTTTATTTCTTTGGTGAAGATGTATATCGACAAAATCTCGGTCAAGTTCGAAGATGGGTGACCTTGACCTACTTTTCAAGGTCACAGAGCTTGTAATAGAATAAAACTTAGAAGCTTATTTTTCAGGAAGCATTTGATGAATCATGGTACATACCTCTCCATTTTAAATTTATAACTGAGACATGTACGGATATACATCCATGTGAGAACAGATATTTAGTACTTGTTACTGTTACCACCTCTAAACACTGTTCTTTTGGCTGAGGGCTTTTGTCAGCTTCTGCTGATATTCTAGTTTAACACCTTGTTATGGCCTTGCGTTGTGAGTAAACATAGTCCAAGTGTCTCTTTTTACCATAACAAGGCCACGTGACCAGAGGTCCGATTTTGCGCATGTGCAACAGATCCCATACAAGGACTATTTCAGACTAGTCCATACATAAAAATGGACCTCCATGTCCTTTATGATATCTCTGCAGGATGGACATAACAGTCAATGGGCTGAATATAAATTCAGTGTACAACCTGTCACAACAAATCTTTACGATAGGTCCAGGGTCTCAGCTGAAATGACACACACAGTGTGGGCCCAAGGATCCATTCCAAGAGAAACTGCATGGTGCAGTGTTTAGCCTGAGTGAACATGTATTACTATTTTATTGGCCAAGTCAGTCGGGCATCTTCTGAATAACAGGTGTTGTGACCCACACGCTGTGTTGTTGAAGTCTGTGATTGCACTCTGTCCCCTGCTTTTAACACTCAAGTACCAGAGTAGGCTTACAGTTTCAGGGCAATATTTGGGCAGGTACCAATATATTTAAAAGGGAACATGCTATTTTCGTGTTAATTCAACATGCTTTATAGATGATTGGGTCCCTTCATTATCTTTGTTTTAGGAATCTCATGTAGAGATTGAGCACCAGCAGAAGGAACCGTTTTTAGAACTACATAGAATTTTAGAAGCCCTCAAGCAGAGAAATATTCAACCAGCACTCAGGTCTGTACACATTTGTCTTCTCTTTCCATTAATGAGTTTAACTTTCTGACACTCCAGTATACAAAAAAAAAGAATATTGTAAGATCCACTGTGGGATGCCCATTGCCCACTAAAATTGATCTGTAGTTTGATAAATAGACCATTCAATTCCCAGAAGTGAGCTAAATTTAAGACTGAATATAATAAAGATAATCTTTGTAAAGTGTGAAGTCTAGTATTTAGGGGAGGGGGCTTATTTCTAAGTTATGTGCTCAGCTGATTATAAAATCAGAAGAGCCATAAGAATACCCTCATTCTCTGCCCACATTCCATATATCCAGTTTACGGTCAGAAGGTTGGATTTTGAAGTTTCCTAAAGGTACTTGGACAAACTGTTCTTATATCCATGAAAACCCAAATAGTTACAATCTAAGTTTGACACAAGTAATAGGGGGTTTTGTTAAAAAAGCAATGGGCCAAGTAAACGCTGGTAGGTTGGGCCGGTTTTAGAGACTGAGATTTTATAAAGTAATGATTTTATTATGTAGCATTGTAGCAGACTTCTTAAGTAGATTGAGATTAATTACCCATGGTTCATATTTTTATTTAAAGCTTTTTCATTATCATTATATTTTTTTTATAGATGGGCCCAGCAGAATCGAGAGAAGCTCACAGCAAGACATAGCACTTTGGAATTTAAACTTCATCGCCTTAACTTCATCAGTCTGGTCAGCCAGGGGGCAGAAAAACAAGTTGAAGCTTTGTTTTATGCCAGGAACTTTGCACCTTTTGCAGCTACACATCAAAGAGGTAAGTACAAATGGCATAGATGCATTTTAAAGCAGTGATGAAGTCGAGTCCACACTGTTAGAGTGCAAGTCCAAGTCCAGGCTTTCTGAGACCAAGTCCCAGTCCTTTAGGCTCGAGTCTAAGTCTACCTTCCTTTAGTCCAAGTCATCTGGACCTTGTGACTATGTCCAAGTCTTATGAAAATCTCTTTATAAAGAGAAATTTAAAATGGAACTTTGAGATTACCATAAGTATTTTATGTTAGACTACATATGCCTTTTACTTTTAGGTTTATTTACAATTTGCTCCAGAATCATACCTAAAGCTTGGTACATACAGTCGTTTTTCTAATAATCTATTAGTACTTTGCATATGTATATAAATGCCTATATAGTATGTGACAGAGCTTTCCTTCTGCTGGACTTGAGATGGACTTGGCCTGATTTTTCCAGTCCTTCCCTCTAAGTACAGTTCCGAGTCCGGGATGCTAGAGTCCAAGTTTGGTCCCAATCCAGACTCAAGTCCTGTCCAGACATGATTCCTCCATCACTGTTTTAAAGTGACCAGTTCTGTTACCTTACATGTATTAGATAAAGATGTTCTCTTGAACCTTCAGAGAAATAAACCAAAACGTGCTAATCTCATGGTGCACAGGTTGTCTATTTTAAACTAGAAACATTATTTATTGTATCGCCAGACATAGTCTGGAGATACTATGGTTTAGGCACGGTCGCGCCGCTGCCGCTGCTGCCGCCGCCGCCGCCGAGATTTCTTTTGGACACAATAACTCAAAAAATATTTCACATATCTCTACCAAACTTGGTAGATGTATAGATATGGGTGAGAGGACGACACCTATTTAAAATGTGGTCATGACCTCAACTAGGAGAGTGACCTTGACCTTGAATAGGTTCAATTTTGGGGAAAATCACACAAATTCTTAAATATCTCAAGAAAACGTGCATGGATTGATCCCAAAATCAAGTTGATCGAAGATCATGGATGGGGTTGTCATGTTCCAGAAACTGGTGGCGCCACCTGTTATTCTTTACTTGTTTTCATGCCGTTTAATATCCCCAAAATTGCTACTTGACAGTACTGTGAGCATTATAAGTCAAAAACTAATGGACAGATTTCTTTCATATTATGCAAATACATAGATATGGGTTATGGGATGATGTTTATTTAAATTGGGGTCATGACCTTTCCTATGAGAGTGGCCTTGACCTTGAATATTGCCATATATGGTGAAAATCACACAAAATCATTAATTTCTCAATAAGGGATGCATGCATTGGTCCAAAAATCAACTTGACCGAAGATCTTGGATAGTAATGTCATGTACCGGAAACAGGTGGCGCCACCTGTTATTCTTTTTTCTTGTTTTCGTGCCGTTAATACCCCATCATTGCCATTTATCAGTACTGTGAGCATTATAAGTCAAAAACTAATGGACAAATTTCTTTCATATTATGCATATACATGAATATGGGTTATAGGATAATGTTTATTTGAATAGGGGTCATGACCTTTCCAATGAGTGGCCTTGACCTTGAATATTGCCATATATGGTGAAAATCACACAAAATCATTAATTTCTCAATAAGGGATGCATGCATTGGTCCAAAAATCAACTTGACCGAAGATCTTGGATAGTAATGTCATGAACCGGAAACAGGTGGTGCCACCTGTTATTCTTTACTTGTTTTCGTGCCGTTTAATACCCAATCATTGCCACTTAACAGTACATTTATAACCTGTGAGCATTATAAGTCAAAAACTAATGGACAGATTTCTTTCATATTATGCATATACATAGACATGGGTTATGGGATGATGTATATATAAATTGGGGTCATGACCTTTCCTATTAGAGTGGCCTTGACCTTGAATATTGCCATATATGGTGAAAATTACACAAAATCATTAATATCTCAATAAGGGATGCATGCATTGGTCCAAAAATCAACATGTTCGAAGATCTTGGAAAAGTATTGTCATGTACCGGAAACAGGTGGCGCCACCTGTTATTCTTTTACTTGTTTTGTGCCGTTTAATACCCCATCATTGCCATTTATCAGTACTGTGAGCATTATAAGTCAAAAACTAATGGACAAATTTCTTTCATATTATGCATATACATGGATATGGGTTATAGGATAATGTTTAATTGAATAGGGGTCATGACCTTTCCAATGAGTTGCCTTGACCTTTAATATTGCCATATATGGTGAAAATCACACAAAATCATTAATTTCTCAATAAGGGATGCATTGATTGGTCCAAAAATCAACTTGAACAAAGATCTTGGAAAGTGTTGTCATGTACAGGAAACAGGTGGCACCACCTGTTATTCTTTTACTTGTTTTCATGCCGTTTAATACCCCATCATTGCCACTTAACAGTATTGTGAGCATTATAAGTCAAAAACTAATGGACAGATTTCTTGCATATACATAGACATGGGTTAGAGGATGATGTAATTTGAAATTTGGATCATGACCTTTTCTATGAGAATGACCTTTTCTATGAGTGTGGTCTGATATTAATTGTTGCTGAAGATGGGGGGGCCTATTCTTAAAGGGGGGGGGGGATTAATTGTCTGGGGATACTAGTTTTACATGGATTGTACAGCTAGCTGTAATTACTAAAACAAGTCACTCTCCATGGCTGAGATAGTGTCGGTAGTCAGTAGATTTTGAGGAAGAGGGAGAAACCAGAGAAAAACCACCAACCTGGGACAGCTGCTATAAACCACTCATATTCAAAATTGTGCTTTTCAATTTTGGAAAGTCCTTATAGTATCATAAAAAGTCAGGAACATATGACCTTCTAAAAGTTTATGAATAAGTGTGTATAATTTGTTTTGGTTGAACATAAAAAACAAGGAAAATTATTTTAGACTTAGTTCCTTACCAGTATATTAATCTTAGGTTACATTCTTTACAATGAATTTGGTTGGGTATATTCAATCTGCAATGTTTCTTTTTCACAACAAAGCATTTAAAAAAAAAAGAATGTGTTTAGAGAAAAACAATTTTATATTCTTCTGCAGAAGATCATTATTAAACATTTAATATATTCAAAGCAAATGATGATATGGACATCACAGGAAAAGTTAAAATATTGTTCTTTTTCTTTTGCAGAACTACAGGTGTTGATGGGTAGTTTATTGTTTATAAGACAAGGCATTCAGAACTCACCGTACAGCTCACTTCTAGATCCCATCAACTGGGATGAGATTTGTGACACCTTCACCAAAGATGCCTGCGCCCTGCTTGGTCTCTCTGTGGAGAGCCCTCTAAGTGTTGTGTAAGTGGTTTACTGTCTTGTTGATGATTTTATTTTAACCTCTGACATAGGAATGTGTGCATACCAGGATCAAATGCTCCATATATTACTTGGATTCTTTGGGATTTAAAGTAGTGGATTTCAGTGCTATTGATTCCTACAGTTCTCTTTTGATCTATTTCCCTTTCAAGGCTCAGCTGTCAGCAACAGAAAAGTCACAGTTGTTACTGGCTTCTGTTGGTCAGGGGTAGAGCACATGGCTCAAACCTCGGAGATTGTGTGTCCTAATCTCTGCCAAGCCGGTGAGATTTTTCATGGTCAGCTCCCATTCAGGACGAGCACTTTGCTTTCTTAATGGGAAGGCCATGTCCAAGGGTCATGTTTCACTCACAGATAAATGCACCTTTTGGGGGTTCCCTGGTTGTATGACCCAGCAATGGGGACAATTACACACTCGGGGTCTGCAGATGCAGTAGGCACAAGGCTTGGTTAACACCAGGATATAAAATGAGAGGTACTGCCCTGTCACATTGTCTGGCCCCAGAATGGAATTCTGCAGATGTTCTACTGTTACCTCAAAAAAAAAATATTTAACAAAATTAAAAAAAAAGGTTAAAAGTAATTTTCTGTTTTTCTGACTTTCCAGCTACTTCCATGAAGGCATTTCTGCCACATCTTGACAGTTAAATTAATTCAATATTACAGTATTTTATCATAATTTACCTTTAATTCATTATATTATGTGAACAGAATTTTCCCATGATACAACTTGGTGTAGTCTGTCTTTTTGGAATGCATGGGCTAGTGATTGCCATTTAAATATTGGGATACCTAAACCCTGTATAAAAATGTTATGCCTTTTACATACCCAAAATTCAATCAATGTACCTCCAAGGTGTAATTCCTTTATAATACTAATCTTTACCATATACATGTTTACTATTATTCCTACATCATATATTCTATACCTGCTGTATAAATTATAAAATATACATCAGCTTGGGAAAATGTGTACCTGCTTTATGTGAAACTGTTAATCATATAACACATTCCTGCTCTACCTAATGTAGAAATTCATTCCTGAATTAATACTTTATATAATATATGCCTACACAGTATTTTTGCTCTGTATAATATCTCAATATAAGGCCAAAAAAAATTAAAGGTATGGTTCTCAGGCACCGCCCGCATCAATTTTAAACCCCTGCATCAAAAATTTTTATTTTGATTTTCAATGAAAACTTTCCAATTTTGAGCTGCTGCCGCTCCGACATTTCTTTCAAGAAGATAAAACCATACAATTTCCTTTGTTTTGTAGTGCTTTTACTTATTTAGCAAAATAAAACTGTTATTTTCATGCTTTTCCCTTATCATTTGACATTTTAATCGAAACATACAAAAAAATTTAAAATAAAAAAAGCGCCCGCCCGCATTGATTTATGAAAAAAAGTGCCTGAGAACCATACCTTTTTTTTATTTTGGCCTAATGTGTACTTGCTTTAAAAATACTGTGTTTGGCTTTTTTTGTTTGTGATGGTTTCAAATTTGCAATATAAGTGAAGTGGAAATAATTGTGAAAATAAAGCCTCTTTGAATAAGAGGACACTTCTGCACAGGATGAACAATAATCTATTCTATAAAGTAGTATATATGTTTATATGTATGTATAGTATAGTATAGCTTCAATGGCATCTCACATATATTGTGCTGGTTGGGTTAATATAAGCAAACATTTTATATTACCCATAATTCCAAGATTTATAATTTAAATAAAATCACTAACTTGTTTAACTGCCACTATTTCATAAAGAGTTTCTGTCTGTGCGATGTTCTCATAGCTCCTCATGCAGTTGCTGAGATTTTGTGTACACATTAGGTAATTGATATATAAAAATACTTATATAAAAATATTTATGTACATTATGTACGTTACTCTATGTAAATCACAAAAATAAACCCTTGCAAAATCACTGAAGAAGTGAAAATCATGAACATTTAACCTGAAGAATATGAAGCCAGTCACAGTATTTGCTTTATATAAAACATATCTGCTTTAATTTTCAGCATCAGAGCTGGATGTTCTGCCCTCCCTCCTCTCCTAAACATCAAACAAGTCATGCAGCAGAGACAGTGTACAGGAGTGTGGAGTGCCAAAGATGAACTGCCTGTGAGTGACAAACATATCCGGTGTCAGGGCTCAACGTTAACTTTTGAATTTACTTGCCCATTAGGGCAAGTAAAATCTAGTTTTTATTTGCCCTACAAATTTTTCTTGTCATACAAAAATCAGTGATTGCAGCCACAATTTTTTTTGCAAAAATTAATATGTACAAATGTTTATTTTTTAATGAGATAGAGGTATTACAATAAACTTCCTCTGTGTATATATTAATGATCTTAGTGTAATTCTGGTTATGAAAAGTTCTTATAAAGCCTTCATGAAGGATTTATGGACTTTTTTATCAACAACATGTTTGTAAACACAGCAATGTTGACAAAATTGGAAAAACATATTTACAACCTAAGGTGGTAGGTTGCATCTATGAAGAGGTAGAGAGGTCACTTGTTGTAAAACGCCATTGGCAAAGCTCTGGCTTATCTGACTAGGTGTCAGATGCCCTTGTTGAATTTGTTTTTATTATGCCCCCCGCCACAAAGTGGCCGGGGCATATAGTTTTACCCATGTCCGTCCTTCCGTCATTCCAAAATCAAACAGTTGTACGGACATTTTTTCGCAATGCCTGCAGATATTGGCCTGAATTTTGGTGTGAGCACAGATAATGACCAGTTACAGATCAAGTTCGCGTTTCATCCCGGTTGACCTACTTTTGACCGTTTTACGGCTCCTAAACTTAGAAAATTTCATGAAAAATAGAAATTTTCATGACATATACACATGTACGGACTTTTTTTCGCAATGCCTGCAGATATTGGCCAGATTTTTGGTGTGTGGGCAGATAATGACCAGTTACAGATGGAGTTCCCCTTTCGTCCCGCTTGACCTACTTTTGACCATTTTACGGCTCCTTAACTTAGAAAATTTCATGAAAAACATAAATTTTCATGACAAATACACATGTACGGACTTTTTTCGCAGTGGCTGCAGATATTTGCCTGATTTTAAGTGTGTGGGCAGATATTGACCAGTTACAGATCGAGTTCGCATTTCATCCCAATTGACCTACTTTTGACCGTTTTAAGGCTTCTGAACATAGAAAATTTCATGAAAAATAGAAATTTTCATGACAAATACACATGTACGGATTTTTTTTCGCAATGCCTGCAGATATTGGCCTGATTTTTTGTGTGTGGGCAGATATTGACCAGTTACAGATCGAGTTCGCATTTTGTCCCAGTTGACCCACTTTTGACTGTTTTACGGCTCTTGAACATAGAAAATTTCATGAAAAATAGAAATTTTCATGACAAATACACATGTACAGACTTTTTTTCACAATGCCTGCAGATATTGTCCTGATTTTTGGTGCATGGGCAGATAATGACCAGTTACAGATTGAGTTCATGTTTTGTCCCAGTTGACCTACTTTTTGACTGTTTGACGGTGCCCTAACATAGAAAATTTCATAGAAAATATAAATTTTCATGACAAGTGCACATGTACGGACTTTTTTTCGCAATGACTGCAGATACGGGCCTGATTTTTGGTGTGTGGGCAGATAATGACCATCTACAGATCAAGTTCTTGTTTTGTCCCAGTTGACCTACTTTTGACCTTGACTGCTCCTGAATATGGAAAGTTTAATGAAAAATAGAAATTTTCATAACAAATGCATATGTATGGACTTTTTTTCCACAATACCTGCACTCGGATACCACCCTGATTTTTTATGTGTGGGCAGATAATGACCAGTTACAGATCAAGTTCACGTTTCGTCCCCGTTGACCTACTTTTGACCATACGACACCTCCTGAACTTTAAAAATTTTACAAAATTTAACAAATGTTTCTAATTTGCCCCAGGCGGGGGCATTCGTGTCATTCCGACACATCTAGTTATTTTTACGGGCCCAAGAGATATTATAAATATGTAAATATAAACAAAACAAGCAGCCTGTGTGCAGTGATATCCTTGTTTTCTGGCCTATTTTAATAAAAGCTCCAAGGGGTTACCTTTAGTTTATAAAGGTCCGATAGGTGATTTGGCCCCTTTAACTTTGATACACATATATTGGTATCAGGTTGCAAAACAGAGTACAAGGGTAAATGCATTTGCATCAGTAAGTCACATAGCCTTCAGTGTGGGCTCCTATTGAAAATATAAAATCTACCACTTTTGTACTCTGTGTACTCACTTTCAACATGAGTAACAGACATCAGGACGATCTCCTCATGTATCCTGTGCTATTTCTGATTCTAATATGTGAACGTTATGTTTTAATCCACAGGTAGAAATCAGTCTGGGTCATGACTGTCAGTACCACAGTGTATTTGCCTGTCCCATCTTGCGACAACAGAGTAACGACAACAACCCCCCTGTACGCCTGGTTTGTGGTCATGTGATCTCAAAGGATGCCCTCAATAAACTGGCAGGTTCCAACAAGTAAGGATCTCAGTTTATTATTATTTATCCTTAGGAAGGGACTTGTTTCTCATTTTGGGATTTGTAGTAAGCAGCCTGTACATATTTCTATCAGCCAACTTATGTCTCAGTACACTTGCATTAAAGGTATTGTTTAATTTATTGAAATTAATGCTTTATTTGCTAAATGGTGCATATATGAAGTAAAAATTTAAATAAAAATTGGTACTGATAGTGTCAATTTATTCTGTGTTTTACCTAGCTATTTTAGATGATTTCCTTATAAATGGGTAGCACTCTTGGCTATTTTTTCAAGTGAAAATCCATTTATTTGCCTTATTTTCAAATATGGGTCATTTAATTTTCTGGAATTATCAAATAAAGTCACCTTTCTGGTAGATTTTCAAATAAGGACCCTTTTATTAGGTTAATTTCTCTTAGAGGTTAACTTTAATGACTGAATTTTCAGGTATTTGTCACATAAACTTACTTTTTTTTTAGATTCCTCATATAAAAAGGAAAACTATTGAGTAGATTTCCCAAACTGGAGTTGCTTTATTGCCTGGTGTTTCAAAGGGAGACTAATTTTAATAACTTAAAGAAATCTCATTAAAGACCTAAGAGTTTCCCTGAAACCAATTGTTTAATAATACCTTGTTACCTTTAAATATCCTTGTAATTCACAGTAATGAACACACAAGAACTAGGTCTCTTTTTAAATGCCATTACACAAAGAGAATGCTCACTTGCCCATATACACACATGCAAACATGCTTGCATTGTCAAGCCAGTATGATTTCTTATTGCAGAGTAAAGTGTCCATACTGTCCCATGGAAATGAGCCCAGCAGATGCCAGAGAGATATACTTCTGAAATCAACTGCAGCAGCTCACCCAGAGAGAATGTCAGCAAATCATATGACCTAGTTGATGTTAACTTAACAAGTTTTAATTTGTCTGGAAGTTTTTGAGTGAAAAATAATGTGTGTAGACATGAGCTTTAATTCTTCACATTCAGTCTGCTGGACTGTAGTGATGCCCTTCCGTCCGTCTCAAGCCTTTTGGCTGTTACTGTATAACATGGGGTAAACTATGTTACAGGGTATGTTCACTTATATTTCACAAGGAAACACTGTTATAAAATAATTATTATGTGCACATCATATTTAAACTAAAATGTGATGCTGTATTTTATCAATATCTACTGTTGGTGATAACCATGCCTGTCACACTGATAAATTTATTTTCAGTTCATCATAATAATTTCCAAAGTTTACAAACGTGTAAAATTTCATATGTTTAATGCTTGTCGAAAACAGCCAAGTATGCCTCAGGTCCTTGAGAGGTCATGCACATGAAAGCCTGAGCCTGTGCAATTTGTACAAAGGTCAATGCCAGAATTTTTTGTATGTATCTTATTTTTTTATAACTTAATTTAACCCTGAAATAGTAATTTGTTATAGTCCATGTTCTAGATTTGTTCCTTATGAGGGTTGCTGGTTATATGGTGCAATATCACTGATTAATGGTGCTGTAGATAATTGTCCGCATTTCTCTCTGCATCAGTACCAGAGCCAAGAAGTGGACATGTGAATGTACCAAACTGTCTGTCAAATTATGATACTATTAAATATACGCAGTTCAGAAAAATCTTACTCCTTATGTCACTTGCTGTAATTTGAAATAAGCATGAAATGCACAGTGTAGCTTCTTTTCCCACTTATTAACTGTTAAGTTATATGGAGGGCCCCAAGTCTAGACATGTGTCACAGTGGTATTTATGCCTGCAACTTGTCCCATTTATATTTATCTTTCATTTTAAAAAATATATTATCTGAATTTACAACAGAAGCAGTCCGAATTATTCATAGACATTCAAGTTAATAAAAGTACAAATGCTGATGTTGTTGCAAAATTTTATTTGTACCCATGAAACTAAACAATCAGTATGGAGGTAACAGTTATAATAAATATGTGTATTGTGTATCTCAGTTTATTTTTCATAAGAAAAACATTACATTTAAACCAGTATAACTTGCATTGTTGATTATATAGAGAAAGTAATCATAGTGATAATACTAATAATTATACAGATATAATACAAACTTTATATTTAAACCAGTATCACTTTCATTGGTGACAGTTTAGAGGTAATAATCTGTAATCATAATGAGAATATACAAAAATCATATTTAAACCAGTATCACTTTCATTGGTGACAGTATAGAGGTAATAATCATAATGAGAATACTCAAAATTAAACAGATATACAACATCAGTATATGTATAACATACCACAGTCCCATCAAATCACTTAAAATCACATAATGGTCAAAAGTAGATGCTATAAGAAATGTGCTGCAGGCTTATGGATCTATTCTGCTGTTTTAAATGTCATATCATTGACTAGAATACTTTTCACATGGTTGTTATCCAATAAAATCTTATTAATATACAGGAAAACCTCTCTTCTCTGACACCTCTCTGTTACAGACACTTCTCTATTGGTGACACTGGAGGTGGTCCCTTGACAAGCATATTATCAGGTTCATAACCACTCTAACATAGATACCTCTCTATTATAGGCAAAACCCATCAGTAACACCAATGTGCATAATTGGTAGGGTTTGCTGTCCGCGCTGTCAAGTATAAAATCTTACAAGAAATAACTATCGAATTATCTGAAGAAAAGTATATAAGATTTATAAATGGCTGCCATGTTGTACCAGGTTCTATGTGATGCTGCTAACAAGCTTCATATAGTGATGTTTGCAGTTATTTGGTCAGTTCTCAGTGTTCCATATTACCACTGATTTTGACATACCCATTCATTGAGGAGATAAGCAATTATGTACTCAATGCAAAAATGAAACACATACTTAGCATATCTGTCACTCACCGAATTCTCAAATATCTGTGTAAACAGCCTAAAGATATTAAATTTTTAGCAAAAACAATATTTGAAAATAAATACACCAGAAAATAATGAGCACATATATTAACAAGAGTCTTGCCTGGAAATAAAGAAAAATATTTACGTCACATTTAAAAAGGTATAGAGTGACCGCTGTGCACAGGTTCCCGAACTGTACTGAACTGATGTATATACATATATAATCTGATACCTGCATGTTGCCAGTATTCCAGCAGACTTGAGAATTTGTAATTATTTAATGATAATATGGGAGAGAATGGGAGTTCCAACTTGCTTCTTAGGATTTAGGAAAAGAAGGGGTCCAACCCACGAGGACTGCTGACAAAACCTAAAATAAGATCCCCCAGGTCCCGATTAGGGGGACTCAAGGTTGCAAAAATTCGTCTGAAATCCTTTAGAATGGTTGAAAGGGGGGTTGTTCCAGACTGAACACACTTCTGCTCTTTCCCCACTTTGGGTTCCAAATGCAGTAAAATAAAAATCAACCATTACATTATCATTCTCGACTTTCCATTAGTGTGGTTCTCTGTATATGGGAATTTTAACTGTAGAGACGCATCATGAATCGCATTGAAGTAAGGTTGTGATTTGTATTTTCTCTTACAAGACTTACAGATGGGTAACTATGTAAAAAAAAAGTGAACATGTGTTGAAAAAAAGGCATTGTGTATGCAAGTTCCTACATGAATCTAACATGCACAAAACACTTCATTTGAGAAGCGCAGTAGAATTTATCCTATAACCACATCAGAACATCCACATACATTTCACAGAACCGTTATATGGTTCCTTTTGTCACGTGTTATACTCCTTCCAATCATCCTGCTAAGTTTCATGATAGTTAATCTGTTGCTGATGGCTTATTAAAAATGTTGCCAGTACAACAATTATGTAAAAGTAATCGCAGACAATAATATTAACCCAGTTGTGCAGATAATAAAATCATAATGCTAAGTTGGCATGTACATAGCGTAAAGGAATTTTCTGAGCTGAGCATATAAAAGCCGATTCACACCGAACGCTGCTCTTTGCTGCAAGATTGTTGAGTATATGCGAATACACTGGACTGTCCACACCAAACGCCGTGCTGTGCAGCGCTGCATAGCAAAGTTGAAACTTTTTTTTAACTTCCTTGGTTTTGCAGCGCCGCAAAAATGCCCGGCCGTTTATCCAGTATAGCATTTGCAGCGCTGCATAGCGCAGGGTTTGGTGTGGCCGGTCGTGAAGAGAAAATGTATTTGATTTTTTTTATATTCACACTATTGTATAGGCTGTAGGTTTTTGTTATCTCAATGTATTTAATGTATATGTAAAATTAATTAAAAAAAAATATGCTGGTGCAGGATTCATCTTCTGTTCACATGTAAAAATCATCGCATGCTGAATGTTCGCATTTGTTTTGTCTACCTTTAACCCGTAATACAAACTAACAAATTGCATATTCTTACAGGAACACCAAATTGCGCTAAAGTTTTTTTACGCAGCTGTGAAATTGTATTAACGTTTTAATCCAGGGCTGTTGATTCTATCGAAACTTTAATAAAATCCATCCAGGTCGTAAAGATACAGATTGAATACAGTGAACTTCTAGTTCTGTTCCATAAGGCTATGACAGTATACATTCCAGGTCAGAGCTCCACACAAATCCAGAATATATGACATAAAGTGGTTTTTAAGCAAGTTAAATTTACAACAAAATAGATCTCTTTAACAGATGCTACAGCACAGAGGAATCATTCCTGCTAACAGTATCTCTAACGGCAAGAGTCAGGTGGCATACGTTATCATATGCATTGTCTCGGTATAGGAGGGACAAACCGGCATTAAAAAACTGATAAAATATAAAATTACTGACTAGTGAGGAACTTTAGTTTTGCCACCTATCAAAATTCATTAGTAACTTTACCAGCTGAACGGCAATAATTAGCTTGCAGTTAGCTGCCAATTTATTGACTAGTGTCATAGTTTTTCTTTACGTCGTCATTCTTTTCAAAGAACGTTCCAGTCTTTTACTAGCGACACTCTGCCACAAAAACGTCGATATTAAATACGAGTTCATATAAGTAGCAACATATGTTTTCGAATGGGGCGCCTTTTTTACTGCATGGATATATAGAGACACGTGTGCTCCAGTTTAACAACAAAACATGAAGCGCCCCCTTGGGACTAGTCTTTGATACCGCCATGGAGACGGTTGAAACTAAAAAATCGCTTCTCTCACGAATACTGGTGTAGAAAGGAGGTATTTGCCACCACCGGACTCATTATTCAAGGATATATTTATACTTAACACAAGTAAAACCCGACTTTTTATTGGATTTATTTTAAATAATACCACCAAGGCAATATTTTTATTAGACCCTTGGAACTGCTGTTCAACTATGACTGGTGTCATGACCCCTTAGGTTATTCAGAAAAGGCGTACGAGTCCGGTTTTCATGGCTTGTCCTCGACCCCTCAATTTGGTACTGAAGTTATGCCTTAATTCAGAGATTTAAAGCTAATTACACCAAATACCCAGGATATACACTACAGGAATGTTGAATTTATAACTGCGTAAATATAAATTATATGAGGTATATAAAGCGGCCCTGCACCGTTGAGTTTATTGAGCACACTAGCGTTGGACAAATTTGACAAAGACACCGGTTTCAGGAGAAATGCTTCCCCTCTCCTTTATCGGCAGTGTGTCTTCTGTCCTGTTGCATCGCATGACTGTGAAGTGCCGTAGTATGTAGCAGAGTGTGATCTTGACTTCCATCAATGCAAACCGCATCCCGATGCAGTTTCTCGGTCCAACACCAAAGGGTACCCATGCCATCGGGTGACGACGTTGTCTTTCGCTTTTGTTGAACCTGAAAAAAATTATATTTAGAATATCCATATAGTGTCCTGAAGACAGGCAAAATTCTCCATACTGTTCAATAATATATGGACTTTGCTGGTCCTGAACATCTATCAAATGTGATTTCCAAAATGCGATACTGAAATGCTCTATACTGAGACATAGTGACCAAGGTTATTTCTGGAAAAAAATGGGGGGGGGGGGGGCATTTAAGTTATCGCAAGAAAATTACATGTGTAATTTGATTAATCTGTTAAATCATTCTCCATGACAACATGATAAAATTTGAGCACAGTTTGTGTACAGTCATTGGCAGGTTGTAATGATAAAGTTTGCAAATAAATTGTCGATCTAAAAAGGAGATGCCGTTCATGTCTACTTACACACATGACCAGGGGCGTCAATACAAGGGAGATGGAGGGGGGGGGGGGGTATTCCCCCCCCCCCCCCACATACACACACACCTATTAGCAAGAAGGGATGGTCAATTTTATCATCCCCCTGATATTCAAATAATAATATTTATATACTGAAAATGAAATACAAGTATATTAATAATTAGAAATATAGATTTTATCATTTCTGAGTATATTATGAAATATCATATATTTAAACCTGATTTAGAATTAACCTATACTGTAAACATAATAATCATATTTATTAATTTTTTTAAAACATTAGTTCATTGTTTTATTATTGAAACAAATATATATATATATATATATATATATATATATATCCCAATATTGATTATCCTCCCACCCCTGAAGATGAATAATACGAGATCACCTTTCTGGAATGAATTTGTCAGGTTCCTCCCATATATCTGGATCACGGTGGATGGACCACGTGTCCACCTGGACGATAACCCCTTTTGGAAAAGTGTACCCGTTCACCTCGCACGTCTGCATGCACTCTCTGGCTACAAAACTGAAATGAGAGGTGCGATTACAAACACTTGTTCAATCAAGAGATGCATGGTATAAATTTTATGAATATTGTGTTATGTAAAGTATAGCTACCTTTGTTTCTATAAAAGGCGTATTCTAATAAAACATTGGCAGTGATTGGCCCGGACCGTAGATAGAAAGGCATGGTCGGATACAAGATTTAGGAAAAAGAGGGATCCAACCCAGGATTAATGACAAAATTTAAGAAAAGGTCCCGTGTTCCACAAAAATTGGTCTGAAAGCCTTCACAAAGGTTACAGCGGATAAATAAGAGGTTTCAGACCCCATTGACAACATCGATCTGCTTCTTGAAAGGGCGGGGGATTAGGGAATTGGGACAGTAAGACTATCCCTTAGTTTCTGTTTTGGCAACCTACAAGCTTTATGCGAAGTCTCTTTGGACCGTAAACAATCTTGGTAAATCACGGGCCGATATTTTATTTCCTGCCTCAACTGTCTTAGTGTCCATATCAACAACCTTCCTTATAACCACTACAGCTATGGGAAACAACGCTTAGCAATAATATTTTTCAGCATCTTCGATAGTGTGACTAATTTTTCATCAAATGCAGCCATCCAAAGGATTTTAATTGGCGGTCCATCCATACAGTCATGTGCACAAACATTCATTCTACAAAGTCAGTCAAGTTATCATAAAATGACCTCTGAACCAAATCAATGGCTGTCATGTTTGGTGTCATTTTTACGGATTTCCTCACTTCACTGCGCCACATACTGTACGGAAATAGCACCAGCAAAACCATTTGTTATCCCTAGAGTGTCTTACTACTCCTGTGTTCTCGATTAAAGTTCACTCCCTCAGAACTTTCTTTCAGCTCATGGGATGGACTGGAAGCGAAGGTGAAATACATGTCAGAAACTAAGGCAGGAACTTTTGGATAATCAGTTGGTTTTATTACTGCCAAACCCTAGTTAGCCCTTATTAGCTGGTGAGGCAAGACCACCATGTTACATTATTTATGGACCGTGTTTGAGCACATTTCTCTACGGGTCGATTTTTAACACAATAGTTCAGGCCATCTGTTCTTTGGTACCATTGAAAAATAAATAAGAGTGGGCAGAGGATCCTCCAGCTGTATTGTTACCATAACGCTCCTCAAGAACAAGGCATACCACAAGGTGTCCTGGTGGAATTCCTTCTCTAAATATTGGCATCGGCCATCAACCAGGCCACCAACCAGACGAGACCAGCTGAACAGCATTTATAACAACACAACATGTCACAGTGCTGTGATGATAAATGACGATCGCCCCTTTGTCATCTCCAGAGTGAAAGTCAAGCCAAACAATCTACCACGACAGTCAATATGACAGGCTAACCACTAAAATCACCAGCACCTCCTACCATGTTTATGGACCTACTCAATCTCCCCGAGATAAAAGCTCAAAAGCAATGAGCCCCCTCCGCAGTTCCATCTACAGAACTACCGGAACAACGTCAGGCAAAAAAGAGAAGAAGGAAAATGACTGGTTTTACTCGAATTTCATCTAGGTATAGCCCATGATTGATGCACAGGTGGCTACTCTGACCAACTACAGTCGGAGCAAACTGCAGAAATCGGTAACACTTGGCGAAGAAGATGTTGGTATGGTTCGAACACTACAAGAAACTCTACTCCAGATCAAATTTCATCTCTCAGAGGCCACGGACGTAATCGTAGATCTAGCTATTACAGAAGATGTGGGCATGGAACCAACATTGTTTCAACTGAGCAAAGCTAACGACGCTCTGAAAAATGAAAAGACGCCAGTGGAAGACTGCAACCCCCCGACGGTAGAAATACGGGGGACATGCGCTGCTGAAGCTATTCCCTATTCTCAACAGCAAAACTCTTGCCGATCAGATTTTTCCTGCCTCTTAGTGTGATCTTAAAATGACGAGATTAAAGTCGACATGGTCTCTGCAGTATGCAAGTTGCACATCGTCGCTGAGATCCTGTAATCTCTTATTCAGGTCCTGAACCTCTTTTTGACATTGATTCTGGCAATCTGTTATATACCTTAAGGGACTGAGTGACTGAGCTGTTGTAACATCTGTGATCCATTGAAGATCGATGACCTCAGTGAGTGTCTGTCTTCATATATTCTTATTGTCTATCAGTGTGGCTGCAGAAATTGGTCATGACCTCATCTACTGGTACCTTGAAGATATTTTTTGTCGGGGATGTGGCATAAGTCACATAAATGGGCGATTTTGCTAGGAGTTTTGAAAGATGCAGATTTTGTTGTTATAGTTTTGGTTGAACGGACCATGTTGCCGTTTGCATAATGTTATGTTTGGCCAAGAAGGACGTTGTTAAGACCACTGCCTGTTGATGGTAATGCCCATATGCATGCATGGACCTTGGATGTCTCCATGACATAAGGATGTGGCTTTGTGCTGGAGAAAGTATTCGTGATTCGCAGGTCACAGACACTTAGGGCATAATTCAATTAGAAATGACGCATTATGAAATTGGAATCTCCGAGTATCACCAGCGTTTCCTGTGTAAGCTACTTTGTGAAAATGCCTTCAGGTTTGTTTCAGATCCACTCAACAGTTTCGCAAAGCACAGGCTTCTATGGTCTAAGAATAAACCATAGCAAGGAGATCTTGATTTAGAATCTCAGTTGAATAGCGCTGATTATTTTTCACCAACGGCCCCCATTCAAAATGAGCTCCCTAAAGACGAAATTGGCGGGAGTTTAACTGGTTCTGGCAAGTCCCGTTGAATGTCGAGCCACATATAATACAAAGAGCGTTGCAGCGCCATGGAGTAATTCGGACCAACACAGACATTCGTTCTTTACCAGCACAAGTAAAGACCGTATTCAGCTGGCAGATACACCTATTAAGGTTTCCTTCTGCCATTCTACTTGGAAAAAGTATAATCCTCCTTTTTCATGTCACTGTTGGCTTTGGAGGAGCAGTGTCCTGATTATATGCAGTAATGTGACGCAGAGACTTCTGGTTCCGGGGATGTTACAAAAAGTGTTCGGACATTATGATCGTATTACTTACTTTCCGTCTGGTGGACCGAAGAAAGCAGCCTCTATGGATCGATCATCGGTTACTGAAGGGAATACTGGCCTATTTCCATATCTTAACTGGTTCGCGTCCAATGTATGCCCGATTTCTGGTTTGATCGAGGCCTCGAATGGATCGAATTGGTTTGTTGATCATCATCTATTGACTGACTGTTTTCACCTTATTGTCCAACAATTTAGGTAACGAATAACTCGTCGTAAGGGGTGAACTCGACATATTTCAGATTTAAATGTATAAGCACCATAAGTGACGAGATGCTTTACGAAGGAACCTGCAGAAAACTAATAATTTAATAGTGCGAGAAAGGACAACAGCATCGTACACCAGAGTTAGGTTCAAGTGCGACTCAGAAAATGCAAAGAATGATTAAACGCAAATGTACTGAAAAATGCATTTGCATTTGACTTTTTTTGTTTGCCATCTGGTATCAAGGCCTATTTGTATATTGTAACGAATAACTTGATTCTTAATTACAGTTTTATTTTGTTCATAATGTTTCAATATTAGCTAATACTTTATCATTTGAACCCATTCATGTCGCATTAAGAGAGCCACAGAGAGATTATTAAATGGCACTTTTAGGTAAGAGTCCTTTTATAAGGTGGAAACTCAGCAGCTGTTACTCGACTCCAACTTGACTGCATTTGAAAAGGGTAGGATATGCACAGGTATGATATATGATTTTTTCCCATCATAATCCAAGAGTGCACGCTTTTAAGCAGGTTTGACGAATTAAGATGTGTCTATTTCCTTCATGTTCGAAGATACCTTGACATCTCTCTAGTTGGTGGTTGTTTGGGTATGATAGGTCTCAAGGTGGCTCATAGGCAAATCCTGCCTAGGAAACATTTTCCACAGTCTAGTGAAGTTTTCTGCTGTTTCAAGATTCTGTTCCGTCACCGTGATGTACTGTTCGTGTTATGGATTTTCGGGAATGAGCTGAAGCATCACCTGTGTATTCTTGGTGCTGAAAATGAGGCCTATCTGTCGCATGCCGATGAGCGGTCCATCTCCAGTTGCATCGTCGCTCGCTCACAATTGGCGTTGAGTGCGCAGTCCCCAGTGAAGATGTCTCTGATGACAGTATCCTTGACTTTCGTCATGACACTTTGATTTGAACAGCCGTCTATCGGATGTATCTGTACCCGTGTCACAGTCTGAATGCATCTGTCAGTATGGCCGAAAACAACCAATTAATCGACGTCAAGAACATGGGCAATCGCCACAGTAAATTGATGGACAATGGCGATGAACTTGATCGGACAGCCATTTCCTCTGATCTTCCATAGCTCCTCCTAGCTGACCGTGTCATACGCCATAATAACACTGAATGTCATGGCACCATGATGTGCCTACATATTAGTTAAACTTGTCAGGGACAGATAATTTTCTTTGGAAAATTGGATTGCTCCGACTCGGGTACATGAGTGTTCAGGGACTATTTTAAGAAAATCTTACTTTGAGGCAATGGGATACAGCCGCAGTGTCTCACAAATCACCATATCAAGGTATTCCATCTTCCGCAAACTGTCATACACCTGGTCATTCTGAAACAGAAGATCAAACTAAGGATCTTGTCCGTTTTACACATGTAAATCAACCACTAATCAACCATGTACAGATATGAATAAAGTGAACGGGACTTACAAAACAATACGGTTTTCGTTCTGGTCATTTGTACAAGATGTATCGGTTTGTTCACCTTGTTCACCTTTGTGAAATTAGGACGAGGCTTGTATTGTAAATCTAAAAAAAAGGTCAAGATATCAAATGTGTTTTCTTCCTATAAGCAATGCTACCACTCAAGCCGTCGCATGGCGGACAGTTGGAGCAATGCCTCTCGGACAGTTCGTGAGCCTTTGCTTATTGGAATATGTTATGTACAGCACTACAATATTCTTGTGTCCTAAGATTTGTACATTTACATATCAATCTAGTAGTGAATTCATTAATAGTGCATACCATGTCGTCTGCGTAAGTATCAATTTCTTGTTGCAGTCTGAGCTGTACTTCTGGATGTGTCGCCAACAGGTGTATGCAGTACGCGAGGCAGGAACTTGTCGTTTCATACCCGGCCAATAAAAACAGCAAAGCCTGGTTTTGGATCTCCTGTGAATGTAAAGAAATGCAATTTTACGTTCAAAAGTTAAAACTTAACAAGTTTTGCCAAAGTCCTCTAAATTTATTCTTTGATTTGCTCTTCTGTGTGTTCATGTTGCCTCAGAAACCCAGCTTAGCAGGAATTTAGTTTAGAAAGGTTACTTCTAGACCAAGCCCCAATGACTCGTCATCTTTTCTATCTCAAATACATGCAGTAAGACTTGTACTCATAGCATGAATAAGATATTAATCCCAGGTGTGGCTTGAAATATATCCATTTGTACATGCAATCCGTTTAATCTAAACACTTTTTTTAAACTGTTCCCATAATCTCCATACAGCCTTATGGACATGCTGTCAATTTGCACTTCGGTGAATCATTGAGTCTTCCCATGTGTTGGGAATCATTAAATCTAATTCCCATTTCTACAAATATTCTGTCGACTGTGGCGTGACCTTGTCGGAAAAGTTGCGAGCTAACTTAGGTACAAATGAGAAAACAATGAAAACTATAAGCTGCTGACACTCATTATCAAAGAAAATAACACAAAATATTGGTAGCGACATCGAAGCTTGTTATGATCGATATTGAAAGAAATGGCCCAATGATACTACATCTGTGTATCTGACCGTGATTAAATAATAATGATAATAATAATAATAATAATAATAATTATAAGAAGAAGAAGAAGAAATAGTACTTATGTCAAAACTCTGATAATCATACCGCGCATTTACATCATACACAAACATATAAAGACCACTCGAAAATTAATCCCTGCACCTCCCAAAAGCTCTCTCTCTCTCTCTCTTCCATTATCTCTCTCTGTCTATCTCTCTCTCTCTCCCTTCAATATCAATATTATATATGTATTATATAATAAAATATGAAATGCAGATACATATGTATAACCGAAAGGTTGCCGAAAGAGATTTTATGAGATTATTAAGCGCCGAAGCTTTTTGTGGGGCGTGAATTTCAGACCTTGAGGGCTATGAACCTTAAGAAACATTCACCAACATTCTCATACGGCGATTTATTATTTTAAGAACGCGTTCTTCAGCCTACCGTAAATAACGCAAAGACAGACAGGTATCTGTTTCTAACAAAGAAGGTGGTACTATAGAAACAAAACTATCGTACAGAACACATTGTGTAAGATTACAAACACCTACCTTGGGGGTCAATTTCTGCTTCTTGGATGTTGTCCGTTTCACATGACCATTAGTCCAAGCATGACTGTTCACGTGAGGAATTTCAACATTGCTCTGCTTCTGTTCTGCTGATGGACCCATTGACATAGTGTACTTGGCTGAATCATCCAAGGATGATACACTTCCATCACTTTCAGCTTCCAACATCATTTGAATCATATCAGATTTCTTCATCTGGGTAAATGAGAAGAAACCATTTATTCCAACGCAAATCAAGGACAAGGGACACATCTATGATTAACTAACAAATGTTATAATAAAAATCTAATTTATTTTCATAATGATTGTTTCTTCAGAAAAAATTATATGGAAAGCAGTGAATCTGTTTTTATTACGTAAGTCGTTCAGCTTCCTAGAAGACAGGAATTCCCTAATTCTCGAGGATTCCTCTGAAGCTGGGCAGATAATATGACGAAACGATAAATATCCTTATTTTATATCCTTGAACTGGCCAGCATAACTGAGTTGTCAAGATGAAAAAATTTCTCGGGCCCCAGGATCCTATTGTGCAAAGTATATTGTTACAAAACGCAACAATCATCGGGTCTGTCTAAAACGCGGAGAATCCAACGGAGAGATGGAGAATTCCCGGAGAATTTGCGGAGATTTCCCGGAGGATTTGCGGAGAGTTTTATATATGCAATTTTACTTTTAAATACACATTAAAATCACTTATTAAAAATCAACTATATTACTCTTCACTACTACTACTACACTGTGAAACGGCTAAAATAATTAACAATCTGTACATTCACGTAAAACTCTCTCAGTTGTTTGGGCAAGCAGGTTCTTCTCCAAAGAGTTTATTATTTGCCATGCCAGAGACTGTGGGTTATTTACGATTGCAGATATTAAACAAATTGCACATTTTAACCAAGCATCAATGCAAAAATACTTAGTTTCTTGTTTCAGTTCAGGCATTTTACACCATTTCCTTAAACAAAACTTTCTCCTAGAACACCAAAGCCTAAATTTAATGCATCGTTTACAATTGGGATTGAATGTGAATGTGGGTTAGGAGATGTTTTCGAAGACATGACTTGGTGAGAAAAAAAATGCAATAAGTTGTTTCAATTTAAAATGTGCCTTTGTCTTTAAAATAACTAAAACAATTAATAAAATGGTTTTGTGTACATTGTGCTATATTTTTAGTTTTTATTATTATTCTTATTGTACTCTGTATTGATATGGTCAGAAAGAAGTGTGGTGTAAATTATAAAGACTAAAAAAAATATAATTCTTTAACTGTGATCAAAATGCATATTTACTATTTCTTCTTTTATTTTATTTAATCCAACTGTCAAGTTGATTAATTAGCTTAAAGGTGCAATCTCTGTTTGTGTATAAAGTCGATTGTTTGTGTTTCAACTTTTAATTGTGAATGTAAATTGGGTCTATACACTTATAATGGTGATAGTGATTTTTTTATCTATAAATCAGTGTAGGTAAAAGTATGATTTATTTATTAAATATTTCGTTCACCACCTGTAACTTAGATACACCTGCATGTTTTTGTCATGGGTTGCACAATAAACTGTTGAAACATTAAGTGTTTTGCGGTTTCGTCTTTAGGTTTGTCAATGTCAGCTGATGACTCAGATGCGTGTTAAATTTTGCATAACGCAGTCACCCGGCGGTGAGTCTACATTGTTACGCATAAATTGCCTAATTATGTACAGATTTTTTAATCATTTCGGTCATTTAACAGTGGCAATTATGTTGATTAATATTATTGGAGATTTTAAGTTATTTTAATGTGTATTTGAAAGTATCATTACATATAAAAACCCTCTGCAAATTCTCCGTGGATTCTCTGCGTTTTAGAAAGACCCACAATCATCTCTAGTACGTCGGACAAAATAATGAAACTAGAGATATGCCTGCCATCGTTTTCAAAGACAGGGTACTTTAAGCAGACATTGCTGAGACATTCGTTAAATTAGGGACGGTTAATGTGTGTTCGGTCGATCGATCGATCGATCGATCGAGAGAGAGAGAGAGAGAGAGAGAGAGAGAGACAAATCTTAAGTTGATCCGCTAAAATCTGGATGTATAATAACAGATTCTCTTCCAATATTTAAATTGAAATTACTGTTTTTTATATATGGGACAAATTAAAAGCAGCTGCATCTGCATAGCCCTTTCCCTCAAAATTATAACAGGCAACTAAGGCAAAAAAAAATAAAGGTATGGTTCTCAGGCACCGCCCGCATCAATTTTAAACCCCCGAATCAAAAATTTTTATTTGGATTTTCAATAAAAACTTTCCAATTTTGAGCTGCTGCCGCTCCGACATTTCTTTCAAGAAGGTAAAACCATACAATTTCCTTTGTTTTGTAGTGCTTTACTTATTTAGCAAAATAAAACTGTTATTTTCATGCTTTTCCCTTATCATTTGACATTTTTATCGAAACATACCAAAAAATTTAAAATAAAAAAAGCGCCCGCCCGCATTGATTTCTGAAAAAAGTGCCTGAGAACCATACCTTTTTTTTTATTTTGGCCTAAAACATTTATTTTATCAATGTGTTTAGTCCATGAAACTGTTCAGTAGGCCTATGGCTACCTCGGGTCTGGACTGAGTGTTCCATATCTAGGCTACTTCGGGAAGTAGCTTAAAGGCTAAGAAGTTTAATGGTACACGTTTCGGGTTTTCGCTAATTTAAATTTTCCTAATATTCCTTGGCAATTTTCCGATTTCAGAAACTCAAGGATGCTGTCACCTGTTTAAATGGCTAATGCCAACATCTTTACTGATAGACCGATTTCTGCTAAGCGCTAAAAATCCAACTCGGCTAATTTCGACAAATGGATAAACAAAGTCCAGCCAGAAACTTACCGTCTGAAAAGGAATTAATTGCCATGTACTGGCGTTTGAACTGTCAGTGAGAGTGCATATAGCTTGTAATAAAAAACAGCCTTGAGTGGACAATCTAAATTCAAATAACAAAAAAATGGCTAGCCAGGTCAGGTGTGATATGGCCCCGGGCACTTTTGTTCAATATGAGCGGCGCAAAATGTTTTAGGGTTTACTGTTATGCGCAGAAATATAACAATTAGTAGACACAGTATGTGTTTGTACAGCTGTTGATGCACGGTTAGCATGACACTAAACCTATATGCCCCTGGGGTGAGTCTTGACCGCTAAATTTGGTTTGAAACCCTTAAAAAGAATGCGGCGGCAGAATAAAGGGACCGGATCCAAGGGCCCCCTCTGGATCTGCTTCTACTTTATGGAGAATATTTAATCGAAAAGCCGAAATGCTGAATATGATCCAGTTACGAGTGCAAGCCTGAAAAAATGAAAGGCATAATATTCTCTTCTACCTGCTTGTTAATTCTTTCTAACTCCTGCATCTGCATTATTCAAATAAAATGTATTATATGCGGGCTTACATTTGAATTTTTCCGTTTTTCGACGACGTCACCAACTGCATTTCGCAGCCACAAGTATGGATCGTCCAGAAGTGTATTAGTAAGCTTGTGAAGAGGTCTCCACAGATTCTTCAATTCGGGCGCCAGCACTGATATGAAAAAGAAATCCACATGCTCATGTGTAAGGCCAAAAAAATAATGGTTCTCAGGCACTTTTCAGAAATCTGTGCGGACGGGCGATTTTTTTTAACCTTTCTTTTGTATGTTTCGATAAAAATGTCATCAGGAAAAAGTATGATAATAAGAGAAATCTTTTGCTTAACTGGTAAAAGCACTACATAACATGTGAAATTTTATCAAAATTGTATCATTTTATCTTCGTGGAAGATGAAAATAAAAAATTTCATGCGGGGGGTTAAAATTGACGCGAGCGGTGCCTGAGAAACATACCTTTTATTTGCGTAACTGGAAATTTTATATTCATCTTGTTTATTACTTGCTTCATTAATTTTCTACAATTACATATATATTAAAACAAACATATAAATATAAAGAGACATACAGGATAAACGTATCAATAAAAAAATAATTACGACATTAAATGTCGGAAAATTTTATCTTAATTTATTATCGTGTCAGTGGTGTTTTGAAATGACTGATAGATAATGATTAACTATGAAAAAGGTTATGTACTAAGATATTTAATCATAGTGTAAATTTTGAGGTTTCAAAGCATATACATTCAAATTTAAATACACAAATATTTTATATAATAAATCATGATTTTAAGCCTACCTGACATTATGTATAGGGGACGAAAACGTTCTAACTTCTGGAAGACATTCCTGCACTTTTGAAGGAAAGGGTCGTTGGGATTCGTCTGAGCGTTGTTGTTCATCCCAAAAGCACACATTCCGATAGTAGAAAGGGTGAACTCCTGCAAGTACCTGGAACAAAATACCAAGAAGGTAAGATCAACAGGCACGACCCCAGGAAGGACAATATAAACATGTCCTATTTTATCATAGATTCCCAGGGTATATATTTTAAGGAAGTTTTAGAAATGCACAAACGTCTTAACAAGCGTTCCCCGTCAGCATAAAATGCACCCTACTATATGAAGTCCTTGATGGCCGAGAAACCAGGGTCTTCAGAGACCGAGACGTTTTAGGCCTACTTTTAAGACTAAACTATTTCCAGTTAATATAAAGTCTGTATATTTTATATGAAGTTTAGGAATGAATTATGAATGAAAATATTGACAAATATTTTTTTTTTGGTGAAGGTAACCGCCACTAATTTTTTAATGCTAACTAAACTAAGTATATGTAGATCTGCAGAATTCCATTCTGGTTTCGGACCACGTAACAGGGAAGTATCACACGCTTCCGCTCATTTTTATTTCCTGGCATTAACCAGACCATATGACTACTGCACCTGCGGGCCCTGGGTGCTAAATCGTCCCCGTTGCTAGGTCATGATACTACCGAACAACCATCGAAAGGCGAACTCTTTTGTGAGTGAAACACGGCCGTTGGGCACGACCTTCCCATTAAGCCTGAAGAGCGCTCACCCTTGATGGGCCCGACCGTGAAATATCTCACCGCCATGACTAAGACTTGAACTCACGATTTCCCGGCTTTGAGACCTTTGCTTTACCCCTGAGCCACAGGAGCCCGTTAATATATACATATTATATATATACTGCTCACAATTTAAAGATGTTTAGCATTAAATTGATCTATGAACTTCAATTATTTACTCGACCATGAATGAAAAATTTGTTAAACAGTATGTGACGGGAACAAATTTAGAACTGCACAAATCAAGAATTACAACTGCACATTTCTTCTTATAACTGCATTGAAAAGGGGTCATCTGCACGTTGTAATATAAGCTGTAAATTCCATATTGCCACTTACAAGAACCATCAAATCAGATCATTCCGAGTGCATAGGCTCAAGAAACCCGAGTCCAAGTATTTCCAAATAAATTATTAATTATGAATACATAAAATATAGATCTACATACAGGGCTGTAGCGTGTGGGGGGGGGGGATAAATGCTTTGTCAGTGCGAAGCATAACCAGTGGGCGTATCCCTCTAGCTGTGTGGAAATTTAAAAATAACTTGCTATTAATTTGCATATTTTTTAAGGATATTTTTTTTATGATGTAAGTTCTTATCACCTTAATTTTTTTTAGGTTTTATTTACGTGGCACAAGGGTAACTCAGTGATAGTCATCAGTCAAATTGAACTTTCTTGCAAATACTAACAACATTTTTTTTTTTGCCTAAGAATGCTCAGTTCTCTCGGGGGGGGGGGGGGGGGGGAGGGGCATATACATGTAGGTACTGGCACATAGGTAAAACCATAATGTGGCCTTTGACATTTTAATGTATAAACCTAAGATAGGCCTATTATGCTCTGACATATAAACAATTTAAATTTAACTTTATTTATTTTTATCTTTTAAATAAAACTTTATTAGTATTACACGGATTTTACCAGATTAGTTATTGAATAATCAAGAATGAATAATCAAGACACTCTCCATGGCTTGGATGTCCACGTCAATGTCTATGGTTGGAGGAAACCCGAGAAAAGCACCTGTCTGGGACGGGCCACTACATTTAACTCTTATAGCCACGCGAACCCGGGGCCGTCAGCGGAAAGAGCCGAGCGCTTTACCCCTCGACAGTTTTAATTAAAGCATATAAAACCAAAACCAAAAGACTGGAATATGATTTTTGGAATGTCGGACACTTGTTTTCAACATCAGAGGGCATTTACCTGTATATATCCACAGTCTCGTGGGGCTTCACCTTTGAAGTCAGAACCTTGCAACACTGCTCCATCTTTGGCGCCATCTGTCGGCGAAATTGTTTTTCACTATATTAACTATTTCAAGAAAGTTGTAAAATTTCTGTAAAAGTGTTTTATATGGCATTGATTACGGTACGGCTTGATTCGTTTAGTTTGTTTTGTTAATCTAAATGCGACGTTGTCTTTCATATAAATACTTTTTTTCATTTTTTTTAATCTAATATAAAAATACAATATAATATAATATATAATAAAAAGTGCTTAAACGCGAATATAATACTTATACTCCTCAATACAATGGAAAATGCTCCATCTTTGGCGACATCTGTCGGCGAAATTGTTTTTCACTATATTGACTATTTCAAGAAAGTTGTAAAATTTCTGTAAAAGTGTTTTATATGGCATTGATCACGTTACGGCTTGATTCGTTTAGTTTGATTTTTTAATCTAAATGCGACATTGTCTTTCATATCAATACTTTTTTTCATTTTTTTTAATCTAATATAAAAATACAATATAATATAATATATAATAAAAAGTGCTTGAACTCGAATATAATACTTATACTCCTCAATACAATGGAAAATGCCTGAAATCTGTACTTAACAAATTCTTAAGTATAGGTATATACTCAAGTGCATATATCCATTCTATTCTTAGACCAAGCAGGGTGTCAAATGTACCTGTTTCAGTTTGGACATACTGAATGTCGGATTGATGACGGAACGAAGTCGCTTCCATCGAATACCCCTAGCAAAGAACATGTTAATATTCTCGCCAGTTTCTGGATCCTCCGCCAGTGTGAATCCCTGAAAAACACACCACGCTATAAAGACTGTGTCGAAGACCGTTTTTCAAATACTAGTATCGTATTCAGTATAGCTCGGGCGGTTCAAAAAAGAACAGCTGGAACCTTAAAAGTTCCCCACCCAGTCCACTATTAAGAACCCTTTTGGGTTCTAGCTGGAACCCTTTTTTTCCTAGAGTGTATACGGCATTCGATATATTTCAAACATGGGCGTCAATACAGGGGGATTGGTGTATGTATATATATCCCCCAACTATTTAGCAACATGGGATAATCAGTGTAATCATCACCCTGCTATTAAGAGAATAAGATTTATATATTAAAAAAATATATTAATAGTTTTAATGATAGACTCTAGTTTGATTTTTCTACGTGTACTATAAAATATTATACAACTGTGCCTGGTTTAGAATTACTGTTTTCTAAAAGGTTTATATAAAAAACGGATTGTCCCTCCCTCGCCTGCGAGTCATCTCCCCCCACACCCTTGAAGATAAATTGACACCATTGTTTTCAAATCCACACAAGATGAATGTCTGTTCAGGACCGTATTCAATTCACTTCTCTGGAGAGGAAATATTCTTTTTGTTGTGTAAGATTTAGGAAATATTCGCTTTTAACGTATTTAACACGTACTGGGCTGGCGTGAGAATCTTTTGTCCGATACTTCATAAAAGTGAACTTTCTGATGTTTATGTAAATTCCTTTCTATCAAGCGTACAACTAGCTCGTAAGCACACAAATCCACTTGTTGATTGACAATATCTTGAATTAATTAATTAAATAGATTAAACAAAAATTGAAACTTGGTGTCACCGTGCATGTGCATAATGAACAATGAGAAGGGATAATTTCTACCTAAAAAAGCAATTTTTCAATTATAATTGCCAGAGTAGGCATTTCTTACCTTTCTTGAATGGAAATAAGAAAACTGTTTGACGAAAACCGTCTGCACCAGGTCCAAGTCGGATATGACAATAATAGGCCGGTTGCCCTCCAGGTACCTGTTAGAAGAAGTACATGTACTGTCTCATATTTATTTATGATTATTTGTCGTATAGCGACACACATTCGGGCATATTGATATTCTAAAAAATAAATTATATCTACATTTACAGATATACCTATATCTTTATCTCTAAGAAGTGTTCACTCCGGGCATGATATCATAGACCAGCAAAGCATGCAGTTTCTTGCGTGGGCATATAGCTCTCTCTCTCTCTCTCTCTCTCTCTCTCTCTCTCTCTCTCGCTTGTATGCATGGAAATACATAAGTGAAAGGAATGCATATGAAATTATGAAGTATTTGAACTACGATTTACTCATGTAAATTTTAAATGTATTATTATAAACACGTACTTTATAGCCCAAAATAGCATCTTAACATTCATTTAAAAGATATAATGTAAACAATGGATATATTAGCTCACCCGTAGATTTTGCCGTACTTAGCTGTCCAGTCCTGGTATGTTTCATACACAGACTACAAGAATAACGTTTAAACATCATCATTAATGGTATATATAGCCGTGATATTATATAGGCGATGTGCTGTTAGACGAAAAGTGACGCTTTTCACATATCTAAAAGACATCACTCTTTTCAAACTATACACATTTAAACATAACAAATATATTTTAATATCTTAATTCTGCATTTCACTAAAGGCCATATAATATATTTTTTATATATTCGTATTATTTTTCCCTTATCTCGCCCTGTGTATGTTCGTGTTTATAAACCCCAAACTTTCATGACTGGTGCAGATTAAGGATTGTTTTCACATTAATGGAGAGGATATTTCAATCAACCTTTACTTCCAAAGGCATCATGTTACCATGTAATACTTATAAAAGGAATTCAGTTCACGTTTGTTTGCAGTGTTCTCTAAAACTGCGTTGTGTACAATATTGTGCCATACATCATTTTAAAGGTTATTATCTCCGCAGTGACATAGGCGATATGAAAATAAATAATTTTTAATATACATATAATTTTAAGTGATTTTTCCGTTTTTTTTCACTTAGTACAGCCGAACTGTCTTCGGCAATCACCGGAATGCGTGCATCGTGGTCACTTAACCTCTAACACTAAGGACTATTGTTCATATGAACAACGCTTGCTTTCAATGAAGGATTTGACCCACGTGCGTGGTCAGTAAAAGGGAAAAACACATGTTTCTCGCTTTATGAAATGGAGAGTTCAACCCAGGAGGATTAATGACAAAACCTAATTCAAGGTCCCACTTCCAGGAACAGGGCTGGGGTGGTGTCGGGGGTTTCAGGCCTCAAAATGTTTCTGATACGATGAAAAAAAAAGGTTGCGGCGGTTGAAAATGAATACGGGCCCTCTGCATGCAGTCCCGTTGGGTCCGCTTCTGCTACGTACGAGGTATGCATATTTCTGTTTCTTTCTTCAGGAACAGTTTTCTTGCAACGTACATTAAATTAATCTTTCATGTGTTCCTCACAACAACCTAATCTTTATACGTCCAATGATAGAATCCAGTCAAATATCATTGAGAACCTGAATGCCCCCGCGTCTCATTCCGGTTCGCAATGTAAACACCATCACTGTTCAGGTCTTCAAGGTAAATATACCGGGGTATAAATTTCGAGGAGAGCCCCACAAAATAAATGTTAAAAATATTGGAGCGACTGCAGGATCTCTCACGCGTTGTCTCCACCAGGTTATGAGTTTATACGGATGGGCGGTATGATGTTTAGGATTCATGTAATTTAAAAGTAAGAGGCAGATAAAAATAAGTGGCAAAATTAAGATACAGGCAGCTGGACATAGAAACGTTTTTTGTTCACAGAAGTGTTGTGCCTCATAAAGGTTCGCAAGTTATTCTGCAGTCGTGTCAAAATGTTTATACATATCTTATGGAGACAGTTTCCCACTGATACCTATATTTTCTGTTAACTTTTAGAATAAAAAAATGAGCCAACATTTCACATCTCAGTTTATAAATCTCCCCAGCCCCGGTAATAAGCCCGGTATACCGGGTCTATCAGCTAGTTCATATATATTTTAACATTGCTACTGTTCAAAATTTCCTCCCCCCCCCCCGCTAAGTTCACTGTTGGTTATGTTCACAGTAAGATATTAAAAAAATGTAATTTTCTCTTATATATATTTTGTATTGCCCTACCTTTTTAGCAAAGGCTCTGGTGTTGCCAAAAAGCCAGTCAGGTTTTGGTCCGGGGAGCCCAAGTCTCTCAAAGTAACCAGCATTGTACTTACGGTACCTGCAAATAATATAAAGAAAATGCTAAACCATCCGGTTTCAACTGAAACCGTTCAGGACAGAAATGCACTCCCAAATGTGTGAATATAATTCGTTTATAAAATAAGGATATATAAATAAAGATATATATATATATATATATATATATATATATATATATAGTATAATATAAATAGTTCTCTTTTGAAGTGCCAAAATCAAATTATATTTTATCGGAGTTTGCATCCCACAAACCGCAATTAAGGTGAGTACATTGAAGTCATCCGACATAACAAAAGGCACACTAACTATACTCACCGGTAAAACCAAATCAAGCCCAAGGCAAGTGCACTCAGGAACAATATAATGAACATCCTCGTCGACCGGGTCAGTGGTACGTCTTGCTGAAAACGGTGTCCTATGGCAAAATGTGAAAAACATTGTCAGTCGCTCTCTTTCAGATATACTAATAAATATACATCACTGTGAATCAATGTTTAACGACATGAAGTGCCTCTTGCAGTGTCCACCTCCTTTCTACCCTGCTTCAATTGTGTTAGTGAAGGTACTATGTGCTTTTATATTCTTTCTTATTATAAATGCTTCCGTTCTTTTAATATCAAGATATAACAGTTTATGTCAATGGAACTCATACGTCATAAGTCACCTAATTCTTACTACCATTTATTTGAATACAAAGCATTTCAGGGACGTATTTAGAAGCTGGGGGGGGGGGGGGGGGGCGGTTAACACCTTTGTCTATGGGTTCCAATTAAGTATGCCGGGATTTCGAGTAGACTTCATTTACAACTCTCGCACGCAAAAGTATAGAGAAGTAAACGATGCAAGACGCGAAATCCTTCGCTGCTTTTTGGTTTTAAGCGGGTATTATTATATTTTCAGATGTTTTGGTTTAAAAAAGGGGCGCGCCCCATGGGCCTCTCTACATCCGCCTCTGCACATGTTGAGAAACGTGAATCTGAAAGCCCTCAGCGACCATGCAACAAAGGATTATAAATTACGAAACCCACAGATGGAATGACATAATATTACAGAATTTATTACATATGGATTGCACAGAATAAAACACCATTATGTGAATTAACGGCCTTTATTCATATATATATATATATATATATATATATATATATATATATATATATATATCAGGTTTCAATATGTCGTTTTGGTCATGAATTGAAGTTGATTGATTCATGACAAATAAGCTTTGGGTCTTTTCGAATGGCCAACGACGCAGGTAAATTTTAGATCACAGTTTGCTTACCTAGAACGATTAGACCCACACTGGGCTAAAAGAAAAAATGTTCATGATATTTGGTTTTAGATATATGAACCAATATTCCTTTTGTACATTACTATCAATAACTGATAACTACATCATTATTTTTTTTTTATTTCCAAATATGTTTTTACGGTAAAGCGTCGTTTATCCGAAAAATCGTGTATCAGAAATTGAAAACTATGAACAGAAAACTTGATAGTCTATCGGAAATTAAAATTACAAAACAAAAATCCGAAAAGTTTGTAATCAAATATTCCAAGTAAATGTACAGGGATGAACAAGGTCAAGTGATGCAAGTGAATTTTCCAGGGCCAATTAGTAACCATTCGAATGTATTTTAAATGATACTTAGATAAATGGATGGAAATCATAACAAAATGTTGTGGTCAAGGTTAATTTTGGATGAGCTTCATTAATTCGTATGTGACAACGTCTGGTATTTTAATTTTATATTTTAAGTTTTTTATTGTATTTAACATTATTTATTAAATTGATGGAAAACATAACATTATTATTGTCAACAAATGTTTTGGGCTAGCTTCATTATTGTGTTTTTCAGTGTCTGATAACATATGGAACTTGATGGCAGGTTGGCAGTGCTCATGAATCCTCCGAAATCATTTATCCGAACGATAGTTTTGTTTAACAAAAGCCCTGTCTCCCGCGAGCTGTCGGATAAAAGACTCGCTTATTTGCTTGAACACATTAAATTCATGGTTTTGAACAGCAGCATAGTACGATTCCTTCGACAAAAGAGACAAAATAAAAATTTCCAAAAGAAAAGAAAAAATCCGCAATTCCGATATCCTATTGACCCCCTTCCCCCCCCCCCCCCCCTCCCCCCCCCGGAATATCAGTGCCGGGGATCAGTAAGGTGAAAGGCATATCGTTCTAAATAACAAAATATCTTGTGTCAGTGCGACAGCCATTCTGACAGCATCAAACTCAATTATCAGACAACGGATTTTAAATCGTTTACTGAAGAGATAAATATTATCTATTTGGTTAATATACAATAATTTATACCCCCCCCCATGCTCATGAAACGTAAAACAACGGTAACAATAGCTGTCACTCAGATAGTGACACATGTTAGTCATACCGGTTTATCTCAAGACCACTGATCAATATAAGACTTATGATAAAGAATTAACGTATCAAACACAGAAAAGAACGAACTGTCTATAAAAAAACATAAGCGATTTTAGTGAAATATCACTTCTATCAAAGGTACATGTAAATACATATCTAAGATATTTTTCGCAGTACTCCTAATTAAGGCTGCATGCCATTTTTGCTATTCGTTATCCTAATCATAGAAGGCTTGACCTGAACACATTTTCAAAATCATCTGTTACCTACAGTCCGACGGTCCATTGGTCCGACAGCCTATTGGACGGACTAAATATGTACAATACATTCGACGAGAAAAATGCGAACTGATGGACAACCTGATTACTCAAGGGCATTTATAGGGACTGTAGTCCTCCATGTGAGACCAACTCTTTGTGGGACCAATAGGTTCACTCCATAAAACAGTCCCGCTGCAGTTGTGGGACTCCATTAACCAGGTGATCTTTAAATGTTTTGTGTTGAATGACTTTTCTCAGTGACTCGTGCATGTGGGTACTGGCTAAAGTAGAGAAAGTTTTTTTTAAACATATATAAACATTTCACGAAAACGCCTGTTTCACATTATAATTTACTTTAAGGGATAGGTTTCTTGCATACTGGTGAAACTGTCCATTGAATGGGGTAACAATAAGCTAAAAATAAAAACTGTTATTATTAAATTGTCCTGGGTTTCAGTTTTTAAATTGCACATGCACAGGGTTTGAATAATCCAGCAGTGAAAACCTGTCGTAAGTTGGCTGAAGTTTGTCTTTGAATGGATTGTAGTAGTTTGTGTCTTTGTCTATGAAAAATGCACAACAAAAGAGAACATGTTTTCAGGCTATTCAATGGAAAAAGTAATAGTGTTGGTAATATATCGGATTGCAGTTAATGTATAAACTGCAAAATGAAAGTAGGTTATCCCGCGTGCGAAGTCCTACCCTGAAGAAACATTGCAATGTTTTTAACCTTTCCAGGTCATTCACCGATAGTAGTTGACCCAAAATGTAGTTGCACTTCAAGAAACCCATTTGTCGATTTCAGCTGTAACGGACAAGTTGAACCTGGGAAACGCAAGGTCAATGTTATCTGTCATGTCGATTTCCACAGCGTTTGCATAAACACCTGTAAACCTTCAAGGTCATCGGCCGGTGTCTGACATGTCAGTGTCATGACGATCGGTATCGGCAGAAATTTTATTCGGGTCAAGTGTTGCCTCAAGAAATCGTAAGCATTGAAGGTAACCTTTTGATTAGTATGATTACATTTTCCTTATTTTTTTCTCATTCATATAGGCTAAACGATTATGCGACTTACAATATGAAAAGAAATGGTAAAACGATAAAAATATATTTTCCTAGCTCATAAGACTGGATTCTGTGAAAGACAATGTGTATAAACTATATGGCAAAGTATATGACTAAAAGTAGGGTAGGGTTGGGCAAGGCGCCTACCCTAAGCAAAATGAGGTCTATCTAATAAAATAATAGGTCTGTCAAGACACTATTCTGCTGGAGCATAAGTTTACCTCGATAGTACATGATGGACCGGAAGTATATAATGTATCATAATCTCTCTCTCGTGTAGGCGGAGAAAAAGAAAAATTAACAAGTGGGCGTTTTGCCCATATACATGGGGCATAATGCCTTTCATATGAGGCAAAATGCTCACAAGTGGGCGTTTTACCTCAGTGAGCTATTTGTTAAAGAAATAGTGTTTTGTTCTATCATTAATATTTAATAAGTTTAGCTCTACCTATAGGTGGCCGTAATGACTACCGGTACTCATTTATCACCTTACAAAAATACTAATGGTACATTCTTCTATCATGATTAATTTTTCAAGTTGTTTTTACTTTTCATCACAAGATTATGCAGAATCAACGACAAGCTCAAGAAAAACAGTTTATTCCTTACCTATAGGAACAAAGCTTCATTGAACATCACTAAATGTCATCAGTATATCATATGGTGGATGCCTTTATGAAAATGTGCAAAAGGATCTTTTCTCAAAACAATGCAAAATCCTTATGTAGTGTCCTTACAGAAAAACATGGTTTAATCAGATTTATAACCGAATAAGCCAAAAAAAAAAAAAAAACATACCTCAGAAAGAAAACAAAACGGAGGACTTATTTTGGTCAACTAATCAGAGTCATCAGAGGGCAGGTCTGACTCACAATTTGGGCATACAAAAAGAGATTCTCCAGATGTGCATTCTTCGTGAGCCCATTTGTGACATGACAGGCACTGTACCCTGACTTCTTTGGATTTAGAATTTGCAAATGGCTCCGCACATATTAAACAAGGCCATTCCTCATCCTCGTCTTCATCACTTCTGTACGTCTTACGGCTGGTCGATGGTCTAGGTTTCCGGGTACCTTTGTGGGTGTTTTTCTGGCCCTTTGCTTTCCTTGCTGCGGGTTTTCCTCTCTCCTTTCCTCAAATGCTCCGATTCATTGACGGTTTATCTTTAACTGGTCCTTTCTCTTTCACTGATTTTTTGGCTTTAACTGCCGATTTTCCTTTGCTGGTGCAACCTTTTCTTTTTTCTTTTGACGTGTGTCTTTCCTGCAGCATTGTCTTGTAGGGCGATGATGTCAAAAGGACAGCACCCTCGGACTTCCTTTTTCTGGTGCGTGCTGTACCAAGCTTGGGAATTGGTGACAGACTGCGGATGATATCTTGCACCGAAGAGCCTACAAACATTTAAACGTTAAGATAAGTCAAAACATGATAACTGGTTGCAAGATTTTGTTTTTGAAGGCACGTTTGTAGATAAAATGTATATCTCACCTGAAGGCCCTTCTACCAGCGAGGCATCTTCCATGATTTTTGTTCCATTGCTGTCGGATGTGTAGTCAACAGGATTACCAGCAACAGGTGGTTGGTCGACAGCAGGAGGGTTACCAGCAGCAGCGGGTGGTTGGTCAACTGCAGCAGGAGGGTTACCAGCAGCAGCAGGTGGTTGGTCGACAGCTGGAGGGTTACCAACAGCACTAGGCGGTTGGTCGGCAGCAGGAGAGTTACCAGCAGCAGCAGGTGGTTGGTCGACAGCAGGAGAGTTACCAGCAGCAGCAAGTGGCTGGTCGGCAGCAGCAGGATGGTTACCATGCCCGGGTGGTTGGTCGACAGCAGCAGGAAGGTTACAACCAGCAGAAGGTTGACGAGAAGGAGCAGACATTAGACCTGTAAAGGTAGGTTGTCCAGCTGCAGCAGGTGATTCACCAGCAGAAGGATCCGCTTCATCAGTTACCATGGCAGCGATGAAGTCTTCGTCTGAAAACACATTTGCATCAAAAGGCCAGATACCGCAAGTTGCAAATCCATGTACAGCTTTTTCAGGCGAAGCGGACCTGAGGAAAGCTTTCCCAAAGATACTTGCAATATCAAAGAATGATATCCTCTTCCCAGGATGTGCCACCATCCAAGAGTCTGCTGCTGCATTGTAGGCACTTTTGAGAGATTTGAAATATGTTCGGTCTAAAGGCTGCATTTTATGTGTGCTGTGTGGTGGAAGTGTGAGCAGGTGGATGCCATGTTCACGTGCATAGGTCACAGCTGCCAGTGCTTTATGGCTGTGATGGCCATCCAGGATGATGATGTGCTGCATCTCTGTGGAAGAGTTTGTAAATTTCACAAAGTGCTCCAACCATTTCATAAACAGATCCGAGTCCGTCCAGCCACTGGGATTAGCATAACCGATCGAGTCTGGAGGCGCCCCGACCATCAGTGCGTCTGCCATTCTTTTTCTGGGAAATATGAGCATTGGAGGCATATATACCCCAGCGGCACTCATCCCACATATGACCGTTACCGTTTTACCTCTTTCACCACTCGTCACTTTGCCAACCTGTTTGATGCCTTTTGTGGCCATTATTTTTCCTGGATTCTGCACACTAGTAATGCCAGTTTCATCCATGTTCCATATACGAGCAGAGGAAAATTCACGATCATGTAACAGTTCTCGACAGACTGCAAAGAACTGTTGCACTTTCGGTTTGTTGAACCCAACTGCTCGTGACAAATTGGTACCCTGGGTTTCTCGGATGCTAAGGTCCGGATGCCTTGACAGGAATCCGGATAGCCAGTCTTTTCCCGCCATCTTGCTCTCGTGACTGAACGGGTGATCGATGTCAGACTTTTCCGCTATTTCATATGCCAAACGGCGTATATCACGAGTTGTAAGGCCATAAAGTGCCTTTTCCATATACTTCACATGGTTATGCAGTTGACGTTCGATCTCAGTTGTAAGAACAATTCTATGTCGACCTAGCTTGGAGACTCCGGGATTTTTTACTTTGCCATCTCTGTGGCGGCGTAGTGTTCTCGGCGGGATACCAAAAGTTTTTGAAGCTCGTAAAACGGGCATGCCTCCTCGGATTGACTGAAGGGCTTGCTTCAACTTTTCATCCCCATAACTACCTCTTGACGATTTTCGTTTATAGTATCGGACCATGATGGTATCTGAAATGAAAGAAAACAACAGATTATCCATATCTTACTTGAAAAGTAATTTCAAAATAAGATTAAATACAGAAAAAAGATGGGGTAAAATGCCTACCGGTGGGAGCAAAAAGCCCATGGAGGCGTTTTGCCCACTATGAATGACAGGCGTTTTGCCTCTTTGTTACCGTTTTATTTTAAATGTATCAATCTCACGATGCGATGAATTATCGCTCATCGAAATCTATCTGCACAAGTAGAAAACATCATTACTCATAGATACATATAGGGTCTGTGCCATCCTCTACATAAGCGCAAACATGGGACCTAATCTTAGGACTTTTCTTATATCTAACAATGAGGAGTATTTGGAAACTTACCCCGTGCAATATGAAGCTCTCACTTTTTCGTTGTCCCGCTGTGATCACGTGATCCCCTGGTTTGCAGGACCTGCTCTGCATGCCCCGAGACGCTTCATGTGACGTAATATTTTGAATAATTAAGGTAGGCGTTTAACCTCACCTGGGCGCCTTGCCCCACCCTACCCTACCTGGGCCTTCTCAACCAAGTCGGGGGTTTTGAACAGTTAAATTATGGGTTAGGGTTTTCAGGGCACTTTTCATACCCATGGGGCACGGGGTCACTTATATATATTATATATATATATATATATATATATATATATATATATATATATATATTTATATCATTTTATCTAATAAGAAATTTTTGAATTTCTTAGTATTTTTTTTTTGTATATATTGTACATTGGTTTATATATGTATACATACATGGTTAAGCAGTCTAAGAATCTGAAGAGTGCCATAATAATAATAATAATAATAATAATGATAATAATAAAATTTATAATATTTATAATAATACATCTCCTGACCCCGGATGGGTTGTTATAGAAGTTGTGAATTGCTAAATAAATGGTCATTCGGTATGACATTGCATACCGCCGTGCTTTTATCAGATGTTTAATTCCAAACGGTTTGATTTTTAATGCAATTTAAAAAAATGCAAATAACACATGTAAAGTTATTATTACAAAAATAATTTTACAGAAACCTGTTTTCAGGGTGTCCTTTACGGAAGTTTATAACTGATTCACGAATCGATTGAATCATTTAAATCATCTAAAATAAAACCTTCCTTTTTCACATGATTTTTGAAATACAGATGCACATTTCTTAAAATGTGACGTATAACATTTTCAGTATGATGAAAACGTTTCTAATATTATAAATATAGTTTAGGAACCGTTTATACCAATAACTTGTACGGGTGGAACACCTCGTCTCTACTCATCAAAAATCTTCGGTTTACCTGCACATATCAGTGCTAATCAAATAATATTTATTTCGTTACGTCCATGTTTTTTGCATGTACTATGATTCCAATCCAACTTACTTTAAGGATATATATATATATATATATATATATATATATATATATATATATATATATGTAACCCAACATATTGTTCCAGCCTCAGCAATAAAGAATATACATTTGGCCTGCAGCACGGCTTAAAAATCAGGTTCATTGCGGTCCCTGAGTAAATGTTCCAATTCCCTGGTGTTTAAAATTTTCATTCCGTCATTTGAAAGTAAATAAACAAGTACAATAACTAAATTATGTTACCTTACCGTAAAACTATAGTAGTCCTGGATAGTGTTTAAAAATAACCAAATTTGCAATCAGCCAAACTTGCCTGCTTAGAGTCATGAGCCGTGGAAAAGATTGGCTTTTGTTCGGCTTATGTTTATTTTGATGTGTAAAAACTATTATTATGCATCCATACTGAAATTAAGGTGCTGGTTAACCAATAATACTTGGTCAATATCACAAATTAAAGCTCTGGTATTGTCATAATAAAAAAAATTACTGTGTTCAGGGGAGGACTCGAGGGTAAAAAAACAGACCATGGATATTTGATTGAAGGAGGCCAAAAGCTGATACCATCAACTCTTCGGCATCGATATGTTTTGTTTATATGCCATCAGTCCACCCGCGAAACATCCCAACCTCCAGCTGGCCCAGTGCGATCGGCTGTGTTACCATTCCATTCTGTATTTATATCACGAATGACCTGTTTCATTGGTTCCATGAATCCGGTATACAAGTTCTGTAGGTGTAATCAAGATACGACAGGTCAAATGTGATAAAAAAAAAAATGAAATGCCATTGATATTTTTATCTTGTATATATCCAGATTTTGAAATTGTATTTTTTGTATGACAAGGTTATGATATTCGTTATTATACCTGTAATAACGTAAACATAAAGTGGCATTTTTATCATGTCTGTAATCATGTAAGCAGATTGTGATATTTTATCATGAATTAAATCAAGTATCATGATATGTTATCAAGTCTGTTATCACGTTACCAAATGTGCTATTATTATCATATCTGCAATCATGATATATTTTTTCCGGTCTTTAATCATTTAGGCCTTTAGCCAAAATGTAATATTTTTATCTCCTGTCTGTAATCATTTAGGCCTATAGCCAAAATGTAGTATTTTTATATCCTGCCTGTAATAATATTTTTGTCTCCTGTCTGTAATCATGTAGGCCTGGCCAAAGTGTTATATTTTTATCTCCTGTCTGTAATCATATAGGCCTAGCCAAAGTGTAATATTTTTTATCTCCTGTCTGTAATCATATAGGCCTAGCCAAAGTGTAATATTTTTATCTCCTGTCCTATATATTTATATCGTTTATCATCATATAACGAATGTGATATTTTATCCTATATATATTTATGTAACAAAAAATGGGGGAAATTTTTATCACAACTGTAATCATGTGATCAAATGGTGCTATTTTATTCTGTATGTAATCATATATAGGCTGAAATTATCATCTACCTGTAATCATGTAACCAAATGATTTAAATCTTTTAATACCCCGCCAAGGAGGTTATGTTCTGCCGGCGTTGATTTGTTTGCCTGTTTGTTTTTCTGTAAGCAACATTACTCAAACTGTTTTTAACGGATTGTGATGACATTTACAGGATAGGTCGGCAATAACACAATGAACAATTGATTACGTTTTTGGCGATGATCTCGGTTACTATCAGGATCGAGGAATTTTTAAAGGAAAAAATAATGCATTCTGACAATGCCATACAGGTTTAATGAGCTCCCTAGATGACGCTCATTGTCAGTAGGCTATAACGTTCAGTGATCGTCCTGCTGTGTTTATCACACATATCTGACAAAGCCATAAAGGTTAAAGCTGGGTTTCCATGCATCCGTAAATCTCGTACGTCTCGTACGCAAAAAATCGGATCCCTCTTTTTAAGATGAAGTGTTTCCATATGTACGTTTTAATGTGCTCCGCATGCGTATCCACAAAAACGGACAGCATCGAAACGGATCGGTGAGCGATTCATCCGTTTTGCGGATGGCAAAAATGCCTACATTTCCCAATAGTGCCCCGGCGCCAGGTGGGATGAGACATATTGACCTTCTTCCTGCCTGTCGTCCTTGCAGTTTCAAAAGAGGCACGCGAAAGGGTATCCGCAAGAAAAACGCACGTACTTATGGAAACATTTTGTTGCGGACTGCGCTGTATGGAAAGTACGTACGTCTTTTGCGGATACGTTTTTTGCGGATACATGGAAACACAGCTTTATACGTTTCCTTGTCGGAGGTCTGCGCTCTCTGTGTGCTTTTCTAGTTATTACTATATTCATGAAGCCAATTTTTCATTTTTCTATTCTGTCTGTAATCATGTAACCGGAGTAAGATATTTCCCCCTGTAAGTTATCATATAGGCTTAACCAAACTGTGACGTTTTGATCTCATCTATAATCATGTAACCAAATATGGATATTTTTAACTATTACGGCATTGATTATGCCAGTTTGTGACATTTCCTTTTAAAACATGTCTGTAATCAGATTTAGATAATTTTTATTACGGTAATCATGTAGTCAATTTGTAATTTTTTTCTGTAATAATATAATCAGATAATGATATTTTTAACATTACTGTAATTATGTTACAAGACTGTGATATTTTACCCTGTATATAATCACACAAGCTTCATCAAACAGTGATGTTTATATCACCTGTCTGTTGACATGTAATTGTGATATTTTAGCCTGTATGTAATAAGATAAAGCCTTACCAAACTGTGATGGTTTATCTCCTGTCTGTAATCAGTAACCAAATGTGGAGAATTTTTATTATTTCTGTATAAATGTAGCAAGTGTGGCATTTCTGTTATGTCTTTATTGATGTAACCAGAGTAAGATATTTTACCCTGTATATAATCACATATATATAGGCTTAACCTAACACTGATGTTTCACCACCTGTCTGTTATCATGTAACCAAATGGGGATATCTTAAATTATTATGGCATTAATTATACCAGTTTGTGACATTTCTACTGCTAAATGTCTGTAATCAGATGTGGAATTTTTTATCACTGTTATCGTGTCGTCAATTTGTGATATTTCTTTTCTGTCTGTAATAATGTAACCAGATTATGATATTTTTTTAACAATATTGTAATTATATAACAAGACTGTGATATTTTACCCTGTATATAATCACACAGGCTTCATCCAATGGTGATGTTTTATCATCTGTCTCATATCCTGTAATTGTGATATTTTGGCCTGTATGTAATAAGATATAGCCTTACCAAACAGTGATGGTTTATCTACTGTCTGAAATCATGTAACCAAATGTGGATATTTTAAATTATTTCTTGTTAATGAAGCCAGTTTGTTGCATTTCTGTTATGTCTTTAATTATGTAACAAGACTGTGATATTTACCCTGTATATAATTTTATATATATATATATATATATATATATATATATATATATATATATATATATATAGGCTTTTCCAAACAGTGATGTTTTTACCATCTGTTTGTAATCATGTAACGAAATGTGGATTTTTAAATTATTACGTCATTAATTATGCCAGTTTCTATTGTGCAATGTCTGTAATCAGATTTGGATGTTTTTTATTACGGTAATCGTGTAGTCAATTTATGAAATTTCTTTTCTGTCTATAATAATGTAACCAGATTATGATATTTTTAATATTACTTTAATTATGAAACTAGATTGTGATAATTTACCCTGTATGTAATCGGATATAGCCTTTACCCAACTGTAATGGTTTATCTCTTGTCTGTCATCATGTAAACCAACGTGGATATATGTAATTATTTCTGTATTAATGTAGCCAGTTTGTGGCATTTCTATTATGTCTTTAAATTAATCATATAACCAGATTGTGATATTTTACCCTGATTGTATTCATATATATATATGCTGATTTTGTCTGTAACCATGTAACCAGATTTTTTACGCCACAGATTATTTGCCCATATTGTGCAAAAACCAACATAAAAGCGCTTTCAGAGACAGAGTCCGCAACACGTCCTCTACAAACAATATCATGACGACAAACATGTTACAACCTAGCCCTTTTCATGATAGAAAGCTTTCAGAGTTTGGCTCATGTTTTCACTGCATAAATTATGACCCATTTTTGGAGAATGTAAACTTGGAAAAGTAAAAGAAACGTTTATACAGAGGACGTACATTTCGGTTTATATTTGCTCTGTGTCACATATAGCTTCTTATTTTATTTGACTTCGTATAATCGACTGATTTAACGGTTTTTGCTAGTATTACTGATCGGGGGCGTTTGTTTGCTAGACATAGTTTCGGTACGCTGTATGCACACAAGTCCTATCACGTGATTAGGGAGGATCCAGTTAAACTCTCGGCAAGTGTAAACGATAATGAAAAAAAAAATGATTAATAGGCCCACATACCACACGCGTCTTATAAAAACGGACACTTATCTGATCTCTCTGACGTAAGGGGTTAAGGCAAATAATAGAAACCAATCGAATCATCTGTTCGACTAAATTCTGTCTCCATGCAGGTTCAAGGGTCACATGAATATTTACAGGTGTCACCGGTCGTGCACAGACATGAACTTATCTTTTACATGACCGGCTCTGGTTGGCTGTTTGTTGTAGATTTCAAATGCACTGCAATTCGTATACCCAGTATATACCAACGTGTCATAGCATGTCATTGTAGGTAGCGATCTTTCCATGGTCGCTTCCCAGTGTTTTTTGGAAGTATATATCGTAAAGGTATTAAGGAAACGCATGCCCAGCTGAACAATTTTATGGTACATGTTCATCGAAATAATCTATTCGATTTATTTACAAGTAAGAGTTTCAAATAAATGTATGTCAATATGTGTCCACATGTAATTTTTATACTACTTTATATTTTTTGTCAAAAAGGGCGTTTTAGAACAACATATATTATTTTTAATATTGCATCTTGTATTAATGTATTTCCATATTAATAAAATGTAAACCACAGAGTGTAATTCATGTTATTTTATTTTTAAAACGTGTCATTTCAAATGTTAGAGAGTAGATTTCATTTACAAACAAATTTCCTGTAAAATGCATATTTTGCGAATGTGGGGGTTTGGTTCTCCTTTGATATGGCTGAGACCGCTTCTTATAGTGCATGTCCAAGTGTTATTACATTAATTAGAGCCACATTATGCTCCTGGATGCATTCATTTTGGTGTGAATGACACGATTTGGATCTACTGTAAACATACGATTGTGTTTGCGTGTCCATGATTCATGAGTAAATTGCCAAGGTTTTTTTTCTGTTTTTGGTAGATGTATTTTGATTTGAGATTTGCTCTTTCACAGGGTTGGCATCTTTAATAATATGAAAAATATGTGCCTGGTCAATTTTTCAGTGTTTGTTTAAATGTATATAGACTATTACTGTCTGAAAACCATAGTTTGAATATACAAATTCTCATAAATCACTTTTGACATATGCCTATGAATATAATGTGAACAGGTAACAGAGCTCTGATATATTTTAGAAAATGTAATTAAATTAATATTTTAGAAAACTAAAAGGCTTATAAAACTAAGAAATAATCCAAAGATGAATAAAACCGGTGCATGGTATCATCACTATTTTTAGTTAATTTTTTTTATTTGCTGGTTTATATCATTGGCTGGTTAACAGTGTTAATTAATGTTGATCAAGATAATTCTAAGACTTCAAACTCGTAGAGATTTTCTCTGGCATTATTCTAACTATTTAACTATTATTAGACATAGCCATGGGAATGTCGACGCTGATACATGTAAAATTGAGGGGGGGGGGGGTGGGGGGTAATATAAATTTCACAGCAGTGCGCCCAGAAGCCCCACCAGTGGCAAAAGCTGCCCCCCCCCCCTTCCCCCAAACTCTAAACTGAAATAAAGACCTTGTGCAAAATCTTCCCTCAGATAAGGACCCCTGTGCAAAGTCTTCGGGAGTAAAGCAGAATTTTCTTCACTTTTCTTTAGTCCTTGCTTCTGAATTGTCAAACGTGCAAATCCTATTGTTATAGCACTGGTGATTTTAATGATGCCCTCTCTGTTAAAAGGGAATATTGATAAAATAAATGGACCAGACCTTTATATGCACAATTCATACTTGCATATGTAAAAACATTGTCAAATGTCATGCATTTACCAGAGATAACAAAATGCTGGTGTTTTCATTGGATCTGTCATATCGGCTAAACTGATAAGATATACAATTAGAATTTATACCTTACCTGGGAAGGGGGAAATAAGCACACTTACAGCATTTAACATTCTATTGTATCTTTAAGTTTGATAAAATAAAAATTGAAAATGCAGCTCTTCACAATGTGGATCCGGGAATGACCTGGCGAGAGGACCCGGTAGATTCGTTTCAAAACCGGTCACACACCTTTCTGTACGGACGGTATCACAGTGCATGTACACTTGTTCAGGTACGGGAGTACGCTTCACATTCGTTCAATTGACCTGGTTCAGGCGAGCACTCCGCTGACTCATCAAGTGCCATTCACAGATTGTCAGGGTGCTTTGGTGCGGAAAAGTGCAAACATAGTCAAACGGAGTTTCTTAACATGCGCAGATAGCTAGCTGTTAATTTAATCATTTTACCTTTTTGAGAGCAGTTTGCTATTTTTCTTCAGTTTAGACAGGTGATATCCATTGAATTGTTATTTAAAGGTACATGAATATTTGCAATAATATGCATATACTGTCCCACACTTTTTGGCTAAATACAGAGGTTTCCTAGTAAAACGCATTCAAACTGACGTACAATCTACAATTCACCTGTTTTATACATTGTCTTGTTTCTGTGTGTAAGTATGTCTGTTTACCCTCTTAAGACTGCGTGACCAAATATCAGATCATTAGAATGAGCAAAAACTCTCCAGATAAAAGAAACATGGAAGAATAAACAAAGACGAAAACACCGGTTAGAAGCTTGGGAAATCTTGATTTATGAAGTTATCGGCATGGCTAACCTTGTTGTGTACGCGCTATGTTTCTGGCACTGATCGCTCCAGGTTCAAGTTTTTTTCTTCCCGTGCACGGGAGTAAGCAAACGAGTTTAGAGCAATATATTGGAAGATACCAATTATATAAAGGAGAAAACACTATAATTCATGTCTGTTTAGAATACCTGATTTGTGAATAGACCTCTTAAATTCTCTTGTTCATATTCTATTATAATATTATTTGAAAAGAGAGCAAAAATGTACACTGCCATGCAGCTGAGAAGTAAAAATTCGTAGTTTTGATTTTGTGTGTGAAATTAAATGATTTGTGCGAGAAAGTCAAGTTGATGCATAGGAAGATACAGATGCTTGTTTTGAAACTTACAGTCTGTCATCTGCAGCGTACATCTTGAGCAGAATTTTTTATGAAGTTCAAATGTCTGCTAAGATAAGCAGTGCAGACGGCAGACTGAAAAACATGGTCGAGAAAAACCCAAAGAAAAATTGAAGGGTTCGCCTTTCATTTTTTATTATTATGTTTTATTTAGTGATTGAATTTATCGAGGTATTTAATGATGCAAGCAGATTAAAAATGCATTTTTCAACTAGAAATATGCATTCTGAGGAACGCAGGCCTCCGCAATGTGGGCGGCCCTTAATATGCGGCCCTCCGCAAACCGTGTTTTCATTCAGTTATTGCGGAGGCATTTAAAGTATGAGGGCGTGTTAGCGCCTGAAAGGGGGTGGTTGTGGGAGGTGTTACCCCCTCACACGGTTTGGAAATAATTGAAAATTTTTATACAGTATTTTGACCTGTTTCCTACTTTTTATCACATGCTGCCCAACACAAAAACATTACCAAATATTAAATATTGAATTTACAGAATCATCTTGCCAAATTGATAATATTTATAACCTGATATATTCTTCTTCAAACCTTTAAACAGAAGTGCAGATCCGTTATTGGGTTTTTACTTTGACTCAAAAAACCATTCATAGACGTGCATGGTTACCTATGAAGTACGAAACAAATACAAAGGCCCATCGAGAGGCAAAGGATATACCATTTTCCGAATTACATGAAGTTTTAGTTTTAATCATCAGATAAATATTAACATGAACAATTAATTTACCGAAAACTGGCCTGATTTGACACATTAGCAATATCAGTTTAAATATTAAGCATACAAGCATATTTCCAACCATTCTCACTAAAATAAATTGCATTATATATAATTAATTTACTTAGAAAAATTACACAATACTGACCTATATATAACTAAGAACACTCAATTAAGAAATGAAGTCCCAGTTTTTTTTTCATGTGAGGCATGTAGACCGAGAAGAAATAAATGGGATTTGCCATGCAAATTTCTGTGTGATTCTAAAGGAGCTCTAGTGAATTTATTACTGATTTAAAGAGCTGATCAAAAGAAAAATGTTAACGCCAGTCCAGTGAAGTCCAGTTTCCCCAAAAAACTTTCAACTGAGTTTGCCTACATGAAAAAGTGTGTTTTGGTGTGGGGGGGGGGGGGGGTCCAAATCATATGTTAGCCCCCGTGCCCCCTACCCCCTTCCCTACGCCACTGGTAAATACCTGGCGAATATACATTTGGTCATTCAATTCGAAACCAGCTGAACTCATTAATTATGTTTTATATAATTTTATATTAAAGAAAAATTGTTATCATGAAATTATATATTCTTGTATGGGAAAAGGCATTTCAAATAGAAAGATATTCACATCTGTAATATATTCCGAAATATATAAATATTTTTATAAAGTGTATATCTTAAAAAATATTCAGTATTATCATATATCAAACTGTTATATGCTAAATATTGTACTTTTATTTTATTTCAAAGAGCATAACCCAAGAAGAAATAGATTGTTGAAATAAGGTGAGTGGACACTGCCTAGCATGATATCTTATGATTCATTCGCAGGACAGCGGCAACTAAGCTTTATTTTTCAATTTTGTTCTCTTTTTGTTTAATGATACTTGTATTGTCAAAAATAGGAATTCACATTTTGGACAAATGTATTATTGATCTTTCACATGAATATCAAGGAAAATATAGAATCCTAATAGTATTTGACAATAATTCTGAACAAAGTCATTGTGACATCAATTGGTTTATATTTGTTTAGATGTGAAAAATGGACAAGGATTTTTCAATAGAAATGAAATAATAATACTCACCACAAGATATAGCGCTATCCCTCTTTCAGCTCCCGATATGCATGCACGTTCCCGCTAGAATTTCTATAAGTATTGAAATATCCGCAAGTACAAAAATTCGTCAGTACTTTAGGGTGTGGGGAAAATAGGTCTGAATGGTATCAGTGCACCTAGGCGTCGGATTTATACGGGATGCTAACCTCATAAAGTTAGGACAAGGAAGTAGCTGATCCACACCGCTCGCCTGCGATGAGAGGACAAACGCTGCATGAGCTTGGAGTGCGGCGTTTGTATCGGACCTTTTTAATTTTCTCAATAGTATATCTTGCTTGAGTAGAAAAAGAAGCCAAGCGGTGTAACCATTCAATAACCTGGTTTACATTTCTCCAACTGCAGGATAAATATTTAAGCTCTTTCTGAACTCCTCAGATTGACAGACCTTATCATTGACCTGCTTTCTCTTTAGTACACGTGTGCAGTTCATCGACATATAATATACTTAGGTCGTTAAAAAGTGGGTTAGGCTGATGCATTCAATGCCATTTGCAATTAATCATAGACCAGGTCAAAGACCTTATTCAATTTAGGTTTTTAGCCAAATATGTCATGTCCATCGGGTTTCGTGATAAACGTGCATCAATAAAAAGGTTGTCCATTTAGAAAGATGAACTAATTCTAAGACGAATTTTGACCTATGCAGAACATAAAGGTCCCTAGGTATTTAAAACCTTTAAGTAACTGCCTCAGGTATGTCAGATATTTAAGTGTTACTTTCACAAAAGTACTGGTTTGCCTCGCACATTTATGATTTTTTCGTCTTACCTACATAATAAAAATAATAATAATGACAATAATAATAATAATAATAAAAATAATGATGCTTGTATTCTGACTTTATACCACATGCAAGGAGGGTTATGTTTTCAACAAAGTTTGAGGGGCGGATACAAGATCTTAGTAAAAAGGGGGCTCAGCACGCTGGCATAGGTCAACAAGTGTACAGGAGTATCGGTATATCATCTAAATAGCTAAAGTAGATTGCTAAATCTGCCCTGGTTTTAGTGGGATAACTGGAAAATCGCTGAACCTGACAAGCATGGCGGGATTGTTCCTGGCAGTTAAGTATAGGATCCGTTGGATATTCATTTTTATTCAGATCAAGTTGATGATGCAGGGCAATTTTTCCCAAGTGAGAATTTACATGTTTTCCTCTATTAACGCTCGATGGTCGTCCTCAGTGACGTGAATGAAACTTCAATCCAGCCGGGTTTCTTTTTAAAAAACGTACACAGCGATCCGGATCCAAGTCCCGGCACTGTCGGCTCACTCAGGGTGAAGCTCTTTAAATTAACAATTTTAAATAAAGGCGGAAGTAATTTCCCCTCTAATGAGAACCCTCGAAAATTGACCAGCCAATCAAATTACAATCAATACAAAATAATCAGCAGAAAAGTACTTGTTAAGGACCCATGTAAAAGGTGCTGTTTAAAGGGCAATAATGAAGGAAGTGCGTCCATATTTCATACTATATATAGTAGCTAGTCGCTCCATGGTGTTCCTATTTTACATACAAATGTATTCACAGATAGGTATACGAGCTATACAAGGTGTTTATTATTATAACTTTTGCTGTATAACATGAATTAACGTTTTGGTTGCAACATATGATTCTTGAATGCAACTCACGTAACTGAGTACAAGTGCGCGCATGACTGCATATATAATCACTTTGTACCAGCTCCTAGCATCCCGCTAATAGAGCACTAATGTATTCGTTCTGCATATATATATATATTTATCCATCTATATTTATATTTATCCATCTATATATATATATTTATCCATCTATATATATTAGGAGCTGCGCGATATTATCGATATATCGGTATATGGCGATAAGGCGGTTCGCGTATTGTGGGTATATATATGGCAATTCAGGTTTTTTATGTCGATTTTTTTATATTTGTTAACAATGCATGCCTCAAACAGATTTAAAAAAAGCAAACATATTTTCGCTGCAATGTTAGGCTTCTAAATGTATTGGGATTTATGGCAAGCATTAAGTGAAAGCGGCTACCGTGTCTTTAGACGTTTTGTATGAAATGTTCAAGTAGGCCTAGTACATCACAGATCAAAGGTCGGTCCCAGGAAATTTGCATATTTGCTTTGATGACTTGGTATAGGAGAAATACTAGTATTTCAATACAGCAGAATGAAAGAAGTGCTAAACACGGTCATAACAATTAATCATTCATTAATGTTCTCTCCTCGCATTTTATGACAACAGCATTAAGATCAAATGTCAAGTTAACAGTTGAATTGTGTAAGACCGGCAGCTTTGTGACTGCCTCAGTTGTACACACCAAGCACCTTTATACCGCTCTGCACAGTCAAGAAATCTCTGATTGAAGTTATTTTACACATTTAGGGCCTAAAGAAAACTTTGATTTTAAATGTTTCTTTGAGAAATGTCAAGAACAAGTAAGTACTTTACTAAGTACTTTTGTAAGATATCTATGTCCACATTTTGTCTCATTATTTTCAACTTGATAAAGAATGATTAATAATAATAAAATTAATAGTTAATAATATTACTATTATTGTTATTATTATTAATAATAATAATAATAATAATAAATAATTATAATAATAATAACAATACAATTGCTACTGCTATTACTAGTACTGTCATTGATAATAATGATAAAGAAAACGCTCATTTCCTTCAAATTTAATGCAATGAAAATACCGCAATTGTAATATGAAATTTGCAGGCGATACCACGCCCTTCATATTATTGGTTGGAAACAGCTGTAAAATCATATTTGATGAGTTAAAGTAATCGATTATTTTATGTATAGTCTATATTATCGTGAAATATACCATTATAATTGTTTCCTTAAATATTGACCGAGTAAATTAACTCTAACTTGTACATCAGGCTGAAATTTCAAGGTAAAGTCCGGGTTATTAACACTTTTTTGTTGCACATGGTTAAGATTTTATGCTGTTCCCTGTATGTACCCACTCTTTCTTATATCCCTGACATGATAAGAATATTAAACCTGGATAATGACTTCTTTGGATGTGCAGACATAATCGTTGATGACCGTATATATATATATATATATATATATATATATATATATATATATATAATCTGCGGGTTTTAGTGTTAATAACAAAGGAAGTATTTGTCAGTATAAGAGGCAAGTATTTTGCAGGGGTCTTGGTCAAGTGGCCATCGGGTGTTTGTATATACCGACCTGTAACATTTTGAGGTGCGCCATCCAATGTGACATCGACATTAACGATCCCCCGCAGAACTTTCTTCTTGTCCTGTAATGATGGTTTGGCGATGCATTCTGATGCGGATTTTTCCTAGACGTGCCTGATGCATGTAAAATAAAACGTAAATCCAAGTTTCCTTATAGGCAACTTAGTCATGAACGGGCCAATTCTAATGGGCTGTCAAGTGAATCTCTGATATCTATAGGTAAAAGTAGGCCTATATGTGACAAGGCCAATGAAGGAGCGGGCGACATCCTCTCATAAATATTTACATATTAGGCCTATTAGTACGCCACGCTTTAGAATAAGGACAGAGATTATTGCTATGGTGTAGGCGACAGCGACACTGAGCAATGCGGGGAGTGAGTGATAACTGAATGACCCACGCCATTGTATGGGTTAAATTCTAAGAAAGACCCCTTCACAAATGTGCAGCATGGCGGTGGCAAGCGGCCATGTTTACCCGCTTCATTTAGGCTTACACGTGTGTTTATAGTATAACACCTGTTAACTCCAATCAGCACTTCGTTTGCTCCAAGGGTTTTTAAGCCTTTTACTATCAAGCATCATGATTTAGACAGACTGTCTATATGTGATGTTTCACATTTCCCAGCTTTAAACATGTAAATCTGCGCCGTGATTGGCTGTTCCGGTGCATCTCAATGCTCTCAGTGGCGGTGCCCCCGTCGAGCTGTAAAATCTTCATTTTTTCAGAGATATTTTTTTATTCCCTAGAAACTAAATTATTAAGTTATCGACAGTTTATCACTTTCTAATTCATATGTGTAGGATGTTAAAGAACAGCGCTGTGAGTTGCTCCATTAATTAAGACAGCATCAAAATGTTTCTGTACTGAGGGATAAATCTTTCCGTTATTGCACTCTTTTTGGTCTTAACACAGAGGAACACCCCCCGCCCCCAACCCACAAAGCGCATTCACCTGTAAGTGAGGCACGACCTTCCCATTTGCCTGCAGATCTCAGCTTGGGTTCGGGTGGCCCGTGAAAAATCTCACGGCTCCTCGGGTGATACTCGAACTCACGATCTGTGTTCTGTTGAGTCCGGCGCAATGCCATAACCAAAGAAGCCGGTAAAATGCAAAGTTTAACATGCGACTTGTACATATCAATTATTTGTACCACGAGGATTACATGTAAACGATGATAATTTCCAAGGTATAAACCTTACAGACATCAACATATTACAATCGAGTGAATGTTTGGACTTTTTATTTGATATCCTATTTTTGAAAAAAAAAATATTAAAGCCAGTCACACGTAAATCCCCACCCTCTCTAGTTAGACTACATTAAGCAAAGACATGTAAGAAAATAGTAACTGAAGAACAGAAATTCCTCAATATCTTAGTGAAAGATGCCTCAAAATGTTTTCCTAACACTGCATTTTTCAAACTTTTCTCAATATGGGAGGGAGACGCACCTCTCTCATACCCTCCCCCTGTACCTGTAATTAACTTGTAAATAATAAAAAAATACCTTAGATTTTATTCACATATAGGTAAAATAACAAAACAAATATTTATATTTTGATAGGGTGAAATATATTAAGTAATATATATATATATATATATATATATATATATATATATATATATATAAATTAAAAAAACAAGGAACCAGGAACAATAAACAAACAGGGAAATGTCTTCGCATTTGTTGTGTTAACCCAAGGTCTGTTAATAAATAAGACTCTTACCCTATGTGATTATAACATGTCTAATGACTTTGACATCCTTGCTTTAATTGAAACGTGGTGGGGTGGTAATGTGGACCAAACTTACATTCGAGAACTAGTTCCTAACGGATACTCGAACATGTTCCTAGGATAGATAAAAAAGGTGGCGGTGTGGCACTCATATATATAAACGTTTTCTAACACCTAGCCTTCACGCCTTGTGGTGATTTCGGCCTACCGCCCTCCAACCTCTAAAGATAACGGATTGAAGAAGAATTTTTAGATGATGAGTGGTCTTCGTTCCTGACTAGGTTTACCACAGTTCAAAGGGACATTTGTATTTAAATTGATCTAAATTTCATTTGTATAAGAAACATCTGACTGTGACACCCAGCGCTTCATGAGCAGCCTTGAATCATGTTGTAGGCATCAACATGTTAGCAAAACAACACGTGTTCATGGTCATACATAAGTTGTGATCATCACCAGAGATGGCAGTACTGTTGTGTCAAATATCTCTGTCTCTGACCCTGGACTTTGTGAGAATAGGGGCAAATCTTCACGTAATACTTTGGCAGTGAGTTTCACAGTCAAAACTGTGAAGCCTGATCTTAAGGATAAAAAACGCTCAATTCCTTCAAAAAGACATTCAGGACTCTAGTCTGCAGATCTACATGGGATCCCTCGATGCATTTTGTCGATGCGTATAATAATCGACTGACATCCCTTTTGTCTATTTATGCCCCTGTTCGTACTAAGACCATCATACAGAGGCCCGATTGTCCTTGGCACTGAGAGGACTATCACCAAAAAATGCATGATACACCTAAGCTGGAGCGTAAGTTGCGAGCAACAGGGCTGCCCATTGACTATGAAAATTATAGAAATCAATGTGCAGTCATAAATCTTTTCCTCAGACAGGCCAAATCGTCCCACTATTCAAACAAAATGGAGGAGTGTGGTCATGATATGAAAGGAATAAATAGGATCACAAAACATCTTTTTGGGGATATCATGCAGTGGTCTGCTTCTACCTAATGGTCCACCCAGGGAAATTGTACAAAGATTCAATGACTTTTTTCATACAAATGATAGATGCCATCAGGAGTAATCTACAGCCTAGTTCTTATCCAGTCATGGATTCACTACACGAAACTTCAGAATTAATCCATTCTTTATGTAGTTTTGTACCTGCTTCACAGGAAGAGATGCATACTTTTATCATAAAAATGCCCAGACAAATCTTGCGATCTAGATCCTGTTCCTATTTGGTTGATAAAGTGATGTTAAGAAGAAATTCTCTCTCTTATAACCAAGATTATCAATGCGTCAATGGATAATAGCTAAGTAACAGGATATTCCAAATGTGCTCATATCAGACCCTTTATAAAGAAACAAGACCTTGATCCCGATATACTAAACAAATAAAGACAGTGTCGAACCTCCCACTTTTGTCTAAGGCCCTAGAAAAGAATGTTGATTCTCGCAGTTTCCCACATTTCAACTAATAATCCTCATGAGGTCATTCAATCAGCCTATAAGATTTACAACTCAACTGAATCTGCCCTGTTAAGAGAACAAAATGATATTCTAAAATCACTTGACCAAGGCCGTGTGTCTATGCTCCTTCGTCTGGATTTGTCAGCTGCATTTGACACGATTGATCATAAGACTGACGTGACTGACATAATACCTCACTGAATAACATCAAATTGTCCGTGTTGATAATAAACAGTCTAAACCAGTAGTGATGAAGTATGTGTACCCCAAGGGTCAGTTTTGGGCCCTAAGAACTATATCATATATACAAAACTACTTGGTGATATAAACATTGAACATGGCTTCAATATCACTTTTAGGCAGATGACACACAAGTATACCTTTAATTTAAACATAATGTAAGAGCAATTCAACCAGATATTGAATCTTGCCTAGAGAATTTCTTGCTAGGTATTAATACATTGATGCAAAGAAATGTGTTCAAACTGAATGGCAATAAGATGGAAGTAATGATCTTCTCCTAAAAACACAATTTAAAAGATTTAAACACTTTAGACCTCACTGGTGGTTTATTGGTCTCTCTAAAAGCACAAGTAAGGAACCTTGGTGTTGTGTTTGATAATGCCCTGAATATGGAAAAACAAGTGACTTCAATATGCAGAGCAGTTTACACACAATTACGTTGGATAGGACGTATTATAGGCACGTACTACCTGAATAACAATGTCACAAGGTCGCTTGGACTAGTTCGTGGACTAGTTACGTTTCGACTGGACTATTGCAATACTCTTCTTTATGGGTTGATAAATTACAAAGAGTTCACTGTCACATAACCTCTATTTTAACAGACTTACAGTTGATCCCAATACGTTACAGGATACAATACAAACTATTGGTTCATACCTATCATGCCTTAAGCGGTCAGTCACCAAAATATATCAGAGACATGTTGGATATATACGGGCCAGCTAGATCACTTCGGTCAGAAAAATGTTTAACATTGGCAAAACAAACAATACTGACTAAAAACTACGGTGTTTCAGTTACGCTGCACGAGAGCTACGGAACAAACTTCCTAAAAGCAATACAGATGCAAAAACACTAAAGAAGTTACTAAAAATCTATTTTTAATAGATTGACTTTGAATACTTTGATTCTACACATTAGTAGCAATGCTCCATATATAGATGTACGCAAGAGAATTTATACATTTGTTTAAATGATTTTTAGCTTTTTACGTCTGCCAGTGTTCGTAATTCTTAGCTGTAATATATTCACTCTTGTCTTGTCAATTTTTTTTTTTATAAAACTCTCAGTAATTTTTATTGTTTAATCAGTTTATACTGCATAATGATTAGTCATTTTTTAATTGTATTTTGATAATCAGCTATACATGTTTTATGTTAATAATTTTCTAAAAAAAAATGTACATTAATATCCACTTTCGAACACTCTTTTGGTTAACTTATTGGCACAATTTTAAGAACTTATATATCCTTAATAGGCTACCAACCATCCGCTGAATAGGCTACGAACCATGCGCTAACTCATATTAGCGCCTCATGTTCTCGAATTTCTGGAGCCACTACTGCATGGCACCTGCTGAAGTTAGACAGCTTATCTCGAGCATACAGTTGTTATAAAATCATGGGAGTTCTTATTTAATATTAAGATCATAACTACAAGTGCCCTTTCACAGAAGCGGTGGTTATGTTATTCTAATAACTTTTTTGCGTATGTTTTTCTTAAGTTTATAAAATTCGACCATAAAGTAGGTGGACAAGTCTTGGTCCCATATCCCCTATTAGCGATTGAAGAAAAAAATAATCTATTATTTTTTTAGGTCTGTAATTCTTAATGGTACAACGAGTGTTAATAGTTATATAAGTTGCCGCCAGAGGACAGAACCTACGGCTGTTCCACAGGTAAAGTGCTTCTGTATTGCGGTAATTAAGCATACCGACTAGGCCAGTCTAGTGAGAATCTAGACTAGACCACAGGCGCTTGAATCGCTATTTGTGTTGATCTTGGTTTAAATAGTGTTCAATTTACCTAAACAACAATCTCCTACCGTTTAATGAGCTTTAAACCATGTTATATCGTTTGCCGGTACTTGTTTATATAATAGATACACAAGGCCGGCATCCAAGTCTGCGGACGAGTCTGTATCCATTAAGCGACGAACAGACAGATTTATCCCAGATTACTATTTCCATCATTATCAACCAATCAGGTGTTAGGTTCCAGGGGGGATTCCTTACTGCTGACCAAGATACATGGGGATTTCCTTGTTTGGGGTAACAGCTGCTTAATGGATGCAGACTAGTTACAAATAAGAGCTCATTACACGTGGTACACTGTGTGTTTTGGAATTGTTGATGCTTTTATAGAAAGAGGAACTGGCCATTTAACCACTGTAAGTTTCTTCCCTCGAAAATCTTTGAAATATTTGGGAATTTCAATTGATTTCTTGTATTATCGCCCACCCGTCCGCAGACTTGGAAGCCGGCCTTGTGTATCTATCATATAAACAAGTACCGGCAAACGATATAACATGGTTTAAAGCTCATTAAACGGTAGGGTATTGTCGTTAAGGTAAATTGAACACTATTTAAACCAAGATCAACACAAATAGCGATTCAAGCGCCTGTGACTAGACATCCTCTTGTGAGGATGTGGCTGGATATATATTCATGGACCAGGTTAGAAAAAACAGTAACAGTACTGAAAGGAGGTACCAAATCACCACACTCGTCACCTCAACAGAAGCCATGCTTTGTAGGTTAACAAGTAGTCAATAATATATTTATTATATTTTTAGTTAAAAAATAAGTGGTATAATTGCTTATTCGCGTGATCAGAACTTTATCTAGTCGCCTACAGTATAACGAGTCGTTTATTGTCAAGGATTCACTTTAAATTAAAAAAAAAAAAAACGTGTAATACATATAGTCTAACAAATCAGGCATTTTAGATGAAGGATATGGAACAGCCATAACTGGATACAGGAGACCATATACATTTATCCAAAGGTTGGTATTAGGTACGGAGATGGTGAATTGCTTTATAACAAGTCAACTGCTCATTTATTATTATTCATTGCATTTTCCTTTCATCAGACCCATCAGATGCTTTTAACTATATTCAAAGCTAAAAAAGGAAAGTTAAAATTGTTTTTGAAATATACTTCATGTTTACAACATCTCTCTCTCTTTCTCTCTCTGTCTCTCTCTGTCTCTCTCTCTCTCTCTCTCTCTCTCAGCAACTATGCAAATCGGAAAATTCAGCTCTATGTAAAATCAGAAATGCCGTTAAGATGGCGGGCTGAATAATCATTATAACACACACAGCCTCACACATATAAATATGTACAGTATCTTCCATGGTGAAAGAAAAGCTATTTTTAAAGTTGGTAAACTTTTATTAAATGGTGTGATTTTCGGCTTAAGTGCAAATTTCCCCAACCGGAAATAAATTTCAGATAGCTTAATGAAATGATACAAACACTGAAAATCTAACCGAGCGCATTAATGTGTGTCATGTGATGATCACACAGAACTTAACTATATGAAAGCACGAATCAAGACACAAAGAGACACTTTCCAGTTCTGACGTTGCGTTTGTTTACAATCAGAGTGCGGGTTGGTGACGTAGTTTGCAACATAGAGCGATGACTACGTTTTCTCGTCGCGTATCTTAATTTATTTTTCATCGCAACTCTAAAAGCAATAAAAGACTGTAGAACTGTGTTTATCAAGGTAACTATGGATTTTTCTTGTCACTTCTTGTCCTGCGCCTCTTTGGGGCTGGTGGGGTGACTGAGTGGTGGTAGCTGGCTGTTGGAGAGAACGGTCTGAACTCCACGGTCTGTGAGGCGTTGAAGCTGTCTATGAACGGCTTGACCGTAAGCCAGATCTTCTCCTCTTGTAAAAGTTTTGTGACGGCTTCAATGTCCGGTGTCATGAAGCGATCCTTTTCCCATGCCCTCCAATGAAAAAAAAAAAAAAATATATAGTTTTTTCCCCAATGCGGCATGGATTGAAGAATGGCAATATTTTCGTAAAATTAACAGATCAATGCAAAATAGTAAGCTGCAAAAAAAAAAAAAAAAAAAAAATAACAATAATAAAAAATAAAATTAAATAAAAAAAGAATGAGGCAAATTCCTAACTGACTAAGATGAAACAAAACCATACCATGCAAACTATTTCAGTTTTGCATTAAAATTTATATATGGGGGAAAAACAGTCAACATGCTGATGAAGGTCACTTGCTCAAACAGCTACATTTGAAAACCAGTGTCATATATATATATTTTAAAAAGGTAACTGACGGAAGGTTGTAAAAACATAAATGTTGGCTTTTGTGATTGTCTCTCAATATATATTTAATCCTTCATCAAGCTTCAGTGTAAGACTGTGTGATCACATTTAATTTAAAGAATAATCGCCAAATCACAATGGGCATCCCTCTGAGGAACTTACAATAGTTGTATTTGTTACATTTCATTATTGTTTTATGCTTAGAATAAGTTTCCTCATATATTAAATTAATTGCTTTACTCAAAACTTTTGTATGGTATCGGCGTCCTACTTATTAATTTCATGAATGCCTAATCAATTCAAAGGAAGTTCTTTTTTTGCCATTAAGAAAACTTTTTTTTGGTTAAAATGTATGTCCAAATACCCCATGGTCAGCCCTTGGTAGAACAGACTTTAGAAATTGACAAGCCGCCACTACTGATTTCAGGTGTCAGGATGTTAATTTCAGTGTCACAGGTGGTCTGCCATCCAGGCCTCTGTTATGACAGGAGTGGAGTGATGTATATTTCAGCGGTGTTTAAATTGAGTGATTACGTAACGATATAAAATATTCGAGTAGTTTTAAGTATACTGAAAATGTAGGTTTACAATTGTATATTCTTATGTTATAAGAACTAAAACTTGATTTAACACATGTATGTATTGTTACAGATGTCTGTTCCATGTGTTGTTGACACTTGATTAGTGTAGCGCGGGCGTGGCTCGTTGCTGTAGCAACCTCGCCTGGCCGGCTGTTGCAGGTTCGGTGTAATCCGCATTGGTTGAACTCTGACATGTAGAAACACAGCGCTCATGCTACGCTCTTTACACAGCGCTTTACCTATAGGGCTACTACCTATATTGTAAGGCGCTGTTTGTTATGACCTCGTATCCTGAATTGCAACACCAGAGGGGAGCACTGTATTTTTGTCCAATCAGATTAGACCTTGTGCTGGAAGACAAAGCTAAGCGAGGAATACACAGAGCCAATCATATTCATTTCTTTTTGAGTGACAGCTCATCCCCCAGCGTAACCGTCTGAAAAGGCCACAGGCTCAGAGAGAATTGCCCCTGACGTGGTTTGCTTAGGGCCTTGGGCACATAGGATGCTCGGCCGGTGAGCTGTAATTCAAACGAAACGTAACAACAAAGGCTGCGTGCACACCTCGCTTGCTGGTTTCAGTTCTGCAGACAACAGATACATGGCTACGCTAACACAGTCATAATGTCATAATCGAATCGGTCGATGATGCGAGAATGCAGAGGGAGCAATTTAAATTCGACTGGAAACTCAATAAGCGGCGCTTGAAGCGCAGCAATGGGCGGAGCCAGGATGCCTGTCGAGTGTTTGTTTATTGGCATCTGATTGGCTGCTTGTCACATCATACGCACGTTTATTTCAGTGGAAAACGAACCGCCATCTGGTGTCTAAATATATCATAAACGGTCAAAGCTGGCAGCGTGAAAATCGGTTGCTTCTTTAGAAGCGCAAGATTTCCGCTGCCTCGGGAGCGTACGCTCATGCTATTCTGGAACTTTCTTGGCTGGTCGCGCTCTAGAGCGCGTGTCATGTATTGTTCTTTGGGCACGTGTGTATTATGTATTGTTGGGTTCTTTATAGAAGTTTCTAGAATTTTCGGATGAAAAGTTATAAATAGGGGCTTTGTTTTAGAGCCGAGGAGAGGACAGAGAAATATTCCAGCGTACACGGAAGAGTCAGTTTTGTACCTATCCGATAATATCAGTAGTGTCTGGGATTCTACGAACTCTATGCAGATTTAGTGCGGCCTGTCTCCATTTTGCTTTCGGGTTTATTACAAGAACTTCACTTTTGGATTACAACAGATTGATTTGGGAATTGAATTGGACTATGATTCTCTGAGGAGATTTACGTGAACTGTTCATCAGGATTATACGTTTTAAAGGACTTGCCGCTGTGACAGTGGTGGTATCCAGATACTGTACACTTTATTTATTATACTGTGTTATTGTATTGATTTACTGTTATACTGTTGTTATACTGTATAATTGTTTTGTTTTTGTGTATTGTAATGTTAGGACAGTTTTAAGAATAAATTATAATTATTTATTAACAAAAAACACTGACTTCTTATTCATTCCCCTAGACATTTCACGCTGCCTAGAGTTGCAGAATCTGATTTTTTTTATCTCCATAACAAAATTTATGGTCTTCACGACTACGTGATCATTTGTTGTTGGGTTCCGTAACAGTGTGCATATTAATGTTACAAACATTATATGTTTTTTATAAACGTATTATTGGATATTTTCATGAGAGTCATTCTCCATGAATCGGCGTTACATCTTTGCTTTTACCAATCATATACTGCTTAGTTCAAAACTGAATTAATGACAGGATAACTATCTATGCCCTTTCAGCATTCTGTCAAGCTTTACGCTCGTTAGTAGCGCAAAATTATTCCAAGCTGCAAGGAGGGTGTATGTTCACTCCCGCTCGTGTGTGTGTCTGTGCCTTTGTCTTTTTCCACGCAATCTTCCACGAGAAGGGCCAATGAGGCTCGATTAGATTTTGGTGTGGATCCGGCTCAGGATTCGGATCCAGGGACATCATCCAGGAATATTCACAAATGGACAGTGACTAATGCACGAAATAATCTGGGGATATGAGCCGAATAAGTGAATGGCGGAGGCTTGCATTCATTAGAATGCAGATTTTTAGTTCTACCTGCAGTTATAACAATGACGTAAATATAACTTACTGAGCCACACTTCTGACCAGTGAGAAAACTTCTTCAAGGGGTGGAGTAGTTTTGAGGGGGCGCAGGAACTCCATGGCCTGGCACGCCGCCAGTAATTCAATCGCTATCACTGTAAATAAAGATACACTAAGCTATCAATATGTCCAAAGTTATATGATATCCTGCAAGCCCTAAAAATTATTTTACAGGTAAATAATCTCCGTTTATCTTTATAACGATGATACCAAAGATGAAATGATACCTTATCTCACAGTACAGTCCTTATACAATATGTCACTCGTGGTGAAATAAGATACCATATATGAATTTATTTGATATCACGCAGCGGTAATACTGTGCTGCGTCAAACATATCGTCAAAGATATACGAAAAGTCTCCGACGACTGCAGTGTTTAACCGCTGCTTAAGGAGTGTATATTACCGTTGACTTCCGAGCCAATACTGTATCCCTTATTCTTACAAAGATGACCAAACTTTCTCTCATATAATGTTTTTCTTAACTGTAAATAATTTCCAGACACAGTCAAATTTCTGACGATGTGACATTCCGTTTCGCAGGGAAATCGGTATAATTATAATATATTGAACGTCGCTTGCTTCAGGATGAACAAATACCGTCAAAGCAGATATAGAGGGAGATATGGCTTTATATCGCTATATGTATTGGTGTACCAATGTGTCATTAAATCTCATGCTGATACTAAAATTTTTAAATATCATTATTATTAATAATGAATTCTTAGAGGTCTGACCTACTGTATAGATCAATCTTTTTTCAGTTTCTAAAGAATGTCATTTTCGTAATAAAAATAATTCCTGTAGTTTATGTAGAAAACTAATGAAAACAGAACCAATGAAAACTGGGTGAGACAATACCTAAAATTTCAAAATGTTAGGTTACATAATTTAAAGTGAATCGGAACAGTAAAGTGTTAGTGTTTGAAATGCAAATTTACACATGTTGCGAACCTTTTTTAAGTACCTATATGAGTCGAACACTGATGTAGAGATGTACTATCAATAAACCCACCATGTTCCACGTGTTCCACAACCCGTAAAGCCTTCCTAGACGACCAGCCTCCCATGCTGACGTGGTCTTCTGTACCAGCACTGGTCGAGATCGAGTCGATTGATGAAGGGTGACACAACACTTTGTTTTCTGACACTATTAACGAGAGTTTTCAGTATATTAATTAGTATAGGCATTTCTTTGTATAACTTTTGCAGATTTCTGTCAATCTCTCTGCAGAATTCAAGAATTTTGGCCTGTATACATTCCCTGCTTAGCAAGGATGATTTTAATTGGAAACCGGGTGATTAACTCATAATGAAGTTTTTCGTTAATATGACAATGTTTTTCCTGTATTATTATAAATCTCGATATCGTCAGGTTAAACTGCTCAGTTAAATACTCTAAAATCCAAAGCCAAAATCACTAAATGTACATCTGAAAGTCCTTCAGGGATTGTCTCCTTTGCTGCTTCAGATTCTGGTTTTCAGATTCAAAGGTCAAAGACAGGTGCTATTTGTTTATTTTTCTCTGTTTTCATTTGAAAAAAGGGTGCTATCTGTTTTTTTAACTGAATTTTTAAACCTCAGGCAAGAAGTTTATGCTTTCACCCGTGTCTATTTGTTATATGTAACGTGTCTGCATGTTGCGCGATTACGCTAAGAACAACTCCGAACTGGCCACGAAACTTTGTTCAGGGATGGGAAATGCATAAGACAATAATCACTTTTTCTTGTGGGTAAAGAAAAAAAGGTGTCTAATCCAGTAGGAGCCTCCTACTGAGCCCTGTACTGAGCGCCATTTTAGTTTTCAAGTATTTTAAGTATTTTATTTTTTTCTAGGAGCAGTGGTTGTTGCTAACCTAATGCGGCAGCCGTGCAGTGTGCAATCATGAACCCGGAATTTAGACCACCATCTTTAGTGAGGAAAGCGGGCAGCTCGCTGTAGGCTGAAAGAGAGACAAGAAAACTGATCGTTGGTTATCCTGCAGTATATAGAATTGCAACATTTAAGGTCTGACAATTTTAGATAACGTTAAATTCTTTAAGTTCTGTGATTTTTGTAATTTCAAAACCGTGTGAGCAAATAAATATAACTTTTTAGATAAAAAAAAAATGGTGGTAGATATGTAAAACCAACCCTTCCAAATACAAAACTAAGTTTAACCTATAACCTGTGCCTTGTGGTAATAAATTTGGTGTCTCCATAAGCGCTTTTATATCAATATCTTTTTAATATCTTAGCTTAGCAACACAGCGCAAACACATGGCCTATTCACCTCCAGAAAGGTAGGAAATATTTAAAAGGTCACACATGTGGAATCAAGGATATATTAAAACGCTGTACCTATGTATTTACCCGCCATAGAAGTTTCAATCACTGACATATTCACCTGGTAAATTGTATAAGTGTACCTGGATTAATTAGCCTTTCGACTCTTCTTTCACTTATATTTGCCAGTTCGTGGATTCCTATAGACAAATAGTCCAAAACCTAAAACATGAAAATAAAGCAAATAAAATAAATTATGATTAGAATTCTCATGTACAGTGAGTATTTTGCCTCTGATAATGAATTAAATTTCACTGGTCAAGGTGAACCCTGCCATATTAATTTTAAACTTATCCGTCATTTTGATTTATCAGAAACAGGCTTTTAAAATGAAACTGATACCATGAAGGCGCCACCAGTTGAAAGGAAAATTAAGTTATATTTATGATCAATAAAGCTTGACTGCAATTACGATAGTTGGCAACTAATACGCTTTAATATAGGTGAAAACATCCATACCTTTGCCGGATATTCTCCGTGAAAATTCCCACCAGATATGATTTCACCTCTATCAGCAAAAACCATCTTTGTCTTGTTAGGGAAATCAGCATTTTTCTTTATTAAGATATGCAAATTCAGAAAACACTTAAATAAATTATCAGATGTTGAAAACAGCGGCACCAACAAGCTTTTTAGGGACTCCGGCTTGGACTCGAGGGTCCCGGACTAGAACATGCATGGAGGTCAGGACTCCATATATCAGGCCGAGTCCATCTCAAGTCCAAGGGCAAAAGTCAGATATAGCTGGACGAACAGATTGGAGAACTTTCTTATTGTATACAAACTCATATAAGTGAAATATAAGATTATATATACAAAGCTTGATCTCTGTATCGGGAGGTTAATGTATTTAAACATTTAAGTAATTTAAGGCATGGATACACAAAATGACGAAATCTACATGATAATCTCAAATTTCCATTTTAAAGTGTTTTAAATGACATTTAAGAGACTCGGACTCGAAGACTTGTACACGAGTGGCTTGGACTCGGAATTACACTTGGACTCAGATTTGTGGACTTGATTTTTAGACATCACTGCAAAGTAAAGCCAAGAGATCTTGAGACCTACGGATGTAATGAAGTCTTTAACGAACCGTTAATAATAAGATCAGGTTGGAATTACTAATAAATCACGTTAACCCAGATCATAGATGTCTTGCATATTAATTCAAAGGCTGATCCAGAGGGGGCGTGTCCCCCCCCCCCCCCCCTTTACCTTTCCATTTTTGTGTTGCCTTGCATACTTCGTACGTCCCTATATCAGCCAATTAGTATTGCATCTATAAATGGCATAATGAGATCAATCTTATATCATTTATACCCTTCCGAGATATTTCTCCCATAATGTTCCCCTGTTTCAGCAATTCTTTCTTAAAGCGACCCAATGGCTGGAAACGTAGAGTAACCTCTTGGCCAATGGACTGTCAGACGCATATCACATCTTTTTCACTAAAATAAGTTTTGTTACAGTTAATATTACAACATTCAATATTTATGACATTTACACATGTTCCGAACCTTTTTTTAAGTACCTATATGAGTAGAACACTGATGTAGAGATGTACTATCAATAAACCCACCATGTTCCACGTGTTCCGTAACCCGTAAAGCCTTCCTAGACGACCAGCCTCCAATGCTGACGTGGTCTTCTGTACCAGCACTGGTATTATCTACATGATAATCGCAAATTTCCATTTAAAAGTGTTTTAAATGACATTTAAGAGACTCGGACTCGAAGACTTGTACACGAGTGGCTTGGACTCGGAATTACACTTGGACTCAGATTTGTGGATTTGATTTTTAGACATCACTGCAAAGTAAAGCCAAGAGATCTTGAGACCTACGGATGTCTTGAAGTCTTTAACGAATATTTATGAATATTAACATGGATATATTTATTTTATTTATTTTCTCTAATCATTTGGGCCGACAAAACCTAATTTTTTTTCGTACGTGAAAGTCCGCCTAATATGCCACCGGCTTTACAAGTTTCAGGTAACTGAACACATGGCCTGGTTATATTTGTTTGAGACATTTGATGTTCCTTTTAATAAAAATGCTGAGTGAAGTATAGGTTAAAGTTTTGTCTTAACCCTATACCCCCCCTATAGCAAAATGAGTATTAATATACCAAGCATGCACGTATGTTCTCGTGACTTTATATAAAGGATACAGGGTTATCAGTGGCGCTGTTCATCTCCGTGGTCAAAATGCCCCGCACAAACTCAATGGTGTCGCTAACTATCCCATGTACCTGTGTTAAAATAACATAAATAACAGAAATATGATTATAATGACTAGTAGGCATTGAAAAACTATAATTCATTATAATATCTCGTAAGTAATAAGAAAAAGCTGCCATTGATTATAATACCTCGTTAGTCTAATAGAAAAAAACTACAATTGAATTAATAAATCGTTATCATTAAAGAACAAACTAACAATGGTTATTTATGATCGTAGGTATCCAGCAAACAGCAAACATATCATTGATTAAAATGACGCCTAAGTATTATTGAAAGCTATCACCCTTGCAGTGTATTTACTTCCTCCGATTTCAGACGTGAAACTCCCGTTCGCATTGTTTTACATGACGTGATTTCTAAATATCACATTTGTTTTATTTCTACATAGGATGCTGCTTTGCTGACATGATGGAAGCATATTTATTTATTTATTTTTTAATTAGTGAAAATGTTTTGTTTACTGGTTACACACCTGGGGGCAGCACCGCAAAGTGTACGCATCCTGGACACGGTCACAGAATCGATGGCTTTCTATGGAAAAATAAGACTTTGAAAATGTTTGCCTATCAGACTTTTAACAGGAGAATACATTATGCTACGGTAACAGAATTACTCCGCAAACATGACCATGGTCCGCATGCTTATCTTGCATTAAAAATACACAAATCTCCACGAGTATTTTCTTCCACGATAATTTTTTAAATTATCTTTATGTATCTGGAGAAACCATAACTTATATAAAAAGGATTCACAAAGTACATGTATTTCGGATACATGATTAATCAAATAGATATTGCATTGAAAGTGCATGGTCAACAGGGCTTGTAATAATGCCTTTCCGTCCTTCTCAGAAAGGCAAACATGTGCATGGAAAGGCATTTTTCATTTTGTACCAATCCGTTGGAAAGGTTTACACCTAGATGTTTCCCACATTAGTAGCTGCTAAATAGTGACGAACATGATAATAAATAACATTTTACGGGTGTTGTTCCACCGACTCGCTATATTTCTTATATTTTTCTATACAAATTGTTTATAATTCTTATACTTTCCGGCATTTTGGCCCTCAACATTCAGTTCTGTTTGCATGCATGTGTGCAGAATGGTATGTAAGATGGCAGAATCAGGTTTACACTTGGCGAATCAGACTGAAAGACTAACATGATGGTGGGATGCATCTTCAGCGGAAAAGCAACTTTCCGTTGGAGAGGTAAAAAGTATTACTATCCGTGGTCAGGGAGCATGCAGAGCGTTACCTGCTATTTCTGATGGATGGTGTTCTGAATGTAAAACGGCTCGGAATCGTCCAGCGACCTTCACCTGTCCCTTGTGAGGGCGGACCTCATGAATAGCTGCGGAAATCATCAGAAAATGCTTTTATTAAAACAAATCCCGTTTGTTAGCAGTTGAGAATCCCCTAAATCACGTGAACAATAACACTCCCCTTAACCGCATGAACAATTTAATTCTATTGAACCCATTAATTTGCTTTGAGTTCCCTAGGAATTGATTTAACAGTAAAAGCAGTTTAGAATCCACAAGTCTCTGGTGAGAGTACACAATGTCAAAGCATTTTTTTAATGTAAATGTTTTTTTTTCTCATGATTTTTTTTCACTAAATCATGACTATATGGCGCTATTGATCAAACAATGTTCACTCCTCAGTGAAACCCTCTTGGCTGCTGTACTGCAAGCAGGCACTGTAAACCTTGACCGGCCACTATAATTTCATTATGTTATATTCCATGAAATAGCGCCACAATTATGAGTCCAAGTGTCTACTGTTTCCCGTACAAATTTCTTCTTTAGATCAAGTATTATTCTATCAAGAACACTACATTATATAAATACCTTGAACATCCTACAAAAACGTTCTATCAGAATATGCTTATTGGAACATCTAGTACTACAGAAGGCTAAAACGTTTCCTTAAGATAAGACTGCAAGGAAATATTCTGATTTTTTTTATTAATCAAAATACTATAAAACTTATAACTCAAGAACTACTTTATAAGACAAAATGAAGAAATTTTAAGTCACAGAATCGGTCTGTCCCTTACCGCTATCAAACGCTTTACTGGTTCCCTTCAAGACCTCCAGGGTGAGCGCTGCCACGATATCTGCTTGACGAGCTATAGCATCGGCCCGCTCAACCGCCTCCACTCCGAGGGCTGTGATCATCTGAGTCCCGTTGATTAAGGCAATCCCCTGAGAATGCGACCACAGGTCTCAACAGGTCAGTTTGAGAACATAAACAAATTCCCCTTATTATTTTCCCTTATTTCCTGTGTGCTAGCTCTGCAGTATCTCTGCAGTATCTCAGCAGTATCAGGTATATGCCTGATATTTAGATTTTTGGAATGTGCAACGTAAAATGAGGTACTTTCCAGGTCAGTCTGGATGAGGGTTAGGCTTTAGCACTTAGGATTACGCATTAGGGGGTGAGGATAAAGAATGATAATTTTTTTTACCTACATTGTATAATGGGAGGAGGGGTCATAAGAATGTTAATAAATCATCTGGGATATGTGTAAATTATGATATAGGGCGGTCAAGATTTTGATGTTGCAAAATAATTGTTGGCCAAACAACAGGGATGAGTTTGTAGCATTTTACGTGCGGTTGGTTGACCACTGAAGACTTTGGCGAGGCACTAAAGAAGAGGAAGAGGTGCAAAGTAATGTGTAGCGTTCGATGAAAAAAAAAAAGAGTCAGGGTCGTGACTGAGACACACACAGGGATTAGTGAGGCAGTACGGATATGGAGGAGGATTTAGAAATGCAGATGAAGGACAAATATACATTGATCGAGCCAATAGCGATGTACATAAAAGAGAATTGGCTGGTGATGAGACACAGGTCACGTGGATCAGGCATTACACAGCAGAGGCGTGGATTGAACACTAAAGATGAAGAAGAGGCCCTAAAGAATCTTGAGATGAATATGAGGCATTACGGATGCGGATCAGGCATTAGAGATCTTCATCAAGAGATGAGGTAATAGAGATGGTGGATAAGACACCAGGAAGAAAGAACGGTGACGTGGGAAAAACACAAGGTGTGAAAAGGACAAACGAGAACCGTATGGAGCCCAAGGGACGTGGGAGAATAAACACCAGAGTTGAGTTAACACCGGAGACGCTGGTGTTTCACTGAGGTAATTTAACGAGACGCCAAATATATGAGATATGCCAGGAGAGTTTGTGCGATATAAAATTGTGGGTTACCATCCAACATGATTATTTTTATATACATTAGTATCGCTCTAATTCTCGGCGTTTTGTATAAGATCTAACTCTTTTAAATAACTTTCCTTTCGAATGTAATAAATTTAAACCAGGGAGGGAGGGATCAACGGGTTTCATGCAAAAAAAAAATTGTCTAAAAAGGTTGTTGGTTAAGAGCAGCCCCCCCCCCCCCCCTTGGATCCGCGCCTGATTTTAACGTAAGAAGTGTATCTAAAGGATTTGTCCAGCTTGAATCTAAAACTGACACGTTGTTCCACAGAATGACCACAAGGTGGCGCGATAAGTAATAAATAATACTTTTTTCGGTAGGATATCCTATGGGATAAAGTGACTGGAATTAGAACTTTTTTGTTAACCGGATAATGTTGAAACATGCAACCTACTGTAAAAGTTATTTATTAATTTACACCGACGTACCTCTTTGGGACCAAGCTTTATCGGAGATAACCCATTTGTCTGTAATATCTGAAAGATAAACCAGCAGAGACATATATGGTCAAAGGTACAGAAACTATCTCGATATTAAATATTAACGTACCGCAAAATGGCAATTAGTACAATATTTTGTCAACAAAGAAAACAAAGTTTTATTAGCAAGAACGTAACGCGGATAAGTCTATAAATTATTATTATTATAAATTAAGAAAGTGAAATGATCTCAAATGCCATATAATAAGATGTAATAATTATGTTCATTATGTCCACTCACGTATCTCGCTTCTCCCCAGCCACATTCAGGGCTCCACATTTTTCCTTCTCCCATCATGCCGAGCGCCAGATGTGACAGCGGAGCAAGGTCACCACTAGCCCCGACGGTGCCCTTCTCAGGTACGTACGGCAGGCACGAAGCTGCAACGGACGTGGCCGTGACAATAAACCAGATCATCATTATATTACGAGACTCAAAGGCCAAAGATTCAGCGCTATGTAAATATTTCCTGGTGGAGACGTCTTTTCAAACCGTTTGTACTGGGATTTAAATCTTGGTCGCACTTGTGACCATGGGCATGTGCGCGTAACATAAACCAACGATTCCCGTTGGTTATAAAGACCAGACAAATCATCCATCCAACATTCAAGAAAATAATATAGATGAACACGTATAAGAAGCGAACAAACAGATAAACAGGTCTTGCTATTATAACCACACCCCATCTGATCACACATCAACACATATTTAAAGTGAATCATGCAGATATTTTGCCTGACTTATGCGGTATGGCGAAATAAAAACTCTGGAACTAACATAAGAAATTTAAATTACCAAAGTAATTGTTGGGCCTAATGATTTATATCATATTGAATTTATGAAACAAAAAGAACATACCGTTTTTATGGCAATATTTTCTAATAATAATTTAAATAAATAATAAATTAATTATAAATATATTAATTTAATAAATTAATTATAAATTAATTATAAATTTTCTGGATCAGATAACTGTCGATTTCGGTAAAATATATTTCACTCACCGTTGAAAGCATCAATGTATTGCCGGAGTGTTTTGAGTGAGATGCCGCTGTACCCCTTGGCCAGGATGTTGATCCTGAGAGCAAGCAGGGTCCGGGTCCTCTCCGGAGACAAGGGCTGTCCAACGCCTGTAAAACATTACACAAAGCATTCTCGGCAAATGAGGAACTGAACTCAATCCACTAAATTTTCTCTGTTTTTGACTTAATGATAAAATGTATCACTAGTAAAAATACCCAATATAAAATCCGGCAGAAATTGTCATTGTCCGAAGGGACTTATGTGTAGAAGAAACACAGAATATATAATATTTGTTATATGTGTGTCGGTTTAAGATGGATAATGACGCCTACAGCGTGGACTAACCGTTATACAATGGCGTCTTCCTTCACAAAAAATAACGGCGATATTTTTTGCTCTATTATAGGAACTAACTGTACACTGTGTTGAATTGTATAAAAAATAAGGAAATTAACTTTTATGATATAAAAATGATATCAGGTTTGGTGATATAAAATCGTTCAAGTTTGCACGCTATGTTGGTCGGCCACAAATTATTGATCACATGAGGTACTGCATTCTACTCCTCTTAAAACAACCTTACTAAATACAATACCTGCTGCATGCGACCGAATCAGGTTCTCTTGTAGTTCTCTGAAAGAGGAATTACAGGTGAAGATTGGCTAGAGATTATGTATTATACATCAATAAAAAAAAATTATATATGATAAATTACCCGACTATACCTATATTTCAGTTATGACTGAACGATTTTTTAGATGAGTGTACAATACACATGCAGTGGGTGCAAATAACGGAATAACAAATCGGAAATTGCAGCGGATTATATTCCCGATTACATAGGGAAGGAGTACTATGCTGTTATTTTTCTTCTTGAATATTTTACAGACATGGACATATATATATATATATATATATATATATATATATATATATATATATATATATATATATATATAGAACTTACTCTAACTTATCCCGTCCGATGGTTGTCCGTGCAAATTTACCGAATCCAGTTGTGATACCGTAAACCACTAGAAGGAAATGAAAATACAAATATTATTATATTTTGAATATTAATCGTTTGCGTGTATACGTCTATTTTTTATAAGTAACACTATCCAGTTTAAAGTGTTTTTCATATCAATGTCATTAAAGGGGATGTGGCGAAATCTAAATGTTCAAGTTCTAAAATCAACAGATGAATTTTTCGTTCATTCATGTTTCAGTAAACGCGCGTAAAATAAAAAAGTAAATTCAGAAAATTATACATACGTATGACATTTTTATTACATGTGTAGAAAATAAGCAGATATATATACCAGGGTTGGGTCCAAATACTTTTAAAATAATCGATTACAAATACAATAACTAAAACAATAATCGATTACAATTACAATTACTTTTGTGTTTTCAAAAAAGTAATCGATTACAATTACAAATATCTTTTGAAGTAATTGGAATTACTTTTGCAATTATAACAGGCCGACAAAAAACCATACCTGCATTATCTGGTCACCTAACAATGCATGTGAAGTAATAGTTCTATAGAAATATGAGCATTGTGCTTTGTGTACACTCTAAGAAAAAAGGGTTCTTGGGGGTTCTTTGAGAGTTCTTTGAAGAACCACGGGGTTGAGTAAAGAACTCTTGGGTGTTATGAGGCAAAACAGGGATCTTTAAATGAAGGTGGGTTCTTTGGGATGATTTAGGGTTCTTTGAGAGGCATGAGGGTTCTTTGGAAGTGATTCTTGTAAAACAGGGTATATTAAGAGGTGATTCTATAACATGACAAATTAAACGCTTCCGAGAGAGAAGGCGTTCCTTAGAGATATAAAGGAGTCTAAATTTAAAGGTTGAACTCAAGTATTAAAATAGTTGTATTAATAATTATTAGTGTGGTCCGAATACAGATCTACATGATATTATGATTAAGGAAATTTAAGTTATTTTTTTTCAATTAAATAATCATGCAGTCACTCTTACTAGAAATTTTGGTCTAGTAAAGTAATTCATAGCTGAATTAGTTTTGGCAATTAAAGATTGTATGGTGGTGTATATAATTAAAAAAATATGTGTTATTAATAATCATTATCTATACATTTAAAATGGAAATATGACAGACTCTAGCCAGGGTTACACAACACGGCAATCCCAATTTTCAGCATTTCAGTGCGATTGGCGTGTAGTGTAAACAGCATTTTTCAGCTGCATTCATGTAAAAACGAGGCGACGACACTCACTGGCGTTGCTTAATCGTAAATTGATACGCTTTCGCGCCAATCTTACAAGTGCCGGGTATTGAGAACAGTGTGCTGACCAGTGCTGACCAGTGGAGACAGATCCAGGTTCAGCTGAAGTACTGTACAGACTGCAAGTTAGTAACGTCACAAACAGACAGTGAAGACTATAAGGTAAGTTTATGAATGTATTAATTTACCCACTGAATATTTGTTTACTCTATCTGGAAAGAAATGCTATATATCATCTACATGAGTTATAACACTTAATTGAGCTTTAAAGTTGCAAGTTATATATCGGGATGCATCGCTGTAAGAAAAATGCGCAGTATATGTTTTTGACGATACACAATCAGTTTGGATTATTTATAACACAGATGTTATATTATATCATTTAAGTGTACAGTGTACAATGGGTATATACACAGCTTGTGTCAGCACTATAGTATCGTGGATGTATTACTGTACCCAAGGCAAGTTTCCAACATGGCCCGGGCATAGATTCCCTTTTGACAGTGTAATTATCAAACCTCTCCAATACGTCGTATGTAGGCCAGTGCTTGCGAATATACAAGTTGGGTGTATGTATGTTTGTGTGAAGAGTATATTTACATATATTATGGTGCGCAATTATGTTAATATATTTGTGCATATATATACATTTATATGTGTAATATATATATATATATATATATATATATATATATATATATATATATGTATATAAATACATATGTGTGTGAGTGTGCGTGTATTTGTTCTGTGTATTCAAGAGGTTCTATAACTGATGTTCTATTATACTATTATGGTCAGGGGAAGTACGTTTTAAAATGTGTTTCTTTATAAAGGTCAGTTGATATCGATGATAATACCAGATGTAGGTTGCAATGTGTACACCATGCACATGTGGAATGAAAAATGAGTAGCCATTAGGTGGCCATCGGCCCATCAGTGGGGGCTGGTCACAGCATGGGGTATACACGTTAGTCTTACAGTGCCTGAGTGCTAGGCTGTATAGATACATCCGATTGTGAAATCACAGAAACAGTCACTGGTCACGGGGTGCCCTGAAAGGCAAAACACTGGGCTTCAGCATGCTCACATTTTCACTGTTTGGGGTCATACTGTATATCCAACACCAAACATGTTATTCTTGTAACCCTAAATTCAGTTGTATTTTTTTCAGGTTTGAAGAATAATGCTGCAATATTAACGATCCCGGGTCTTTTTGGGGAAAATGAAAACCACCTGTTCCTCCATAAACAGGTAATTATGTTGTTACTTTGTTTTAAATAAGAAATATAAATATTACTAACTTCATGGGGCAGAGGTACAGTGAAACATGCCTGTTTACATTTTAAATTTAGCTATCAATCTATCTATCTATCTATCTATCTATCTATCTATCTTTTGTTTGTGGGGATATATTCCTCTATTTTGGCACACCTAACTTTCTGCGATGCTGATCTAGAAAAACAGGTTTTGTCGGTCTTTATAATGCAAAAAAATAAATACTCAGGGCCGCTAACACTGGGACTGTTTTAATGTAAATAGACTTAATTTTTCTGTAACCTATAGACAACTTTAGGGTTACTTCAAAATAAATCAGTACATAATTGCTGGTTTTATTTATATTGGAATGTGTATTTTCAGTTACAGGAAGAAACGTCGCAATACCAATACTAAAGTTCACTTGTGGTCAGGATGTACGCCATGATGACGAATTGCACGTGGTGGCAGTAGCTGTAATCTCACCTGTGATGACGGCTCCGTATACGTTACGATGGGGATTGCCCTTGTGATGGCGGCCTATTGGGCATATGGGTTTCAGTACCCGAAGTGCCTGAGAAAGACTTTTTCTTTTTTTAGAGGAGTTTGTGTTTGGACTTAAAGCTCTAGGACTGTGCATATATCTGTTGTGAGGCTGCACACAGAGCTTAACGCATTAATGGACCTATTACCTATAGTGGTGTACCGATTAATCGATTAAATCAATGATTGGTCGTTTTCTTTCAAAATCGATTGCATTTTTGCACAAACGATTAAAAATGATTATGTAAGCACATGCAAAGAATATAATCCTGTCAGACATATACAAGCACAGGGTAATGAACAGCATTAAAATTGAACCTTACATTTATTGCCAACCATCATCCAGCTTCAAGTTGACCTTGGGTGAGGATGGATTGATGGTTTCTAATGAAGGATGCTTTTTTTTTATCCTGACATTTATGGGTTGGATATATACATGGAGTATGACTGTAAGTCAGAAAAATAATTGCTACTGGCCAATATAATATGCTGAAACCGAAAAGAAATCCTTCTTCAAATATACTATATATATAGTATTACACCCAGAGATGCAGCATATATTGCTTTAATATGATGATGATACCACCGAACGTGATGACAGTAAAATATAATTCTTCCAGTAAAAGTTTCACCACATATAGAATATCCATATTTGTGTTTTTCAACAATATGTAGCAGATTTTAAAATAATTTTAATCTAATGACATTCAAAGACAAGCATGACATTTTAGAAACAATCAGGTTTGAAATTCTGATCTTTATTCCTTAAAGGATCTTAGAGGTTATATTTATATATATATATATATATATATATATATATATATATATATATGTGTGTGTGTGTGTGTGTGTGTGGTTATATGTGGTTATATGAAGAGATAATTGTAGGACATTGATTGATTTATTCATAAATATATGTTTCTTTTCATCTTTAATATATATATATATAAAGAAAAAGAGATAATAAATGGTATGATTACCTCTTAATCTTATATAATGTACATGTATATTAAGGGTAATGTAACCTGTTTTGTATAGAGGCATCCTTGTGCTTCAATATATATTATTTTCAATATTTAAATAAATGCAAATAAATATATTATTTATGTATATTATGGTATTTGTATTTATTTTTTTTTATCCAGTAGTCTGGACCCCATATCAGGATAAGATATTGTTTATCAGTATGAACTCAGTATCAATATGAAATCAGTATGAACAATTTTTGTAATCAGCAATAAAAGGGGGGGGGGTATCTAAAGAACCCTAAAGGTGCCCCAAAGCTCTATAAGGTTCTTTAATGAACCCTACGATCAAGATAATATAAAGTTGTTTAAACAACCCTAAGGGTGTTTTAAAGAACGCTATCATAGGGTTCTATTAAAGAACCCTGAAAGTGTTTTAAAGAACCCTATCATAGGGTTCTTTTAAAGAACCCTTGAGGTGTTTTAAAGAACCCTATCAAAGGGTTAAATTAAAGAACCCTAAGGGTGTTTTAAAGAACCCTATCATAGAGTTCTTTAAAAGAACCCTATCATAGGGTTCTTTAAAGAACCAAATAGGGTTCCATATTTGTGACAACGTAAAGAACCCTATTGAGTTCTTTGAAGCACCTTTCGTTCTTAGAGTGTACTTTGAAACTATAAAAGATTTTTTAAATATTTAATAATACCATCACTTTGAATGCTGTTATTGTATATTACTCTCACATTTTACACAGAACTTGAAAGTAATTGAAAAGTAATTGTTCCAACAATTACTTATCGAAAGTAATCGGGATTTCAAAAAGTAATCGATTACAAGTACAATTACTTGAAAAAGTAATTGTAATTACAATTACTTCAATTACAATTACTTTTAGACCAAACTCTGATATATATATATATATATATATATATATATATATATATATATATATATATATATATATATATACATGTTAACACTCTTTGCTCATATATGAACAGAAATATGAACATTCAAAATGACACCTGAAGATGTTACCTTTATTTTCAGCCACTATCTCCTCTAACATATTCCTGGCTTTGATGACTTTATTTGTTGCTTCATCAGTCAGCTGTCAAAGTGTAAAGGGGCACAACATATTAATCACATGATTATCTTATAAAAGCATCAGTGCTTATGGACAAGTTCATGTAAGCCTATAATCCTGGGCTTCATTTCTGACAAAACTTTATTTGAGCCAAGCATAAGATAAATGTAAAAATTAGAAAAAAAGCACCACAAAATTGATTTTTTTTGGCAAATAAATAAATGATCCTAAGATATTTCGCAATAATGTTTGACTTGCATGCTTCGAGTCCTTAATAGCTTTTTTTAAAGATATGCATGGAAACGGACAAATTCTTATGTTGACTATATGCACCATTTAAAGAATGGCCAATTTTTGTATTTTTCCTGGCAAGCTTTAAAAAAATTCAAGATTGTGTCTCGATCAATAAATAAAAAAAAAGAGTACAACTTCGCCCCCTCGCACTGTATAATGTGTGGACAGATTCCGAAGATCATTTTTTTGAGTGTGTGGCCTAAACATTCAGTTGTGTGGCATGATCCAAGCATCAGTTAAGAGCTGTGAAAGAGGCCTGTTGGAACTTTAAACCTTTCCAAAAACGGACACTTGAAGATATTTTGATATATGGAGTGAATGCCAGGTTTTTACCAAGACTTTAAAGCTGTGTTTCCATGTGCGCCTATATGTGCGTATGGGCGTATGTGCGTAAAAAAACATTGTTGTACATGTATTTCCATGTATGCGTATATGCTTATATATATATATATATGTGTGAAATCGCAGAAGTATATCATTGTACAATAGACCTACAGCAGGTCTTCCCAAAAAAGATGCTTGTATGATGAGCGTTATTTTTACCCTGAGTTCACTCAGACCCTATATATACCCCCCCAGTAAACGCATATACACACATATATATATGTGCACATATATAACATCAGTTAAAACTCGAACAAACGATTTTCCCGCATAAACAAATATAGGCGCACATGCAATGGAAACACAACACAGCTTTAAAGTGCACCTTGGCTGGGCCGTTGTAAACACTTACTCGTATCTTCAGCTGTCCTTTTCCCAAACGAAGCAAGTCGTCACAGGTGAGACTGTTCCCGTCCAGTGATATATACTACAGTATAAAGCAAATGTTTTTAACAAGTCTTTACACATATATGAAATTTGTTGTAGTATATGAACTATTTAACGTTAAAACTCGTCCAGGGATAAATAGTATAGTGCACGAAAAAATACGCAACAAAATAAATCCCCTACAAAACCACAATATACCCGAAAAATATAAGTAATAGTCAAGAGGTATGAACTACTACCTGCTATAATAGACAACTATGAAACTAGTCCAGACATATGATTTAAAATATACGAAAAATATAATTCATAATGTAAATGTATAAGTATATAATCTGCAAGTGTAAGGGAAACACCATAACTGTTATTATCCTTGCAAGAAATTAACTGCTTGTGTAAGAAATTCCATACCCAAAGATATATAAAACATAACACCAAATGTGAAACATAATCACCTATAAAATTAAATTCAAGAATATATATTACTGTACATGAAGATATATATTATATATATATATATATATATATATATATATATATATGTGTGTATAAGTATATATATATATATATATATAGAGAGAGAGAGAGAGAGAGAGAGATTAAAAGGTTTGCATTTAAAAGCACTGAGTCGCATTTTAACACAAGCAGTATTGAGCAAATTATTTTATCAATGTCCTTAGGCTATATCATGCAGTTGCTGGGGCACTTACCTCTTTCGGGTCTTCATTTTTTCCAGGTCTTTCTTATCATCAAGGAAAAGATATGTAAAAAATAACAACATTATCAAAGAATAGGGTCAGACCCTACAGGTATCATGGCCTGTTGAATGAGGGTGACGATACTGACACAAAGGCAGATTTAGGGGGGGGGGTCGGCTTATAGGGGCGTCCTATCCCCTTTAAGAAAGAAAATAGAACTAAACATCACCGAAACTACCCAAGATTAACCATTTCAGCATTAATTTCAGAAGGTAACCTCGCTCATACCCACCCCTCCTGGCGCATCGCAGTTCTAAATTCATGTATATATAGGGTACGAATACTATACTAAGTATATTTGTCATTTTAAACCCTGATTTCACGTTTTATTTGCATGATACTAAGGATAAATCTCAAGTTATAATCTGTTATTATCTGGTGTTCCAGATTTCTCTTGTTTGCCCTGTAAGTTTTATTTGCATCTGTCTGCGTATAGTGTCTGCATAAGTTACATATTCTTCCATAACTGGGACAAACATGGACCAAAGTATAATTGCAACATGTTTTACAATAAAAATGTACATGTATATTTGAATGTCAACGAAAAATTGTAAAATGATTAAATATGTTTTACATATTACAGATATACCTGCGTCTAAGTATGTCAGGCCTGTAACAATGCATATATCGAAAAAATCTAAGCACCGAATCGAAGCAAGTCAAAATCAATAATCCTGTCGGGCATCCAATAGTAGATTATTTTATAGATGTATTCTAGTCACATTAATATCTTTCTAATCTCCTGCTAATACCTAAGAACAAATTAAATCCATATATAATGCAGTAATATTTTTAGGGGAAAAGTCACATCCAAAATACTTTATTTAATACATTGGCCTTTTTCTTAGAAAATAAGAATTTGACAATCAAAAGGACTAGTCCCCCCCCCCCCCCCGGTAAGGACATCAGCCCATGAGACCCCCCCCCCCAACACCCTCACCCCACAAACCTCGATAAAGAAGACAAAATCCCAAATATCACAGTATTCATGATTTAACATTGATTAAAACATTTACATATATGAGCTGACAGTTATGAAAATATAATGAGGCATTTGAAAAGTACCAAATATTATTGAGGAAATTTGAAGGAACTGTAAAATCAATGATGAAATTATCCCGAAAGTTAAGAGGTATGAGAGTAAGGGGCACAAAATGTACTTTGTCTCCATTTCTAAAAAAGGTCAGGTTGCCGTGTCCACCTGTTGATCTGTAGCCGTGTCAATACATAAATTCTCATATACATTATAAAGTTCATCTTATATCATCTGAATAAAAAGCGTTTAGCAGATGTAAAGCTCCGATAGAATCGATAATCGGATTGAATTGAACACCACTGAGCAATTCAAAGGCCTTTAGGTAAACCAGGGAAGCTAGGTGGATATTATCGCACCACCGTGGATACAAGAAGAACATCTTACAAACAGACCAGTTCCCCAAGACAATAACACATCAGACTTTCTTGCATATGACTGAGGAACAACTATGTAAATGCCACGAAAGATCTGTTGATAGGATACACTTGTTCCGGGTAATAGGTAATCTCAGCGGGTCCAAGACCAGGGCTAGACATGTCACTCTCTAGCACTGAAAATAATAATAATAATAATAATAATAATAATAATAATAATAATAAATAATAATAATAATAACAATAATAATAATTATAATAATAGTAATAATAATGATTATGAGAATAATAATAATAATAATAATAATAATAATAATAATAATAATAATAATAATAATAATAATAAAAATAATAATAATATTAATAATAATATTAATAAACTGTTGGTGATGGAGAAATAAACAATCGTGGATACGATTACTGCAATAAGTCTTTATTGTAATTAGTAAGATACATGTAATTTTAAGTAAGATATAGTAGTAAGTGAGGCGAGACCAATATTTTTGACACAAGGTTGAAACCTATGGACCCCTGACGCACTGGCTATACCCAGCATTCCAAACTTCTTACCTTACATATATATAAACAACAGTTAACTACTCTTTGTGTAGCATGCGGCTGGCAAGGGGATAAGGTAATTCATTATTCAGGGTAAAGCCACTGCGTGGAATCGTACTACAAAATGACGAACGACTCTGCATTGAGGATAAAGAAATAAATTACCCAAAATACACTTGGACTTCTAAATACAGCAATAACTCAGGTGTATATGTTTTGAGTTGGCCATTATTCTTTATTATGCTTGTTTAATTAAAGGAAAATTACCTGTACGAAGATTTTTTTCGAGTGTGTGGAATTAAAAAATATATTATATGATACACTTGAAGGACGTGATGCTTTTATTAATTTTTATAAATTTGTGTCTCTCTTATCTACGAATCTACGAGAATGATTATAGGTCATAAGGTGATTTGCCTGGTCGAATCACACCTGGATGGTCCGTTTATACTATGATATCATAATATTGAAGCCGGGTCTGGTAAAGTACAGCTGCAAGGATAAGATTTTCCCCACGATTTCGCAAGTCTTGCCAACGTTTAATATATACCGTGATAAAGAGACCATGATTAAACTGCTGTGCTAGATCCAAGACTACACCGAGGTAAGCCTTTACTATATATTTATCTGCATCCCTCGAATCATACACGTTGATATAGCGGAAATTGGAAATTGCACATGCATATCCAGCACTTAAGGAGCTAGGGGGCAATCAAATATACCATCTAAGTATGAGAACTTCTACGGACAATACGCTTGCTGCATTTTACTAGGCAATGCCTGTATTTCCAATCCATACCCTCCCAAGCTGAAAGTATCTCTCATACATCCCTATTCCTTGTTCAACTTTAGTCAAACAAAACGTTCGATTTACTGATATATGAGATATATGCTTGTAGAGAAATGTTTCGGGATAGAATGGAACATGTGATACATCAGATGCTACACCTCTAAAGGCTTGCAAGATAATTTAATTAAACCTTATATTATAATTAAAACGAATATATTCTTTGTTTTATTGAAAAATTATGAATATTTGAAGGTGTGTAAAGTGATTTTGCATAACCGTGGCCCTGAGCTTATATTCATAAAGTACAAGGCGCACCTCTGATTAATGAGGAGGTTCTGTCCAATGGCGTCTTTGATTTGTTTTTATGTGGGGAATTTTCTCAGCATCTGTAGTGATTAATTCTAACATAACATTTTTTTATCATTAGGGTTCCTAGCATTTCATGAAAACAAGATTACTTTATTTTTTCTTTGTGTTTTGTCTAGTGAATTATTAAATTGTAGGTTATTTTTCTTGTGATCATAAATACTCCCGCATGATTATCTCTTCTTATGTTTCACACTTTTTTCCCATGTATTAAGTATACCTTCACCGGGAATTTCAAAAAGCGATGTCCGACCCAGGAAGACTGTTACGAAAACCCGTAAAAAGGTTATCAGATTCACTCTGTATCAGCTACTTCTACAAGATAACCACTGTTTATGCAGTAGTTGCAGTGAACATGATGAAACTAAGACACTATAGTTATCTGTCCGGTAGTCTTTATATTTATTTGAATTATATTATATATATATTTAAACTGTTAAAAGGATTCAAGCGATTTTTATTTGAGCATGGACCCTCTCCTTTACGGGCCTGAGATCCGTGTTCATGTTATTAATAACTCTTCCTGGACTGAACCTCGTTTAAAAAATTCTGGATTCGCCCCTGCAGTAATGGTGCTCTTGATTGCAGGATGTATATCACGTGACCACGATTCGTCCGTGATTATTATTATTCAACCCATGACAATTTTTTTTAAATATGATATACAATTTCTGACAAATGAAATGGAATGAAGGCCAAAAAAAAAGATATGGTTCTCAGGCACCGCCCGCGTCAATTTTAACTCCCCCCCCCCCCATCAAACATTTTTATTTTGATTTTCATCTTTCAAGAAGATAAAATAATACAAATTTGGTAAGATTACAAATGTTATGCAGTGCTTTTACCTGTTTAGCAAAAAAATAAATTCATGCTTTTCCATGATCATATGACATCATTATAAAAACATACAAAAAAAATGTCAAAAATAAAATATCGCACCACCCGCACTGATTTCTGAGAAAAAGTGCCTGAGAACCTTATCTAACTGGTGCTTGGTTAACTGTCTTGTCTTAGCATTTTTTTTCACACACAGAATTTACTAACCAACAGTAAGGAAGTCATTGTCGTCCATCACAGACTTGATCTGGTCATCCATGTCAAGTATCGCACTTCCCCTGGTCTTCCTTATTTCGTAGACTTTCTCTGGCCGGTCGATGTGGGCGCTGTTCGGTTTGATTTTGTAGTAGCGTCTCAGGGCTTCCTCGCCAAGCCATCGCACGGTTTCTTCGCCTTCGTTGCAAGGAATTGCGAGCCATTCCCCGCGGATACGTACTGACAGTTTGATCATTTTCTGAAGAAACTGATTTTCTAATGTACTACTTTATGGCTGAAAGCAATATGAGTACTACGCCTCAGCCCGGTGAGATCCCGTGTGCAAACTTAGGCCCCGGATCTGTTTAACTTGTGATAAAGCGGGGGAAAAGCGGCACCTGACCGTATATGTCTTATGACGTATATATATGCGCCACGCACTCCCGGAATAACGACAGATGTCTCATCATACGATAGAGACCTTGCATGGGTAGGCTAGATTATTGTAAATAACATTATGTTAAGGTGTTTAACCGGTACAGGCCTGTAACAATTCGGAGTAATAATTTCCAAAAGCTGTGAAACGGAAAATGGTCACTTTTGAACTAAATGCGGGTTACGCAAAATATTTGCGCTTTTGCCACTGATACTGCATGATAAATGTATCAAAACTTTAAACTAAGTCTTTTTTATAACGGGAAAATAATCATTCCCCACTATTCAGAGAATAATATTTTTTTATATTACAAATCATAAGCTTTGGTTCCGTTTATGAGTTTCCTATGAAAGATTTTATCTAAACTTGGTTTGCTTATACTGGATATCTTATTTTTCTAAAACCTTATACTAATTTGTAATTTATTTGAAATTTGTCATGCAGACACAATATATATATATATATATATATATATATATATATATATATATATATTACGTGAGTGAGTGTGTGTGTGTGAGGGTGTGTGCATGTGTGTGTCTGCCTGTCATCACCCTCACCCTGAAAGATAAATTGACGCCACTGCGAATCAGTGGAAACAACCCATGAGAATAAGATGTGTAACGCATACAGCTGCAATCGCATACATATTAAGGTGGTATTCCATATATGCGTATGCAGTAGGGAATCGGACACATTATAATCTCTTAAAGTGATTCCATATACTTATGCGTATGCAGTAGGTTTGTGTATACGTATGTGTCAATTTAGCGAATAAAAACGCATACGCGTTTTAATAAACGGACGGGGAATTCCACACTTTGCTGTCAGTGACAGGGTATTCTTTTGGCCAGGGTTGGGCGGGTAATACCCGGGTGGGTAAACCCGGGCGGGTAATACCCCTTATTACACGGGTGGGCAATAAGCCTTAAAACCCACATGCGGGTTATAATGGGCAATATGATTTGGGCTTGTCTAGAAGCATTCTTTTCTATCTCAGAATCACTGCATAAAATGCATATAATCAAATAAAGAGGAAAAACTACAGGTATTGTCCATGAAATAAGTTTACTCTGGTTTCATGGTGGCAGTCAAAGATCACACTATGACTGAAAAGACCTAACTAAAGATCTCCCACATGCCCTGGATATATATAGCAGAATCATACCATAATGAAATCCTTTGTTAGTAACTCTTGATTACCTAGGCTGTTCTCCAGTACAAACTCTCATATTCTTGTTATAACAATAACCCCAAGTTGTCAGTGCCCAGTGCATGGATGCCATTGCTTCAGCAGCAAAGTCTCAGTGAGGTGTCACTGTGGCTTCACCTGTGTGGTATTTTAAACATGTACCGCCAATCAGTTGACACTTGGCTACCAGTTACCATCTTGTGTCGACCAGTTAGCCAGTTTGTGTACACACCCAATACGTAATCCATCCACTTTCAATCTTTCATTGATAAAAAGGAAACTATTTCAAAATCATTAAATAATTACAAATGATAGATTCAGAGAGAAATATGATTAAAATAATGGGAGTTACAAAGTATGGTAGGTTTATACTCCATCTTAAAGACTCCTGATTTTTTTAATTATCATTATAACTGCTATATATCACCAATATCAGTTATATATTATATATATTTATATAGTTAAATATATTTTAAAGCAAAGAAGCATACTGATCACAGTATTTCCCAAGCTGGTACAAGAAATTTTGAGTTAAGTCAGTTGCCATTTGAGACTAAATTGCCCATAAAACCCAGGTTTACCGGGGTTTACCCAGTAAAACCCACTGGGCTGGGTTTTATGCTTAAAACCCGGGTTTTGCCCAACCCTGCTTTTGGCAACTGATTTCTCTACCCATGCAGCCCTTTACTAATCCCTAGTTTTGCTGCATACGTTACACATACATGTATACTTATTAAGCTGTGTTTCCATGTATCCGCAAATATCGTATCCGCAAAAGACGTACGTTTGTTCCATAGTGCACAGTCTGCAAAAACTGTTTCCATAGGTACGTACGTTTTTCTTGAGATACCCTCTTTGAAACTGCACACATGCACAATTTTTATTTTAAATACACCTGGAGCCGGGGCACTGTTGGGGATTCCATGCCAGATGCGCCACTTCCGAATGCGCACCTGTCAGATACGCTACTGCCAGATGCGCAACTGCCATATGCGCCAAATTCCAGTTGCGCCTCATGCCATATGCGCAACAAAGCTATAATAAGCCAAATGGAGTAATATTACGTTATGCTTATTGTAAGTGTGTATCTGTATCACTCGGCCTCTTCATAATTTTATCGAATGCGGTATATTTTGCAACAAAATACGAGCTAAGAAAACCTTTCCATTTTGAGCGACAATGTGCGGTCACGACACGTGCGGTCAATCACCATGACACAGTCGCGTTATCTGTCAATAAAAATTTATGAACATTAAATATTTTTATTTAATCGTCTCCGTTACTTAAGAAACACTACCAATGAACTATCATATAGATAAAAGGTATATATTTACATAAAGGACGATATTTATTGTGCCATATTGTCCGGACTTCGTGGGTGATAGTAAATGTTGAGGCACAAACGTAATATGTGTAAATGACCGGTGTTATTATTGTAACTAACGTGGTCTTATTTGATATGTGATTTTATTTATGCCATATTTGACATATAAAATTAAGAATTAAGTCAAATTTGATATAATATAGACACTGGTGTATTACTGATTTACAGGAAACCACTCACCACTATGGCTCAATTGACCCGGAAAACCCGCCCGGGTTTGGTCTCCGAACTTCAAAGGGAATGTGTTGCGGCGGTCCATTGTTAATGAGCTCATCAAAAGAATTATGAGCCGTTTTATACCAGCACTTGCATGTTTAAACTGCGATATATTAACATCATCGTCGTTAGGTTTTCATTCCTTTTTTTTCATTTATTATATCCAATGTTACGTGAAAGTAAACGTTGGATATAATTAACGAGAAAGTAAACGTGGAAATATTTAATTTTTATTGACATTATCATTATTATCATCACAAAGTATATAAATAATGATATTATTTCTGTACTGCATACCGTCGTTTCCCGAATATCGTCAGGATTATATCGTTGCTAATAATCCATTCTACATTTCAGTATTTTATGTACCTATGTCTGGAAGATAGAATGATACCCTCTGGAATCAAATGCTGATTTGATGTTTGGCGATATATTTGTTTTTTCTGTATTACATTATATTTTAATCACATCAACAAGGAAGGTTGTGCCATGATTTTTTTTTTATTTTATACATTTATTATGTACAGATGAATATCTGTTTGATAACTGAACACAAAAACATATAAATATCATGCAATGCATGCATCGTCTTACCCACAGATTAACGAATAAAGGCATCATGCAAAAGCACATACATAATATCATACAATGTTACTAGAGATTTATTATATACATACAAAACAGTATATCTATAATATAGAGTCTGTACAAAAAAACATGAACACTGTTCCATGTTGTATAGTCTCCAAAGACGGCAAATATTATTGTAGAACTAAATACTATCGCTATCGAATACAGTCAGGATTTCCGTTGCTAATAAGCCATTCTACATTCCAGACAGACATTGATACCACACTTTTATTGTACTTATGCCTGGGTTTATATGGTTATAATACAGAAGACAGAATTATAATACCCAGTGGATTCACATGCGGATATGATGTTTTGCAATATATTTGTTTTCTGTATTACATTATATTTTAATCTCATTAACAATGAAGGTAGTGCCATATAGTATTATTTTATACATTTATTATGTATACAGATGAATATCTGTTTGAACACTGTACAAAAAAAACATAAATATCACGCAATGCTCTCCATGCATGGTCTCATCCACAGATTAACGAATAAAAGCATCATCTACATTTAAAGCACATACACAATATAATACAATGTTACTAGAGATTTATTATATACATACAAAACAGTATCTATAATATACAATATGTACAAAAAATCGTGAGCACTTTCCATATTGTAGTCTCCAAAGGCATCTGAGTTTAACAACTAATAAGATTCCGTAATCAAAAATGATGTACGACGTGCCTAATCTTCCTTAGAAATGTGTTGGTGCTGATTCTCCCGCGCCTAAACACAACCAAGCGGTGACGCTAAAGGCAGTTTCACACCAAACCCGAACAATATTTTTGTTACCAACCGAGATATTTTCGTATTCGAAAGTCATATTGGACAGCCACATGAGCAATATATCGGATGGTCTACAATATAGGTTTTGTTGGCCCCACGGAAATGTTGAATATTTCTGAACTTGTAAATGATTTTCTCATTCATTTGAAGTTTATCTCTGAGTTACTGTTTTATTCTGCCCTGAAATGTTATAAAAAACAATTTACTATCTTAATTTTAATATCTTGCCTTGCTGGTATAATGGCAGGGTTATACACCCAGGGAAGGGTTGGTTGATTTAAATAATTTGATTTACATCACTTATTAACGTTATGATTAAAAAAGCTAAAATAATTAATTTTTTTCTTTTCCAGAAATATACATTATGTAATTCATGAAAAAATTCTTGTTTGAAAATATATATCATACAGGTATAATTTCAAATCAATGGGACTTATTAGTTTTGGTACCAGGCTATGGTTCTGTTCACAGCTTACATGCATATTTACCACTGACTGGACCCAGACTCCCGTTTTAACATGCCTTAAAAAAATTGCGCAACCAGTTGTTTCAACAGAAAAAAATACACAGCTCCTATTGATCAGGGTTAAAATAAAGTTTGAATAAATAGTTCAGTTTGATCTGTTTATGATTATATGTGCACTTTTCCAATCTGATCATTTGTACATACATATATCCATTCATGTTAATTTATCACTTTTCACTTTCTTTTTATTTTAATGCAGGAAAGCATTTGCATTATCCTTATCGGCTACTTTGTTACCCTGTTGAAATAAATATGTTTAAACCAAATCTGTCTATATGATTTAGACGGTATGCGCACATGCGCCATAGAAACGTCCGTTTATATGCAAAACATTGTACTAAAAAATATACTGATTAACGACACATAAAAAAAGTTATTGTTCCATGAATTGTTCTATATTTATCACGGATTATATTTTTTGGGAGAAGGGGTGGGGAAATGAACACCAAGTCATAGATAATGTTGCTAAAAGAGGTTTCACACCGGATACGTGAGAACAATATGGCACGAACGAAAATTCTGTGCCTCCGACCAAAATTCTGCCGCATCCGAAATGATCATTCACACCAAACCCGAACGATGTTTTTGGTTTCCGACCGAGGGATTTTCGTATCCAAAATTCGTATTAGAGAGTCAAATGAGAAATCTATCGGATGCCAAATATAAAATAGGTTTTTCAGTCCCTACAGAAAAATGTCGAATATTTCTGTACTGGTTAAATGATTTTCTTCATTTGAAGATTATCTCTGAGTGTAACGACTGTTTTTTCCCCTCCCATTGGTAAAATCCTTATAGAGGGAAGAGGACTGATGTCATTTAAATTATTTACCTGCATTCATGAATACATTTTAAAAGTTTTTGCACTCACATTCAAATTCTATTTTTTTTTACCTGATTCTGGATTAGTGTTTGTATTCATTTTCATGATCAAACTATTGAATTTTTGTATTCATATTCAAATACAATTATAAAGTATTCACTCAATGCCCGAATTTATGCAGTTTCAGTGAAACGAAACTGTTTAGAATCAATGATATACAAATTTACAAATTATAGAGATCATAATGAGAACTCGTCTTTAAGATCTGATTTTTTTATCACATTTAAAATTTTTTTAAACCATGTTTCAGAAACAATAAGTAAAGTAATCTCAACTATGAAACTAATTCCTTCTAGAATCGTCGAACCGTGCCGCTTCTCTCAAGCCAGATGCTATGTTCAGTTGTATATAGGATAACACAAAGTGAAAAGATGTGGATTAAATCTGATTATTTACAGTTTATAGTGAATTCCATTAAAAGTCCAACAAAACATTACAATGTTGTTATTATATCGCAGTTATGAGGTGCAAGTGCGGGTAAATAACGGCTCATAATCCTTTGAATGAGCTCATTAACAACGGACCGCCGCAACACTTTCCCTTTGATGTTCGGAGACCAAACCTGGCGGGGTTTTCCTGGTCAATTAAGCCATAGTGGTGAGCGGTTTCCTGTTAATACACCAGTGTCAATTATATCATATTTGACATAATTCTTTTTTTTAAATCCAATATGGCATAAATGAAATCACATATCAAATAAGACCACATTAGTAACAATAAAAACCCCGGTCATTTACACATATTACGTTTGTACGTCAACATGTACTATCACCCACGAAGTCCGGACAATGTGACACAATAAATATCGCCCTTTATTTTAATATATATCTCTTATCTATATGATAGTTCAATGGTAGTGTTTCTTAAGTAACGGAGACGATTAAATAAAAATATTCAATGTTCATAATTTTTTATTGACAGATAACGCGACTGTGTCGTGGTGATCAAACGCACGTGTCGTGACCGAATATTGTCGCTCAAAATGGAAAGGGTTTATTAGCTCGTATTTTGTTGCAAAAATATACCGCATTCGATAAAATTATGAAGGGGCCGTGTGATACAGATACACATTTACTATAAGCATAACGTAACAAGACTCCATTTGGCTTATTATAGCTTTGTTACGCATATGGCATGAGGCGCAACTGGAATTTGGCGCATATGGCAGTTGCGCATCTGGCAGTGGCGTAACTGACAGGTGCGCATTTGGAAGTGGCGCATCTGGCATGACACCCTGTTGGGAAATGTAGGCATTTTTACCATCAGAAAACGGATGAATCGCTCACCGATCCGTTTCCATGCGGTCCGTTTTATGCGGATACGCATGCGGAACACGTTAAAACGTACACATGGAAACAGTTCATCTTAAAAAGAGGGATACGATTTTTGTGTGTACGAGACGTACGATACTTCGGGTCGCATCCCGTGTCACAGACTGTTGTGAATTTACAGTGTTGTTTTTCTTCAGCGTTATACCGCTCTGGCCTATAGACTGTAGGCCATAGAGCACTTTACAACGGAGGGTAACTCTACCTTCTAGATATAATTCCATTAATACGTACATGCATTTGCAGCGCGTTTTGATCGCTTACTGAAGCGATGGAAAACGCATACGCATGGTGACAAACGGGGGGATGCCATGCATGACGTCAGTGATCGGATATTCCTCTGCAGATAACTACAGCTATATGCCTATCAGATAAAAGTGGTCCCTCATACCAATGAGTAAGTCTCACCATCGAGCAGGTTACACAATTTGCCCAACTCCATGGTTGCATCACCTGTCAGCTCTGCCTATCAGAACAAAGACGGCCCCTCATACTTTGATTAATAATAATGGTAGAGAATACTTTAAAAGTATGGTAATCCTGCACGATTACTTTCAAAATGTAATGGACTGAGCCTTAACTAGGTGTAAGGTTTACAGAATAACAAAAGCCTGCGTCCATTCGTAGGTAAAATGCATGTAAACCAGGTCTCGTGGGCGCACGCGTTATACTGATCACACCCTCCACGGAAAATTAAATTGGTACAAACTACATATCTCTGTATTGTTACAGGTGCTCTTTTTATTGTATGACACTGGCGTAGCTCCTGTTGATGCACTCGTGTCTGGCCGCGTGTTGCATTTTATGTTTAATCCGTACTGGTTGGACTCTCGTTGTCATGTGAGCCTTGAGCTTTCACGCCTGGTCGCCGGTCACGTGATGAGCCTGGTGTGTGGAGATACACAGCGCTGTTCTTTCTAGAGAATTCCTGAAACGTGTGTTGAGCAATACCTAATAGACTATTCAAGAAGAGGAAAATTCCCGGCTTGAGGTGTGAAGATATATAAAGGGGCTGTTTTTTTAGAAAACCAGAGGGCAGACAGAAGAGCAGATTCCAGCGGACGTAGAAGCGTATGTCAGATTCTAAGACCTTATCCGACGAATGCGGCAATTATACATTTTTAAAGACTTTCTCCTTGATTTTTTGCTTTTGGACTTCAGTTTACTTTCTGGGTTGTTGAAAGAACTTTCCACAGGACTGTCATTCTCCGAGAGTTTACATTTAAAAGACTTATCGTGGTGACGGTATTGGTATCCAGGTATTATACCATTATCTTTCTGTGTGATTATATTGACTTGTTGCTATAACGCTGTTTTACTGTATAATTGTATTGATTTAGTGTATTGTATTGTTAGGGTTGTTTTAAGAATAAATTATAGTTATTTGTTAACAAAAAAACACTGACTTCTTTATTCATTCCCCTAGACATTTCACACTGCCTAGTGTTAGGCAAAAAAAAAAAAAGGAATGGTTCTCAGGCACCGCCCGCATCTATTTTAACCACCGCATCAAACATTTTTATTTTGGTTTTCATCCTACAAGAAGATAAAATAATACAATTTTGATACGATTTCCTTTTTTGTTTAGGGTTTTTACCTGTTTAGCGGGGAAAAAATGTCATTTTCATGCTTTTCCCTGATCATATGACATTTTTATCGAAACATACAAAAAAAGGTCATAAATAAAATACCTCCCGCCCGCATTGATTTCCGACAAAAAGTGCCTGAGAACCATACCTTTTTATTTTTTTGGCCTTACAGAATCTGAATTTTTTTTTATCTCCATTACAAAATTTGTGTTCATCACGCATACGTGATCTGTTTATATAAGGTTCCGTAACAGTATATTAATTTCAAATCTTTCTGTACATGATCTGACGTTCATGACGGAATCTGGAACGAGACGCCAGACCCTTAAAGATATGAAACATAGCTTAATACACAACAAGGGAAAATTAAAAATGGGCCAATGGGTTATGAAAAACTTATGATTTGGAGACTTCAGCTGTGGACCATTTAGTAGCCCTCCCTTCTATGGCAGGGGACTAATAATTTTTTTTTCAATATAGTATTCATTGAAGTCCCCTAGCTCCTAGGAATCCTTGCATATGATTTAGAGCTATAGTGTTCTTATTTACCGACTCACCTGAAGGAAATGGAAAAAGACCCTTTTAGGGCACAGAAAGTCGTTAAAAAGAGGTGGCGCCACCTGCAGGTGATAATCATAGCAAGTCATTTGCTGTGTAAGTCTGTAAAATTTGGTGAAGAAAGCAGCAAGGGTCTTAGAGATATGTGGTAAAAGAAATGGGTGGGACGGATGGACTGCCAGACGGGCCGTTTTAGTAGTCCTACATCCTACGGCGTGGGGGTGGGGGGGGGGGGGGGCTAAAAAATATATGTTCATATCTTAATGAGACAGCATCCCACAGAAAATCTATATTTTTGTTTAACTTTTAGAATAATAAAATGAGCCAATATTCCTCATCACTTTTAATATATCCTCCCAAACCCTGATACAAAGCACGTGTTTATCAGCTAGTAACTATAAAGTGCACCACCAGTATACCTGTAACAGTGGCCCTGTCTGCCTTAAGAGATTATATTCAAGTATATAAAGGACCTATCTTTGTTGTTTATAAGTTCATTTAATTTTAAGCGGTACAAGATCGCTATTCTCTACAATTTTATAAAAGCAATTTAGAGATATCATTCTCAGGTCACTTCATGTCTCCAAATGATCAAACTATCACAAGAACTCAATACATAGATAAACCACATTTTTTATTTCTTTATAGCACATAAATATACACATACAATTGTCAAGTTAAATAGTGCACTTGACACCAATGGGGGGCACTGCCAATTCAAATAATATGTCCAGTGCAAATTCAGCAAAACCACAAGCAATACATGGAGAACAAAATCTAATGTGGGTTCAAATGCAAATACATTTGAATATTTTGCCTTTGCATATGAAAACAGGTCTGATAGTGAATAAATATTCCATAGCACTTTATCATTCTTTTGAATCATGCTAATATTTATTACTGCAAAGATTTATAATGTATGAATATTCTCCATATAGAGAATATACCAATACAGTTAGGTAAACCTGAATACTGTAACATGTAACTGAATACTGATCAAATGCAAATTCATTTTAAATGTATTTGCAATTTGATCATTTGTATCACATTTGCATCTGCATTTGATTATATGAAATCACACATGCATTTGAATTATTTGAAACATTTGCATTTGCTTTTAAATATGCAGATTCAAATTTTAACTCTACTCTTCACAAAACCTGGTGTGTAAAACTTGAATATCTGCCTTATTACAGCTTCAAGTAAACAAACATCACTCTGAAAAATAAACATGAGTATTAAATAAATCAATAGGTCCATCAACCCACTTAAATGACCAATGGTCAAATTTTTGGACAGCAAGATGAACAGCTATAAAATTAGAAATTTACATTATGAAGAGCTAGATTTGCAACACAATTTTTGATGGTATATTGCTAAATTTGAATGTGTGTATGTGTGTGTGGAGGTTGCTGGGGTGTGGTTTAGGACACAGGCAGTAAATAATAAATGTGGGAGGGTGACTTATAAATATGTCAAATTATTGTGCGAGGTTTGATAGAGGTCACAGTGTAACATTATAAGAAATCAACAAAGGCTGACACAGCTAAATATAACACATTTACATTGCCAGGTACAAAACTGCAACCTCACAAACACTCGGGTACACTTGGACTGACTATTATCTCCAGTAGACAAAGCATTGCACATCATTTAATTAACAATGGCATCAATTCTAAGACTATATTCATGTACCATGCCCTTTTAGATCATTATAACTTTATATAACATTTGAAATAAAAATATTCTACAAACTGTTTTACTTAAGTCTATAAGCAAACACATTATATAGGACATTGTTATAAGTGAAAGTATGTCCAATTTTAAACCTGTCATTGATGATGCAGAAGATCACAAAAACATTACTGTAACTTTGTAGCATAATCTGGTTGGTTTCTGGTAAAAAAAATTAAACCTGTGAAAAAATTATGAAAAAAAAAAAAATAATAGATTATTATCCAGAGAATATTATTTTAAATTAAGTTTATGTAACCAAGTCTGTGAGATTTCTCTGTATACAGTACTGACTGAAGTGTGCAAAAATAACTGCTCTTGATAAGTTGACAGAGAGCTGTACTGAACATCACTGAGCCACCGGATACATCAACAAGTCTTCACCAGAGTGGCTATTTCTGTGACCTTTGACGCCTGCTGCTGGTTATAGATGCAGAGAAAACTGGTTTTTAGCAGGATCATCAACTTGTGCCAATAGTAAGCTCTGTCATCTTGTCACTGCTGGGATCTGTACACGTTATATGCATGGAGCCATCACTGAAACGAATTAAAAAAAAAAAACTGTTACATTAAATATTACAAAAATATATCAAATGGTATTTAATTGAGTGTATTCAATCTTTACTGGAGCCCTTATACTCCAAACATAAAATCAAAGAATCTGATCTGTCTTTGTAAATTTTTAAAAGTTTAAAATTCTGTAAGCATATCTAAACACATATGTAAATGCCAAATGAACTCTTTTACACGTAAATTTCAACCACTTTTAAATTTGCTGACAAATAAATATTTAGTGGTACTCATATTAGGTAGGTAATACATATAATGTCCCTTTGCAAGTAAAATTACGATGCTGCTAGGAGAAATAAACTGAAATATAGCATCACTTGCAAATAAGAGACCACTGCATTTCTAATGTTCATAAGAAAACTTTGAAACACTTGTTGAACATGATTAATATTTTTCATGTATATATTTTGAAAAAGACTGAGATTAACACTTCTTGAATGAAAGTTGGTATATACAACTAAGAAACACTGGAAAACCAACACATGTGGATAACAGAAAAAGAAGGTCCTTAATTTTTTCATTCATGTATCATTTATGTGTCACTGCTGTAAAATTATGTGAAATGAGTTAATCATAGCTGAAATTATTTCACAGATGATATGTTAAACATTAAAATGTTACAGTTTAAGGTTTATTTCTGGTTGTAGCATGTTAATATCCCAGGTTAATATATTCTACATGCTACATATTCTACATTTTGAGTTTAAAATCAGGATTGAGCCCAGAGGGGACAGGGTCTGACATGACTACCCGGGTCAACTGTGGGGACTTTATTTTGGTATAACTTACACTTTTTATTCTTTCCTGATAATATAGTACTGAGTGTCAGAAATCCTATATTTTATTAATATCTAAAATTTCTGGTCACATGACATTACATGAAAAATAAATGGATTTTATTTGCAAGGAAATGAGTTTAGCTCATGAAGAAAGAAGGGTCCACTTTTGGGTCACAATTCAAGCCATATGAAAGACTGCACTGCAACGGTCATCCTTCACTCCTCATGCAGCGGTTATACACTGCACTCATCTCTCTCTCCTTTATTTTAATCACTGGTTTGTACAGCAAGGTTCTCTGGGTCACACCGCAAGAAGCAAAGAACTGTGATCAGAGTGTGGTATCGCATTAGTCAATTCTTGACCCTGTGCCAGGGCCGGTGTAATCAGACCAGTAAGAGTGGGTCACATGTTTAAAATTGAGCTGGATGCACAATGCGATACCATATTCTCTCTGATCTGATAACAATTCTTTGCTCTGTGCCCACCCTGGTGATGAAACCAAGAGAACCTTGCATTACAAAGCAGTGGTTAAAACAAGGGACCCATGGGTCACGGCGCTCAGCTGATTGTGACAGTTATAACTGCATCACCATAGATTTTTTGAAGTTGCAATAAAAATACTCTCCTCAGTGCTCAGGGAAAGAGTTACAACACTTTTGGATATAAATACAGTATACGGAATTAAATTCAATGGTGCTTACAAGGACTGGTGGGAGTTACAGCACCTCTGCATATATGTAAAATGTAAAGGATAAAATTAAATTTGAATGAAATTATTTTTAAATATTGAAAAACAGGCAGAAAAATGGAACAAAGTTGCAGAGACCCAGTTTTCGGCTTGGTAGGAGATCTTGGGGATATCTAACATTATGCAAAATTTTGGATTCCTAGGTCTTAGGGTTTCAAAACATTCCACATCTACGGACGGACGTACAGATGGAAGGACGGACGGACAGACGGACGGACAACGGACCAAGACTATGGCTCAGATGACTTATAGTCAGCTGAGCCAAAAATAGAAATCTGAGACCACTGCAGTGTATAACTGCTGTATGGGGAATGTATAGTCATCCTCATAAAAATTTGCAGTGCCATTTTGGATATGCCCTGTCCTCCTAGGCTAATACCTTGGCTTAAATAGAATTTACAATACAATCTTTTCTATACTACATATTCTGCTGGTTTTGGGGTAGATGTTCTATAAAAGGCACATGTCAAGGATCTGTATAGCATTTATAATATAACAAACTGTCAAACATGAATATAACCTGGTACTCACCTCCTAACATTGAAGTTTGCATAAAGCTCTTTTGCTTCTGACAAATCATCCATACAAAGCTGAAAAAAGTAAAACATTTCTAAATTATTTTCATGCAGGTGGTCTTTTTTCATTCAACTAAATTTGATGTAAATGTAAATTTTATGACTTTTTATAAATATATGCCTGTCTATGACATGACATCTAATGGTTTACCCACTGCCTGTCCGACCATTTACTTTTAGTGTCATCACGGCTTCGATAACTTACCAGGGCTTTGACAGATTTTTAGGAAACTTATTATAACAACTTACCAATAGATTATCTCACCCGAGTTTGATTATAGGCAAAATCCATCCATATTTAATGAGGTCAGAGGTCAAAAGGCTAATTTGTGGTGTCGTTGCAATACCTTTTCAGGAATATGATGGATTTTGATGAAACTCAACAGAAAAATTAACCAATATAATATCTCGCCTAAGTTTGAATCCTGGCAAAATTCGTACATATTTAATGAGATCAGGGGTCATCAGATTTGGTGGCACCGTCATGACTTAACAAAAATATTAAGGATATTCATGACACTCTGTATCCATAAATATAGTTTCTCACCTGAATATAATTCTTGAGAAAATTCACGCATATTTAATGAGGTCAAAGGTCACAAGACATTAGAAGAGTGTATTATGCACATTTGCGGTGCTCTTGTTTTTTTAATTTCAATTTTTTTTTAATGCTCAATTTTTGAAAACCAACTGTCAGTTTATAAAAATACTTCTACATTTTCATGCATGAACAGCCCTTGATGAAACAAATTATAAAGATCTGTAACTTAGCAATTCCAGAAGAAAAGATGCTTTCCAAGTAACAGTTCATTCACACCTAATTTCCATATTTGCCCATAAAACCTTAGAAATTTGAAACACTTTGGGAAATTTTGCAACAGGTCTACTAAAGACTATCTATCAAAATCTAGACAGTGGGTGAACATGGCCCTTGGAAAACCTTTCCCAGTCAAACCCAGCTGATGTTGTCAGACATGTCCTAACACAAGAACGGGTAATAATCAAGTAAATATGACATTTCTCACAGGTTTACACCATCCTTCGTATGACTGAGTTCTGTGGCTACACTTTCACAGACCACAGCTGTTTCATGAATAATAAACAAGCCAACAAAACAAAAGAACAAAATACTGTTCCCATGCTGTCTGGGCAAGAATATGTGTACCAGAAACAGGAAAGGCTTATATTATGCTTAATTTGATTGGTTATAATAATTAGATTCAATGTTTTCCCTGCCATGCTAAGGTTTGATCAAAACATGGCACCAGATGTCCATGTAAAACAAGTGTGCATAAGTCATTTGATTGGTTCAACTGCCTTATTTATTATTCATGAAAATGACATCAGAGAGGGTGGCGGAATCAAGGTCTGTGAAAGTGTAGCCACCGAGTTTGGTAGTATACAGATGGTTGACACCACAAATGGTATCTGAACCTACTATTTCTATCATTATATATGTATATATGAAGGTCAGAAACACATTCTCCGCTTACCTTTCCTAAAGTCACAAACTCCTGATCAGCACCTAGACATCCTACTTGTAAACATGCACTAATATGATCTGGTAGTACGTGGTATGTTCGCTTTGCTCGGACTGGAACCGGGGTACCTTTGGCAAGAACAATGCAGTCTTTACTCGACTCTAAGCCTCCCATCTGAAAGAAAGCAATAGGAATCTACAGCACATCTATAATATTTGTTTGCATATTATGCTTACCAAAAGTTATGATGCAGGCTTCAACACATGGGAGAGCTGATTACACTGATGGTGGTTCAAGATGCAGGACACATTTTCTGACAGATGGTCTCTACATACCCCTTATCACTTGAGTATTATCAAACGGTCTACTGTCTGATGGATCAAGTGGCATACAAAGTGTATATAGGTTGTGTTAAGTACAAAAATTGCACTGCAACTTTTATTAAGAACCAAAGCTCAAAACAAGTGAACTGTTCTTGTAATTATTAACTATGTTTCATCAAACTTGAAAATTAGGCCTTGCTGGAGGTCACAGTTTGTGCACAGAACTCCTTCAAATTTAAAGACGCCTGTGACCCATAAAATCAAGCTAAATTTGATGTATAGATGTATATACTGGTTTATATCTGCCAAAATATCCTAACATCAATTGTAAATATGACTGAAGAGGGAAACAATATGGGTTAACCTTTACTTGAAATAAAAGAAAATATGTATTGACTATTATTTGTTGCATGTGATAAAAACATGGTGTAGATTAGGTTTGTAGCCAAAATAAGAAGGCATGTGGTACAACTAATTTCAGAGCTGAAGATTCAGTTATTTGTAACATGCATTTATAACTTGGTATTATACTGTCTTTTAACAGTTTAAACTAATCAATTTATCTTAAATCTGGACTGTACACTATGGTGGTATGGAACAATAAAATCAGGCTGGTAAATATCATACTCACTTTCACTAAAATGTCAGCACCAAGACATGGCACTTCAGTGTCCTGTTCACTCTCTTCAAGTTCACTAGGATCTTTACCATCCAAGATAGCAGCCTTGAAATAAATGCAAACAATATAAATTACAACTGCATTAACTCATGGCAAATCTGTGTCAATTATCAGATCCCACTGAACAGAGATACACATGGTTTGTCAAAGTCCCTTCTTAAACCCCCCCATTCCCTCCCTGTGAATGGTGGTTTTGTTAGTAAACTGTTGTGAGCTTTTCTGTATTAATGAGAATTTTCTCTGTTAAAGTTTATATGCCAGAGTAAGCCAACCGAAAATTTTCCCTTATTGGGCCTATTATTGCCCATCCTGCCTCGTTCCCATGTATCTAGGTCACACTTCCATTTCCTGTAATCACATTTTTTGAAGGCCGAAGGAAGTGGACTGGGAGGGAGCGTTGTTTGTAATACAGAAAAGCTCACAGGGTTATATTACGTAAACATAATTGGGAGCTGTTTCTGTATTAATGAGAATATATTAGATAAACCTTGGGGAGGGGACACCTACCTGGAACGACGGAATGATGAGAACATCAGTGCTGGGATAGAGCAGAACAGACGTAGAAGGCGATGACGGCCTGGAAAACTGTAGGACCTCACCCACCGCAATCACAGGGACCAAGGAATAAAGGCCCGAAGCTTGTAACTGAACATCCTTGGGATAAAAACGGGTGAAGGTAGAAGGTGACTTCCAAAAGTCTTTCTTGACCAGTTGATTTGGGGAAATCCCCGAGAAATGGCCTAACGATGTAGAAAGAGCTCGAATGTCATGAGCCTTGATGTGAAGCTGCTCTAAGGTTGATGGAGAAGCCGACTCATAGGCGGCGACAATAGTAGCTTTTAGCCACGCACTAATGGTGATAGGGCTAATTTCTTTGTTTGAAGTGGTGACTTTCGTTGAAATAAACAACTTCTTGTGCCCCCCCGTAAAGAATGATTAGCTTTAAGATAGTAATGTAAAGCACGAACTGGGCAATTTGTAGCCCCGTAACGGTACTGACCGTTTGGGAGGGCCGGAACCTGCCAAGCTGACGGAGGATCATTGAAATTTTGGTTCTTTCTATAAAAATCCGGAGGAAAATGTAGGGTGGCCGACGAACCATCGGCCGCAATTTGCGTGAATTTCAAATCAGCCACTAGGGCATGAAGCTCAGAGCGGCGACCGGCAGACAGAAGAGCTAGGAGGAGGAAAACTGTTTTCCGAGACAAATGCAGAAGATGTGCCGAACGCAGGGGCTCATAAGGGGGTTCTCGGAGGTGACGTAAGACAATGTCCAGGCCCCAGGAAGGCGCAACATAGCCAGGACGAGACGCGCAGGCATGAACCCCCTTGAGAAAATCTGTCACCAACGGATGATGAAGGACACGATCGTGACCTAGCAGACGGAGCACGGACAGCAGGGCAGCACGTTAGCCACGCAGAGACGGATAGAATAAATGTTTATCCTGCAGTAAAAACACGAAAAAATCCAAAACCGCCGCAAGCGACGGAGCTAAAGGGGAGATTCCGCGGGTAGACGCCTAACCGGTGAAGAGACGCCACCAGGAGTCAAAGATGCGGTCCGAAGAACGGCGACTGGGAGCCGAGGCAAGGAGAACAGCCGGACTTGAAATGCCAGTGTGGAGGAAGGCAATTGAAGGGCGGCCAGATTCAAATAAGAACCGGCCGCCGAGGCTGTAAACGACGGAACTTGGACCATCAGGTTGGGCCTCCTGAGTGGAGGTAGCAACGAGGTCCAGTAGCGCAGATTTGCGCGTACGCCAAGCCTGGCGTTGCAGCGCAATCTCGGACCACTGATCTTGTGCCAGGGCGGGATCGGCAGTGTGAGAGAATGGGAACACTGGTTAACCCCGGGAAGGGGGATTCAGGGAAACCCGTGGAGCAGGAACGACCGGAGGCTAAAAAAAAGAAGCCGAGGGCCGGTCAGCAGCAGGAACCACCCGGCAAGACACAGGAACCGGAGCCGCAGGCGGCACAGCAGACAGGAACTGAAAGAAAGAGCCAGCTGGCCGGCGGGAACCGCCGAACAGACCAATGGAGCAGCCGGAGTCACCGGAAGTGAGGGCTGCTGAAAGGAAAGGGATGCAGGAGGGCCAGGATCACTTACCTGCACACCACGAAGGCCCGGGTGAACCAGCGGTACGGCCCCAGTCAGCCAAGGGGATAAGGAAGGAAGCCGGCGCGGGGCTGGGGGTGAAGATAATGGCCTTGGGGAAAGCACCAGGGGAACAGGCGAGGCCGCCAGACGAATCGTCTAGATCCGACATCAGGGACGAGCAAAATCTAGATAATTTATGCAAGATGGAATAAGCGTACGGTCCTTCGGCACGGGGAGCTGCGTGAACCGGGGAAGACTTCCGCTTACGGGTATGGGAAAGTATGGACTTGGCCGTCAAAACTACCGGGGAGGTTATGGTACCGGTGGTAACTGATGGGGAACGTAAAACGGCCGTGTTGCGTTCACCCAGGGTAGGCTCCCCCCCCGGAGGCAACCTCGAGACTTGATAAAGGAAGCGTGGAAGGGGAACCCCCAACTACTTGGGAATGGGACCAATCGTGAAACAATGCCCACTTGTCAGAAGACCATGTTAGACAGAAGAAATAGGGATCTGCCGGACCCTGGCAGGAGTCATTGTTCGAACGGCAGGTGAAACAAGTGGGGTGAGAATCCCAAGCAGGGATTAAGGAACCACAAGAAACACAATAAGTGGGGTTCTCCATGGCGTGAAGGGAAAAAGAAACACAACTTACAGTTCAGTTGGCAAACCGGACTGTACAAACCAAAACAGTGGACGAATCGCGCAGAGCGTGATCACACGTCCATCATGGCCAGAAGAAAAATGTGATTACAGGAAACGGAAGTGTGACCTAGATACACGGGAACGAGGCAGGATGGGCAATAATAGGCCCAATAAGGGAAAATTTTCGGTTGGCTTACTCTGGCATATAAACTTTAACAGAGAAAATTCTCATTAATACAGAAACAGCTCACAATTATGTTTACGTAATAAAGCTGAAGATATTAAGTTTGCTTTTCAGGGAAATTTAAAATAAAATAAAATCTCCCAGGGATTTTGTCTATAATATTTAAAAGTATCTTAATATAAGCTTGCTTATCCCTATATGTGACAAAACTACCACATACCACTCATTAATAGGTTTCTGTAATAGAAAGTTGCCAGTATGAAGACTTACTATGTTCTGTTGGTAACTGAAGATCTGACATTACAAAAACCTGCTTATATGACATATAGTCTTATCATTATAAGAATAAACTTTTTCTTCCTTTCTTGCTATATGATATGATATAATACATGTTGACCTGCTTATTTACAGATGATATGTTTTAAACCTTTATTAATAGGATCGATTGTAAATTTGAACACTTTCTGATTCCTTAAAATTACATGTAATACCTTGCTTAGCTTTTGTTGTGCCTTAACAAAATTTTCATCTGTTACTACTGAGAAAGTTTTCGTTAGGTTTTAAAAACAGAATTAAAAAAAATTAAAAATGTTTGACCTCAGAGTAACCGGACAAAGGAGGGTGTTCTACTTGCAAATCATGAGTGCACTTTAATAGCTCCCCGGGCAGTAAAAGGGTTAACCACGTATTATTTATTTGTTATTCTTACCTGTTTGGCAGCTCCTACTGCCAGGACTTCGTCTGGTGATATAGAGGTCATGACCTCAGCATCAGGACAACAATCTTGAAGCTGCTGCTGCAGGTAGGGGATACGACTGCTGCCTCCGCAAACAATCATCTGAAAAATGATAAGAGACCTGTGGGTCATGATGCTCAGCAAACAATGTAAAAGTTACCTAAATGCAAAATTATTGGACAAACTTGTGTGAAAATGATTTTTTATACAGCTAATTAGGTGGACAAAGGTTGTGTACATAGGGTCAGTTTGACTTTATGCAAGAATCAGTACCAGTTAAACTGACTGACAGGCAACAGGATTTTGCAAAGGTGGTGCTCATTTTGGTAATATTTGTTCCAATGATTTTAATCATGTTAATCACTTGAGGATCACTTGCAGGGTCAAATGGACATCAGAGAAAACATAACAGTAGGCAGGCACATTTTAAGCTTGTAGTCTAGCAGATCAGAAGGGTTGCTTAAGCAACAAGATTTATACAATAATGCTTTTTACCGATACCCGGAGTCCTATTCTATAGGGGGTCACAGTGACTTAGTGCTAAGCTGGGCGAGTCACTTGGAAGCCCATGTCTTGTACGTTTAAAGATATGCCAAAGAGGTTTATTTTTTATTATGGAGGCCAATTCCAACACACCATACAAATATTGTATGGGATAAATCAGACACTGAAATTAACTACCTGCTTTCTCAGATATCACTTGTCAACTGGCAAGTGTTATCAATACCATACCTGGTGAATTTGAGATTTGTCCATCCCTGCAGTCTCGATGAGTCTGGTTACTGGGCTGATACAGCTCTGTATGTAAGCACCACAGATTCCCTCCATCCTGGCCCTACTTAAAGTGCACTGAAAATCAATACCCTCATACAATGAGTCCACAGAGCACTGGGCAGTCTGCATGGTGGACAAGATGTGCTTACAGATCTCAGATGCATTCCTTAGTTTGGCCTTGGATCGCTTGTTTTCTGAACAGTCCTGTTTCCATTGTCTGAAATTATTAAAACTCCAAATAAACAGTCCTTATGAAAACATCCAGTTTTGTCTTTAGATAACTTATAATTTCACCTCTTCATGCCCTGCCTGCATACAAGTAATGGTTTCCTGAATTTGACACCTGAAAAATCTAATTATTTATGTTATTAAGACTTTTGCTTCTAAGCACCATCTTGTATTCACTAAGGGAAATGAAGTTATTCTTGGTGATGTTCATGCTAATAATTCCCTTATTTAACTTTATAAAAGAAAGCTGAGACGAAAATGTTTGTGAAGATTTAATATTAAAAACTGTTTTGATCCATGTTGAAAATCACAGATGTTACCAACTGGCAAAGGTGGTTTCCATTGTAATAAACAGAAATTATGATAAAACCACCTGTGCTTTGATCTTGTGCTACATCTTTTCGCACAAAAATATGAAAATATAACCATCAAATTCCTACATCAGCTTGCACCCTTGGTGTTAATTCAATACTCATGAAATACTCAAAAATACCTTGCAAAGCCAGACACCTTTTTCTTATTTACAGACTTACAGATTTTGGAGCCCTATGATGTTTTTACACTCAGTTTAATATTCATTAGCTGACCTTTTAAATTCTCCAGCAAAGTGATTAACCAGCAGATCAGTGATTTTGTGACCTCCGTAGTTCAGACTTGTTTCTGACTTGATGACCTTGTACATTCCACCGCTGACATTGACTAACGACACGTCCATGGAGATTCCTCCTAACCGGTACACAATCACATTCCTGTAAAACAGATTTAGGAACATTGTACTACACATTGTAATAACAATGTGCTCAGCTGACGTTAACCTTGAAGGAAAAAAATCTAAAATAATATCAAATGGAGATAAAGTGTAAGAGGAAGAGGTAATAAAGGCCATGGTTGGTTTATGATTGGTTTGTATTGATGAGCAAGAAATTGTTGCAAAAAATATTTTGTGACCTGACCATATGTTTCCTAATGTTGAAACTAAAGCATGTGAGCAGTTTGTGAACAAATGATCTGTACTATTACCATGATCATTAGTTGGTTTTTCGATTAACTGTTGACATTTCAGTAGTTTACACATTTGTTCAATTGAATCTATTTTTTTGTATAATATATATTATTAAATATATATGTATTTTTTTATGAAATGTATACAGTTGAAATATAGCTAATTAACAACATAAAACAGGGCAAACAAAGCCTGATCTCAAATTCTGCTGAGGCAGGAAAATGATGAACAAATGTTTGTATTAAATCCTCATTTTTTTATCACATCAATTATTTTCTAATTTAAGTTTATATTTCTATTCATTTCCAATTTAACATATATATCTGAATATAAAAGTTGATTCATAATTCTCAACTGCATCATCATAAATCTCAATCTTGTCAGATAACACCACATCATGCATACAAATGTTTATTTATTTTTTACCACAAAAATATATCTTTAAAATCTGCAAAACAATAAATATTATGTTATTGAATTATTTTTTCAAGGAAAGTTTTTGCATATCGGAGTGGAAACAGCATTACAATTAAGGAGATACAGTGAAAACAATAACAATTACTGCATAACACTTGGTTTGCGGGGGGGGGGGGGGGGGGGGGGTGATTGGGGTGGTAATATGAGAATAACTGTACACCTGTCACAGCAGGGGATCTCCCCCAGTGACTGTAACAAATCACAAACCCTGGCATAGCTGACTTCCAGTGACCTGGAGTGGGACCCTGCATCTGTAATCAAAGCAAGTGACTACACAAAAAAAAATCAATAACTAGCTTAATTTTCAAGCTTTTATTTTCAAATTTCAGATTAAGACAAACTAAATATTTATGTTTACATGCTGTGAAAATTAAATCAATGGTGCTTACAGGAAAAAAACGTGCCATGGTCAAAGTTGGGCAAAATTTAAGGTACTGATTTTTTTTTTATGCTAATAAATTAAAAAATTTACAAAATTCAGATCTAATTTTCGGTAAACAATCCAATCTTAATTAAACATAGTTATATACTTGAGAAAATAGACTCTAGTTTCAAAATTTTTCATGTTAAGTGAGTTATTATTTTTCCTGACTTTTTACAAAGTCCATTATGTTTGGGCCCATAACTTAAAGAATTTATACTTTACAGACTTAATTTCTGACATAGGAACTATATAGAGGAATATTTATGGTAAATATGAGGAAAAACAGATGAGTGGTCTTGATATTAGGCAGTCCTGAAGTGTGAAAATAGGATTTTAATAAAAAATTGAGGTTTTTCCTTAATTTCTCAAAGGAACAAAGTCGCAAAGACCCAGTTTTCGGCTTGGTAGGAGATCTTGGGGACATCTAACATTATGCTGAATTTTGGATTCCTAGGTCTTACGGTTTCAAAACGTGCCACATCTACGGACGGACGGACGACGGACAATGGACCACGACTATAGCTCAGATGACTTATAGTCAGCTGAGCTGAAAATTAATAAATGCTTAAATTCCAAGTTACCACTTAATAGACTGTTTGCTGAATGACTGACAGCAGTGAACTCTGAAAATTATAAATTTTTAACAGGCAGCTTGAGCCCAGCAACTTTGTTAAACATTTTATTGACTCCAATCAGCACAGACTAAACAGGTTTGGATGGTAAAAATGCATTTAAAAATGCATTTATACCAGCATTGCCCTGAAGCAAAGGAGGAATCCTTCTTGTATGCAGGGTAATTATATCCAGTAATCATAGTCAATCATAAGTTTACAGTTTTGCCATTTCTTTTAACACTATAATACATTGTTTTATTCAAAATAATTATTAATAGCCTTTTCAACAACAGTCAGTCATTTTGGTTCCTTAAGCAGGTTAGAGCTGTAATTGAAAATCTTGACAACCACTGAGTAGTTTTACAATTTTACAAAAATAATTAAGATACTTTTAATCAAAACCTGAAAACCCCAGATTTGTACCAAAACTGTTAAAAAATTATCAGAATACAGGATGACGGTCTTCATTTAAATACTGTTTTTATATTTTTAATTTATTTATCATATTGACTGTTTTTTACAGTTTCCCTTAATTCTTGCATAAACCATGTTGAAATTTAAAAATTACATGCACAGGACAAAGGATTTTTAAATACATATGATATAAATGATATTGAGGTGACTCTCTCTCTCTCTCCCTCTCTCTCTCATATTGACTAACCTAGTTTCATGTGGATCAGTTTGTCCCACATCATAAGCCAATGCCGCAGCACACGGTTCATGGATGACTCTGAGGACACTGAAACCTGCTCTTGTTGCTGCTTCTCTGTAAAACATTAGTACACATGTTTATGACAAAACTCAGGAAAATCAGTACAGGTACAGAAAAAGAAGAGTAAAACAGTGACAAATTTAAACCTGTTTAGTGCCTATTTACTGAAATATGATCAGTACCCCTTCACAAGTGGGTGGGGAGCTCATCCTTCTGGTAAAGACTTTGGCTAGGAGTTTCAGCAGAGAAGGCAGTTGGTGTGACACTAACCCAGAACCTTGCAGGCACAAGTCCTGCACTCTGTTAACCATTACGCCACCACACTTTTCATTAAAAAATAAGGACAAAATTGTTATTTACCTTTCATAGACACAGAATATCTCTTAAATATTCAATTTACGATGGAAAAAATTTTCCTCTGTTTTTAAGTCCCTGGATTGACTTAAAATAAGATTTTTTTACATTAAAATAATGGATGCCCTTCTGTTGTGCCATATTAAATGAAATTATGGGAACTTGCCTGCACATTTGACAAATACATGCAGCATTCTAACAGACTTAAAGAGTCAATTCAGCAAAATAAATTATCAATAATGGATCTGAAACTCACTTTAGTGTGCTAATTTGTTCTGGAGTGAAATCAAGGGGGACACAAAGAACGACGTTATGAGATTCTCCTCCGTTGCCATGACTATCTGCGATCTCTGAAATTCAATTAATCATGGAATAATTAATATAAAGAGCTGGGTATTGCATGCAGTTCTTGATATGATTTGTGTCACAATAAATCTTTTATTATATTGCAGGCACCAGATATTTAGTTTCACAAATATCATATATTCACATGATTTTTACATAAATATATTGTTCTCTGTTCATGAAATCATTAGGAGGTTTTGAAACAGTACCGTATTTATGCGTGTATAAGACGACCCCGTGTATAAGACGACCCCCAATGTTGAGCCTCAAATTTTGGTTCAAATTATTTTTCAGCATCTTAAGTTGGAGCTGCCAGCTACTGAAGATCACTTTGTTAGCATAATGATAACTTTAACACTGATGATTGAAATTTTTGATTCCTAAAATGGTCAGTGGTATATTTTTTGTTTATGATGCTACAAGTGAAAACAGGAAAGTAACATAGAAAGGTATGGAGCAGACCAAAACGGAATTAATTAAAAATGTCAAAGAATGAGTATTTGCAACAATTCAAATTAATATCATAAGAGACACCAAAGGGTCAATTTTAGAGCCCAAATTTGGGTAATAAATTATTATCCAGGAAATGGCACCCACTAAGAATTAACATGTCAAGAGAATGTGCATTACAGGGCATTGAAACCTTCCTCTTTAAAAAAGATAAATTTATTTCAAAGAAATGTCAGTCTTCTGCATAATTTGAGGGAGATCACCCCAAACACCCACTGCATTTCAGCGTCCACGTTTATAAGTGGCTTAAGGTAGACAAGTGACAGCGCATGAAACCAAGGCTTCCATGATGGTCTACTTAACTAGGCTACCTCATTTATTATTCCATGTTAATCTTTAACTATCAAAAATTACATTTTCCTGGCCTGTCCACAACCATGTCACAGTCACCAAATTTTCCCACAAAATGTATCACGTTTGCTTAAACGACGTCGGTCAGGTTCGATTTTATTCCGTTGTACCAGTGAGGAAGGAAAAACGTAATTAGGTAATGACCCAGTAGGACTTTCGTGAACTACGTTATTTTACGACATTTTACTGTGTGCAAGTTCAATGCTACCTTGTAGAAACTAGGGTTTCCATTCGGGTACTACCGTAAAATCTCCACTTAAAACCGCGGTTTAATCAAGAAATTCAAAATCTTGAAATCAGGTTGATTTCCTGAAAGCACTGTGCGGTTTATACTAGAAGGGTTTCCTGAATATCTTCCTGACAGACATCGTTTTTGGGACGGCGAGTGAGCGATAATATTGCAACTTTCGAAGGCCGTTCTTAGCAGCAGTCTCGCTAGCATGGGAGCCGTGTGTAAATGTATTATTTACGATTACTTGTTATTTATAAATTAAATACTGCTGATTAGTTTTCGTGTGATATATAACTTGTTATAAAATCTTGGTAATTGTCACCAAATAATACGTTTACAACAACCCTGCTGTAACACACAGCGGCCCACTTCCTTGGGCATGATCAAGCTAAATTGAAATAAAAGCCTACTTTAAACCCATTTGCGGCATTATTAAGCAATGATTATTTGTTTAAAACGTAAAATGAATATAAAGCTGACATTGTAAAGAGTCGCACAATGGCAGACGATCGTTCTAAAATCAATTTTGAGTGCCGCCATGTGCTGAAACGTCCCGGTATTCTGCTAAGAATATTTTGAACGGCTGTACGCGGTGGGTGGTAAACAGAACAGCCACCTATTTCGTCCCAGCGTGCCTTGCGCGAACACTGCCTTGACAAAATGGCTCACCACACGGCAACTTTCTTCAGGAAAAAAACTTGCTTACCCCGACTGGCCGATTTAATTTTACCTTAAAGTCACTCGTTTTCAAGCGTCATGTTTCATATACGTGCGTATCTCGACAAGGTAACTTCAGTTGCTTTGATATTTAGTTAAGTTGCCCAGCGATGTTTTCAAACGCACCAGCAAAATGTGACATGGAGCGATGTCAACGTACGATGTGACGATGATAATACCGAAGTAACCGGTATGAAAATGATTTGAATCTTCTGAGTAATTCCAGAAAATGGAATTTTCATCAAAAATTAATATTTTACTTTTTAATTACTTTTAGAATTAAAATATACAGTGACTTGAAATGGATCAGCAGAATATTTTTTTCCCCAAAATATAATGACAAATCAGTAGCAAACAAGAATACGGCACGGAATATAAAATCTTTATAAACAGGCAGTGGTTCACCGGCCCTTACGTCTTCCCAAACTTCATGCTTGAGTGACCCTGCAAAAAGTGTTATGATGTGTTTAAATAAAATGCCAAAGGAATTTTAAAGTGGACAAGAATGGCCGAGTCTCAACCTTCGCGTGTTCATTTCTAGATGATAGCTTGATTGTGTCTTTTGTCAAATCATTCCGTAGCGAAAGTTGGTGCGGTTTTAAAGGGGGGTTCTTAGTATTTGAGCCCCTCGCAGTGTCTCGCCTGGAATTTCGGCGAAGTCTGGGTGCGGTTTTAATCGGAAGTGCGGTTTTAAGTGGAGATTTTACGGTATTTAAAAGGATATACGCACCAAATCCGGGGTTTTGTTATAAAACTGTGAGGAAATTCGTCATATTTATATCCCGCGGAAACTCGGTCCCTTTCTTGAACTCAGTTGACCCGTTATAATAAATTCATTTCTTGGCGTAGTCCAATAATACAAGCTTGACAAACATTGAATTTCACGTCACCTGAGGAACGGCCGCTTCTTATTTATAATTATAACGCGCTACTGGTTGTCTTGTAATCAAAGTGCCATGTGCGAGTCTCCGTGTATGTCAGTGTGCAAGCCAGCTGACAGCGTCCGCATTCACTGGACTCGTGAACATTTTACGCGGTAATTACGGCACCATATGAAAAAATCATCCTTGTATTTATATGCATATTACGTGCTACTGGATGGCATTAGCAAGCGTCCAGCATCCCTTGCGGGAGCGCTGTACTCTTGGATCTTGAGTACATGGGTAAGCCCGCAAGCTGATAGCAGCATCGACAATTATATCACTGCGTACCTGTTTAAAGTGATTTGCCAAGAAATTTTTGGCAAAATATACTTTAAAACTTGGATTGGGAATTCCGTTTCGGTCTGTCAGTTCCGCGATTCCGTCCGCTATCGCTGGAAATCACTGGCTCTACTGTCATTAGGGCTTTCATATATTGATTCCGTTAAAATTCCTGTGTCAATGCGGCAAGGCAAACCTTTTCTTATCAATTATTTAACTATGTGTGCATGTAAATCTGATGTATAAACGATAAATTTAAACAAAAACAAAGCACTGTAATGTTCTTTATTGAGTGTACATTACCACCATACGGACATGATCACCGATATTCACGCCGTCCAGTTCGACCGACGTAATAATGCTGATTGCCGTAAATTATCCTCGGCGGACCTGAGGACACCGAAAAACTTGTACCCTTGTATAAGACGGCCCCCCTTCTTTGCCAAATATTTTTAGGATAAAATTTGTCGTCCTGTACACGCATAAATACGGTATGTATTTTCTTGTTTTATATGCACAGCACCTTTGTGTATACCAGCACTTATGACTGTGATAAATCTTATGTATCAATTAGCCTGTATCATGAAACATATACGCATCGTTTCAGTTCCTTTAATATGAAACATCCTGGAATGTTGTGTACCATGTTGTTATGTATTTATTATAAAAAGACAAAGACCCATCACCATGGCTCAGTATGACTGAAAGTCAGCTGAGCAAAACTCATTTAAATGCAACAACTTCAACCGTAATGTTTTAGCATGATGTAAAATGACAAGTATTCCTTTCAGATGAGGTCCTAGAATTTCTGGTATAACTAAATTACCTCTCATTTTCTTGTATAAAACTGTGGCTATGTGCACTGGAGAAAACGCTGCTGTTTTCTCTTTGTACTGGACTTGGTATACCAAATTTCCATTTTTTTCTGTCACCTGCAGAATGAAAGAAATTTAATCAATTTGAATCACACTGATACATTTTTATGTGACACATTTGAACATTGACATAATACATAATGAATTTACAATGTAAACACAGCAAATATCTTTGAGCAACGTAAAAGAAAATAAACTAGATATTTCTTGGCACCGCAGGTGCCATAGTATCGCCAGACAATTAATCCCCCCCCCCCTTTAAGAATAGGCCCCCCATCTTCAGCAACAAATAATATCAGACCACACTCATAGAAAAGGTCATTCTCATAGAAAAGGTCATGATCCAAATTTCAATATACATCATCCCCTAACCCATGTCTATGTATATGCAAGAAATCTGTCCATTAGTTTTTGACTTATAATGCTCACAGTACTGATAAATGGCAATGATGGGGTATTAAACGGCATTTATTGAGATATTAATGATTTTGTGTGATTTTCACCATATATGGCAATATTCAAGGTCAAGGCCACTCTAATAGGAAAGGTCATGACCCCAATTTATAAATACATTATCCCATAACCCATGTCTATGTATATGCATAATATGAAAGAAATCTGTCCATTAGTTTTTGACTTATAATGCTCACAGGTTATAAATGTACTGTTAAGTGGCAATGATGGGGTATTAAACGGCACGAAAACAAGTAAAAGAATAACAGGTGGCACCACCTGTTTCCCGTACATGACAACACTATCCAAGATCTTCGTTCAAGTTGATTTTTGGACCAATCAATGCATCCCTTATTGAGAAATTAATGATTTTGTGTGATTTTCACCATATATGGCAATATTCAAGGTCAAGGCCACTCATTGGAAAGGTCATGACCCCTATTCAAATAAACATTATCCTATAACCCATATCCATGTATATGCATAATATGAAAGAAATTTGTCCATTAGTTTTTGACTTATTATGCTCACAGTACTGATAAATGGCAATGATGGGGTATTAAACGGCACAAAACAAGTAAAAGAATAACAGGTGGCGCCACCTGTTTCCGGTACATGACAATACTTTCCAAGATCTTCGAACATGTTGATTTTTGGACCAATGCATGCATCCCTTATTGAGATATTAATGATTTTGTGTAATTTTTCACCATATATGGCAATATTCAAGGTCAAGGCCACTCTAATAGGAAAGGTCATGACCCCAATTTATATATACATCATCCCATAACCCATGTCTATGTATATGCATAATATGAAAGAAATCTGTCCATTAGTTTTTGACTTATAATGCTCACAGGTTATAAATGTACTGTTAAGTGGCAATGAAGGGGTATTAAAAGGCATGAAAACAAGTAAAAGAATAACAGGTGGCGCCACCTGTTTCCGGTACATGACATTACTATCCAAGATCTTCGGTCAAGTTGATTTTTGGACCAATGCATGCATCCCTTATTGAGAAATTAATGATTTTGTGTGATTTTCACCATATAGGGCAATATTCAAGGTCAAGGCCACCCCATAGGAAAGGTCATGACCCCAATTTAAATAAACATCATCCCATAACCCATATCTATGTATTTGCATAATATGAAAGAAATCTGTCCATTAGTTTTTGACTTATAATGCTCACAGTACTGTCAAGTAGCAATTTTGGGGATATTAAACGGCATGAAAACAAGTAAAGAATAATAGGTGGCGCCACCAGTTTCTGGAACATGACAACCCTATCTATGATCTTCGATCAACTTGATTTTGGGATCAATCCATGCAAGTTTTCTTGAGATATTTAAGAATTTGTGTGATTTTCCCCAAAATTGAACCTATTCAAGGTCAAGGTCACTCTCCTAGTTGAGGTCATGACCTCATTTTAAATAGACGTCGTCCTCTCACCCATATCTATACATATACCAAGTTTGGTAAAAGTCCGTGAAATATTTTTTGAGTTATTGTGTCCAAAAGAAATCTCTGCGGCGGCGGCGGCGCGACCGTGCCTAAACCATAGTATCTCCAGACTATGTCTGGCGATACAATGACAGCTTTTGAAGAACCATTTAAAAATGTATATTATAATCAATAAAAATGATTAGAAACAATGGATTTAAGTGAATTTCCAGGCAAAAAATTGTGTTGTACTCATTAGTAAATGTATTTAATCTACACACAAGTGCAGTTCTATTTTCAAATATAAATTGTACCCAACATTTTCTTTTTAAATATAAATTTCATTCAATGAATATGATCAAGTCCATCAATATATTTAGAGGAAAAATGAATGAATTTGAAACAGGTATCCTTTCTGTTGGCTTCTTCTGCTGTTGCTTAAAGCCAGCTATAGGCGACAATTTCCTGATTTGTTGATGTTATGTGATAGTTTATTTTCTCTGGGTATACTTTACTGGAGTGTAGGAATTTTCTGTTACGGAAAGTCCTTATAATGCCCTTGTGAGGGATGTATGAGCTTGTTTATTGACAAGCTGTTGGAAAACATTAATGAACACTTCCCTCTTTAATTTTTTTTAACAAAAACAATATCTTCATGACATCCTTACCTTAGCAAATCCAAGCTGGCAAAATTTATCCAAGGAAGGATCCCCAGGTGCTTTTGCCAGGAAATGTTTGTTATTGCACACTGTATTTGCAGCATTTCTGATCAGTCCTTGTTTAGCAGCCAATCCAACAGCCTGGTTAACAGAAACACACACTTTTAGGAAACAGTGTGCTTCCTGCCCAGACATAGGATGTATTGATTAAACAAACTTATGATTAATTTTTAACTTTGATTTAATATTGTAGGTATGACATGAGTCCTGGCCAAGCATAGGTCAGGAAGAAGCAAGCCTGCATGGAGTGGTCATTCAATGTCACATACAGAAACCAGGTCATATATGTAGGACTTTCATTAAAATATTTTACATTTTAAAACAAACTGAAATAGATAATGCTCACTCCTTCATATATTATAACTCTACCGACTAAATAAGTACAATAATTTTGTGTAACCAATTTTCAGATGTAATATTTATATGACTACGGGTAACACAATACATGTAACTTAACAATAAAATCATGATATGCAACTGTGTTACCTGATCATGGTCTGTGAAGGCTACAATTGCTGGAGTTGTTCTGTCTCCAGCATCATTGGCTATGACATCTGTCTTCCCATCCTAAAAATACATAATAAAAAAATGAGGGCATCCACCACACAAGTAAACATTGCAGGCTGAAAGAGTATATGTTTTTGCACAAGGGAGAGTGACCTTGTTAAACAGTGTTGAGTACCTCACAATTTTTTTTTATTTAAATCTATATTATAATTGACTTTGGTCTCACCTTTGTCAGAGAACTCCTCTGTGGCACAAGGCCCACAACTTAGATATGCACATCTTTGGTCTTGACCTGCTGATGCCATATTTTTTTATGTTCCATAAAGACTGAGAAATTTTTAATCATTTTAGGAGCTATCAGAAATTATAACTCTGGGGAACTTAGCTGCCCCATCTGCAATATTTGAATCAGACATGGGGTCTATTACAGTTGTTCTATTACTATTACTATTACTTTCAATTTCTGATATTACTATTACTATTACCACATTTTACCTTCAGTAACTATTACTATTACTGGGGTGTCTATTACTATTACTATTACTTAAACTGATTGGGGGATTCTAGACCTTGTGCAGTCAAGAGTGCTATAAACTAGCACTACAATCACATGTATAAACTAGAATACGGGTAGTCGACAAGCGACTACGTGTATCCGCCAAAATCAGAGAAGGACCGGTGAAGTAAGGCATGGATTGAGTGGCAAGGGGATATAGAGTTACATGTGTTAAATATTAGAATGGATCTCTGCCACATAAACATGATTGTAGGTGGCGCCACCTGTTATTTGAAACTATCCAAGATATATACACAAGCAAAATTTCATGTGGAAAAGTCAAACCACTGTAGAGATATGAGTGATTTTATCCCACAGCAGACAAACAGATGGACGCTGTGCAAAAATGGCTGCAGGTTGCGCCACCATTTTTGTGTATGTTTTAAAGCTATCCAAGGGCTACATTTGTGTACACAAATTTTTTCCTGATTGGTTGAATGAGTCCGGAGATATAAGCATGGATGTCTACAGCATGAATGTGAATGTAGGTGGCACCACCTGTCATAAAATCAAGAAAGCTATGCGGGATGTATAAGCATGCTGAATTTCAGGTAATTTGGTCAAACCACTGCAGGGATATGATTGATTTAAACCAAAGGCAGACAAACAGATGGACGCTGTGTAAAAATGGCTGCAGGTGACACCACTATTTTTGTGAATGTTATAAAGCTATACAAGGCTACATTTGTGTAAATTTTTTTTCCTGATTGGTCAAACGGTTCCCGAGATATGAGCTTGGATGTCTGCAGCGTTAACGTGAATGTAGGTGGCATCACCTGTCATAAAATCGAGTAAGCTATCTAGGATGTATACACATGCCGAATTTTAGGTGAATTAGTCAAACCACTGCAGAGATATGAGTGATTTTAACCCCAGGCAGATGAACAGATGGACACTGTGCAAACATGGTTGCAGGTGGCGCCGCCTTTTGTTGTGTATGTTATAAAGCTATCCCAGTGCTACATTTGTGTAAAATTTTTTCCGGATCGGTCAACCGGTTCCCGAGATATATGGGTTTATGTGTGGAGCATTAACGTGAATGTAGGTGGCGCCACCTGTCATAAAATCGAGAAAGCTATCTAGGATGTATACGCATGCCGATTTTTAGGTGAATTAGTCACACCACTGCAGAGATATGAGTGATTTTGACCCTAGGCAGATGAACAAATGGACAATGTGCAAACATGGTTGCAGGAGGCGCCACCTTTTGTTGTGTATGTTATAAAGCATTCCCAGGGCTACATTTGTGTAAAAAAATTTTCCGGATCGGTCAAACGGTTCCCGAGATATAAGGGTTTATGTGTGGAGCGTTAACATGAATGTAGGTGGCGCCACCTGTCATAAAATCGAGAAAGCTATCTAGGATGTATACACATGCCGAATTTTATGTGAATTAGTCAAACCACTGCAGAGATATTAGTGATTTTAACCCCAGGCAGATGAACAGATGGACACTGTGCAAACATGGTTGCAGGTGGCGCCACCTTTTGTTGTGTATGTTATAAAGCTATCTCAGGGCTACATTTGTGTAAAAAAAATTTCCTGATCGGTCAAACGGTTCCTGAGATATATGGGTTTATGTGTGGAGAGTTAACGTGAATGTAGGTGGCGCCTCCTGTCATAAAATCAAGAAAGCTATCTAGGATGTATACGCATGCCGAATTTTAGGTGAATCAGTCAAACCACTGCAGAGATATGAGTGATTTTAACCCCAGGCAGATGAACAGATGGACATTGTGCAAACATGGTTGCAGGTGGCGCCACCTTTTGTTGTGTATGTTATAAAGCTATCCCAGGGCTACATTTGTGTAAAAATTTTTTTCCGGATCGGTCAAACGGTTCCCGAGATATATGGGTTATGTGTGGAGCGTTAACGTGAATGTAGGTGGCGCCACCTGTCATAAAATCGAGAAGGCTATCTAGGATGTATACGCATGCCGAATTTTAGGTGAATCATTCAAACCACTGCAGAGATATGAGTGATTTTAACCCCAGGCAGATGAACAGATGGACACTGTGCAAAAATGGTTGCAGGTGTGCCACCTTTTGTTGTGTATGTTATAAAGCTATCCCAGGGCTACATTTGTGTAAAATTTTTTTCCGGATTGGTCAAACGGTTCCCGAGATATATGGGTTTATGTGTGGAAACAGACGCACAAACGGACACTGGGCAGAGACGAAAGGTCAGAGGTCAAGGTCACTTGGTTAGGCACCAGTTCACATGTGACCCGATAATTTGTGTAAATTTCGGAAAAATCTGTCCAGTAGTCTCAGAGGAGTTCTCCGGAAACGAACGCGGCGGCGGCTGCGGCGGAACCCGGTCAAAAACATAGTATCTGCAAAACTTTGTTTTGGCGGATACAATAATATTATTAGCACCTATATCACCCAGTTACATACACACTTTTCTAATATTGTGTCTGTCTAAACAGAAAGCCTTATGATACTGGAGATCTTAATAATTTCAGCTTCTTTAATTCTGTTCTTTTATATTTTGAAACCTCGATGATCTTTTTTGGGCGTTTCAAGTAGAAATTATAAGATAACTAGAATACGGGTAGTCGACAAGCGACTACGTGTATCCGCCAAAATCAGAGAAGGACGGGTGAAGTGAGGCATTGATTGAGTGGCAAGGGGATATAGAGTTACATGTGGTAAATATTAAGATGGATCTCTGCCACATAAACATGATTGTAGGTGGCGCCAACTGTTATTTGAACGAGAAACTCTCCAAGATATATACACATGCAAAATTTCATGTGGAAAAGTCAAACCACTGCAGAGATATGAGTGATTTTATCCCACAGCAGACAAACAGATGGACGCTGTGCAAAAATGGCTGCAGGTGGGGCCACCATTTTTGTTCATGTTATAAAGCTATACAAGGGCTACATTTGTGTAAATTTTTTTTCCTGATTGGTCAAACGGTTCCCGAGATATATGGGTTTATGTGTGGAGAGTTAACGTGAATGTAGGTGGCGCCTCCTGTCATAAAATCAAGAAAGCTATCTAGGATGTATACGCATGCTGAATTTTAGGTGAATTAGTCAAACCACTGCAGACATATGAGTGATTTTAACCCCAGGCAGATGAACAGATGGACACTGTGCAAACATGGTTGCAGGTGGCGCCACCTTTTGTTGTGTATGTTATAAAGCTATCCCAGGGCTACATTTGTGTAAAAATTTTTTTCCGGATCGGTCAAACGGTTCCCGAGATATATGGGTTTAAGTGTGGAGCGTTAACGTGAATGTAGGTGGCGCCACCTGTCATGAAATCGAGAAAGCTATCTAGGATGAATAGAAATTTTTTCCCGGATCGGTCAAACGGTTCCCGAGATATATGGGTTTATGTGTGGAAACAGACGCACAAACGGACGCTGGGCAGAGACGAAAGGTCAGAGGTCAAGGTCACTTGGTTGGCACCAGTTCACATGTGACCCGATAATTTGTGTAAATTTCGGAAAAATCTGTCCAGTAGTCTCAGAGGAGTTCTCCGGAAACGAACGCGGCGGCGGCAGCTGCGGCGGAACCCGGTCAAAAACATAGTATCCGCAAAACTTCGTTTTGGCGGATACAATTATATGAACTCTTGAAAACATGTAATTTGAAAGCAACCCAAAGAAAAGGCCCTGGCTTATATAAAATATTGATTTATAATTTTATGTATACTTGTACATTTACTTCAGTTTAAATTTCATTTTCTTTCTTGTAGCCAATACGTAAAGACTTTCAGTGTAACTTAAAATTGTCACCTGAGAAATTATTCATGATTATTGGATATTATTATTTAGTATTAAAGCTGACAATTCAGTCTGTTATGTATGTATCAGGAAAGGAGTTTTTGTAGGGCTGTGCCCCATTTCCCAATCCTTATTAATATATTCAGTAAAAATACTGTTTACCTCGAGATTCTGGACAGAACCAAACTGGAGACAAAAGCACCCCATCTTCTCGGGTGTATATGTTCATTTGGATGTGGTGCCATGTTTTATTCCATTGCATAGTTCATCTTGAGAGTGAACAGAGAGGTGGTAAACTTTACAATATTGGTAGTATCACCGTACAGTTGTTTACGTGCTTTTATTCACAGATTGCTGATTTTCTCAGATAGAAATTCTTTCAAGTTTATTCAATCAAAGTTAACAATAACAAATGTCCAATATATATATTCTGCTAGTTTCCCTATTTTCCACTTAGCTGATTCTGTTCTCTCTGTCTCTGTCTCTCTCTCTCTCTCTGTATTAACTCCTGTTCTTATTCCTGTCTCTTCTCTCTTTCCTAGTTCTCTAACTCTTCGACTCCCCTCTCTTTAGCTCTGACCTTCACTGACTGGTTCAGTAGCCAATATCTCTATTTATACATTTGCCCAAAATAATAATTGCAATTAAGGAATTTCTTAAAGCATTAATACAAGTCATATTGTGTAATACATTCAACACCTTTCTTGCCCTCCTGTGAACACCTAAGTCTAAACTGTTAATTAATTACTTTATCTGTGCCTGTCACTTTAAGAGTAAACCCAGTCAAATGTATGAACATGCTTATTAATGAATTCTCTGTGAACACTAATCAAAGGGCTGGCAGTTAAATAATAAACTGAAATGTAATTAGAAAGTTACCCTGCACAGAAGTCTAATAAATACCTGTTTCATTCCATAGGACTGATCACCTTATAATTAGTAAAATATAATGATTTGAATTATCATAAATTTATCACACTGGTGATAGTAGCATGCATGGCCTTTATTCCTTAGGCATGCCCTTTCCATTTAAGAAGACATAGGATAATTTACTGAGGAATGTAGAAAAATATTAAAACTTACATCAATTTTACAAAACAAATAAAATATTATTTAAATAATTTTCATAATAAATTTGGTATTAAACAATCTTGTTCTTTAAATTTTGTACATAACAGGATTCTCATAATTATTTGATATCAAAATGTAATTATAAAATCATAAAATATGAAAAGTCATTTATATTCTCATATTATATATTCAAATAAATTAATATCATGAAAAATAGGTTCATTTAATTTTAAAAATATAAATTAATATAATTTTTTATGCTGAATGAAGGTCTGCAAAATAGGTTTTTTAAAATAACAGACAAATATTAAAAGAATAGTTTTAAAATAATATGTATATAAATTAACTAGATAATACATGTGCTTGTAGTATGAATTTATCCAAGTGATTGAAGTACTGTAGGAGGTCATAGCATTGTAGGCTTCAATAATTTATGGGTAGTGAAAACACCATAAGCTTATCATGAACATTTTGGGTCTTTACTGTATCTGGTTCCATATTATATTTTCTTGAATGTTTGTTATTGCAATCTTTATTATTAAAATGCAAACTGGCTGGTGAAAACAAATCTAGGTACATTTCAGAATATGCTCATGGATTGCTGGATGTGAGATAAGATGTACAATAATAATACACTATTTATCCATCTTTTAACATCAAACATGCCTCTGTTTATCCATGGTTTAGTAATAAAAGGTCAGATTGTTCCAGGTAACTTATTTGGCTGTGACCTGCTTTGTCCAGTACTCTTATGTAATTAGCACCAGTGGTCACCAGCAGTATGGCAGCTGGCCCATGCTTGCCTCAACAATAGGCAGATCCTGGGCAATCACTGGACAAGAACTGAGTCTGTTCAGCATTATCCGCTGATATGCTTCATGATCAAGGGGGTCACAGGAAGTAACAGAAAGTAATATGTATTACTCTATTACTTTGCCTTCTGTTTCTATTACTATTACAGCTCAATTTTTTTAGTCTATTACTATTACTATTACATTGAAAAAGCTGTAATAGTCTATTACTATAACTTATTACTATTACCCCATGTCTGATTTGAAATGAAACTGAAATGGGCCTCAACTGCAGAATAATGAACAATTAATATTTAGGAAGTTTGTTTAAATAAAATTCACACACACCCACCAAATTGTATAAAATTACTTTCAAATACAGTATGCTAAATACATATACAAATATAAATAAGTGAGGTGTTCTCCTCAAAATACAAATAAAGGTGGGTGAAGTTAAAAAAATTACAAATACAAATACAGAACATCAAATACAATTACAAATACAAATATGCAAATGTAGGTTATACAGAATATTTATTAATTTAGAGCGCCATAAATATTCATGTCTACTCATACCGATACTACTTGTGTACTTTTAGAGATCAGGGTCCTTCTATAATTCACAAAGTTAAAAAAAAAAAACATTCCTGTTGCAATACAGGAACATATATTCCTCAAACCTACTGTCTGAAAGACATCTTTATTCCAGAGAGTCTTAATAATTCCCTGTTGCCGCAGGAACATAAGTTCCTCAAAGACAACTCCGGACGGAACACTTTCCCAGTTCTGACCCTTGCCACTGAACAACGTGGTGAGGCAGAGGCCATGAGCAGTTATAGACCATGAGCACAGTGACTAAGGAGTTTATTATCAAGGCACATTTGTGATGCAAATATCAGGAAGAAGTGAAACACTTGACCTGATGCTGCCTTTTGGGTTGTTCTAAAGTTAGGTAGTAGTTAAATTTTCAAAATTATGGCAGTTACGAATATTTATTTATACATAAGTATTTGTACAGTGTTTGATCAAATACATCAAATATTGAGTAGGTATATCAGTGAAATTTTCAAAATTAGAATTTTTAGATGAAAAATATACTGTCAGTTTTGTCTTTATTTCAGGATCATAAAAATGCTTAAACTGATTTGATATGACTGTTAATAGCAAAGTTATGGACATTTATTGGTTATTAAATCCAAGCTAATTGGGACCCATCTTTCCAGGAAAACCTGTGACCAGCAGGGTGCTGGCTCCACTAATTAGGGGGCGTGGCCCTCCACTGCAGCAGGCTGTCAAACACTAATTAGGGGGTGTGGCCCTACCCAAGCCCAAACTGAGAAATAAAACAAATTCAACACACAAAACATTTATTTACATGCAATATTAAACTACAACTACTGATTGTAGTATATTTGTGTATGTGACTTCAAACTGACTTTAAGAAATAAAATATGGGAAATATATCACAATTATTAAACCTCTGACATTAATAAATGCAGCTAAAATTAATCTTTACCTGGATCCCCCAATTTGGTAAAATATCACAACTGTTACTTGTATCACAAAATAAACAGTTCATAAATTATGTTAAAATTGAATTTATAATTAAAATATATCAATGTGGTAAAGAATATGACATGTTTTGAAATATCACAAAATCTGTATCACATTTTTTTTAAACTCAGTATAATGACTGTACACTGTACATAACATGTCCATGTGATGATTACCACTAAAAACATTTAGTAACATAGGACAATGATAAACAATTGCCTAGAATGAGCCATAATGTGCAAAAATAAAAAACAAGGTTACAGTGAAAAAATCATAAAAAGCCAGTTCTCTTTAATGGATATCCATGTCTCCACGGATAATATCTACTAATATCTCAGGCACTGTCATATAAGACGGAATGTCTTCCTCAAATTCTAATCTAAATTCTAATTGATTATGCTTATTTGTGACCAGTTCGGTTATTCTACCCTCAAACCACGATTTGGTATTGTCCGTTTCCCAAGCCTGAGAGAAGCTGGACCCTACTATTGATATAGGTTTTACAATCAAATCATGCAAATCCTCCAATTCTACAGGCACAGGACATTCATTGATCAGCTCTACCAGGTAAGACTTCAAATCTATCAAAGAACATTTAGACAATAAAACCTTTCTCTTGGGCTCAACTCTTAAAATTTTGGTTCTGACATAGATTTGGAATTTCACAGCAGCAAGTGCCTTGGTTTTTGACATTTTCTTAGTTTTGTTTGATACATCTTCCTCACTTTCCCATAGACCACAATTATCATACACTCCCTCAAGCCACTGTTCATATTTCTCACGGTCTTTGTTCTCTTTGGCTAACAGATCATTTCTATTTTCTTGCAGCCTCTGTTTTATTTTCTCAGATAGCTCTAGCCTTTTTTCTTTTTCAGAATGTGTGAGTTCACGGGCTTGTTTCATTGCCAGCTTGTTGCGTTCAGCTTTCTCTTCAAATGGTTTTGAATCGAGCCGTTTTCCTGTCCCATTCACTTTATACATCACTTTAGCTTCAACATGTTCTGCGGTTGCATGTCTAGCTCGTGCTGACACTGCATCAGACAATGCAAAATGTCTTTCACCTGAGATGTTTGTCGTGCTGCATGACTTTGCTTCTTCCATTAACTGCACTGATGGCTCCCACAGCAAACCACCCTTCAGGTGATCCTGAAGTTGTCTACGCATGACAGCTACACAGGCTTTGCATAGTTCCTGGAGGAGATGTATCAGTTTTGTGGATTTCTGTGCAATTAAGCTGTTGAATGTTTCATCTTTCTGCACTTCGATATAAGGAATTACACTTTCCATGTTTGGAGAAATCAATGGAGAGGCATCGGTGCTTAACTGCTCAAGTTTGTCCACAGCAGATTGGAATGGAGTGTTCAAGTCAAGTATGTTGTTCCTGGTACCTACAAGCCTCATCCAGGGTCCGGTCACTGCCTTGCCTATTAATCCCATAGCCTGCAGAGTTTCTTTCATTTCCGGGAGTTGTAAAGCTTTAAGCACAGCAGTTTGAACAGCATTTTTTGGCACATAGGTGGTACTGAAGAAATCATTAATGTCTGATGCATGGCGGTATAGTACCCCACTGCTAAAAAAAAATATGTGGAAACGGTTGCCCACAAACCTATAGTAAAGTCCCTTGTTGTTTGATACTTTCCCCTTCATTTTAAGATAATGTGTAAGTTCTTGGCTACAACTATACTTCGTGCTAAAAAAAGCTTTCCAGTCAGCCGAACCAGACCCTAAGTCATGCTCTCCCCTCTGTTAGTAAAAGGCAGATTAGGACTCTTCTCAAATCCTCTAGCTGTAAACTCCTTTGACTCTTTGACAAGATAATCATTGTTTAATGTATTTAGCAACATGTATAAATGAACAATCCATGGGCAACCATTTTCAGCAAGTGAACATGCCCTTTGGGTTGTGACACTATTGTTAAATACAAAGTGTGAACTGATATGAAAGAAACAATATATATAAAATACAAACTGTTCAATAACATTAATATATTTTAAATTTGTCTCTTAAAGAATTTAAAATGTAAAAAATAAAAAAAAAATATTATGGAAACAATAAAATACATCTGCTGTTTTATCATGCCGAATAAATGACTAAAAATTCTTTTCATAAAGTTTTATTGTCACTGAAGATGATCTAAGCTGATCTAAGAAGTTATATTAAATGTCTTGGACTAAGTAATTTAAATAATCAGGGTAAAAAAAGAAATCGACAAATTACATGGAGTAAATTAGACAATTTGTTGGTCAGAATATCATATTTAATACCAGGGCTGGTAAAAAATCAACTTTTATAAAAAAAAATCATGATTTTTTTTACTTTTTTTTTATTTAAATCGACTTTTATTGATTTAATCATCTAATGATGAATTAATCACTTCCTCTATTTTTATCAACTAGACAGGTTTTATAATGCAGGTTATATGACAGTATTTCAAAGTTGTTTAGAAAGTAATATGTACCAGTAGAATAAAAGGAACTTAATAGAAAATTTTTTGTTATTATATTGTGACCATTTGCCAACCTGATTCTGACATGTCATTTCAGGCTGATCATGTACTTTAACCCTACAATATTCCTGCATACTTGCATTTTTATAGCCAATTACCAAACAAAATCAAATTGAAATAATAAAATTATGTAAAATACAGTGTTTGAATGATCTGTTAGTCTTCTCTACTTAGTTTTAGTTTATGAAAATAGAATGTGTAGCATGTTAATACCATGCAACATTGCTGGTTTTGTTCACTACTACTGGGTCTTTATCCATAAGAATCTAAGTAAATAATTCTGCATATCTTCCTTACATTTTATCAGTATATTTAAAAATAATGCAGCATTGGAAGACAATCTTCTTGATAAAACAGCTCGATAGTTTATCATGTCCTGTATAGGAAACTGGTTCTCAAATTAACTTGAATGATAGTGTTAATTTGAAGTATGTATCATGGTCAGTGCAAGTACAATGCGTACAAAAAAAATAATTTCAGACTATTTGAATTTTTGTAACAGTGGATCTGCAGAGGGTGATTTTTTTATGTTATGTAATTCATAATGTAGTAATATCTATCGCATTTGGTCAATTAACTTAAAACAAGGGACCCATGGGTCACGGCGTTCAACTGATCGTGATTGGACTATAAATGTTTCTCCACTTTGATACTATACCGAGTCGATAAAGCTTATGAATATCATGGACATGCTGGGCTATTATAAAGGAATGTAATGTAATATGTGAGTAAATAATAAACTAGAATACGGGTAGTCGACAAGCGACTACTTGTATCCGCCTAAATCAGAGTGGAACGGGTGAAGTGTTGCATATTAGCATGAATGTCTGCAGCCAAATTGTGTATGTAGGTTGCGCTACCTACCAAAAAATCCAGAAAGCTCTATACACATGCAAAACTTTGGCCCAATCGGTCAAACGGTTCCCAAGATATGAGCTTGGATATCTGCTGCATAAACTAGAATGCAGGTGGCGCCACCTGTCATAAAATCAAGAGAGCTGTCGGGGATGTATAAACTTGCAAAATTTTAGGCAGATATGTCAAACCACTGCCGAGATATGAGTGATTTTATCCCATGGCAGACAAACAGATGGGAGCTGTGCAAACATGGCTGCAGATGGCGCCACCAGTTTTGCGTATGATAAAGAGCTATGTGAGATTTATACACATGCAAAATTTTGGCCCAATCGGTCAAACGGTTCCCTAGATATGAGCTTGGATGTCTGCAGTGTAAACGTGAATGTAGGTAGCGCCACCTGTCATAAAATCAGAAAAGCTATCCAGGATGTATAAGCATGCCGAATTTCAGGTGAATTAGTCAAACCACTGCAGAGATATGAGTGATTTTAACCCAAGGCAGACGAACAGATGGACACTGTGCAAACATGGTTGCAGGTGGTGCCACCATTTTTGGTGTATGTTATAAAGCTCTCCAAGGGCTACATTTGTGCAAAACAATTTTCCTGATCGGTCAAACGGTTCCTGAGATATGAGCTTGGATGTCTGCAGCGTAAACGTGAATGTAGGTGGCGCCACCTGTCATAAAATCAGAAAAGCTATCCAGGATGTATACGCATGCCAAATTTCAGGTGAATTAGTCAAGTCACTGCAGAGATATGAGTGATTTTAACCGAAGGCAGACAAACAGATGGACACTGTGCAAACATGGTTGCAGGTAGCGCCACCATTTTTGGTGTATGTTATAAAGCTCTCCTAGGGCTACATTTGTGCAAAAGAATTTTCCTGATCGGTCAAACGGTTCCCGAGATATGAGCTGATGTCTGCAGCGTAAACGTGAATGTAGGTGGCGCCACCTGTCATAAAATCAGAAAAGCTATCCAGGATGTATACGCATGCCGAATTTCAGGTGAATTAGTCAAGTCACTGCAGAGATATGAGTGATTTTAACCCAAGGCAGACAAACAGATGGACACTGTGCAAACATGGTTGCAGGTGGCGCCACCATTTTTGGTGTATGTTATAAAGCTCTCCAAGGGCTACATTTGTGCAAAAGAATTTTCCTGATCGGTCAAACGGTTCCCGAGATATGAGCTTGGATGTCTGCAGCGTAAACGTGAATGTAGGTGGCGCCACCTGTCATAAAATCAGAAAAGCTATCCAGGATGTTTACGCATGCCCAATTTCAGGTGAATTAGTCAAGTCACTGCAGAGATATGAGTGATTTTAACCCAAGGCAGATGAACAGACGGACACTGTGCAAACATGGTTGCAGGTGGCGCCACCATTTTTGGTGTATGTTATAAAGCTCTCCGAGGGCTACATTTGTGCAAAAAAAATTTCCTGATCGGTCAAACGGTTCCCGAGATATGTGGGTTTATGTGTGGAAACAGACGCACAAACGGACGCAGAGCGCAAAGGAAAGGTCAGAGGGCAAAACAAAATCGGGGCGCAGCAGTTCACATGTGACCCGAACATAATCCCGGGTTTCGGAAAATTCCGCCCAGCGGTTACGGAGGAGATCTCCGGACACCTACGCGGCGGCGGCTGCGGCGGCGGCGGCGGCCAGCTGAAAACATAGTATCCGCAAAACTCTGTTTTGGCGGATACAATGAAATTACCTGACTGATGGATTAATAGTGTAAAATATAGTGGTTTATTTTTTATTTATTTAGGAGGGGTTGAAAATTGTGATATATTTGAGCAAATAGGAATGCAATGACAGCAGTAATAAGCAGTAGTAGAATGATGATAAGGCTATTTGTTGAAGGATCTAAAGTGTATGATAGTCTGCAAGCTTTCAATTTGACAGATATGATGTTATGATTAACTATGCTGATGAAGTGATTTATGAATTAGCGACTGTATGACACAATATCTCTTTAGTCTTGACAAGGTACATTATTGTGATGCCCACTATGTCTTCATATTACACAATATTGACATAATTTCTGGCATGTACATTGGTACCTATGGACGAATAGTTATACAAAATATTAAAGTATGAATATATCTGATTCATCTTGTTCTTGCTTACTGAGGCAATACAGTTCTTGCTTACAGAAAATAATAACATTCATCTAGTTTATGCACAATCGGGGGGGGGGGGGGGGGGGGGGGGGGGCGAGGGGGAAGCCTGCAGGTAGTGGCCAAGCTGAGCCAAGGCAAGCTGCCTGGGGTGGGTTACATAATGCAAGTGAAGGCTGTACTACAAGGTGGGCTAGGTTGTTTACCTGACATGGTGTATGAATGAAAACGTGAATAAAAGCTATTCTTTCCAATCAATTTCTTTGAAATTTCAGTTTTTAAAAGATTAAATCCTTATGTATAGATGCTGTGAAAATTAAATCAACAGTGCTTACAGGGAAAAAATGTGCCATTGCCAAAATTGGACAAAATTTGAGGTATTGATTTTTTATTTATGCTAATAACTTGAAAATTTTGCAAAATTCAGGTCTAATTTTGGGTAAACAATTGAATCTTGATTAAATAAAGTTATATTCCTGAAAAAAAGTCTCTAGGTTCAGCAATTCTCATGTTAGGTGAGTAAATATATTTCCTGATTTTTTAAAAATTGCATTATATTTTGGCCCATAACTTCAAAATAATACCCAATACTGACCTAATTTTTGGTATGTACATAGAAAATGTACGAAAGAATGTGAATACTAAATATGATAAAAAACAGATCAGTGGTTTTGATATTAGGCAACCTTGAAGTGTAACAATGGCTTTTTTATGGAAAACGGAGGTTTTTCCTTAATATCTTGAAGGGACGAAGTCCTAATGACCCAATTTTCGGTATAGTAGGAGATTTTGGGGACATCCAACATAATGTCAACAGCCTCGGGAGCATAGAGATGTGCACTGAATGTCCTACAGTTGTTATGGAGTAGGAAAGTGCATATTTGTGACTTAACACATATTTCAAGGAATATTTCACATTTCATATTTCACAAATTTAAGCTCAGTTTCAGGCATGTCAGACTGAACAATTAATGACTTCTCATAATTGATGACACCCGACAACCAGTCATCCGGTCACACACATATAGGCTTCTCTCCCAGTTTAATCAGAGAACAGTACACCAAACCATTAAGGTCTATTTTTAGTCTGTACAAACAGAAATAGTGTCACAGAATGACTTATGTGTTAAGTCTTTATGAGGGAATGGTAGAACACAATTAAAACATGTTATTTTATGAGACTCCACATGTGTATATAAGCACTGTCCTCCAATTAGGACTTGTAGGTCAGTCCATAACTGGATGTATGTCAGGTTAGACTTGGGATTTTCCATAGAACTTTTGTCCAATCAGATCTCACGAAAGTTAGGAAGAACACTTACAACTCTGATGTAATTGTGACCTACTTTGGGTCATCCAATAAGGTTTCGCTTTTATGACAAAATGCAGAAATATGGATATGTACGTCTCATGTGTCACGTGAAAGCTCTGTAACAAAACTATCTGTAGTGCGCACTGAGAGAGAGTGAGTCAGGGCGGCTCTCTCAGAGAGAGAGACTGTCCCAGACCTCTTGCCATTGAATAAAGACTTCTATCATCAAATTGGTCTTGGAACATTGTCTGCCATGCGCATCAGCAACCGTATGTGATACAGGTGGGGACATCCCCAACCCCACCTCCGTATCACAGTCATCAAAGTGGACTGCTTGACAATGTAAGGGAATACAACAAGAGCCTCCAAAAAATTCAATAACTAGCCTAATTTTGCAGCTTTTATTTTCAAATTTCAGATTTTAACAGATTAAATCATTATGTGTACATGCTGTGAAAATTAAATCCACAGTACTTACAGGAAAAAAACTTGCCGTGGCCAAAGTTGGGCAAAATTTAAGGTACCAATTTTATATTTTTGCCAATATTTAAAAAAAATTAACAGATTTTGATCTAATTTTTGGTATACAATTAAATTTTGATTAATTTAGTTGTATAACTGAAAAAAGTCCCTACCTTTAACACTTTTGGTCTTAAGTGACCAAATATCTTTCCTGATTTTTTACAAAGTCCATTATGTTTGGGCCTATAACTTTTTTAAATGAAATAAAACTGACTTAATTTCTGGCATGTACACAAGAACTATATAGAGGAATATTTATGGTAAATATGAAGAAAACCAGATGAGTGGTTTTGATATTAGCCAGTCCTACAGTGTAAAAATAGTTTTCTAATAAAAAATGAGGTTTTTCCTTAATATCTCATAGGAACGAAGTCCTTTTGACACAATTTTCGGCATGATAGGAAATTTTGCGGACATCTAACTGTATGCAGAATTTCAGATTCGTAGGTCCAATGGTGTCGAAACGTGCCAGTCTCACGGACGGACATCCGGACAGACGGGAGGACGGACAGACAGACGGACACTGGACCACAACTATAGCTCAGATGACTTATAGTCAGCTGAGCTAAAAATCAATTTTGATGATTTTTATGACTTTTTTAGTGATTTAATCATGATTTAAATCACAATTTAAATCAAGTAATTTAAATCATACCAGCCCTGTTTAATACATCAGAATTAATATCAACCACATGTCAACAAGCCAACATTATCTTTGGCCACATTAGCCTGTATCAGATGAAATAGAAGTAAGGAGACCACATCTGACTGATGCATCCCACTTCGCAGCAACTACTCTCCTGTGAGGGAACAAGCCTGAACTGGCACCACTTGACTGATTGCTTTATAGCTGTCCATTGTTTACATACTGATAACACTAATTACTTGACCACCTGAGCAGGTTTTAGAATAACCTGATGACATAATTTTGTCCTGCAAGAAAGCTACATACATTTGTTTGGATTAATTTTATACGGACAAATTATTTCAGGACATCTTTAAATATCAAGCCTAGGCAATGATCCAATATATATATTGTATAATATATGGTGGGTTTAGCCATGTACATAATGCCTTTTAATCAACTATAGAATAACTCATGCACTTTTGAAGCCTATGCTCTTTACACAGCGCTTTACCCATCGGCCAACTACCTATATCGTAAGCGCTGTTTGTTATGATCTTGTATCCTGAATCTCTACACCAGAGGGGAGCACTGTATTTTGGTCCAATCAGATGAGACCCTGTGCTGGAAGCTAAACAGTTTACCAGCCAAACAAAGTCAATGTTGTTCATTTCGTTTTGAGTGACAACTCACGCCCCGGCGACCGTTTGAACAGGCCACAGGCTCAGAGAGATTTGCCCCACACATGGTTTCTGGGCGTAGCCTGGGGCCTGTCTAGTGTTTGTTGACTGGCATTTGGTTGGCTGATAGTCACATCAGCAGTTTTTTAAGCAGACAGGCCCATGTGCAACACCTGGTGTTTAAGTGTACCATAAACAGGCAAAACAGGCAGTGTGAAAATCAGTAGTTTCTTTGGAAGCGCAAGATTCCGCTGCCTTGGGAGCGTATTTTGAAGCCATGCTATGAAAAACCAATTCTTCACTTTTTCTCAGTATCGCAAAATTAGAATGTGTGTGACTGCAAGAGATGGTAGACCTCAGAAATGCATGGTGTGTGATGGAAGCTTTCAAACCATAAACCAAGCTGAACCTGCCATATCTTGTAATGCCATGCAAGCTGCAAAGAGTGATCATTTTTTTTTTAAGGTATTTGATTATATAATGATGAAACACCTCCTACCTGTCAGCTGCATTACTAACTGATAATTTTATTTTTTTATGAGGCTGCCGCCCTGGCATCCCCGCTCAAACAGGAAGCTTGGAACAGGAAGCCAAGCTTCCTACGACCCCTCAAATGAGCAAACAGCATTTCTGTCATTAGGGTGATTTTTCAATAAAGAAAGTATTTAGAAATGTGATAAAAAAGCTTTGTGCCACTTTTCATGCCATATTTTAGTTATTAAAATTCACAATATTCAGCATTTATTGTAAAAAAACAGTATTAAATTAATGCTTTAATAAATTTTAGAAAAAAAGTTAGTTCTTGGTTTCCTCTTAATTAAGTTACGAAAAATAACATAACGCTGGTACCAACACCTTGCATTCTGTCCTTTTCATTATATTTAATAATTATTAATTAATTTAACGGTCCATACAATGCTAAGGATATACCTCTATGGTTGCACTTGGCTACCAATGACGCATTGTCAAATTCCCTTGATGATCCCTTAACACCTTATAATATCGCCCACCAGCCGGTAGTTTATTTCTTTGTACAGTTCGAGGGATAAAGGAATTTACATTTCACATCATTTAACTTAAAGACTGAATATAAATATTACAAAATTAGCATATTTGTACCGCCAAGTATTTTTACTTACTCTAGACACAGCCAAACACATTGAGGTTGCCCCCATATGAACTCCGAAGGAGGCCGCCATGACGGATGTTATAATGACGTTTAGTTCTCGCGCGATGTGACTTTCTCAGCCAATCAGAATTCGCCAACTGGTCTTCCCCTTTCTTATTTAGCTGCCTACACGTGTATGTGACAGATCAAGCAGACGCCGGGTTATGGAATTGGGTGACATTTACCTAACATAAATTTTGAAGAAGAAAATACGACCCATCGTGAATTAAATCAACATATACATATTTATTTGATATAGTTAACAAATCATTTAAGGATGAACATGTATCAGTTAGTGTATACATTATCAACAGTTTTGTTGGGGGTGACACTTCTCAGCTGTTTTGCTTACGGAAAACAACTGGATGCAGCCAATGAAGAGAACTGTGAAGGTAGGTCCAGAAACGGAAGTTAATTTCAAATAATTTTTAGCAAAAGGCGTATCCACTTCAGAAATTATATTTTTAATTGACATTTTAAGATTTTAAATTTTGAAAATTAAATGTTTCACTTCTCTGTTTCAACATTTCTTAGATCTGATTTTGTTTTCCTTTTTTAGCTGGTTCCTATAAAAAATATAATAACATTATTTAATATTATATTCAAGGATGGATCATATGAAACACCAGCCTTGTGAACAAGAAGTCATGAATCACAATTTATAATATTTATATTCCCAATGATCCAACTAGTTAATAGTAATAATAGTGTGAACAAACTTATTTACTGGCCCTTCATTTAAACTGATTACAGTGCATTCCAAATCAAACCATGAATTATTCATTTATTTAACATGGTGACAAGCTGGTGACACAGGTAACTTTTATGATATTAGAATACATGAATATTTGACAAAAAATATCTAGTTTCATCTCTGTGGAATTTATAGATGATTATGTAATCACAAAATTAGGAAGTGTATATACCACTCTTAAGACTGATTGTATTAATGCCCAAACTTAGTTCAGAAAATAGCTTGTAAAAAAAGAGAGAATGGCACTTGGTGGAATGCATATATCTGAAAACATTCCTATTGGATCTTCCCCTTTAATCACATCCACAGTGATCCACTAAAAAATTTAATGAGATGTACCATGGCACATGGCCTGCTCCCTACAAGTGCAAGGTTTTGTGGAGGTCAGTGGTTCAATTGTTTTTGCATAACCCTGACAACAACAAAAAACTAATAATACTTTTATTTGGGAACATGGATGTGCAGTGCCATTCTAGCTAGCTGTTTCAGAAGTCATACTCGTATGTATCTTTCAGTCTTTCACCCACAGCACTGAACCCTCTTATATTCTAGGTCCGAACATTGAAAAAGTTATTTTATTCAGGGCTTTCTGGGAGCATATTGAAATTGGCCCACGACTGCTCAAGGATGATAACTGTTTGATGTACTGTTTATAATCATTTTTGAATAACACATATTTGAAATGTAAAATCTTTTAATAATGTTATCAAAAGTGTTTTTTTGTATCCCTGAGTAGTTATTCTCCCTGATAACTGATGCATTTTAATTTTGGCGGGCATTTTGGGCAGTTAGAATTGTTTCTTACCATGTATACAGCCTGAAAGGTTAAATTTCAAATCCTGTAAAATTAGTTTGCTAAGTAATAAAAAGAATATTTTTTTGCAAGGCAAAATTTCTCTTGCTTGATTATCTTATGAGTTTTTTACATTATTAATATCAGAACGGAATACAGTATCTATGTATAGATCTATAGATATTAAGCACCCAAATAAGCATTTATATTGAAATCAGCAAGCAGAATAAATGGTTCGCTGAAACATTAGTTCAAAGACAGGAAAGTGAACGTCATCATTTTTTGTTCCAATGGGTCATGGATGGTCCTCATAAAGTACTTAAAGTAGCATCCCTGGCAAAAAACTCTTAAAATTAAATCCAAAAGCTGTTCCAGATGCATATTAGACCCAGTAAAGTATATATAGACCCCATATATAAAAACTTTCTAATTGCAAATGTATTCATGAAATTAACATTAATTTTCTTATATATTTTTTAAACATTTTTGAAAACTTTAAATTTTTAGTGTTACACAATTTTAAACAACTGGTAACAACAAACCACTCTTTAATGGGCTAATATCAAACTACATGAAACTGTCTCAAAACTGTTTATTTTTCCTGAATCATGTGTCCTTCTAACTTAAAATTGAATTTAAAAATGTTCACATAATGAAATTTTTTAATCTTATTTTTATACATGAATTACTTGTTTTTGTGTAACAGAATACTAGATTCCATGTCACAATTATTGTTAAGCAGAAAATTATATAGGTACAAAAAAAATTTACATAATTTCTTAGTTAGGGATTTCTGCTTACTGACCTATTTTTCAATGTATGTATATATAAAACTTGAACTGGCTGGACCCCCATCAAGGAAATATTTTCATACATGGTTATTGGTGTTTCTTGGAATCTTTTTTTGTTCATTCACTGCATATATATACATGTCAGGCCATTGGACTCTGCTTCATTAATTCTGCATGTTTGATAAATTGAATATGCATTTTGATAATAATGAAGACACAACTTTGAAATATGGTTTTGATGAGAAACTGATTAATTAAATAAATGTATGCATTTCTTTTTCAGTATGTGTCAAGTTTCTGACAAGATTCATAGACAGTCTAGAATCAGATGTCAAAGATGATCCAAAGAAAATAGAAAATGCATTCAGGAAAACCTGCAAAAACACAAAGAAAGACGATAACAGATTTGTAAGTATATTACTATTATTTTTAAGCCAGTAAAAATCAATTGTATGTTTCTCAGGAACCACCTAAGTCACTTTAAACCCCCTCACATTAAATCTTTTTTTTTTTGCCCAAGTGTTGCATGGTAATCTGGTAACATGCTTGATCGCTGCTAAAAAATCCCGCACAGGTCAATTTACCTCATAATGATAGTTGATACATGGGCCAGTTTTTGATTCCTCTAATAACTCTGGACCAGTTAGACCTTTACATTGTTTATTATGATGATTATTATCTCATATTTCTGATTCTCTTTACTGTTTTTTTAGCGGCAACAGCGGTACAGGTGTTCATAAGTCATACTGGTACCAGTCAATAAATAAACACTTGGGAATTGGTCTGATTTTTGTTTGATAGAATTAAAATGTAAAATTGCGTCCCATGAAGAGAAATTATTTGAATATTTTCACCATTATCATGCTTTGTGACCATTCTGCAAGAATTAACATGGCTGCCATCACACCCCATCATCAGAGATCATTTTTTAACAAACTTCCATTATCTTCTTTTTCAATTAAAATTTTAATAAGAAATTTCAACAAAGATTATATAAGATTTAAAGAAATTTCTATCATATTTCTTTATTAAATTATCCTTGAACCTGTTTTAACAAAGCATGATCATAATGCATTTTGAAGGGAAAGCCCCCATGTCATTACAGTCAGTGGGCCCATGTTCAAGGCATGATTTTGGCACCTTTTGTCCTATTTTATCTGCTGTGTATGTAAATATGACACATAAAAGAAATAAAATTGTCACATATTTTGAGGTTCATATCAAACTTTTGATTAACTTCTACCTGTACATTGTTTACTGTCCCCGAGAATGGGGGACATTGATTTAGATTTGTCTGTTTGTATATCTGTCTGTCCGTCATGTTTTTATTTCCATGTCATAATTTTCCTAAATATTATCCGATTTCAATCAAATTTGGGTCACTGACTGCTCTCATGTATACCTTGAATGGGAATGGTATTGGAGTGTCTGTCTGAAAATTTATACTCACTAGCTCCAAAACAAAACAATGAAATTTTGTTCCTTTTTCACAACCAAAATGACAACATGTGGACTAAAAACAGCCACTATGACCTGTGGAGAGATCTTCAGGCCAGAATAAAAACAAAAAAAATTGATAAGGCAGGCATGAATTGAAACGAGAGTTTTAACTAGTGGAAGCAGTTGACATAAATTCCACAAATTTTCCTTATCTCATATTTAATCATTGGTTGTCATTTCTATGCCATGGCCAGTGAATGAGAAAAAGTGATATTTTATGCTATTTTGTGGGAAAATGAAAATGATAAGCCACCTGCCTACCCCTGTCATTTTCTGACAAAAACAGTCTGAAAAACATAATTTATTTTGTTGGCCTTAAGTTCTCATTCACTTTTATTTGTAATGCAATCAAAAATTGGCAAAAAGTGCACAGATATGTTTATATGTTTAAGTTAATGTACTTTTTACAAGTGTAAGACCAAGTTTAGTATGACCAAGTTTAGTTTAAACATAATTAAATGTGTTCAGACGACTAGGCTTTAACTTAGGTACAAGTACATATAAACAAAGCTTGAAGTACATTTAAATAGCATAAAGTATTTCCATGATTTTACAAGAAATTCGAGTACATTTAAGTTGGCTCTGTCCTTTATTGTTGTGGTATGAATGTATTTTATAAATGACAGGATCCTTATCTGTTTGAATCACTCAGTGTATGAAATAGTTTTTTTTTGTATGGTAAGATGCACTTGTGCTCCAAAAATCACACATTGAGAAAGGGTAGCCCCAAAAAATTTCAATGTGCACAAGTACATTGTCACAGCAGCTGCTAAATCACACTTATTCTGCTGAAATGAAAGATTTATAACTGCCTATACCTGACACCTAACCATAAATGTGACCTTGAATCATATTCTTCTAAAGAAAAACACTGACCATTGCATCTGCAGTGTTTTGTGTGATCTCATGTTAAAGTGTTTACTGCCAACAACTATGTCATCTTGTTAACTGTTGTATGGTACATGCTTCTAGGAGTATTTGAGGTCTGTCTTTGTTGCCGACCTCAGGTGTACAGCATGCACCTTACAGTGATCACTAAAGTGGCCGTGATCAGTGTGTGAGTGGTGGAGCCAGGTACTTGTAACTGTGCCCGTACCCTCTAGGTACACAAATCAGAGTACCTGTATATATGTACTTGTACCTGTACATCATGAATGGGAAGTACCTAGTACCTGTGAGTGTGACCTAAGTATCTGTACCTGGTATTATGTACTCCAGGTATATGTAGAATACTAGAAATGGACATATAGGTGAATTGTTTGCAGTTGTCATCAGTAAAAAATATCTTTTTATGGAACTAAAATGATATATGCTTGTATAGATCTAGGTACTTTCAAAAGGTACCTGGACCTTAACCTTGTTACTCTAAGAAAATCCTTTAACTGGACATGTGCAATTTTATAAGTGACTGTTACTTGGGAACTGTCACAAGTACTAGGCCAAGACTGTGTACAGTAGATCAGGAAAATCTTGTACTCTTTAGTGGTTTCAGTACTGATGTTTAACTGTTGTACACTTTTTGATTTCAGTGCTATTATGTTGGTGGTCTGGAAGAGTCTGCGACAGGCATCTTGGGCGAGATGTCTAAGCCGGTGAGCTGGGGCATGCCTGCTGATAAAGTCTGCCTTAAGCTGAACAGAAAAGACAGTCAAATCTGTGAACTTAAATACGGTAGGTTGCTCAGCTAAAAATATTTGTTGTTCGGATGTTAGATTTGTGAAAATATGAGAGAAGATTAAATTAATTTAGGTTATATATCAGATGTGAAGGGTGTAATCTGAACACATACATGTTTGCCTATCCTGGAGTCATTTTAATTTCACTTTTGACAAGTTTGTTTGAACCCTTTTGTTTAAACCTGAGTCACATGAAGCGCCCTTTTTTCATGGATAAAAGTATTACTTTGTCAAATATGTATCAATGTTAAAGTAATACTTTGTCAAAAATGTATCAATGTAAAAGTAATACTTTGTCAGATATGTATCAATGTAAAAGTAATACCCTGTCAAATTTGTATCAATGTAAAAAGTAATACTTTGTCAAATATGTATCAATGTAAAAGTAATACGTTGTCAAATATGTTCAAATTTCCTGCTTTGGACTTTGGAAAAACCTAAAATGTTTTCACAACGTGACATATTCATGCTGCATGATGATGCATGTTCATTATGGGCATGACTAACAGTAACAAGGGAACAAGGTGGATTTGTTTTTCTGTATAAAATATGATATTAGTCCCCCCCCCCCCCCCCCCCCCAAAAAAAAAAAAAAAAGAAAAAAAGAAAAATGGAAAGGGTTCTCAGGCAGAGTTTTCATAAATCAGTGAGGGTGCAAATTTTTTAATTTATGAATTATAATTTTTTTCGATAGAAAGAAACTGGAGCTCAAAACTTTTGTGAAAATCGAAATAAAATAAAATTATGATGCATGGATAAAAACTGGTTTGTGATTGCCTGAAAATAAAACTTTTTTTAAACATTTTTTAAATGTCATCCGTTGTTTTGTAAATGTTAGGGTGTTCAGTGACCCCTGTCTGTTCTTAGTTTAATAAGTTTGTAATTAATCCTGTTATACATGACCAGTTTAATTAAATTCTTGTGTTTGTGGCCATAGACTAGGTACTTGGGTTATTATTAATTACAGTTGATATCACAATCTGCTTTCATTAAACTTATTGTGTGTGGTGTTTTTTTTACAGATAAACAGTTGGATCTGGCCAAGGTTAATCTGAAGAAGCTGAAGGTCAAGGACTTGAAGAAGATTTTGTCCGACTGGGATGAACAGTGTCGTGGATGTACAGAAAAGAGTGACTTTATCCGTCTCATTGAAGATCTCCTACCTAAATATGCTCCAGAGGCACATGCAGCAAGACAGAAACAAGAGCTGTAATCATTAGGAAATTAATTATAATTAAAAAAAGGGGATGGGGAAGTGGGAAATAGGAGTATGCCAACAGCAGCATTTGACCTACTGTTGTGAAAAAGATTTTGTATGAAGATTGTTAACCTTTTCTGGACTTATAAATCTTTATATGATCCACAAAGCAAGTGTCTCAGATTGTACTAAAGAGAGTCATTTCAGAGGAAAAAGGTCATTTGCAGTGTTGTAGGAATATACAGTCCGTATCAGAAGACTTGACTAGGAGAGGAGAGAAATGATAAGGAGTAGCGAAGTTTGAAATTTGTACTGGTTATATAATATTTGTTTTACTCTCAGAGTTGGGTCTTGGGAATTGAAGTTTAAAATGTCTTCAATGTAAGAAAGGTAGGTTTCTTACTATTCATGGGCTGTTTCTGCATTGTCAACTTTTTATACAAATGTTTTATAAACTTTTGCGTCATCATGCTTTCAATCTGTCAACAACAGTTATCATAAACAGGTCAATTATGTCAGAGTGACTCATATGAACAAAAGTGAAACTGATATTTAAATTTGCTTTAGGTATAGAGTTGTTGCATTGATTTGAAATTATTTAACTTTTGATCACAAGTAATGGTATGTTTAGGTAAATAAATTACTACGTGTCCCTAGTTATCTTTGTTTGTAGTTTTGTCAAGATTTAGTTTGGTACTTGGTTACTTTCACTTGATATTTGTTGTATCAGTCTGTTTGGCCAATGTGTTGTAGCAGTCATCAAGGTCAGGAATGATGCCGTGAGAGAAAGAATCCAGCTTTTCGCCCACCCTTAGATTTAAACACAATAAGCATTTGTACTCGTTTGAACCATTCCTTGTTAGTGAGAGGTTGGGTGTACTGAATAATCTAGGTGCTCTCAGGAGTAAGTACTGGTCACACTGGAAAAAAGATGCGTAATCAGACTTAGAGGCAAAAGTGGACCCAGTGCAAATTTGCTGATATATGTTCATACGTGTTTTGTTTTATAATATTCTTGCATTACTGGAATAGTTGTGTGAATAAACTCAGAGATTAACTTTTCTTATCATCGAGAGGCAGATTATTTGATGTGCATTAGGACTGTTGTAGTTTGTTGTCGTGAGCACTAAATCCTGACAGGATCTTCTATAGATCTGAAACTGGCTCACTCTAACCTCGTGTAAATTGATACTGCGTACCAGTCCACTATAGGAAGTATGACTTTGATCATTTAATAAAAACACTTAAAACCTGTAACCATAGACTTCTGATGATTGTATCTGTCACTCTTGAATATTCATGAAAACGTCACTCGCAGGCCTTTTTCAAATAAACCGATGGACCAACGTCTTTAGAACTTGAATGTCGACATTTCGGCGCCAAGTTGCCTCGAACTCTGAAGTATTTTGTTTTGGTATGTTCTATAGATTACTGTAAAGTCGAGAGTAAATTGTTTCTCTCCTGGTCACTCCATTCACCAAGATATATTCGCAAAGCACACAACCGTCAAGCTCGGTCCTAAAATAATGTGGTGTGGCAAGTAGCATTTTAGGAAAAATTTTCAACATTAAAGACTTCCGTAAACGAGGAATAACTGCTTCTAGTATACACTAGTGCTTCAGATTGCTCAAACACACCTTACGGATATACAGTAAAGGTACCTAAGATCAGTGAAATACACTTATTGACAATTTTGACCTTTGTTTTACTTAGAATTTATCCACTCAGCAAGATGCCACATATTTCGGTATTCGGCTATCCTTTCAAGCCAGCTCTGAGAATGTCGGGCCAGTTTCATAAGACATTAACTGAGAACGAGAAGTATATGTGTGTATGATGCATAATTTGTCACCTGAAAAACATGGCATATATATATATATATATATATATATATATATATATATATATATATATATATATATATGTCAGAGACGAGATTGAAATCCAGGCGGATTTTAAATTTGCCTAGGCGATATTGCGATTGTGATCTGGCCCAGCCAGATTTTAAACTCACCTAGACGAGATCACAATCGCAATCTCGCCTAGGCGAGATTAAAATCCATCATGGAGCAGGCCAGGACTTTAATCCCGCCTAGGCGAGTTTAAAATCGGTCTGGTATCATCCAGGCAAGTTCAAAATCTGCCTGATATCACTTAGGCGAGTTTAAAATCTGCCTAGACGAGATTAAAATAGTGATCTGATCTTATTTCCTAACATAATATGCATTGTAAATTGACATGTTCTGCGTTCTCTGTTTGAATCCACATTGGCATTTTGAGTCATTTGGTAAGTGTCTTCTATATAAATCATTGTTTAGATTACTACACTATGTTCTAAGCCGTGTGTGAATTATCTGAGCTCTTCTTGATCCTGAATTGAAATATTTTGGTAGTTTGTTTTAAGCATTATCTCTGGATATAGTAATTTTACTGGTCTGGCAGTGTTAAAATCCTATCATCTAATTTGTTTCATAGTCGTACAGACTTTGGTAAGAATAAATTGTAGTACAGCTCTGTGCTAGAGAAAATGTTTTGTATATGGAGTTCAGCACTAAATCCTGTATTAAAGGTGTAGTTTCAAGTAATATATTACTTGTGAACTATACAAAGATTCAGTGTTAAAATACTAAAAGTCTGACTGAAAACATCTTTCATATGTCAATTTACAATGCATAAAATATTAGGAAATTAGATCAGATCACTATTTTAATCTCGCATGGGCAGATTTTAATCTCGCCTAAGTGATATCTGGCGGATTTTAAACTCGCCTGGATGATACCAGACAGATTTTAAACTCGCCTAGGCGAGATTAAAATCCTGGCCTTCTCCATGATGGATTTTAATCTCGCCTAGGCGAGATTGGGATGTGATCTCGTCTAGGCGAGTTTTAAATCCGTCTAGGCGTGATCACAATCGCAATCTCGCCTAGGCGAGATCACAATCGCAATCTCGTGTAGGCGAATTTAAAATCCGCCTGCATTTTAATCTCGTCTCTGACACACACACACACACACACACACACACACATATATATATAGCCCAGCCCAAAGGCCCTATTCTCCATTGAAAATGAAATACTGATGCAACCACGCCTAAAAAACCTATAATATTATAAATTACCTGTGTTCTAGAAAATAACCATACGGGTTATGCAACACGCCTTATAAACCTAGCCTGAAAGCTTTATATTTCTACAAAACCCCAAACAAAATATATTTGTTTCATTTAAACAATAATCTTTTAAATAAATAACCGGTGTCCTAAAAAAATAACCATACGGGTGATGCAACCCCGCCCTACAAATCTAGCCTGAAAGCTTTATATTTCTACACAGCTCCAAACCAAATATATTTGTTTCATTTAAACAATAATATTATAAATAAATTACCTGTCTTCTAAATTTTATCATACGGGTGATGCAACCCCGCCTGATGAAACCCCGCCCTACAAACCTAGCCTGAAAGATATATATTTTAACAAAGCTCCAAACAAAATATATTTGTTTCATTTAAACTATCATATTATAAATAAATTACCTGTGTTCTAGAAAATAACCATAAAAGGATCATATTAACAGCGTTGGTTGCGGCCCCTGGCCGCTTCTGTTGGTTAAGGTATTAAGTATCATAGGTGGAACTGAAAATGTTGAAATATACAGCAAATTACGCTCCCGAGGCAGCGGAAATCATGCGCTTCTAAAGAAGCTACAGATTTTCGCGCTGCCTGCTTTGACCGTTTATGATGCATTTTAACACCAGGGTGTGGTGATGGGCCTTTGCTAAAAAACTGCTGATGTGACGAAAGCCAACCAAATGCAAGTCAAACACTCGACAGGCATCAGGCTCCGCCCAGACAACCCGTGTGGGGCAATTCTCTCTGAGCCTGTGGCCTGTTCAAACGGTCGCTGGGGCGATGAGCTGTCACTCAAAACGAAATGAATAACATTGGCTCCGTGTATTCTTCGCTTGTCTGGTAAACCGTGTTGTCTTCAGCACAGGGTCTCATCTGATTGGCCCAAAACACAGTGTGTCCCTCTGGTGTAGGGATTCAGGATACAAGGTCATAACAAACCGCGCCTACGACATAGGTAGTTAGCCTATGGGTAAAGCGCTGTGGAAAGAGCGTAACAGCAAATGTATTTTTGTTTTTCCTTAAGTACACTTTATCTCATTATTTTTAAATTTGCTGAAAATGCTCACAACTACAGAGGGTTTTAAGCAAATGTAAGGTGTCAACCTAAATCTGCTTAGGAACATCAATAACATTTAACTAGCATGGAAAAAAATTCGATCATACACCGTTCCCTCTTAGTTGGCATCGACGGCATTGGACGCACTTGGTCGGACAGCGTCTTGCTGTCAAATTTGAAATTTGACAAGCCCTTAGCGACATCTTGCGTATGTTGTATACACTATATGCACACTATGGAGAATCGGACTCCCAGGAATACGGCACTGCTGGTTTGAGGGCGTCAAAATATGCCACCATGGCAGAATGCAACGGGGCTTCTTAATATAAATCCACCAGAGGTGTAGGTATAATTATAGTGAAGAGGGCGGTCCATTCAAATATGTTGGACAAGAATTGTTTCAACTTTCAAAGCAAATTAAATAAACATGGAGTTTTTTTTGTGGGTAGGGTTTGAGGGAAGAAGTAATATTTTGTAAGCACACGTATATGGAAATGTAAACAGAAAATATAACAAATTTTGATTTTAGATAGTTGAGACATGTAGTTTCGGCCGTCCTACACTGCCTGACTGGAAGATGTTAATTTTGAGTAGCAGAAAGTTATCTGTACAGTTCACGGTATTTGGCGTCTCTCAGCTGGGAATGCTTGACTGAGCTTCGCAGTCTACTATTATGTTCCTTGGCCATCCTTTAAAATTCTATATTAAAACATGGTGTTTTTGCTCGCACGTCACGAAGGAGATACTTCATTTACTTAAGGTCACAGGTTAAATTAAAAAGTTGCGTTTCAAGTCATATTTCAAGTTCACCAGCGTTGAACTGGCTGGAATACGTGTTAACGTTATTTTCTTCAAGTTCAAGGTATGCGGTAGTCCATCAGTTGAATCCACTATCACACCGAGGCTGGACTATGCTAACTCTCTGCTTTATGGAATACCACGTACGCACCCTTATGACTCGCCTACAGAGAGTACAAAATGCTGCTGCCAGACTTATCACAAGGACACGTAGAAGGGACGACATCTCACCTGTGTTGGCCAGTCGTCATTGGCTTCCGGTGGAACATAGATGCAAGTTCATGGTCCAGGTGTTCACATACCAAGCACTTGCAGGCATTGCTCCAAAATAAATTTGTGACCTTGTGCGATGCCGCCGACCGGCTCGAACTCTAAGATTCTCCTCAAACCCATGTTTGTCGTACCAAAAACGCGGACTGTAACATATGGTGACCGTAATTTTAAAGCTGCACCAACACTTTGGAATGAACTTCCTTGCATTTTAAGGGATGCACCATAGCTCTTGGCTTTCCGCAAAGGACTAAAAACCCATCTCTTTACACAGGCATACGCTCTGCGATAAACAGCGCCAAATAGTTTTTTATCATCTCTTATTCTATTGCTTTTACCATATAATTAATTTTTTACTTAAATGGACTATCGGTTTTAACTTAGATACAAGGTTTTTTAATCTAGTCTCTAAATGGATATTAGTGTTTTTCAACTCTTTTATTCATGTCTCCCTAGTGTAAAGCGCTTTTAGAGCGATAATCTTATTGGATAAAGCGCTTTAAAAATGTTGTAATATAATAATAATAAAATGAACTCTGGACGGATGTTCAACAGATATAGTATAGGACGTATAGAGTTCATCGGTAGACTAGGTATGCGAATGCCAAATTGTACGCCAGATGATGACCGAATGCTGACAAAATGAGGGGGGGGGGGGGGGGGGAGGAACATGAAGGGAGGAACGCTGCAAAAAGACCGATTTTTTCAAAGTCATCATTGAGGCCTATGAAAAATATGGACCTCGATCGAAGCTCAGTTTAATTTGTCTGTGAGTGTATTTTCATCAGCTTTTTCAAAATGTGGGTCCTGTGACCTTCACCCTTGACCTAAAACTCAATATAGGGGTCTTCTCCGGCCTAGTGGTAGTGAAAGATGGGATTTTAGGATGAAAGGTTGGCTTCAAATGATGGCTTTAGATAATCCTGTGATCTTGACCTTTGACCGTGTTCACTAAAAATCTACAGGCTTCATTTCCTATTTTTATGTACCGGTAGGAAGTGTCTGAAAGATGGAAGGTGTTGCATAACGTCTGGACAGTACTTCAACATTTGTAGAGTTCACAAATTTCCACTGATTGAACCTTGAACTTTACGGTCAAGGTCACCAGTTTCGGAACTTCTCCAAGGACTCGGCTGAATAAATAGGTATACCAAATGTGTGGAACAAATATTCGGTACTTTAAAGGTTATGAGGTTCATGGTTATCTTTAATTACGGCCACTTTGACATTTAACACCAAGGTTAAGGTCAAAAGTTTTTAAATCGGAGAAATTACTATTCTTACCAACTTATACCATTCTGATCTTTATAACAATCCATCCACCCATTCTTGAGGATTATTATTTTTTATCCGATTTTCAAGAAATGTGGAATTATTCAAGATAAACGCCACTTTTATATTGAAGGTCATGACCCAGTTTTTATATAGGCTTCATCCTCTGAAATCAATGTATGTGCACTATAAAAAATCAATGTACTGATTGGCTTTTTAGTTAACTCACACTATTCTCAAGTGGCAGTGGCGGGGTTGATAACGGCACAAAATCGCAAAATGATTATAGGTGACACCAATAGTCTTCCGAAAAAGAAAAAGTTATCCAAGATTTTGTGATAATAAGTCTAGCTTTAGATATTTGGCCATTTGTATTTCTTTTATATTATTTCTAGCACGTTTCATGATCCTAGCCCTAATAACGCTTACTAGTTGTGTCTTGCAAACTTCCGGCAGGAAAGTCATCACCATACCTTATATTAGTGGACTTTCAGTCAGCGGACTAAAAATAATAATCATTTAAAATTGGTTTTACACAAATTCTTATTCCTTCTATCAATTTAACTCTATCATATAGAAATCATTTTTTTGTTTGTTATTGGTTTCGTGTAAGTATCATTTCAAAATCGATACCAGCATATTAGTACGCAACAACTGACAAGTTTCTTGACTACAGTAGTGTTTCACTTGTTTTCAGTTGATAACTCAAGACTTCTTGCCCAATCAAATATGTTAAAACTTGCATTCTAAGTCACAGGTCCTTGAAATCACCATTAAAACATGTCTAAATTGCCCCTATATAGCCTTATACTACCCATAGTAATATCAAGACACAAGGTAAGAAACGACTAACGGAGGGCCCCTGGCGACCTGCAATATTAACTATCCATTTCCAACCTACCGACGGAGTGGCACAAACGTATCTCTTGCATGCACATATAACTGACCCAAATGGTTCCGTCTGACACAGAACTAACTCGCGTTATGTTCCCTAGCCGCGTATAATAGCTGTTTAATCAGGCTCAGCGGAGCATTGTTTGCCGGTCTTCCTCTCCATTACAGTCGTAAAGACCCGAGCAGCTTCAGACAGATCAGCAGCTCTCTCATTGGTCAACTATGATAAAAAAATCCCATATTGGTCCTCGGAAGCTGCACAACTTGTGAAATACAGTGAACCCTGTGCTATAAGACCACCTGTGTGACTGGCCAAGTGATCTTACTTTACAGGTGATTTTACTGAACAGGTCATTCAAGGGTGGTCTTAAAAGGTACTCGTTAAACATGATCCACTGGAACATCCAGTCTCCAAGCCAGATTTTCCCCGACATCCAGGACGACTGGGAACCAATTAAGAGTAAAACTCCAAAAGATCAGATGCAGGTCACAGGTACAAGGCACGACTGATTTTAAATGGCTTTTTGCAAACCTATAAAGGCATCTTTATTTCAACATTCATATCCAACAGATAAGCATAAACCAAAGGAAGCAGCAACTCATACTTAGCATTTATTCTTTCACATTAGAAAGAAACAAAGAATATCCAAATAGGGTAAAATACAGCACTCTGATACTAAAAGGAAGTTTGTAAAATAACTTTTATGCAGCCAATAAAGATCCAAGGACATATACAACAAAATATATACTTAACAAGTATACTAAAAACACGGATTTTACAAGTTCTTATAATATATACTCTAACACTTCATATAACAGAATTTCCAAACAATGGGATTATACTGATCTGCAAGATGCTTGGGTCTAATATTGTTACAAAACAGAGGTAATTTTGCATGTTTAATATCAGGGCAGTGAAATGCAAACTTATAACAGGATATATATAAGAACAATGATAATCAAATATACATACATATACATACATACATTTATATAAATATTAACTAGCATAAAATAAACAAGGCAGCTGTTTCATGCTTACCTCTGATGATTCACACTTTGACTCAATCTGACCTTCAGTCTTTCATTGTCATACACTAAAACTATTTTACATCATTATAAATAAATCAAAAACTTCAGTTATTGCCTCAAAGACCTGGCTCGCACATTGCCGATGACGTCCCCAATGGGTCTAAATTTGGTGTTAGCCAAGTATCAGGGAAATACCAGTGACACATTAGGCTGACATCAGGAAGTGGATAAGATCAAGGAAACATTTAAGTGACAACTTAGTCTAGTCCACAATATCTGTTCTAGTGCAAGTCCGAGTCCAGGCCATCAGAGTCCAAGTCTGAGTAAGTCAAGTCCAAGTCCACCTTCTTTGAGTCTGAGTCACTTGGAACCTGGGTCCAAGTCAGAGAATTTGTAAATTGGCATTTGAGATTATCATATGTATTTTTTTATGTTTGTTTACACATTCTTTTATCTAAAGCTTGATAATTTCTATTTGTAGGTCAACATTCTATTGGTAGTTCAGGCAAATATATATATATATATATATGCATATTTACAATATGTGACATAGCTGACGAAACTCAAGATGATTTCTCGAGTCCTAACCTCAAAGAAACTCCAGTCCAAGTTTGAGTCCCTAAAAAAGTGTACTTGAGTCAAAGTCTGGACTAGAGTCTTACATCACAGACATATAAGAGTAACAACAGAACACATCTGGACTGCATGTCAGGACACATTAAGCATGTGTGAGCCTGGATTGACATATGATACAGGATTTGTGCATTTTTTTTTCAGATGAAAATATGAGTGATGACATGTGTCCATTAGGGTGATGCACATGACTTTAATTAACTATTGAGCAAAAATCATTTGGTTACTTGGAGCACATTCAAACATACTAATATTCCAAATTACCCTAAACTCATAAAGATATAATACTGGAAATGCAAACAGAACATATAATTTCATATTCTTTTCTGAAAATGACCTCCAAGATGTGCAACTAAACATTCACATAACAAATTAATACCTGCAGTTACTGCAAAAAAAAGTCATTTTGCAACATAGATCAGAATGACTGATCCCATATGACATGTTTTTTAATTAGAGAACATAATGGTTCTATAGAATCTATCTACACTTTTTTTAAATATTTTTCTTGGAGACAAGGATATTTCAGTATATCGAGCACATGGTCAAATATTAATTCCAGATTTCAATTCAAACACTAACCAATGTTAAACAATAGCAGGACTGTCAAAATAGTTTTCATAGTTTTCAACTTTGCAATGTCTGGAAAGTAAACCACTTATTTCTTGTTAATCAGGGGAAAATACAAAGGTGTCTGTATATAAAGTTTTAAAGACTTTTTGGCTTTGTATCAGAGTCTAGGACGACTTGTCACCAAGCTCAAAATAAATAAATGCTAACAAACAGCTGTACTGATTAAATATTTTATAGGAAAGTAGGGGAGTTTCATTCAATAAACATATAAATCTTAGTCAGTTATGCAATTAATGTTCTATGAAACAACAGTAATGTTTTTCAAATAATAATATGTTTTCATTTGTATTGTCCAAAGAAATCTAATAAGAGATAGGAAATTAACTTTTTAAAAATTTTGCTTTAGACTTATTTAAAAAAGAACTGTAATTCTTGTAAAAGTGGTTAATTATCTAAAATTTGTCTGATGGTATCCTATAAACATACACAAAAAGATAAGTCATGGTTTATCCAAAGCTGCATGTATCAGATACGATGGTATATCCATAAAACACTTATAAAAGGTTAGAAATCTGTCTGATGATCTATGAATAATCATATACATACAATAAGAAATTAAGTCTGATAATTTATCCTAAACCATACATAATAGATATTTGTACCTGATGTTTTACCAATGAACAAACAATCAGGATAATATGAAATCTGTCTGATGGTGTACCCACAAACATACAAGTGATAAGAAATCTTATTTATCCATAAACAAACAAAATATCTGATGGTTTAACTATACACATACTCATAAGATAAGTTATAAACAATATCTAAATCTGCTCTATCAAGACAAATGTTCATCCTACTGCTGTAAATATCTGGTCCTGTATGAGGGGAGGTTCTTCTTAAAATTAATGCTGTGCTAGGATGCATTCCAGCGACGCAGTGCTGTCATTTCAATATGTGGTTGATGTGTCCCTGGAAAATGAAACAGCTTTGGTAAATATCAGCAGCTTTTCCATCTGCAAAACATTTGTTTTCATTATACAATACAATACAGAGAAGATCCCAATATTTAACTGTAAAATTTCATTTAAACAAATCAGATTAATCAACATTAATAGAATTCAACATAGTAAAAAGGAAAATTGTTAACACATATAAATTGTATAAGATATTTCAGCAGCTTTCCATCTGCAATACATTTATTTTCATTATAAAACAAAATACAGTGAAGATCCCAATATTTATGATATCTGTAAAATTTCATTTAACTAGTTGTGGTTGGACAATGGTCCTTAGAGGGCACCGCATTTCTGGTAGTGCTTGACTAGTTTACATACAGGTGAAAGTTTAGGTTAAAGTTGAAACTGGTGACCAATGGGTCATGACGCTCAGCTGATTGACATGTTGACAATATGTCCTTGCATAGGTAACTAATTAAAATAATGGAGGTGGCACCATCATTCATGCACGTTAGCTTAAGTTCATTTAGACGCAAAAGCACACTAAATTTTAGGACAATCTATTCACCCATTTCTGAGGAATCTTGCAATTTTTGTGTATTTTTCATTATTTCTTGGGTGCTCAAACTTGCCACACAAGTTGGAAAATATGAGTTATAGATTCAAGTTTGCAAGGAGACTTATTATGGACCTCCCTGGATCAGACATGGGGTCTATTACAGTTGTTCTATTACTATTACTATTACTATTACTTTCAATATCTGATATTACTATTACTATTACTATTACCACATTTTATCTTCTATTACTATTACTATTACTGGGGTATCTATTACTATTACTATTACTATTACATGTACTTAAACTGATGGTAGGATTCTAGACCTTGCGCAGCCATGTCTGCTATAAACTAGCACTACAATCACATGTTTAAATAATATTAAAAGCAACTATATCATCCACTTACCTACACAATTTTCTTATACTGTGTTTGTCATTTACAAGAAGCCTAATAATACTGGAGATCTTAATTATTTTAGCTTCTTTAATTCTGTATTTTTTAAATATTTTGAAACCTCACTTATCGTTATTGGGGTGTTTCAAGTCGATATTATAAGATAATTGTATGAATTTAAAGCAACCCATTGTAAAGGCCTTTGCATATGTAAAATATTGATTTATAATTATATGCATACTTGTACATTTTATATTATTTTCATATATATTTCACATAAATTTATTTTATTGTACATACTTCCGTTTAGATTTAATCTTCGTTCTCATAGTCAATAAATAAAGATTTTCAGTGTAACTAAAAATTGTCTCCAGAGGAATTATTCATGATTATTGCATTTATATTATTTAGTATCAAAGCTGACAATTCAATCCTTTATGTATGTATCAGGAGAGGAATTTATGTAGGGCTGTGTCCTGTTTCCAAATCCTTATAAATATATCCAATAAAAATACTGTTTACGTCAAGATTCTGGACAGAACCAAACTGGAGACAAAAGTACCCCATCTTCTCGGGTGTATATGTTCATTTGGATGTGATGCCATGTTTTATTCCATCACATAATACATCTCGAGAGTTAACAGAGAGGTGGTAAACTTTACAATAATGGAAGCAAGCATGACTTTTATTCTTCAGGCATGCCCTTCTTCATTGCAGCAAAACAAGCGTAGGATAATTTAGGAATATGGAGAGTGATTTAAACTTACATCAATTTTACAAAACAAATAAAATATTATTTAAATCACTTTCACAATAAATTTGGTATTTAACAATCTTGTACTTTAAATTTTGTACATAACAGGATCTAATTATTTGATATCAAAATTTCAGATATTAAATAATAAAATATGAACAGTTACTTATATTCTCATATTATATAATCAAATAAATTAATATCATGAAAAAATGGTTCATTTAATTTTCAAAATATAAATTAACATAATTTTATATATTGAATGAAGGTCTGCAAAATTGGTACTATGAAATAACAGACAAGTATTAAAAGAATAGTTTTAAAAGAATATGTATGTAAATTAACTAGATAATACATGTGCCTGCAGTATGACTTTATCCAAGTTATTGTAGTACTGGTCTGAGTTTATAGCATTGTAGGCTTCAGTACATTATGGGTAGTGAAAACACCATAAGCTTATCATGAACATTTTGGGTCTGCACTCTATCTGGTTCCATATTATATTTTTCTTGAATGTGTGTTATTGCAATTTGTATGATTAAAATGCAAACTGGCTTGTGAAAACAAATCTAGGTACATTTCAGAATATGCATATGGATTGATGGATGTGAGATAAGATGTACATGTCACAATAATAAAACACTATATTTATCTGTCTCTTAACATTAAACATGCCTCTGTTTATCCATGGTTTACTAATCAAAGGTCAGATTGTGCCAGGTAACTTATTTGGCGGTGACCTACTCTGTCCAGTACTCTTATGTAATTAGCACCAGTGGTCACCAGCAATGTGGCAGCTGGCCCATGCTTGCCTCAACAATAGGCACATCCTGGGCAGTTACTGGACAAGAGCTGAGTCTGTTCAGCATTATTTGCTGATATGCTTAATGATAAAGGGGCTCACAGGAAGTAATAGAAAGTAATATGTATTACTCTATTACTTTGCCACCTGTTTCTATTACTATTACTATTACAGCTCAAATTTTTGAGTCTATTACTATTACTATTACTATTACATGGAAAAAGCTGTAATAGTCTATTACTATTACTATTACTTATTACTATTACCCCATGTCTGCCCTGGATGTCAAATTAGAAGGGTCTAGGTCCAATGGTTACGATTTGTGCCCTACTTTTGTTTTAAACTTTAAATTGTTTTTTGAGTGCCATAGCACAAATGGTATGGGTAACAGAGACCTAATTTCAGGTTTTCTTGGAGATTTTTCATGGACCTTCGAGGATGTCAAGTTGAAAGATTGTAGGTCCAGTGTTGTGCCCTGTTAACAGATGACGGCACCTTTAAAGGTTTAAAAAAAAAAGAGAAAAAAAAATTCGTAAAAAAATAAAGGTGGCACCACCAGTCTGTAGAAACTGATGAAACACTCCTTGATCAATATCAATGAAAGAATCATGGTGATTGATGCATTAGTTGTTCAGATACATAAGCTTTTATATCAATTTTTCTGTTACTCTGGTTGGTGGTTTTGGGTAACAGAGACCTAATTTTAGGTTTTCTAAGAGACTTTTCATGGACCTCCCTGCATATCAAGATAGAAGATTATAGGTCCTGCAGTTATGATTTTTGCCCTGTAAAGAGATGACTGCATCTTGAAAGGTCTGAAATAGGGGAAAAAAATCGAAAAAATGCAGGTGGCACCACCAGTCTGTAGAAACTGATGAAACATTTCTTGATCAATAACCATGCAAAGATTCATTGTGGTCAATGCATTAGTTGTTCAGATACTTGGAACTTTGTTATTGATTTATTGCCCACAAAAGAAAATCAGTAATTGGGCTGTGGTGGCCATATTGGAATTCTGATAGGTCTGTAAATCAACAGGTCTGGAGCCCTCATATGTACCAATCATTCCTGTGAAACTGGGAAAGCTGAAGTATGTTGCTACTGAAATATCAAGAGCAAAAGAACCAATCATGCCTTTAATTTTGGAAAGATGAAGTATTTTACTGTTGGGTTATCATGTGTGAAAGAAAGCGTCACTGATGGAAGGACGAAAGTACAGAAGGACGGAAAGACAGATGGATGCACTGACACGGTGATCACAATAGGACACTGCTTGTCAAGCAGGGCTCTAATTAATCAACATTAACAGAATTCTAATAGGAGTAAAACCAGTAAAATTGATAACACATAATTATATATATTTTTAAAGGTATTTATATATTTTATATAATATATATTTAATTCTACATTATTTTATCAAAATATTCAAGCTTATGTAAAACATGCAATTTATCTTGTAAAATATTTGAAATTAATTAAATGGAAAAATAATCTTATGAATACAGGGTCACAAAATAAATCTGATACATATGGAAATATGTGTAAAACATATTACTACAACTTAATTTCTTAAAGAGCCTGACAACTCAATGTGCACTATGTAGCATGTTTCTATATGCTCTGAAAGATAGTCTTCTACACTAACATCATAGGTAAATTGTTATTAAATGGTTTTGATGCAACAATATCAATTCTATTTTTATTGTTATTTGAGATAATACTGTGGTATATTCTCTGATGAGATCACAAAGGGAGATGATGCAAAATGAAATATGCTGGTTGTGAAAACTGGCCTCAAGCCTGTAACAAATGTTACTGCCTCTGTAAGAAGGATATGCTTTCACTCATTTCATGTGCGCTTCTGTTTGTTCAAAATCATAATTCACGCAATCATAAACAGAATCTAATGAAATTTTCAGGGCATTTCTTGAGTGGGCCAATAAAGAATCAATCAGATTTTGGTGTGGATCTGGCACATGATCCTGTTTCAGAAACATCATAAGGGAATTTTCAAAAATGTACAATCACTTATGCAAGAATGAAAGTTGAAATATGGGCTGAATAAGTGAATGCAAACAAGCTTTTTGCAGCATCTTATAATAGGGACCCCCGACATTGCAGAGGCTTGCATTCCTTAGGATGCAGATTTCTAGTTAATAACTGTATCATCTGCACATTTAGACATGACTGCGGGATCATAATCCTCAATCTTTTTTTGTTGCTTTAACTGTTGTGATGTGAGTATTTTATTCCAGATTTGTTAACCAAGCCTGGCGGGGACAAGAAGTAATAAACTGTGAGTTTAAGTTTTCTGTACTGAGTTGATAGTTGTGTTATTCATATAGCGTATGATGTGCTCTATAGACCCAGCCTTACTGGTTCTCCTGCTTGACATCTTGGACACACTGCTGATGAAATCACCATGGGTTCCTCGTGAGTATGATGATTCTGGAAAACAAAGCGTTGGCATTCATATTGACAGAACAAGTGGCCCATGGGCCATGACGCTCAGCTAATTTAGACTGGGTGCTCATTTTTTTTATTAATGTTATATATTGTCTGTGAGAATAGCCTATGGCTAAAGTTACGAAAAAATGGACAGAAAATAAAAATTTCAGGATTCATAAAAATCCTGCCTAGGACCCCCCTGGACTTCACAATAAAGGGTTCAAAGGAAAATGGATACAATTTGTACCCTGTCGGTCTGGGTGCTCAAAATCATGTTTCTTGTCCATAGCTGGCAGAATATAGGTCACAATGATCCAATTTCAGGGTTCCAAGGACAACTGCCAAGGATTTTCCTGAATGTCATGTTAGAAGATTCTAGGGCTAATGGATACAATTTGTGCATTGTCTGCCTGGGTGCTCAAAACTATTTTTCAGCCCATAGGTCACACAATATAGGTCACCATGACCTAATTTCAGATTTCCAAGGACATTTGACTAAGACCTCCCTGAATTTTATATTAAAAGATTCTAGGCCTAATGGATACAATTTGTGCCCTGTCTGACTGTCTGGGTGCTTATATGACATCTTTTCTGATAGTTTGCAAAATATAGGTCATGGTGAATAATTTCAGTTTTACAAGGACATTGACCAAGGACATCTCAGAATGTTACATTAGAAGATTCTAGGCCTAACGGATACAATGTGTGCCCTGACTGACTGTCTGGGTGCCTTTATGACTTCTTTTCCTAAAGGTTTCAAAATTTAGGTCACAGTGACCTAATTTCAGTTTTCGAAGACATTTGCCAAGGATTTCTCAGAATATTACATAAAAAAATTCTAGGCCTAACAAATACAATGTGTGCCCTGCCTGACTGTATGGGTGCTCAAAATCATATTTTTGGCCCATAGGTCACAAAATATAGGTCACCATGACCTAATTTCAGGTTTCCAAGGAGGTTTGACTAGAATCACCCAGGATATTGTGTAAGAAGATTCTGGGCTCCACAGATACGATTTGTCCCCATCTGACATGCAGGGTGCTCATATGACATCTTTTCCCTATAGGTCGCAGAATGAAGGTCACAGTGACCTAGTTTCAAGTTTCCAAGGACATTTACCTAGGATATCCCTAAATGTCAGGTTAGAGGTTTCTAGGCCTAATAGATACAATTTGTGCCCTGTCTGACTGTCTGGGTGCTCAAAATCATGTTTTCAGCCCGTAAGTCATAATATATAGGTCACCATGACCTAATTTCAGGTTTCCAAGGAGATTTGCCCAGGACCTCCCTGGATTTACAGTTAGAAGTTTCTAGGTCTTACGGTTACGATTTGTGCCCTGTTAACGGCCAGACGGAGAGACGGATGCCGGACATAGGGTGATCGCTATAGCTCAGATGGCTTACAGTCAGCTGAGCTAAAAACTTGACAGACAACTGAAGTATAACAGATAAATGCCTTGATGCAAATTCTATGAATACGCTATTTTAAGTGGCACCACAAGTCTTCTGGATGAGAAAGCTACACCAGATAGGACATTCAAATTTTAGGCCAATAAGCCAAACCACTCCTGGGCTATTTTTGATTTTCAACTTAATCGATAGACACCATGCAAAAATGAGTGTAAGTGGTACCATCAGTCTTGTATACATGATTTTGTATACAAAACTTCAGGCTGACACAATAAACCACTCCTGAGATAAATGTATGGATGTATTCTCTACAAATATGTGATTGTAAGTGGCACCACTAGTCTCAGCAAAGGTGCCACCAGTCTTGTTTAGGAGAAATCTACCCCAGATAAATGAACATGCAAAATTTTAGACTGTTAAGCTTCACCACTCCTTTGATAAAACATAAATATAATCTATGAACATTAGACAGCAGGTGGCATCACCAGTCTTGTCTATGATGACAAAGCTGTCCAAGATGTCTATATTCAGCTTTCAAAGATGGATAATTATGCACAATTTCTGTCAGATATATCCATCCACTCCTGAGATATGGATAATTTTCATCCAAAACATTTACAGATGGTTGCTATACAAAAACAATTGTCGGTAGCACCACCAGCCTTAGGAAAAAAGATTGAGGTATCTCAGACCTGTGCACATGCAACATTTTCAGGCAGATACATCAAACACTCCTGAGATAAATGCCTGGGTGTATTTAATGAATACACAATTATAGATGGCCCCACTGGAATACAAGGCAAAAAGGATTGTAGGTGGTACCCCTACTCTTTGTTAGGCAACAGTTCACATGTAACCCAATAATTATGCTGGGTTTCTGGAAGATCAGACCAGTGGTCCAAGAGTTATCTGGGAAACGAATGTTGCGGTAGCAGCGGAACCATAATCAGTAGGGATTACAGACTTATAGTGGCTTATAGGATGGAACAAGTATGACATCCCGTAAGTGATAAACCACAGTTGGTTGTCACAAACTTATACAAAAATCTGAGAAGAGAAAATTACACTCTCATATGTGAAATATGATGTAAATTAAAAATGTTTCCTGATAAAATTTAAATGAATATTGTGGACCTATGAAATATAATAATATATAGATGAAAACTGAGGAAATTATATTTCATTACCTCTGGGCCATTTAAGATGTGTTCAGAAGACCTGTGACTCTCATCCATATACTGTATTCCACAATCTGAAATAAAATACTGATAGTTAGAAAGACACTTTTCTAATCATGTGGGAAATATTCATTTCTTGGACATTATTTCGTGAATGTACAAGGCAACTGAACCAATCAAATGACTCTGGTACGCGTGTTGTACTCAGCCGTTGGGGAAATTCTGGTGCTATTTTGAACCAACCATTTAGCATTGTGGTGAAGGCATCAAGGATCTGATCAATCATAAAAAGCCATATTAAAAGTGCCCCATATATGGTACCAATGTGTGCTTGTCCAGATGGCATAGAAATGGTGTATTGTTTAAATCTGGTTCATAGGATTTGATTGGTAGATAGTTTTGGCCCAAACACTTGCAGTCTCATTCATTATTCATGAAATAGATGCAAGAACAGCTTGCTGAATCAAGGTCTCTTAAGGTGTTGCTGACGGAGACTTGATAATATGAAGATATAACTAGAATGGCTTTTTTTGTGCTGAAAAGTATTTGTCTCCCCTCCTGTGGGCCATCCTCAAACATTAGGGGTAAAAATATGTACCATCTCAAAACAATGATTCTGGATCTCAGCGGATTTGACCTTAATATCAAGGTCAAGATCTCCAGTTTTCAAACTCTGTTTTGATTTTAGCAGAAAGAACTGGTGTGTCAAATTCAAAGAATAAAATCTCCAGTACTTCCAAAGTTATGGGGTCACAATAATCCTAGAATTGTGCAAATCTGACCTTGAAGATAAAGGTCAAGGTGACCATATCCCAACTATTCCGAGAACTCAGTGAAAACAACTTGTGTGGCCAATGTGAGTGGATTAATATGCAATACTTCACAAGTTATTGTGTTCACAAGACATCTATTTATTTGACCTTAAAGATTCTGGGTTTCGAACTCGTCCAAGAACTTGGTTGAAATAAGTTGTGTACAAGATTTGATGACAGAATGTTAAATACTTAAAAACTATGGGTTTCATAAAAATTTTACATTTCGACAAATCTGACCTAGAAGATGACGGTTGAGGTCACCAGTTTTTGAACTTATGCAAGATGTTTGTAGAACATTTGTCTTTCAAATTTTTTGGGAGTATGCAGCCCTTCAAAAGTTATCAGGTTCACAAGACAACTATAATTCGGCTTATTTGCCCTTGAAGATTCAGGTCAAGGTCACCGGGTTTGTAACTCTTCCAAGAACCTGGTAGGAACAATTTATGTAACAAATTTGAAAACAAAATGTGAAAAACTAAAAAAATTATATGGTTCACAAAAAAAATTTGACACTTTGGCATATTTGACTTGGGGGATGAAGGTCGAGGTCACTAGATTTTAAACTTGTCTGAGATTTTGAAAGAAACAATTAATGTTTCAAATTCTGGAGGGAAATATGCAGCCCTTCAATAGTTATCGCATTCACAAGACATCCTATAGACGACCATTGTTTGACAGGCATTGGCACTGATAACAACATGTCTCCCCTGGGGGGGGGGGGGCATAAATGATATGCAAATAAAGTGAAAATAAGCATGAGAATATTGATGACACTCACACTGATCTGTTGTCACTTAAATCTGCAAAAAATCCCCAAAACAGATGCATGGAGGAGTCATACCTGTGGTTTGTTCTATTCTGATGGAGGTCACTTCTGGGCAGTGTCTCTTCTGAAAATAAATTATTAAACTCTTCATAAAGATGAAAGTTTAAAGACAAATCCAACATCAGGGAATCAGTGTTGACACTTCTTACAAGAAAGAAGAACCAAAATGCCTAAAAAAAATGAAAAAGTATTGCACAACTTTACTGTACTGTAGGTGAGGCTTTAAAACAAGGCTCATATATAATATTTGGATCTAAGTGGCTATGAGTAATAGCATTTGATTTTTTTGCCAAATAAAACCCACTATTATGAGCTTACCTATAGCTCTCACCAAGTTCTGAAATAATATGTTTCCTTGTAATTATATACAGCCTACAATACCATCCTGAAGATGATTATTTGAGTTTAGACTGAAAAAGTATGAACAAGTAGTCATTCCTGAAATATCTATAGTGACAGCGCTGAGTTCAATGTTCATTCAAGTTCTAATGTATTTGAAATTTTGACATGAAAAATGATATGCGATGAAAATGATGGCAATGACACAACTGAACAGAGAAGCAGTCAATCCTTAATTGTTTCAATTACCAATTTAATTATTTTATACATTCAACATCTGATAATTTTTATTGGATTCCTTTTATGGTTACTGGTGTGTGTGTGTAAGGGGTGGGGGGGGAGGGGTGGGGGGGGGGGTGGGAGGGGGTAATCTGAGGAGATGCATACTACTTAACATAATTTGTTTTCTTTTATTCTGTTAAACATTACCTTGACATTTTCTTCATATCCCAATAGGTGAACTTCATTTTCACATTTTCGTTTACTTCTAGCCCTTAAGTCATGCATCTTCATCTTAAAAACAAAGAAACAAGGGACCCATGAGTCACGGCGCTCAGCTGTTATATATGATAAAAAATATGATTTGGGAAAGAGGCATGTGCTGGTTTTGTGTGGTAATAAATATAAGCTTTATTATGAGTTGTTGGTGTTTAGCTTATGTATGATTTTGATAGTATTTTTGGAGACAGGGAAGAGGATTCATTTCATTTATTTTATTAACAAATGGAGTGCTATTGTCACACAGATTTTGACCTGGCCATATAACTTATAAGCAGCACATAAAATAAAAGAGTTCAACTATTTATTAAAATTTAATAACAAATGTTGTGCCAATATAATATTCATTAAAAATAATAAGAGAATCATATGATTTTTTTAATAAAATATAACTGAACTAATTATTAAAATAATATTATAGAATATATGCATTCATGAATACATTTTGAAAGTATTTGCACTGGTAATCAAATACTTTCATTTTTACCTGAATTCCCATTCTTATGCAAGAAATTTTATAATGGAGTACATATTCATATTCATATTCATATACATTTGCAAAGTATTTGCACCATGTCTGGTATTTATTCAGTTTTACTTTTAGCCAAACAATGATGTGGAGAATCCAGAATATAAACAAAGGACCCATGGGTCATGACAAAAGTTTGAAATTTTTGCAAATGCAAAATATGAAAAATATTCTATTGTAATGTTTTATATTTATATAAGCATATGAGAAGCTAAGAGGAAAGGGTCCTCCTACTTGGTTATAGTAAAGTTCTCAATATATGATTGCAAACTAATACTCTGACAAGACTGTCATGAAGAAAAACAGTAAAAGTTTTGAGATACTGTGATGCATATGAAAAATTTACAGATGGACAGGCAAGTGGACAGAATGGACTAATACCTTCATTTCACTTTCAAAGGAATAATGCATTTAAGTTTATATACAAGCCTATTTTTTTAGCATATCCACTTTTTTCATTAATAGTTTTTATCTGATTCATTTTTTTTATTTACAAGTGTTATAAATTTGTAATATAAAAGTGAAAATATAAGTTAAAATATTAGAATTCTAAGTTGCAATCATTATATATCCAGATTGTAGCTCACATTGGGTCATATTATGCATAAACATATATTTTATTATTTTTAAATCAAATGTTTAAACTGAATGTAAAAGAAAATAATGCCACAACATGGCATCTACAAAATTATTCCTTGAATTTCTATTAAAAAGTTTTGCACATTGGAGTTTTCAGGACAAGCTTAATTTTATTCACCGAAATAAAATAAAAGATTCAGTAAATTTGATAAAATAAAAACATCTTTTCAAATAAAGTATACACACTGTCGGTTGAATGAGGGACAAACAATATCATTATGCTAATTACAATCTAAGCTATAATTAATAACTGGAATAAATAGTCAATTTCACACCTGGTGAAGTTTTACTCTTCTGAAGAAAAGCATTACTTATCTGATGAACATCCATACTTTCATAGCAATACATCACTTTGTGGACACAATTAAATGTGCACTTTAATCATTGTAACCCTGGTGGTACAATCCAAAATCTAAAATGTAGCATGTCCAAGAATAAAATAAAATACAGAAAATTATAACATTTATCTAGTTTATGCACCAGCTGGGGGGGGGGGGGGGTTGAGTGCAGGGCAGAGGAGAAGCCTGCTAGTAGTGGCCAAGCTGGGTCAAGGCAAGCTGCCTGGGTGGGTTACATAATGCAAGTGAAGGCTGTACTACTAGGTGGGCCAGATATAAACAACACTTGACATGGTGTATGAAAACTTGAATAAAAGCTACTCTTTTCAAACAATTTCTTTGAAATTTCAGATTTTAAAAGATTAAATCCTTATGTATATATGCTGTGAAAATTAAATCAACAGTGCTTACAGGGAAAAAACGTGCCACTGCCAAAGTTGGACAAAATTTAAGGTATTAATTTTTTATTTATGCTAATAACTTGAAAAATTTGCAAAATTCAGATCTAATTTTGGGTAAACAATTTAATCTTGATTAAATAAAGTTATATTCCTGAAAAAAAGTCTTCAGCTTCAGCAATTCTCATGTTAAGTGAGCAAATATATTTCCTGATTTTTAAAAAATTGCATTATATTTGGGCCTATAACTTCAAAATAATACCCAATACTGACCTAATTTTTGGTATGTGCACAGAAAATATGTGGAAGAATATGAATACTAAATATGATCAAAAACAGATCAGTGGTTTTGATATTAGGCAGACTTGAAGTGTAACAATTGCTTTTTTATGGAAAACGGAGGTTTTTCCTAAATATCTCGAAGGAACGAAGTTCGAATGACCCAATTTTCGGTATGGTAGGAGATTTTGGGGACATCTAATGGTATGCAGAATTTTGGATTCGTAGGTCCAACGGTTTTAAAACGTGCCCTGTTAACGGACGGACGGCCGGACGGACGGACGACGGACAAAGGACCACGACTATAGCTCAGATGACTTACAGTCAGCTGAGCTAAAAACTAACAAAAACTAGATATAAAACAGTTTTTTTTATATAAACAAGGCCTACAGGCCTAATGTGAATCTGTGCAATGTGATTACACCAGGTATAATGCTTCAATGCTGGACCATTACTTTTCAAGAACAAGTAAAACATGTATATGAACAATGCAAGTACTAAACACTTAGAACAAGGAACAATAAAACAAACATCACTGCTGAAATTCTAGCATGGGTGCACACAACACAAAACTAGAATATGGGTAGTCAACAAGCAACTACTTGTATACATCAAAATCAGAGTGGGACGGGTGAAGTGAGGCATGGATTGAGTGGCAAGGGGAAATAGAGTGAGGTGTGTTGCATAATAGCCTGGATGTCTGCAGCTGAAATGTGTATGTAGGTTGCGCCAAATACCACAAAATAAAATCCAGATAGCTGTCCAAGATGAATAAACATGCAAAATTTTAGGCAGACAAGTCAAACAACTACTGAGATCTGAGTAATTTTAGCCCACGGCAGACAAACAGACGGAGGCTGTGCAAAAATGGTGGCAGGTGGCGCCACCAATTTTGTGTATTATTAAGAGCTGAACGAAATCTATATAAATGCAAAATATCAGGGGGATATGTCAAACCAGTCCTGAAACATAAGCCTGAATGTCTGCAGCGTATACATAAATGTAGGTGGCGCCACCTGCCACAAATCAAGAAAGCTATCCAAGAGGAAAAACATGCAAAATTTTAGGCAGATAAGTCAAACCACTACTGAGATATGGGTGATTTTAGCCAATGGCAGACAAACATACGGATGCTGTGCATAAATGGTGGCAGGTGGCGCCACCAATTTTGTGTATGATTAAGAGCTAAGCGAGATCTATACACATCCGAAATTTTTGCCCAATCAGTCAAATGGTTCCAGAGATATGAGCTTTGATGTCTGCAGCATAAATTTGAATGTAGGTGGCGCCACCTGCCAAAAAATCAAGAAAGCTGTCAAGGATGTATAAACCTGCAAAATATCAGGTGCATAAGTCAAACCACTGCCGAGATATCAGTGATTTTATCCCAAGGCAGATGAACAGATGGACGCTATGCAAAAATGGTTGCAGGTGGCGCCTCCACTTTTGCGTATAATAAAGACCTATGGGAGATCTATACACAAGCAAAATTTTAGCCCTACTGGTCAAACAGTTCCCGATATATGATCTTGGATGTCTGCAGCTTAAATGTGTGGTAGGTGGCGCCACCTGTCATCAAATCAAGAAAGCTGTCCAAGGTGTATACACATGTATGCAAAATTTCAGGTTGATAAGTCCAACCAATGCAGAGATATGAGTGTTTTTATCCCAAGGCAGATGAACAGATGGATGCTGCGCAAAAATCTAAGAAAATGCAGTTAGAAAAAAATAAACAAATGATGACTGATAACTGATTATTTGCAAAAAATTTGGTAATGCTAGCTCCTGCCATTTTTAAGATAGGTATGGTTAACTAGAGACAACGCACAACGCACGATGGATGATGCAGCAAAATTGCATAAGCAAACAGGTTCGCTAAAAATCCGATATTTTTTTAGACGACAAATCTTTTGCAAAAAAATTGGTGCTGCTAGCTCCTGGCCTTTTTGAGATAGCTATGACGCATGACAGACGACGCCACACCATTGCATCAGCTAACAGATTCGCTAAAAACGCAAACCAAGTTTTTTTTCAAACAGCTGAAAGATATAGTTCCAATAATCTTGGAATGTCTAGACGTCTAGACGCTGTGTCTAGACATCTAGACACATTGTCTAGACACCCGACAGAGCCAGGTCAGTTGCCATGGTGATGTCTGGACCCCACCTGGTTGTACTGAGTGACCTCTTGACTTGGCTGCTGAAACTCAGCATGTTGTCAAATATGTTTTCAAACACAGAATGCCTTTTTCAATTGGCTACAATGATTTTTTAAAGCTGTATTTACCCAATCTATTCTTATTAAACTGGCAGAACCCTACCATAGAATAATTCTTGTAAAGTTTAAACCAATCATCTTAACAATTTCATCATAAATCAGTGTATAAGCTAGAAGAGTTTAAAATTACATTTTTGCTTGTAAAAAACAGACCAATGTAGGTGGCGCCACCAATACCTCAATTTCAGATATGACATATGTGACAAATATTGGTATAAAATTTGGTGATTATAGCTCAAGCCGTTTCTGCGATTTTAATTTTAGTGTGCATTTTTGGACAGTTGACTAAGTTCAACCTGCTGTAACTCAGCCAAAAATCTCTGAACTGGAACCATTCAAACAAACTTGAGAGATATTGTTCCAGGAATCATTTCTGTGAAATATTGGACAATTTGGCAGGACAGTTTCGGAGAAGAAGATTTTTAAAGCTTTCTTAGCTTTTTCTCTATAAAATCTAAGAAAATGCAGTTAAAAAATAAACAAAATCCGATAGTTTTTCAGATGACTGATTATTTGCAAAATATTTGGTGATGCTAGCTCCTGCCATTATGAGATAGCTATGGTTAACGTACAGATGATGCACTAAGCACGATGATGTAAGATGGCTGACGCTGCTCCATCGCATAAGCTCACAGGTTCGCTAAAAATATAATAAATGCCACAAACACCACTCTGCAAATCTCTTGCCAATTTATTTCATCATCAGGATGTTCCTTACACTTAAAGTATTATTAGGGAAATTTCATCAATATTTATCAATAATGAACATCCTTTTAGGAATCATATTATGACTGACAAAATGCAGATATAGCAGAGCATCGTTTATCCGAATGATTGTTTATCCAAAAAATGAGGCCAACAGGCCTAATGCAAACCTGTGCAATGGGATATACATTAGGTATAATGCTTTCATGATAACAGGCTTGACCGGTATTGGAAAAGTACTTGATTACTTTTCAAATGCATGTACAAAGCAAGTACTTAACAATTTGAACCCTGGTACAAGAACTATTTACACAACAGTCACTCGTGAAATACTTATATTAGTGTACACAACACAAAAATGATTGTAGGTGGCAACACCAGTTTTGTTTAAGAGAAAGAAATTGAGGATGTATGGACATGCAAAATTTTAGGCACATGCTTCAAACCACTCTTGAGCTTTGTGCACAGATGCATACAACTCAAAAGCAGTTGTAGGTTGCACCAAGTCTTGTATTCAAGTGCTTATATGACTGTTTGCCACTCTCCGAACTATACTTGTGGCCTGATTGAATGGGACTCTATGATAAACAAGGGACCCATGGGTCACATCGCTCAGCTGAATTTTGGAAAATATTAGTAACTGCAAAATATTTTTATTTCTTTTGGTTTTTCTAAAATGAAACTGTAAATTATAGAATAATGGACATGAGCTGAAGCATATGCATTGTGTAATAAATGAAACCCTTTGGCCTGAAACCATTTAGTGATGCACCAAGTGAAAAAAAATGGGCCTATGGTAAGTGTTATATAAAAGTTACATTTCATAATCAAATAATGTGTGATGGTAATTAAGTTTTCAAAAGTTAAATATATGGCCATATGAGTTTAAAATTAATCCCACAAATTTTGACCAATATTCCTGATTTTAAAACTAAGTTAAACAGTGTTATTCACACCTAGGCTCGGTCAACTTTAAGAGATATGAATGAAATTCTACAAAGTTTTTATATCTTCTTAAATCTTGTCAGTTAGCACTTACATTAGATCCTAATATTTTATCACATTTGAATATTAGAATTAAATTCCTGAACATTTTTTCTTTAAAAAAATCAAAATTGTCCAGGTCTCAATAAAAAGAATTGATTTAACATTAAAATTATAAGATTTGTCTTGTTTATTAGTCCTGTGTATTGAAAAGGAAGGTTGGGGGAGGGGTCTCTCTTACTGCTCCTTGCTGAAAAAAATGTGAAATTATAAGATTCATCTTGTTTATAGTACAGGTCTGTCAACACAGTGGGGGGGGGGGGGGGGGGAATGGGCACATAAAGGCTCCCTGTGGTTTTAACTGCAGACTGCCTGATCAAGCTCAACAAGAGAGAGGGTTTGCCCCAGTACTGGAATTACATAACAACAGCCTGGGAGTATAGAGAGCTGCACTGAATGACCTACAGTGACCAAAGCGGACTGCTTGACAATGTAAGGGAATACAACAAGAGCCTAAAAAATAAATTCAATAACTAGCCTAATTTTGCAGCTTTTATTTTCAAATTTCAGATTTTGATAGATTAAATGCTTAAGTGTTCATGCTGTGAAAGTTGAATCCACAGTACTTACAGGAAAAAAATGTGCCGTGGCCAAAGTTGGGCAAAATTTAAGATACTGATTTTATATTCATGCTTATAACTTAAAACAAGAGTTTCACAATTCATCAGTTTAAAGCCATGTCTCCTGGCCCTGAAAATTAAACCAAATGTACTTACAAGAAAAAAGTGACCCGTGGGTCATGATGCTCAGCTGACTGACATGTTGACAATATGTCTTTGCACAGACAGCTAATTAAGATAATGTAGGTAGCATCATTGTTCATGCATATTAGTGTAAGTTCATCAAGACCCAAAAGCACAACAAATCTGATGACAAACCAACCAGCCTTTCATGAGGAATCTGGCAATTTGTGTGTATTTTGCATTATTTCTAGGGTGCTCAAACATACCCCAAAACTTTGAGAATATAGTTCACTGTGACCCAATTTCAGTTTCTTGGGAGAACTTTTGAGGAACTCTCAGGATGTCAAGTTGGAAGATTCTGAGGACAAAGGTTATGATTTGTGCCCTACTTTGGTATCAAATTTTCAATTATTCTGAGGGGTGCTTATAAGCCTAATAGCTCAGAAAATATGGGTAACAGAGACCTAAATACACATTTCCCAGGAGATTTTCATAGACCTCCCTGGATTTTAGGTTAGAAGATTCAAGGTCCAATGTTGATGATTTGTGCCCTGCTTTGGTATCAAATTTTTAATTATGAAGGGGGGGGGGTGCTTATAAGCCCAATAGCTCAGAGAATATGGATAACAGAGACCATTTTTTCAGGTTTCCATGTTGACTATTCATGTACCTCTCTGGATGGAAAGTGAGAAGATTCTAGGTCTAGTTGTTACGATTTGAGCCTTGTTAACAGATGACTGCATCTTTTATGGTCTCAAAAATAGATAAAAAAATAGTAAAAAATAAAAAAAATACAGGTGGCGCCACCAGTCTGCAGAAACTGATGAAAAACTCCATGATGAATATCCATGCAAAGAATCATGGTGATCAATGCATTAGTTGAGCTTTTGTATCAAATTTTTCATTATTCTGGGGGATACTTCAGAGCCAAATAGCTTGAAGTATATGGGTAACAGAGACCGAATTCCATGTTTCCACAGAGACTTTTCATGGGCCTCCCTGCATGTCAAGAAAGAAGATTCTAGGTTCAGTCATTACTATTTGTGCCCTGTTAACAGATGATCACATATTTTAAAGTCTTTGAAATAGAGAAAAAAAATCTTATAAAATTGAAAAAAAATACAGGTGGCGCCACCAGTCTGCAGAAACTGATGGTACTCTCCATGATCAATATCCATGCAAAGAATCATGGTGATCAATGCACTAGTTGTTCAGATACTTGAGCTTTTGTATCAAATTTTTCATTATTCTGTGGGATACTTCGGAGCCCCATAGCTTAAAGAATATATGTTTAACAGAGACCTAATTCCAGGTTTCCAAGGAGACCTTTCATGGGCCTCTTTGGATGTAAAGTAAGAAGATTCCAGGTCAAGCAGTTACGATTTGTGCCTTGTTAATGGAAAGACGGCCGGAAGGCCGACGGACAGAGTGATCGCTTTAGCTCAGATGACTAGTCAGCTGAGCTAAAAAACATGCCACAGTAAAATTTATCCAAAATTTAAGGTTCCATTTTTTAAATTTTTGATAATAATTTAAAAAATTTTAAAAATGGTGACCTAATTTTGGGTAAACAATTATATCTTAATAAATTAACCTTATATTACTGAAAAAATGTCCCCAGCTTTAACATTTATTGTGTAAACTGATCAATTATCTTTCCTGCTTTTTATACAAAGTGCATATGTTGGGGCCCATAATTTTTTTTAAATTGTATAATACTGACCTAATTACAGGCATGTACATAGGTTATATATAGGATATAATTTATGGAAAATAAAAAGAAAATAAGTGAGTGGTTTTGATATTAGGCATTCCTGAAGTGTAAAAATGATTTTAACAAAAAAAATTGAGGTTTTCCTTTATTACTCAAAGGAAAAAAAGCCACAGAGACCCAGTTTTTGGCTTGGAAGGAGATCTTAGGGACATCTAACATTATGCCAATTTTTGGATTACTGGGTGACTCATCTGGGGATTCTTCAATTAAATATCAGGACAAAAAACGTACCAATATGAGTAGATTAGGACTTGAATCATCCTATGACGATCCTCCAGCTAGTTTAGAATTTAAGGACGACAAAGCTCCTATTATAATTGAGGATTCAGACAAATTTACCTTGTTTTTTACTCAAGCCTTAACTTGTGAATCTGTACAAACAACACTAAAAAATATAATTGATGCAGCTGTTGAACAAAGACTCACAGTGTATGAACAAAAAATCGATGAACTCTCAAATCGGGTAGTACAGCTTGAGGACTCTGTTGTTAATATGAAAGAGGAGCTAGATCAACAGCAACAGTATTCAAGAAGAAACTCTGTTCACATTGTTAATTCATGGACTGAACAGAACGATGAGGACACAGAAAGTATGTTTGTAAAAATGGCCAGAGATCACATGGGACTGGAACTTTCTCATAGAGACATAGAGCGCTCCCACAGAGTTGGGCGACCAGGATAACATGATAAACCCAGACAAATCCTGGTCAAGTTACATTCACACAAAACAAAAGAGTTAGTGATGAAGGCAAAATCCAAGCTTAAAATGTCAGGTGAGAGAACGAAAGGGATCTATGTCAATGAGGACTTAACGCGAACACGATTAGGCATGTTGCAGTCAGGATTACGCCTCAAGCGTGACAATCTCGTTAAAGACTGCTGGACCATCGACAGAGTTTTGTTCATAAGGGACCAAGCATCCAAGACGCACCGTTTCACGAGCCCGTGCAAACTACAGGCATGGACTGAACACCTGGAACAAGACCCCCCGGCAACGTACAGTGAGGCCATCTGTAATCTCCCACAGATGGCCTCCACGCCGATTGTTAGTACTCTGAAATCTAAAGCAGCCTGCCCTGTTTAAAGCAGGTACATTCATACTGGATTTGAAATAACCATTGTAAATCATGTTATTGTTGTTGATATGAGAGTTTAAGATTGTTATATGTGTGCTGAATATCATAAAATAATAAATGGATTATATACATATAATTAACATTCTTTTTAAAATATTCTGTATTAACAATAAAATCCAATAGCCAATATAAAGAAGAACTACTCTTTATACCTTATAATTAACATCGGAGATTAGACATCTTATTTGAATCCTGAATAAGATTCGGGAATTCTGTCCTGTTTGGACTTTTTAGGGAGTTACCTCGATTATCGCCAAGTGTCTTTTCATGGTTACACTAACAATTATGCTATTAATTGTGTTCACCACTGCAATCATACTACTTATGCATTCATTAATATCACAAAACATGGTTATTTATAGTGTAAGGACAAAATGCCTGTCACAGGAGTTAAATGCAAAAAATAGTTCAGTCTTATTAAGAGAACATAAAGATAAAGCAGATATGCAGAGGGGTTACTTTATCTTCATCAGTAATTATTTATGTCTGGTTTCTCAGTTATTACCCTAAATGTAAGAGGGTTGCGAGGGTACAGGAAAAGGAGGAAGATACTCCAATGGCTACTTGATCATGGTGGAGATAATAGTATTATTTTTTTACAAGAAGCCCACAGTTTAAAAAGTGATGAATATTCGTGGAGAAAGGAATGGCAGGGAGTTAGTTATTATTCTCATGGTACAAACCAGTCTAAAGGAGTTGCCATACTTGTCGGTAAATACTTAGACTGTACGGATATTATTGTGGAGAATGATCAGGATGGACGAAGTCTCTTCTTGAGAGCAAATTTAAATGGTCAACAATTCTTATTTATAAATACGTATGCACCAAACACTGAAAATGGTCAAGTTGCATATTTAAATGGCATTTCTGAAAAAATTACGAATTTTGATCTGGGTAATGATATTAAAATAATCTTGGGCGGAGATTTCAATTTTTGTTTCACTCGATCTGATACAGAAGGTGGAAATTATCACCCGAAGGTTAAGTCTATTCAAACCATGAACAATATTATGCAGATGCATATTTTAATAGACATTTGGAGGGAAAGGAATCCGACAAAGGAGAAGTTTACTTGGAGAAGTATGAGTCCCAGTATGAAAAGGAGGCTCGATTATATCTTTATATCTAGCAATTTAAACAGTCAAGTAAACCAAGTGGATATTCTTTCATCAATATCAACTGATCACTGCGCTGTTAAATGTAATTTTTCTCCGTCCCATATGGTTAAACATGGTCCGTCCCACTGGAAGTTAAATGTATCGCTACTTGACGATACAGATTATGTATTAGAACTACGACAGAATATCAAAAGATGAAAAAAAGAATATGAAAACATTGAAAACATTGCAAAATGGTGGGAATATCTTAAATTTAAAATTAGAGAATTTTCTATCTGTTTCTCTAAAAGGAAACGCCAGAAAGAAAAACAGAAATTACACATACTGGAAAAACGATTGACAGAAGCTCAAAGTGTATCTTCCTTGCATGAATGTGAAATAATCCAACAGGAACTTGAGTCCTACTACGATGGAATAACAGATGGTCATATAATAAGAAACAGAGATAATTGGTTTGAACACGGAGAACGTAACACGAAATATTTTTTAAACTTGGAGAAAAGAAATAAAACTAAATCCACAATACGAAAATTGTTATGTAACGAGAAAGAGATCAGTGACTAAAAATTAATAATGGCTGAACTTAGAAGGTTTTATGAAAATAAATATAAGAGTAATAACTGTCTATCTAAGGAAGAGTGTCATGAATTGTTATCAAGTATGAACATCCCAAAATTAACTCCAGATGAGGCAGCCAGCTGCGAGGGTCATATCTCGCAAAATGAGATTTTACATGTTCTTAAGCAAATGAAAAATAATAAATCTCCTGGAAACGATGGACTACCGAAAGAGTTCTACTTGAAATTCTTTGATTTGATCGGTAGTGATTTAGTTCTATGCTTAAATAAATGTTTTAACCCTTTACTGTTTACAAGCCACTAAAGAGCACTCTAAATGGGCAACTAGTATGCCATGACATGTATAGATTCTTTCAGGACAAAAATATTGCATATTATTTCTAAGTTTCAATGATTTTCAATAATCTTCAGCAAACCCTCTTAGTGGGAACTGTTGAAAATTTGATAAAGATACAAAAAAAGCTTGAAAAGATATGGCTGTTAGTGTAAATATAAATAGTGTCAGAATTTGTCGAAAATCTAAAATAAATGTAAACAGTAAAGAGTTAAGGAAGGGAAACTCACTCCTTGTCAAAGGCAAGCAGTTGTGACCTTAATTGAAAAAACAGGTAAAGATAATCGCTTACTATCATCTTGGAGACCTATCAGTTTGGTCAATGTAGACTGTAAAATAATAAGTAAAGTTATGGTGAACCGTATCAGAGCAGTTCTCCCTAATATAATAAATACGGATCAGACAGCCTTTGTACCCGGTCGGAATATAAATGAAACAAATAGAATAATTAGTGATATTGTTAACTACTGTATCCAAGAAAATAAGCCACACATACTGTTCGCAGTGGATTTTGCAGCTGCATTTGATTCGATTGGTCATAATTATTTGTTCAGTGTGTTAGAAAAGTATGGCTTTGGAGAAAGTTTTATCGGATGGGTCAAACTCCTCCACACAGATATTCAAAGCTGTATTATAAATAACGGTTATACAACAGGTTACATAAAAGTGGCAAAGGGGACAAGACAAGGGGATCCTCTAGCGCCGTACCTGTTTGTATTAGCTATTGAAATATTGGCAATAATGGAACGCCAATATGTTGATATAAAAGGAATTACTATTAACGGGAACGAGATAAAACAATGTATATTTGCGGATGATACCACATATTTTCTAAAAGACATAAATTCCATGAATGTTTTATGTACTGTTTTGAAGAAATTCACGAGATTATCATCAGTCCAAGTGAATCAGGATAAATGTGAAGCCGCATGTATGGCAAAGTATGTTATTAATGAAACCTTAGACGGTTTCAAATGGGTTGACTTGACAACAGATGCACTGAAAATCCTTGGATTATGGTATACTAATGACAAGAACTTATCGAACATGTTAAATTTCAATAGAGTGCTTGGAAAAATGAGAACACTTCTAAACATATGGAAACAACGCTCATTGACTATATTTGGTAGAAATACGATTTAAAAGTCTTTAGGAATTTCAAAACTTACTTATATAACCAATGTTTTAGAACCACCGAAAGAATTCATCAAATCGGTAAAAGACGTGATGACAGAATTTATATGGAACGGGAGAAAACCAAAAATAAAATATGTCATGATTAGTGGTTATGATAATGGGGGTATCAGGATACCTGATCTTGAAACGACCATAGAAACACAAAGATTAATGTGGATTAAGAAAATCATTTCTGAGAATACCGAAAAATACTCTGTAATACCTAACTTTTATTTAAAATCGTTTGGTGGCATAAGAAATATTGGTAGTAATACTGACCCTGTAGTATTCAGAGGAGGACTACCAGATTTTTATAGGCGCAGTTTTCACATATGGCAGTCCTTTACCTCAGGAGAACCTGTTCTGGTTAAAACTGTTTTATCACAACAACTCTGGAATAACAAATATATTAAGATTGGAGGCAAGTCGGTTTACTTTCGATATTTTGATGAACTTGGTATAAAATATATATATGATTTGTATAATTCAAGTGGTGAAAAAAGGAAATTAAGTGAAATCATGTCGAAGGACCGTAGAATTTATTGTAACTTTTACATACACTGGATGGCATTGCGAAAAGCTATCCCCAAAAAATGGGTGAATATGATTGATGACCAAGGTATAACATCTAGGGATATGTTAGTACAAGAGCGTAATGTAATTGCTTTCAAAGATGTTATTTTAGATTTGAAGAACGTTTCATTCAGGAGTATATACGACAGAATTTTAACGAAGATAGTTTCAGTACCTACAAATGGAGAAAAACTGATAAACAAATACGATTTTTTTAATTTGCAACAGGCTGTTGCTCTTGTTTACAGGACAACCTTAGACATGTAACTCAGACAGTTTCACTTCAGATTTCTACATAATATACTTGCAGTAAATGTGAATCTATATAAATGGAACATCGTTAATACAAAGAGGTGTTCTTATTTTTTTATTTCCAATGAATCTGTTCATCACTTATTCTGTGAGTGTCATATATCAGTCACGTTTTATTTAAGAATAAAGTGTTGGGTTGAAAAGGGAAAAATAACAATGCCAGTTCTAAGCCCAAAAATAATGTATATGGGTGTAGGTGAAGCTGAACACCAGAACATTATAAATTTAATTTTGTTGTTGTGCAAATTCATTGTCTTTATTAATAGATTAAACTTGGTGCCTCCGTCACTGAACTTATTCATAAAAAAACTTATTAATATTGAGTGCCTGGAAAGTAAAGTCGCACAAAAAGCTAATAAATATGTTTTACATGAGGAAAAATGGAAACTGATACTCCTGCTTATTGGGAAAAAGGGCCTTAACTAAATATTTTTTTATCCGTGTACCCTAATTAATGTCAAACTTCACTAGAACACGTGATTATATAGCCTCTTCTATTATAATTCATAACTTCTGACAGACATGTTACCTACATAAGTCATGGTTAAATTTGAGGTTTCTGTAATCATATACAAAAGTAGTCAAGATCTGAATGTTTTTGTAACTTACATATTTTGTATATTTTGTATTTGTAAAAATTGTGATCTGCAATGTAACCTTGTGATTTCTTTTTAATGATGTCGATGATGACAGAAAGGTCTTTAAAAAATAAAATTAATATTCTGAGACATCATAAGGAGAAGAAAAAAAAAAAAAAAAAAAAAAAAATTTTTTTGGATTACCAGGCAAAACTGTAATAAACAAATGTGGGGTCATGATTCTAGAAAATACAAATACATTAAGGCCTCTATAAAACTTCAATAGCTAGACTATTTTTTAAGCTTATACTTTCAAATTTCAAAATTCATCAGGTTAAATCCATATGTAAACTTGCTGTGAAAATTAAATCAAATTTACTAACAAGAAAACAAGGGACCCATGGGTCACGGCGCTCAGCTGTTATATATGATAAAAAATATGATTTGGGAAAGATGCACATGTTTGTTATGTGTGATAATAAATATAAGCTTTATTATGAGTTGTTGGTGTTTAGCTTATGTATGATTTTGATAGTATCTTTGGAGACAGGGAAGAGGATTGATTTCATTTATTTTATAAACAAATGGAGTGCTATTGTCACACCTGTTTTGACTTGGCCATATAACTTATAAGCAGCACATATTATAAAAGAGTTTAACTATTTATTAAAATTTAATAAATATTATGCCAATATAATTTTTATTTAAAAAAAATAATCAGAAAATCATGATTTTTTTAAATAAAATATAACTGAAATGATTATTGAAATAATATTATAGAATATATTCATGAATGCATTCATGAATAAATTTTGAAAGTATCTGCACTGGTATTCAAATACTTTCATTTTTACCTGAATTCCCATTCTTATGCAATAAATTTTTTTAATGCAGTACATATTCATATTACAAATACATTTGCAAAGCATTCGCACCATGTCTAGTATTTATTCAGTTTTAGCCAAACAAAGATGTTGAGAATCCAGAATATACAAAATTCACAAATTTAAATAATGATCATAAGTACCTGGTTTATGGCTTTTATTAATATTTAAAAAAATAAATGTAATATATTCACTTTGGACTACTTTCACATCAATCTACACACTAGACACAATAGGAATCTAGATTAATATTATCAACTGCATCTTTGTCTATCATTAATTTCCTTCATATGATCCCTAATGATTAGTAATGAATAATATGATTTATTTTTTTATCATTAAAATTTCACTGAAAAATACCATAGGTGACTGCATGGTGTTATTTGGAATAACATTAACATTGACATTCTATCCATCCATACAAGATTCTTACATCATCAGTAACTGCAAATTAATTTTCTGTTACTCATCAACTAACAAATTCTTTTTCTATTAATTTTTCTTTAATTTGTTGTAAAAACCAATACAAAATTATTAATTTATTGTTTACTGTTATGTTGTTTTTCAAAACAACTACTAGATGAGTTGGGTTGGACACCTGGATCAACTGTGGCTGGGCATTAGCTGCCTGGCTGCCCAAGTGTATGCTTCGCTCAAGCATGCATAATCTTATGAAAGGTCAACAAGGTCAACATACAGGTGACTGAAGAAGGGCTGGATTAAGCCTGGGTCTGACATGGTCTCATATAAACATTAATAAAAGCTACAATATTTGGCCAATTTCTTTCAGCTTTCTAAACTACAAAGATGAAATCCTTATGTGTGCATGAAAATTATATCAACAAGTGCTCTCAGGAAACAAACGTGCCATGGTCAAAGTTGGGCAAAATTTAGGGTACTAATTTTATATTTATACTAATAACTTATAAAATTTGAAAAATTCAGAACTAATTTTTGGTATTCAATTGAATCTTGATTAAATAATGTTACATCTCTGAAAAAAAAAATCTCTAGCTTTAGCAATCCTCTTGTTAAGGGAGTAAATATATTTCTTGTTTTTTAAAAAGTGCATTATGTTTGGGCCCATAACTTAAAACAATTACGCAATACTGACATCATTTCTGGCATGTGCATAGCGAATGTATAGAAAAATATGTATATTATATATGATCAAAGTCAGATCAGTGGTTTTGATATTAGGCAGTCTTACAGTGTAACAATGGGTTTTTAATGGAAAAATTCAGTTTTTCATTAATATTTCGAAGGAATTAAGTCCTAATGATCAAATTCTTGGCATGGTAGGGGATTTTGGAGACATCTAACTGTATGCTAAATTTAAGGAACTTAGAGCTGAAGCTGGGGAGCTGAGCTCTAGCAAACTGAATAATACTAGTTTGATGTAAACTTGATGTGACATGGTGCTTGAAAACTTGAATAAAATCTACAGTTTTTGATCAACTGGTTTCAAATTTTTGGTGTTAACAGACAAAATGCTAACAAAAACATGCTTTGAAAATTAAATCCACAGTACTTACAGGAAAAAAAACGTGCCATGGTCAAACTTGGGCAAAATTTAAGGTACCAATTTTATATTTTTGCCAGTATTTAAAAAAATTTAACAGATTTTGGTCTAATTTTTGGTATACAATTAAATTTTGATCAATTAAAGTTGTATTACTGAAAAAAAGTCCCTACCTTTAACACTTTTGGTCTTAAGTGACCAAATATCTTTCCTGTTTTTTTTTACAAAGTCCATTAGGCCATCCTTAAAAATTTCTGTGTTGGGGCTAACATTGGTCTAAAAAAAGTCATCAGGTAGGGAGGAAAAAAATATTTTTTTTTAAAGGAGGATCTGGAGTTTACTACACCTTTTTTTACCGGATATTAGCATATGCGAGGTTTATGTCAAATTACATACCCGTACTTCATTCATTCCTTGCCTCGATACCATTGAAATATGCACAACAAGGTATCTCTGAACAGATTTTGTTTTATTACAGGCTTAAAATCCTGTTCTTGGGTTTAAAATGTTTTAGTACATGCTTTGAACATGTACATGTCAAACATTCACGTATTTGAAAAGTTATCAAGTACTTTTCCAATAATGGTCAAGCATGTTATCATGGAAGCATTATAACTGATGTATATCCCATTGCACAGGTTCGCATTAGGCCTGTAAGCCTTGTTCTGGATCTCACATGAATTTGCAGACAATTTTATTTTGTGTTGTATGCGAGTGCCAGAATTGTAGGAATGAGTGCAGTTTGAGATTTCCTTTGCAAGTGAAGAGGTATAATTAAGAAGGATGGTAATAAATGAACTCTTTAGTAATAGTCAATGCCTAATAAGGTAGTAGAATATATAAAATGTTTATATAAATATATGTAAAACTGTACTTTTTGAAAGATGAAACCATATATATATACCCTGATTAGGAATTTTATTTCTTCGGTGTTGATGTATATACAAACAAAATCTTGGTCAAGTTCGAAGATGGGTGACCTTGACTTATTTCTCGAGGTTTTGGAGCGAATTATAGAAATTAACCGGCGTGTGTTAACATTTACCATGTGAGGAGGATATCTCCAAAAGTATTCAACACAGAATTTTCATTTCTTTGGTGCTGATACATATCAACAAAATCTCGGTCAAGTTCCAAGATGGATGACCCAAGGTCACAGAGCTTATAATAGAAAAAAACTTAGGAGCTTATTTCTAAGTAACCACTGGATGGATTGTTTTGGAATATGGAATGGTCATTGGCCTTGATGATCTGGTAAGTGCTGCATGACTCACAAAGACTGGGGCCAGACTTACAAAGTTCATACCTCTCTAGTTCCAATTCACAATTTGAACAAAAGACATAGGTACAGATATACATCCATGTGAGAACAAATATTACATGAATACTTGTTACTGTTACCACCCATAAATACTGCTCATTTGGCTGAGGGCTTTTGTCAGCTTTTGCTGATATTCTAGTATTTTTCTGTAATTAATGACTGAGCGAGCAATGTTGATCTCTATCTCGTCTACGTCTAAACGAGAAATGCTGTACGGTCAGGAAATATCTGTTTATTATAAAAGCTATTTATAAAATGAAATAAATTTACAAAGGCAGTTAAAAAGAAACACAACCAAAAAAAAAACAGTCGCTTATATGTTATGCCTGTTCTGTTCAGCTGTGGCCGGTAGAAACAATGCGTCAGACACCTCACAAAACCCTGTCATGATCGCCACAGAACTGACGAAATCACCGATTCTTGTAATACCAAACATCTGATTTGTGGAGATCGTGCGTTACGCATCGTCAGTTGCAGATTCCATTAAACAGGCCCGCGTCATTTGCTTGATATAGGCCTACTCACGGTGCCACCGTGAGTGTTGCTGAAAAATTATAACCAGCATAAGCGACACGATGTCAGTGAACATTTTCCCGCCAAAATAGTGATGAATGAAGTCATATGGGGTGAACTTTTACTACGGACCTCTTATTGGCTCTCTGGCTTTAACGCGTGACCGCTCCGCCAATCACAAGAACGTTTGCGTGGGCCAGGCACGTGTTTATGCAAATCAACGTGTCACATGGTTTAAATGCCAACATTGGTCAGTTGACAGTATGAATGTCGAGAGAACTTTCATTTAATCAGTTAATGCGACAGCGGTAAGCTTCCGCTTTATTTGAAATCAAATATGAAACATTTCTAATTGCTCAATATTTTTTTTCAGCCTGTTTCGCCAGAACAACGAAATTTGATGGCGGTTTCCCGGCAGTTTTTCTACTCTCGCGCACGAGTGTAGCGATCGTTCCACGTGTATATATATAGGCACAACCTGACTAATTGTTAGGGCTCAAATTAGACGATCGGCGACGTTGGGTAATACCTTTCATGAATCATTATGGAAATTAAGTGCATCTAAAAATGTAATAGAAGGACTATTTTTCTAGCACATGAAGGCAGATTTTTACGGGCCCAGGTGCTTGCAGCAGATCATATAAAAATATTAATTTGCAGATATGTCCAAAACAAATTCCAGCCGCAGCCAAAAATCACGACCGGCCGGGTTAGCCCCAACACAGAACTTTTTAAGGATGGCCTTATGTTTGGGCCCATAACTTTTTTAAATTAAATAATTCAATTTTCGGCATGGTAGGAGATTTTGGGGACATCTAACTGTATGGCGAATTTCAGATTCGTAGGTCCAATAATGTCGAAACGTGCCAGTCTTACGAACGGACATCCGGACAGATGGACGGACGACAGACAATGGACCACGACTATAGCTCTGATGACTTATAGTCAGCTGAGCTAAAAACGGGCCATGGTCAAAATTGGGCAAAATTTTAAAAGTGCTTATGTTTGGGCCCATAATTTTTTAAAATTATGAAGTACTGACCTATTTTCGGGCATGTACATAGGTTATATATAGACAAATATTTATGGAAAATATGAAAAAAAAATAAGTGAGTGGTTTTGATATTAGGCATTCCTGAAGTGTAAAAATGATTTTAATAAAAAACTGAGGTTTTCCATAAATTCTCAAAGGAAAAAGGTCGCAGAGACCTAGTTTTTGGCTTGGAAGGAGATCTTAGGGACATCTAACAATATGCCACATTTTGGATTCCTGGGTTGTATGGTTTCAAAACGTGCCACATCTACGGACGGACGACGGACAATAGCCCATGTCTATAGCTCAGATGACTTATAGTAAGCTGAGCTAAAAACTCAGGATATAATTTTATAAAACAAGGCCTACAGGCCTAATGCAAAAGTGCAAAGTTTGGGAGTATGAATGGAGGTTTATTTTTGGTAATTTAATATTGATCCTCTTATGTCCTGCATAGCTACCTTAGTCATAATGATTTCAGCAAAATGGATGTTTCGAACCTGCAAGTTTCGGACTAGGACATTTTAAAACTAGGATGTATCAGTCAGGATATTTCAAATATGTTCTTTACCAGGGAGGATTACTGGGAAAGATGAATGGACAATTTGGCAGCATGGTTTTGGAGAAGAACATTTTTTAATGTTTTTTAGCTTCTCCCCTATAAAATCTCAGAAAATTCAGTTAGAAAAACAATAAACAAATTCTGATAGAGTTTTTTAGATGACTGATCATTTGCAAAATTTGGTGATTCTAGCTCCTGCCGTTTTTGAGATAGCTATTGTTAATGTACAGACCACGCAGAAGCTGCACCATCACATAAGCTCACAAGTTCGCTAATAATAGTCCGTTCCACACCAGATGTCCACCTGATTTTTCGCAATTATCTCTACATAAGACAAACTTGCCTAACAAATTTGCAGCAATGGCATAAAGGGGCAAAAGCATAATTTTTGGTACCTTACTCGCTCACCATATAAATATTATTTACTTTATGGCCTGGTTGACATGTCTCATATATAAATAATCTTGTTTCATTGTGTCCCTAATAAGTAGCCATTGTTCATCCTACTTTGATATGGATAAAAAGTAACGTGACATAACAATTATGTGTGTGCACGAGGAGAATAAAAGTCTTCCTGTAAACAGAGGTCGGCAGCTCTTGATTATTGGTCCCGTAAATGTTGGTGCCTCTTAAGTACGTCATGTCTTTTATGACGTCTTGACTATTCCTAGATATGCATATTTCACAGATTAGTGGTAATATGTCGCTACAGAATAAACTAGTTTACTCATGAATTGTTAACAGGAAAATGACATAAGGCAGGCTATTATTTCCATAATAGTTAACTAGACATTTCTTGGCACCGCAGGTGGCAGAGTATCCCCAGACATAGTAGCCCCCCCCCCCCCCCTTAAGAATAGACCCCCATTTTTAGCAGCATATACTGACACTTGGCATATTCATTGTTTCTTCCATCTAACAATCCACAATCTTGTTGAAGATGTTGGTCCTGTGACCTTGATCTTTTTAAAGATGTGTCCTGTGACCTTGACCTTTGACCTCATGACCTCAAAATCAATTCGGGTCTTGCTTTTCCAATTGGACATATACAAGTCAAGTTTGAAATCCATACATCAATAAAAGCAGAAATTATCATCCTGAAACTAATTTTTGGACAGATGGCTCCTGTGACCTTCACCTTTGACCTTGTGACCTCAAAATTTACAGTGTTCTTCCTCTCTTGGCAGGAGAACTATATGAAAGATCTGAGATGAAATGTTTTGCTGAAAATGCATCCACAATTTTTTAAAGATGTGTCCTGTGACCTTGACCTCATGACCCCAAAATCAATTTTGGTCTTGCTTTTCCAATGGGACATATACAAGTCAAGTTTGAAATCCCTACATCAATAAAAGCAGAAATTATCATCTGCTTCAAACTCAAGTTTGAAATCCCTACATCAATAAAAGCAGAAATTATCATCCAGAAACTAATTTTTGGACAGATGGCTCCTGTGACCTTCACTTTTGACCTTGTGACCTCAAAATTGATAGGGGTCTTCCACTCTTGGCAGGTGAACTATATGTGCAAGATGAAAGATCTGAGATGAATTGTTTAGCTGAAAATGCATCCACAATCTTTTTAAATAGGTTTCCTGTGACCTTGACCTTTGACCTCATGACCCCAAAATCAATTCGGGTCTTGATTTTCCAATGGGTCAGATACAAGTCAAGTTTGAAATCCATACATCAATAAAAGAAAGAATTATCATCCAGAAACTAATTTTTGGACAGGTGGCTCCTATGACCTTCACCTTTGACCTTGTGACCTCAAAATTGATAGGGTTCTTCCTCTCTTGGCAGTTGAACTATATGTGCAAGATGAAAGATCTGAGATGAAATGTTTTGCTGAAAATGCATCCACAATCTTTTTAAAGATGTGTCCTGTGACCTTGACCTTTGACCTCATGGCCCCCAAAATCAATTTGGGTCTTGCTTTTCCAATGGGACATATACAAGTCAAGTTTGAAATCCATACATGAATAAAAGCAGGAATTATCATCCAGAAACTAATTTTTGGATAGATGGCTCCTGTGACCTTCACCTTTGACCTTGTGACCTCAAAACTGATAGGGGTCTTCCTCTATTGGCAGATGACTTATATGTGCAAGATGAAAGGTCTGAGATGAAATGTTTGGCTGAAAATGCATCCACAATCTTTTTAAAGATGTGTCCTGTGACCTTGACCTTTGACCTCATGACCCCAAAATCAACTGGAGTCTTGCTTTTTAAACAGGACATATATAAGTCAAGTTTGAAATCAATATATCAATAAAAGCAGGAATTATCATCCAGAAACTAATTTTTGGACAGATAGCTCCTGTGGCCTTGACCTTTGACCTTGTGACCCCAAAATTTATATGGATCATTCACTATTGGCAAGTGAGCTATATATTCAAGATGGAAGACCTAGGATGAAAGTTTGGCTTAAAATGCATCCACAGTATCTTTTAAAATGCCAGTCTATTGACCTTGACCTTTGACCTCATGACCCTAGAACCTATAGGGTTCTTACTTTAGTGGTGGGCCATACATAAGTCATGTTTGAAATCCATATGGCTATCAACACTGGAGATATCATAAGAGGTGTGTGATTTTTACCATATATGGCAATATTCAAGGTCAAGGCCACTATCATAGGAAAGGTCATGACCCCAATTTAAATAAACATCATCCCATAACCCATACCTTTGTATATGCATAATATAAAAAAAAATCTGTCCATTAGTTTTTGACTTATAATGCTCACAGTACTGTAAGGTGGCAATTTTGGGGGTATTAAACGGCACGAAAACAAGTAAAGAATAATAGGTGGTGCCACCAGTTTCTGGAACATGACAACCCTATCCATGATCTTCCATCAACTTGATTTAGGGATAAATCCATGCAAGATTTCTTGAGATATTAAAGAATTTGTGTGATTTTCCCCAAAATTAGTCCTATTCAAGGTCAAGGACACTCTTCTAGAAAAGGTCATGACCTCATTTTAAATAAGCGTCGTCCTCGTACCCATATCTATACATATACCAAGTTTGGTAAAGTTCCGTAAAATATTTTTTGGGTTATCGCGCCAACAAGATTTATATGCGGCGGCGGCGGGACCGGTATGAAAACATAGTATCCCCCGACTTTGTCTTGGGATACAATTACGCTTTTTCCTCTTTCTGTCCGTAGGTCAAATTTTGGCGTTCTTTGCTTTGCAAAAAGATAATCGCGAAAAAACAGGTGGACAGGGTACTGGAGTATAGCCAGGATAAAGGGACTATAGTTAGGATTGAAACCATAAAATGCATACTGACTGCCTTGTAGTGTACCAGGGAATTGGGCCTGCGGCATTTGATTCAGTAGTATTTATCAGTTGATTTATGCATTACAGATCTAAACGCCAGGGCTAGGCATATATACCAGGAACTCACACCATATGGTTCTCATACCCGGATAAAGAGTTTTTATCTTAGAGTCCAATTCAATAGGGCTAGGTTTGGCTATACATATTGTGTATTTGATATTTATAAGCAAAGATTAGTTATATAAAATAACTAACTCATTAAAGGTTGCTCTTATGTGGATACTGTTGATTGTCTATGGTATATACAAACCATCACCTGGGCAGTGATTACTCCAATGCACAAATAATCAGATAATGGCCTGGTATTGGTAGGTTGTCTGTTTATCTGTTTATACAGCTATTCAGCTAATTAGATGGTATGATGTGGCTGGCTGTGCACTGATGCATAGAGATAGAGGGTGACTATATACATCACATATGTTATAGTTGTCTTGCCAACCAGACCACACTATCAACCAGACCAGTAGCATTTTAGACCCTACTGGAGACACCTGTCCTACATGGGGTGGTGACAAAATTATGTACTCTCAGATATTGGAGAGCAGGGTTGGCAAGTTTAAGGCAGGAAGGTTTTAACCATAGGTTATAACCTGGTTAAAACTGCCCTGCCTAAAACAGGTTAAAGGCTGTAGGCTGATGAGAGGCTGTAGAATCAGTACATACTACAAATGCTCTTAGTCAAGGAAAAAATTCTTGGCGATTATTCCTAGTATTGCCTATAAGGTTTACATCTGTTGTTCGTAGATCTGCTGGGTCTCCGTCTGGTGGCGAACTTGTAATCAGAAATTTGAATGATTTATTAGTTCACATAACATGCAATTGTGAAGCTCTTCACTGGGCCTCAAACCAGCAACCATGTTATAACAAGTCCTATGCGCTACCAATGCACATGCAAGACGAGTTGAAATTCAGGGGTCGTATGGGGATATTTAAATCAACTATTGAGAATTGGTCGTAGTTGTTAAAATGAGGGTTAATTTTTGTTAAGTGTTTGGGACGTCCGACCGCTTGCCTGGACATTGCAAAAAGCTTGAAAAAATTAACCCTCAGCAGTTTGTTAGCTGCCTGCAACTAAAGGGTACTCCGCCTTGGGCTTCGCGCAGACAAGGTTGAGTCGCAGATATATTTGTAAACCCTAACCCTTGCAATACACCCAATATATATTTGTTAGATAGCTGAGAGATCCCTGTCCATACAAATGGCTCGATGGTGCAATACATGATGTATGTCATGATGTAGGCACTGGTAGGCTAGACTGTAATAATGAGCACATAAGCAAAGTTGTGTAAACAAGCAGAGGGAGGAATCATGATGAATAGTAACAAGTTGAAACGCGTGAAGAAAGGATAAATTATACATTATATCGGCTAAGATATAAGTGAAAAGGCTACAGGATACAATAAATGTACAGCTAGAGGAGTAAGTTTGATCTATCAATCATTGGAACAATTAACATGTATCTATTGTGTACTATAATTATAAAGGAGTCCTGACCGGTAGGTACTGATTGTATTATAAGTCGCACCAACTAGAGCCAACCAACCAAAATATTCACTGGATGTTCTACAATATGTACCTGTTGTGGCTGTACTGGCTTCCAACTTGATTGTGCTGAGGTAGAGGCAGTGTGCATCTAGACCAGTACATTTCAATATCGCGGTCGTTCTGAACTGCCTTGACCTCTGGGTATGAGCTAAAACACAGACGTCCGAGGTTAGAAAACGGAAGATAAATGCACAGATCAAAAACCGGACGTGGATTTCCGAAGTCAAAATGCACAGTAGCCATATTAACAGTAAATTTTATATATATATATATATATATATATATATATATATATATATATATATATATTTATATATATATATAAATATAAAATAAAAATAATAATAGACTAAAATATATTTTATATATATATAAAATAAAAATAATAATAGACTAAAATATAATAGTCTATATATATATATATATATATATATATATATATATATATATTTATATATACATATATATATATCTATAATGGCAAAACCGTATTTTTAAATTTAAATCAAGAGTTTTTATATTTTTTTCTTGGGGGGGGGGGGAGCTATTTAATTCATCTCAATGGAAAGAATATTTATCAAACCCCCTTAACACATTTCATTTTTCTAATTATTGAAGTGTATTGGCAAAATGGTATCAAAATATTATAAATATTAAGATCATGTTTAATATATTTATTTCGCACCATTTTATTTAGTCAGACATAAAAACCCTTATAGCCATGACAACATATCATTCAAGCCTTTTTAAATTAAAATGATAGGGGTAATGAGAAAAATAAAACTTATACAGCATAGACAAACTCGAAATTACATTTGTAATTACAACATAACATCTATACACAATGATATATCATGCATGCATCTTGCATCATGCACGAGTTGATCCATTTACAGGTGAAAACAGTGAACCAAGCAAACCTGTTCCTGATGAATGAAAAATTCTGAATGTGGAAAACATACATTCCTACTCCTGTACTTCAACCAACACTTCTCTAAATTTGAATAACTAACATCCAATACACTGAGTGTCAAGTAAGCCGATAGGATTCCCCCCCCCCCCCCCGCCCACCAAAGCCCCCACCCACAAAGAAATGGGTGCATGACACAACCAGTCAAGTAGCGATCAAACAAGGATTGATATTGGTTCACATTTTGCTCTGAAGTTGAATATGCAGTTGATATACAGTCTGGAAATTCTTGTTCCAATTATCTAGTGCTCAAGTTATTCCACATTCATGATTGTGATTAAGCGACGGATATAGAGGGAGCCTAATTATAAGGGGCGCCCCTCCATTTCAACCACAACATCATTCTAAGATCCCGTGTCCGCCACTGTTTCTCGCCATGAACCACTGGATTATTGGTATAGTGGTGGCCTGGGTGGCGAGAAAAACTGGTAAATTAGCTCAATCTCACGTGTGGGAGAGCTTGCTTCTGATTTCAACCTGCAAGCTTGAATACCTAGTTAGGTGTTCTTACATATAGTATTACATTACTTGTACCACATGTGCTCTCTCTAATTTCTACCGATCGTGTGCATGCAGTGTGCTTCTGCTGTAATCAGTTGAATACATGCACAGAGCCGTACGTCTGGTTACGTTTTATATGTATCGCCTCAGTCATCAAATTCCATCAAACTTCTCCCAGTTTCTTCTTACACTCCATTGTACATATCAGTCTGGTCCATATAATGTAAGCGGTCCAGCAACCTGCTTGTCACTCACAAACGAGTGCGCCTTTCGGGGGCTCCTCGGTGGTATGACCCTGCAATGGGGACGATTACGCACCCGAGCCCGCAGGTGGAGTAGTCATTAGGCTATGATATAAAATGAGAGGAAGCGTGTAATACTGCCCTGTCATGTAGTCCGAAACCGGAATGGAATTCTGCAGATGTAAATATATGTAGTTAAGTTAGCATTAAAAATGGAGGCAGATACCTCCTCCGAAAAAAAAAACTGTTTGTGGTTTCTCTGGCGTGTTGTATCCTGGGTTAAAGGGCATACTCAGGAGCAATATTATGCCTATTCTTTCACACTTAGTCTGTCAGTTCAGTTTTGCTCTATACAAAAGTTTTCAAGTAAAACCATCCCAGCACATGGTCTCGGTACCTTAATTTATAATTAGCTTTTTAAACCCTTGTTATGGTTCTGCGTGTAAATAAACATGGTCGACGCGCGTCTGTTTACCATAACAAAGCCGCGTGGCCGAAGGTCCCAATTTTGGGCATGATCTGGAGAACATATACAAGGAGTATCCCAAACGTGAAAGGGCACAGCTGTGAAACACCGGTTGTAAGCCTGAAAAGAAAACGGAAAACGCAGGTGGCGTTCGCGATATGTTGATATGCTGGCGCTAGTGATCGCACCCGGTTTTTTTTTAAACTTTTTCACAGGAAGTAAGCCAACGATTTCATTACAATAATTTGGCAGGTAAAATGCTATGTCAAAGAGAAAACGCTATTTTTTTAGGTTAAAGTCACACAGGCGAGAGGTTTCCCTTTTCATTAGGTGAAACTGAAATTGGATGTTGGATATCAAACTGGTGGACGCCCTTCAGGAATCTTCCGGTAGGTCAGATGACAGACTGGTGAATGTGTTTAGGTCATTTTCAGGTGTGCTGGATGACAGACTGGTGAATGTGTTTAGGGCATTTTCAGGTGCAGAAGCGGATCCAGGTGGGGGGGGGGGGTCCAGGGGGTCCGGATCGACCCCCCCCCCCCTTTTTCACCCGAAGCAACCTTTTTAAAGGGTTTTAGAAGAAATTTTGCGACCTGGATCCCCCTTTTTCGGACCTGATTACCTTTTTTTTTAGGAATTTCATTAGTCCTCCTGGCCTGGACCTCCCCTTTTCCTAAATCCTGGATCCGCCCCTGAGGTGTGCTGGATGACACACTGGTGAATGTATTTGATGGATCATCAGGTGTGCTGGATGACAGACTGGTGAATGTAGGTAGGTAGGTAAGATGTATAACTCATCGAGCAGCTACAGTTGATGTAGATCAAGTTCTCCATCCTGCGAGCTCCCTTATAAGTAATAATGATAATGAACGATGTTGAAAGCGATGTTTCCGTCCGCTTAGGCCAATAGACTGGTTGGTACTCTTCACTGTTATGTTTTGCACTCTTAATCGGGAGTACTTCTAGTTCTAAACGATATGAGTTGTGCAGTTTATTTCCATCAGGTTTTTTTCTTCTTTCTCGATTTTCGTAGGTTTGCACTTGTTCTGGAGCTGACTGGTTTCGAACTAGTATTTGTTCTGTAGCTGTCTGGTGGTAGATCTGGTGTTGTTTTGGCTATTATCTCAAGATCTTCCCTTGATTCTTAGCGATCATTTATTGGTGAGGTGGGTGGCAATCCTAGCTGCTGTCTTTTGTAGGCTTATACTGTCTGGTGAAGTGGTACGTAGTCTTCTGCTGTAGGCTGGAAGGCTAGTTCTTCGTCCTGGCACTCTTCATATCTTCAGCTGAAGATGCCATCTCTTTATCTGTGTCCATTCAGTCTTTACTACTGTAAAATTGACATCTCGCTGCTGTTTGTTCTGGTTCTGTCTGGATCACCACTGACGTCATCATTGGCATGGTTATGGGTATTCTAGTGCTGTACTTTAGGTGGTCTTGTAGTGTGCACACCGGCAGGCTCAGAGGTTTTAACTGCTGTCTGAGTGGTCTTGATTTTCGTCTTAGCTGCGGCTTGGACCTCAATAGTTCGTGTGGTGGGTGGTCGTGATGAATGGGTGGTCGTTCGTGTATGCTCCACTTCCATAGGAATGGAGTTCCATTGACTTGACTGGGTTGTTTCAATTGTAGTTCTAGTAATTGTTGTTGATTGGTAATTCTTCATAACTGGCAAAAATAATCGCATCCCCGGTATGCCGTTGAGTGGTTTCCATCAAAATTCCCACAGGTCGTTTGAGTAGCTATACATTGTCTAGTAGTGTGGTCTTGGTGATAACCGGATGTAAATACACTGCAAAGGTGTCGAATTCTATCCCTGGAAACGTTTCCGTGATGAATCGCACGCATAGTATAATTGTAACGAGGGTTGAAAAGAGTTTCCGCTAAGCTTCCAGCCTTCCGCCCTTTAAACGGGTTTCCGGAAAGGACACCATTAAAAGGGGCGTCTGGCCAAGTCTAGGTCAGATAGTCGCCAGAGGTCAACCGGTGCGCTTCGCCCAGACAACAAACAGCTGATTTCGTCTTGACAGCCCGGTTCGAAGTATAACTAACAGCATTAATTTAGTGGTTCAGCGAGGGCCTTTTCTTTTAATAATAACTACAGGTGCTAGAACCATGCAAATACGATTCTTTTGTTATATTACGGTAAGGGCGATGTAATATTTCAGTTTTCCTTTTCGACATTTGATCTGTGTTATTATCTGGGAATAACCCGTTAAACTTACTGATTTCTTATGACATCTTTGGAAACTGTTATTGTATTTTGTTGACTAAATAGGATCCGACAAGACAGAGTTTTGCGGATACTATGTTTTAAGTTGGACGCCGCCGCCGCCGCATAGGTTTCCGGAGAACTCCTCCATAACCACTGGGCGGATTTTTTTTTAATTCGGGTATTCGATCGGGTCACATGTAAACTGCTGCGCCCTCATTTTTGGTTGACCTCTGACCTTTCCTCCCTGCCCAGCGTCCATTTTTGCGTCCGTTTCCACACATAAACCTACATATCTCGGGAACCGTTTGTCCGATCAGGCAAAATATTTTGCACAAATGTATCCCTTGGATAGCTTTATAATATACACTAAAAATGATGGCGCCACCTGCAACCATTTTTGCATAGCGCCCATCTGTTCATCTGCCTTGGGATAAAATCACTCATATCTCAATAGAATTTTCACTTATCTGCCTAAAATTTTGCATGTTTATACCTCCTGGATACCTTTCTCGATTTTGTGGCAGGTGGCGCCAACTACATTTATGTTTACGCTGCAGACATTCTGGCTTTTATCTCAGGACTAGTTTGACATATCCCCCTGAAATGTTGCATGTGTATAGATCTCACATAGCTCTTAATCATACTCAAGATCGGTGGCGCCACCTGCCACCATCTTTGCACAGCGTCCTTCTGTTTGTCTGCTGTAGGATAAAATCACTCATATACAAGTAGTGGTTTGACTCATCTGCCTTAAATTTTGGCTATGTATACAACTTTCTGGATTTTGTGGTAGATGGTGCAATCTACATACAAATTTCGGCAGCAGCAGGCATCCATGCCAATATGCAACACACCTCACTCTATTTCCCCTTACCACTCAATCCATGCCTCACTTCACCCGTCCCACTCTGATTTCGGCGGATACACATAGTCGCTTGTCGACTACCCGTATATTCTAGTTGTTATTTAAATTTATCCACGTCTTAATTTTTAATTGTCCCTGCATGTACGTAAGCATGACCATTGACCTGAAAGTGTAGCTCCCATCCCACAAAAAACGAAAAAAGTTTCTTATACGCTTATGTACAATGTTCAGTCTTTATTTCTTCTCATTCATGATGTGGAACACCTTCACATCAGAGGAACAGCTCTCGACTGATACACAGACTTATAAGGTGAAACTGAAAAAATATAACAGTTATAAACTATCTGAGTTTTTTATCGCAATAAAACCATATTATCATGGTTCATCATAATACAATACATACAAGAAACGATTTCCTTGACATAACAAGAATGGTCGTTACTGGTGCTGCCATCTGTAGGAAGGTTATGAAACTAATACAAAAACTAAGACTGAACATGGAATGCCGTGCAAGGTACAGAACAAATGCACTTTTATAATATCGTTTCATCACATTCATTGACAAGGATTTGGAAGATTTATCTTAAACACACTTCTTACTGCTTAAAGAGTGGATTTCTTAACTTTACAGGGATAACAGGAGAAACGTGTTATCACGTGACACCATAATGCACAGAACGATACAGAAACTACTTGCGCGATATAAAATAGCATCAGTTCTAAAGGATGTGCGTTGTTACATAAGAAAAACTCCATAAAAGGGTAATCGAAGAGTACAAGCTTATTGTTACCTCGTTCCGACCCTGAGGGCTTCATGGGAGACTATGAAACGGGGTAAATACAGAAGACGAGACTTCTTCACGTCTTCCCAGAGTAACAAAAATGGCGAAACGCGCGGAGTAATACGTGTTACTGTTGATCACATGGTAGGACAAATATAAACCACTAAAGGTAAACAGCTAAGGTAGAGTACAGATAAAGGGCCAACTACAGATAAATAATTAATCTGAAATACGAATACTTAAGGAGGATCAAAACCAAGCCCCCAGATAGTTCACAAAGGACGGACTATATCGTCGATAGAACGAACACGATTCTGATTGCGTAAACTGGTTACTGATGAAAATGAAGCTACCGCGGTACTTCCATGGTGGGCCGTTCCGTACCCAAGCTAAACGTTGCGGCGGCAGCTACACTCCCCCCAAATCACTTGTGATTTCTCTTCAAACCGAGCGAGAATACGATATACTTACTTCTTGGGTTGGGTATTCTGGACTTGTAACACCTTAAGGAAATAACAGTTACTTACCTATAAAGTGACCTTACTGTCCGTCGGATTTACTTTCAAGCAACAAGTAAGCTTGTGAATCGGTCTTACGAGAACTGTTGGGTTACCAACCCGCTTACCTTCCTTGGTTAAGTTTTGATTGGCAACTAAAAGTTTGACCTTTCGTACAAGACCATCCTCGCTTGAAATGGGTTCTAGAACCCGAGCATTGTCCTCGAATAAGGTTTTCCTCTCTGAAGATCACTATATCCCCAGTTTCCAAGTTTCTACGTTTGTTTTGCCATCTTTGACAGCTCTGGAGTGATTGAAGGTACTCCTTTCTCCAGCGTTGCCAGAACTGGTCTGACAGGTACTGCACCCTGTCCCATCTCTTTCTTGCATAGTTTTCCTCGCGGACGAATTTACCAGGTGGCGGTGGTGTAACTGATTATTTCATCGTCAAAAGATGACTGGGTGCAAGTGGAATAGGTCCTAAGGGATCATTGATTGTCTCTACTGTCAATGGTCTGCTATTCACGATTGACATTGCCTCATACATCAGAGTTCTAAGGGATGCCGTATCTAGGCGACGTTTTGCATGATCAAGAAGACCCTCTAGAATTGTACGAATACTGCGAATTTGCCTCTCCCATATACCTTCCATGTGGCTTGCTGAGGGAGGGCTCATTACGAAGTCACAGCTATACCTAAGTAGGAAATGTCGAACTTTCTCCTGACAGATCTCCTGCATGGCTTGCTTCAATTCTTCACGAGCTCCAACAAAATTGGACCCTTGATCACATCTGATCATACGGACTTCTCCACGGATTGCTATGAAACATCTGAGCCCATTGATAAGGGCATCTGTGGTCATGTCGTCCAATGATCTCCCTTGGGACATCAGCCATTCTCTGACTTGTGGTACTTCCTCTCCTTTTCGGTGACACTGCTGCACTGCAGCCAATAATCCAATATCCTTCATTTCGTATCTTGTTGATTGTGATGCCTCTGCCTTGATGAGCTACCTCTGCATGAAGGTGGTCGATGATGAGGTTGTTAACATGACTTCTCCTAGGCAGGATGATAGGGTGCTTAGTCTCAAATGGCAGAGTTGAGCATGCGAGTCGACCACCAACTCGAAGCATCCCGTCGGCTAGGAATGGGTCAAGTGCTTTCAGTTTATGTCCTGACGAAAGACCACTTTTCTCAAGTTGACTTATTTCAGAGGCAAAATGGTCGCGTTGAGTCCACTGAAGGATTACCATTTCAGTAAACTTCCTTTCTTGAACTGGAGTACCAATGCTCCTGTTTGTCCTTCTCTTAATCGCGGTTCTGAGACAGGTAATGGCAGTTACTGCCTTTGACTAATTTGAAGACTTGCTGATCCTGTCTAGCATGCCGATGCTGTCATTTGTAGTCGTAGCTAGAGTAACCACTGCCTTCTTTACTTCTGGGTCATCTGGTGAGAGGTTAATCTCCTCTGGTTGCACTGATAATAATGGTTTACATAGAAAAGATGGTCCCTTGAGCCATGTAGAACTGAGCTCTTCACCTTTGAGACCTCGAGATGCATGGTCCGCTGGGTTTTCCCTAGATGGTACATAATGCCATTGAGGAGGTTCCGATGATTCCTTTATCCTTTGCACTCTATTAGCTACGTATACATGGAATCTTTGGGCATCATTTTGTATGTAACCAAGAACTACCTTTGAATCTGTCCAAAAATGGTTGGTGATGGAATCATAATCCAGTTGAGTGTTCAGCAGATCACTAATTCTAACTGACGTTGTTGCCGCTTGCAGCCCTAGACGGGGTATAGTAATCGGTTTCCGAGGAGTCACCCTTGATTTCCCCATCACTAGGGAACAACATACTTCCCCCTGGTCATTTGTCAGCCTGACGTAGGAACACTGACCGTAAGCGGTTTGGCTCGCATCTGAAAAATGATGCAATTCAGCCGTGGGGGTCTTTCCGAATGATGATGGCTTGAAGCATCTTGGAATCTTCACGTCTGTTAAAGAAATAAGTTCCGAACGCCACTGTTCCCATCTTGTCCTTAATGCTTCAGGAACTTCATCGTCCCAGTCAATGCCTTGTTGGCATATCTCTTGTAAGATTAGTTTGCCTCTTAGGACAAATGGGGCTAAGAAACCCAATGGATCGAAGACCGATGCAACTGTGGCAAGCATACCTCTTCTTGTAAAGGACGATCCTTTAAGACTAAACGGAAGTTGAACTCGTCTAGTTCAACACACCACTGTATGCCTAAAGCCCTCTCTATGGGTTGATCTCCAAAGGGTAGGTCCAAACCTTGTGTGGCCTTTGCTATCTCAGATTCTGGAATGGAGTTCATTACCTCTTTACTGTTAGAGATGAACTTGTGGAGCCTCAGTTTTCCAACATTGCAGATTGTTCTGGCATCAGCTACTAATTTGAGTGCTTCTTCTACAGTCCCTACACTTTTAAGGCCATCATCCACATAAAAATCTCTCACGATGAACTTAGAAGCTGCTAGGCCGAGATGGCGGTTTCTGAGTGCTATTTCTTTGAAGCCAATGTTGGCACAAGCAGGGGAAGAAACTGCACCAAAGATATGTACTTTCATACGGAAGTCTATGGGTTCTGGATTGAGATCGCCATCGTTCCACCACAAGCACTACAATCGAATACCACTCTGATCTTTCCTGGTTTCATTGGGTGATAGACACCGTGGTGTGGGATGTACCACACTGCTCCCGGTCTAGATACCCTTTTGTCAACAACTTCCGCATCACCTCTGGCTAGAATGTTCTCCATAAAGGTCTTGTAGTCCTGAAAATACACTGGATCCTTCTGAAATCTCCGCTTGAGGCTATCTGCTCGACGCTTGGCTACGACCTTTTTGTTTGGAAGGAATGGTTTCTCACATTTGAACGGAAACGGCATCTCGAAATGTCCATCTACTTGTTGATGGATCTTATTTGTCATAATCTTGAGAAATCTAACATCGTTCTGTGAGATATGATTCTCAGACGGCGAATCTTCGTTAAAATCCCTTTCAAAGGTTTTCACTAAAGCCAAGAGTGGGTCTGACGTTTCCTCAGTAACTAACGTTTTGAAAGTGAATCTCAGTTCCGTAGGGGCACCAGGGACTTGCAACCCCTCTGGTACTTGGTGGGTGACAGTCAAGTTGGTTCTGCCGATAGCATCACCAGAGTCATCTCGAAGTTCTGTACAGCCAACAATTGTCCATCCAAGGTCTGTTTTTACTGCGAATGGTTCGTTACCTGCTCCAGTAATGGCCTTCTTAGGAGCCAGCGCTTGCGGACAATTGTATCCAATTAAAAGACCCACATCACAGTCTTGCAAGGGTTGTATCTCATGAGCCACTTCTCTTAATTGCGGCCACTTCCAGGCAACGTCTGGGGTCGGTATGTGAGACACATCTAAGTGTATGTTCTCCCGAAAATAGGTAGTAGGTAGAGGGATCCGGACGTTCGAATTATAACCCCGTACTACCAAATCTGTGTATTTAGTGCACTTTATAAGCTGATTCACAGATGTGATTGTTGTTAAGCGCAACTTAGCAGGCTCACAATTGGCATTCTCAAGCCTTTCTGCTGTGTGGTTAAGAATAAAGGTTATATCAGACTGTGTGTCCAGTAGAGCGTACACAAGCTCCTCACGTTCTGGGCTGTCTTTTGTTGAAACCCACACAGGAACAACCATGGCTGTTATAGGATCCACAGTGACGTTTGCACGACAAGTGCCAGAGTTCATACTAGAGTCCCCTCGTTCATTTTCCTTTGGCACTGTGGTCTTAGGCGGTCCTTCCGTTTTGTCCTCATGAAGACATGTTGGGTGTCCTTTGTTACATTTCTTACAAGTACTCCTTTCAGGGCACTTTCGTGAAATATGACCCTCTTGTAAGCACCCGAAACAAAGGTTATTTTGTCTGATAAATTCTTTCTTTTCATCCACGGACTTTGCCCCAAAAGACCTACACGTGTCTAACGAATGGTTTGTTTTCTCACAAAGGGGACATGATGTCCTAGTCTGCTTATAAGACTTCCCAGTTGTGGAAAATGTATTAACTCCTGGATTTCGTTTCCGTAGTTTCTTGTCTGTATCCTTGCCAGTCGACTGTTGAGGCCGCAGGGAACCAAGTGACATTACAGGTGAACAAGCAAGGTCTGCCTCTTCTTGAATGTACTTGGCGAAATACGCAAACTTCGGGTATCCCACGGCATGACTGCTTGACTTCCTCCATTTGGCAAACCTTCGGTTCCAGCCTTTCACAACACCATCTGGCAACTTTCTTAGAATCTTCTTTGATTCTTGTGGGTCGTCTAACACTGACAGTTCCCTAATATCTATCATTGCTGCCTCGCACTGCAGCAGAAAAACTGAATCTTTATAGTCTACTTTAGGCCAGCTGTCTAATTTTTGACGAAAATGCTCAGCAACAATATATGGATTTCCAAAGCGCTCACTCAATACAGCTTTAGCCCTCTCATATGCTTGGCTGCTCCTTAGTAAGAAATATCCGCTAACAGCTTCTTTAGCCTTTCCTCCAAGGTACTTCCTCAAATAATGGATTCTTTCTTGAAGTGGTATGCCCCTGGACTCTAATAGAGCTGTAAACGAGGCTATCCAGTCAGGATAATCAATAGGATCCCCCGTGAACACCGATGGCTCTGGCACGGGAAGTTGTCTGAGGCTAATCGAAGACAACAAGGTCTCTGAGAGCTGTTTCACATCGACGTTCTCTCGTGTGGGTGATGTCGGGTAAAAAGGTTCTGCTGCTGCATTCAACTTGGAATCCAGCTCCCCTTTGACAGAAGATACAAATGTAACAGCTGTACAGGGTTCTCCCTGAGACCCTTGTAAATCATACGCATCTAACTTAGCCCTTTCAATTTGCAACTGCTGAGTCAGCTTCGTGTGTTCCAATTCACGGTGTAACATTTGAATCTCTGCATCTGTCTCAGCACGGCGCTTTTCTTCTTCTAACTCAAATTCCTCAGGCGGTCCTCTTCAACTGCAGACACCTGCTTAGCAACCTGTCCTGCTTGTAAGTCTGCTGCCTTCACTATGATTTCTTGAAGTACTGTGTGTACAAGATGTCATACTTGCATGCTCTGAACGAAGGCTTTTCATGGATCCATGGGCAGAACGTCGTCTCCGACTGAAGAACGATCCTATTGACACAGTGCTTTCAAGGTCTGCTGTACGAATAAGACGCTCAATCTTTTTTACATTTCCGTCTACAATGGCACACGCTCTATCAACAGCAGCAACATCTGAAGGTGGAGCCTTTACACTGAGCTCCCTTACTTTATCATAATGATTTATGATACTTTTTCGCCTTTCAGAAAGGTCTTTGCTTAGGGCATCTAAAGCCTCTGTTGAATATTTTGTGAAATCTGTTTTAGCAACTAGCTGAAGCAAATCATCATATGCATCGTTAAAGCTATCTTCAGCTTTATTAAACAAGTTTTCTCTTACCTTCTCTGTAGGTTTTCGAACTCTCTCTGATCGACGTGGCTCTTGTGATTCACCAACTTCACCGGTATCATCAAACTTACCTTCATGATCATCCACTGAAACTTCTATCTCAGTTTCCTCATTACTCACACAAGAGGTCTTACCTCCTTTAGTGCTCATGTTGCCAGAAAATTCACAAGTGACGAAAGATTTCTAGCATTGACCTTAATAAACCTGATTGCTTAATGAAGTATACCCATAGTAGATACAGGTGTCCCAACAAAAAGCACCACGGTAACGTTTACAAATTGGAAATAATGAATTCATACAGATTGCAAAGTAAAATAAACTCTGGTGGCCAGGTGTTAAACCTCAGTTCAAATGTGAGATAATAATATGCAAGGCAAACGTGTAAAGATTTCAAATCAATTTTAGCCCTCTAGTGGCTATATATAAAACTGCTAATCCTGGATCTCCTTTTATCCTATCTCCTCAGATTTAACCTATGCACGAAAGGCTATATGCAAATTACATGAGTACAGCATGTTAAAATGTTTAACATGACGCTCAGCTCATGAACTGATGAGGTATATTCTGTCACTTTAAATGATTAAGTTAAGCAATAACCATTAGAGTATTAAATCCACACTTCAGCACTTATTTCATAGCACTGCTGTAAAAAATACAAGTAAACGGCAATAATAGAGTAAATTACTCAAAATCTTATGAGAATATATGACAGATCTAAAATCAGGCCAGTTGCCAATATTATACTGTACAGTGTATGACCTTCCAAGTTACATTCAAACCTAGGGCCCCACACTATATGAGCCACTACCAGATGTTCTAGTTAAAGAAAGCGAAGCAAATGATGCAACTTAAAACATAATTCTCGGCAATATAATGGTGACCATGATAATTTTATCATGTATCAAATGTATAACAAAGAGATGTCCAGTGTTCTGGTTTGCACTTCTAATTCACCATGGACGATCAAAACTGATGCTCAGCACTTGTAGAGTCTCAAATGTTCTTGAAATCTTGCAAGGAAATAAACACGTAGTAAAACTTTACAAACTTGCATTAACATCTGCTAATGTAGTCAAGTAATGGGTAGTCACATGCTCTATTTGTAGAAACGGACGCAGTCAAGTAATGGAGTGTCACAAGCTTTGTTTGTAGACACAGATGCTGTCAAGTGATGTAATAAGCTTTTTTTTGTAGACACAAATGCAGTCACATTCATATGGTTTACTAATACTCATCAATTAAATAATGGAAATTAGGTTGGCACTGGTGTCTGTGTTGAAATATTTGAAGTCAAAATGTATGCACTTGAGTATATCAGTGTTATCACTGCACCATGAAGCATTCACATAACATGAATAACTGTTCAATTAACAACTCAGAGAGCAAAATCAAATATTCAATTTGATTGTTATCTTGAGTTCAGCTTGTTGGTGCAAATTTCTTATTGACACGCATAACACTGTGAATTGCAATCAGCTCCTGACTTGACACTTCTGATAGACAGAGTGTTGAATATGTCTATAAGCACCATGTTGCATATGTCCATAAAAAGGTTTTAAATCACGCTGGTAGACCAGCAGCCATTTGACCAAGTTGTATGAAAAGTGGTCACGAGTTTCACTGTAGCTCCCATCCCACAAAAAACGAACAAAGTTTCTTATACGCTTATGTACAATGTTCAGTCTTTATTTCTTCTCATACATAATGTGGAACACCTTCACATCAGAGGAACAGCTCTCGACTGATACACATACTTATAAGGTGAAACTGAAAAAATATAACAGTTATAAACTATCTGAGTTTTTTATCGCAATAAAACCATATTATTATGGTTCATCATAATACAATACATACAAGAAACGATTTCCTTGACAGAACAAGAATGGTCGGTACTGGTACTGCCATCTGTAGGAAGGTTATGAAACTAATACAAAAACTAAGACTGAACATGGAATGCCGTGCAAGGTTCAGAACAAATGCACTTTTATAATATCGTTTCATCACATTCATTGACAAGGGTTTGGAAGATTTATCTTAAACACACTTCTTACTGCTTAAAGAGTGGATTTCTTAACTTTACAGGGATAACAGGAGAAACGTGTTATCACGTGACACCATAATGCACAGAACGATACAGAAACTACTTGCGCGATATAAAATAGCATCAGTTCTAAAGGATGTGCGTTGTTACATAAGAAAAACTCCATAAAAGGGTAATCGAAAAGTACTAGCTTATTGTTACCTCGTTGCCGACCCTGTGGGCTTCATGGGAGACTATGAAACGGGGTAAATACAGAAGACGAGACTTCTTCACGTCTTCCCAGAGTAACGAAAATGGCGAAACGCGCGGAGTAATACGTGTTACTGTTGATCACATGGTAGGACAAATATAAACCACTAAAGGTACACAGCTAAGGTAGAGTACAGATAAAGGGCCAACTACAGATAAATAATTAATCTGCATTACGAATACTTAAGGAGGATCAAAACCAAGCCCCCAGATAGTTCACAAAGGACGGACCATATCGTCGATAGAAGGAACACGATTCTGATTGCGTTAACTGGTTACTGATGAAAATGAAGCTACCGCGGTACTTCCATGGTGGGCCGTTCTGTACCCATGCTAAACGTTGCGGCGGCAGCTACAGTAAGGTTACGGTTACGTTACAGTGTTCTGTTGTTCAGAATGGTATCTGTGATACCAAAAACGAGGAAACCTCTCCCCATCGCGCTGGTTAACATTGAGTACATGCACTTTGTGTAACTGACGGCTGTAGTCGTGGTGACACTAACACTCTAGTACGTCTGTACTGGTTGAAAGCCAATAAACAACTCGCTGGTGAATGTGTTTAGAGCATTATCAGGTGTGCTGGATGACAGACTGGTGAATGTGCTTAGTGCATTTTCAGGTGTGCTGGATGACAGACTGGTGAATGTCTCTAGGGTATTTTCAGGTGTACTGGATGACAGACTAGTGAATGTTTTTAGGGTATTTTTAGGTGTTGGATGACAGACTGGTGAATGTTGTTACAGATGTCTCTTTTATTGTATGTGTATGTGCAGCGCTAGCATAGGCCGTTGCCATGACGGCATAGCCCGGCCGACGCGTGGTTTCTGACGTACCTGTTTACAGCGGTCATGCTAGTCTGGGGTTTTCTCGTCCTGGATAACAGACTGGTGAATGTGTTTAGGGCATTTTGAGGTATGCTAAATGACAGACTGGTTAATGTCTTTAGGGCATTTTGAGGTGTGCTGGATGACAGACTAATGAATGTCTTTAGGGCATTTTCAGGTGTGCTGGATGACAGATGGCGAATGTCTTTAGGCCAATTTCAGGTGTGCTGGATGACAGACTGGTGAATGGGTTTAGGGCATTTTCAGGTGTGCTGAATGACAGACTGGTTAATGTCTTTAGGGCATTTTGAGGTGTGCTGGATGACAGACTGATTAATGTCTTTAGGGCATTTTGAGCAATTACCCCACCCCCTATAGTCTTGACGCCCTTCTAATTATGTATTGTTATAATATCATAAAGAGACAGAAACTGGAATTGAGCACACGCAAGCAAAACTTTATAAACTTTTTAAAAATATTTTAAAAGACCCTTGTCTATTTATAATATGAGAAAAAAAAATGTAAACATTCAAAAGTATTAAACAACATTGAAACATTAAAATATTAATGAAGACAAACCACACCCCATTATAATCGATGCTATTCTCGATTTTACTCACACTTGTTTATCTTGAATACCAGAGGTTTGAATATTTTGTGATGATTACATTTTTTGAAAGTTAAATTGTCAGTTGCATACTCTGACGCATCGTCACGTGAATACACTCATAGAGTATGACTGAAAAGGGAAGATATTCTGCTCCGGTATAATTTGATACATAAAAGTGCAACATTGGGCAGTTATTAGGAAAAGTACGTAATTATTATGCAGCCGATGGATAGGATGTTCCAAAGAGAAAGAATAGGACCATTCATTATTTTGTATAATGTTACTAAATTTGATAATTAACAAAGAAAACAACTGAAGAAAAACTTATTGATACATAGGAAGACTTAATGCATAATGAAATAAAACAATCATTCATTTTAAGTCTTTCATTCTTTATCACTATTTTCAGTCAGACGTACTGATAAAACGTCTGTATCAAGGAAGACCCTAATATAATTGATACACGAACAAAGAAATGTGCCACATTAATAAAACTTTACAAATCTCACTCTCTGAACACATCACGAAAATTGTAATGTAAAACGAATGTACAAAAATTGTTTTAACAGTAACATAACAAAGAGCAATTTGTTTGCCTAAACATTATATATGTGTCACAATAATGACATGGTCATTAATTCTAGGAATTTTGGTTATTTGAATACAATTTTACATGCTAATGGATTCAAGCCAGATAACATCAGCAACAAATATATATATATATATATATATATATATATATATATATATATATATATATATATAAATTCAAGCAAGATAACAGCAGCAAATATATTGATAGCTTCAGCTTTCCTTGGAAAATAGGGTCACACCCTGCAAATGTTGTAGTTTTTATGGCTTTATAAATATGCACCATCAAGATATATATAGCTAAAAATATTTCTTTGATGAAACACAAGCAGATATACCTGTCACTTTGAAGACGATCATGTCCTTAACAAATGTTGATATAGGATAATGTTACATTGTATAGTGATAACTACTGAATATACAGAAAGAGTGAATATAGTCCCACACAAAGACAGGTGATTATTTTAACGCTGCCCGTAAACGGGACCAAAATGTATTAAGATGATCGACCAGTCCGTGTCCTGGCCAATCTATGTACGTGTGTGATCGTAGCAAGGTCACCAGGGTGCGCGGCATTTCCGACAGTGGGACGTCTTCCAGAAGGACAAGAATTATTCTGTCGATTCCTCGTTCTATCAGGTCCAGTCGAGCCATGTGCATCTCAAACTAACACCAGCTACTTCGGACAAAACTTCGGGATAAGATAAACACAGTCCTGCGGCTGTTTGAGATGCTGTTCAGGATGTTGTCTTCCATAGGGACGCCGCGGATGAAGCCTCTCTGGTGAAGGCACAGACGCAGAGGTTCCTCTCCACCTTCCAAATTAGGGACCAGTTGGTCGTACACCCAGGGACTATCATGGTCACAGTGCGAGAAAAAAACATCATATTTAAAGTCAATCAGCTCTTGTTCAAGCTCCCTGTACAAAGTCCTCCTCATCTTAATCTGGAGACAGGCATACTTTAAATCCCATCTGTGCCTGTAAGCCAGTGCTGACACAGTTAGTAGGACTGCAAATGTGATAAGCAATCCGAGGATTGCGTACAACCAATGCAGCTTAAGACAACGCTTTTCTAGAGTCGGCAAAATAATTGACTTGACTCTCGTGAATGCAACATGATCTTCGTTCAGTTGACAAAATACTCGATTAAGCGACATTTTTTTATTTCTCTGAATCCATCGTAAAAAAGACAGTGTGTTGCAGGTGCATTCCATCGGGTTTACTTCTAGATTAAGTCTAAAACTTGTTATTTTTCGGCCAAAAGCTGTGCTGATGGAGTCCATGGCCCTTGATGAGAGTGCACGCAGTCTGTTATGAGACAAATCAAGATGTGTGAGATTATTTAGGTTGGCAATATCCAACGTGAACTCAGTTATCAGATTATTAGACAATATCAACCTGTCCAGCTTTTTGTTTGCGTCTGATCCAAATATATTTGGCGATAAAAAAATAATCCCGTTCTGGGTCAGTTCCAGATGTGTCAGGTTGGTCAAATATGGAAGCGGTCCTCCATTATAAGACAACAGCTTACCCAAACGGTTATTGTTCAAAATTAACTTGGATATTGCAGGTGCCAGGGTGCCACTGAAAAACGAAGCAGATATGTTCCTACAATTATTATTTGACAAATTAAATGTTTACTCAGCCATAGGTTGATCGGCATGGATCCTCCCCATCAGTTGCATGATGTTATTATTTGAAGCATCTACGTAATTCATATGAAATGGTTGTTTTCCGCCTAATGTAATGTCTGACTTCATTTTATGAACGTTATACACGCTTCTTGCATACAGCCTTTTTAGGCTTGATGGCAAATTCAAAATTATGTTATGACCAATATTTTTATTCGTCTCATGGTAGCCAATATTCTGCGTTTGATAGCTTATGTTTACCATTTGAATGGATGTCAGTTTATGCAGTCCAAGCAATAGATTGACATACAAGTTATTCTCACTGACATCATAAACCTCCAAGTTGGGAACACTTTGACTGATACCTATCGCAATATTACTTATTCTGTTTCTGTTGATTTGTAGCATCCTCAAAGAATTCGATTTGATAGAGTTCCAGAAATCAACCGTTATTTCGACCTCGCAATACCTTGCCCAGTGTCCGACGATTTCGGTTAAAATCAACTCATTCAAATTACCCTTTGGAAGCACTTTCAGGGCAGAGTTAAGTTGAACAAACCGGTCTCGTGTCAGGTTTACATTGTAGGACAGATCCAGGAGTTTAAGTTTCTTTAACGGACTAAAGGTCCCTCAAGAGACATTCGTGAGGTTATTATTGTTCAGTATCAAAGTTTCTAGCCTTGCAAGGCCATTGAAAGACTGTTCGTACAAATGCAGTATAGAACATCTATCCAGCTGGAGTATATATAGATTTGTGCAGTTAATGAATGAATTATTATTAATCTGTTTAAAGCTGTTACCTGAAAGATCGATGTTTACGACATTTTTGTTGCACAGATTTGTTGGCAGCTTACTCAGTGACTTCGAGGAACAGTTGACAATCACGGAGCTGTTTAATAATCTGTCGCAAATGCAAGGTCCACACGGGTACCAGGTTGATCCTTCTGCTCCGGTGCTAATCAATACAACCAGAATTACAACAACTGCTCTCATTTTGACTGGTTTCTCCTTTAAATGATGCACCTCATGCTGATTCAAAATAGACTAAAGCATCCCGTTCCCTACAAGGAAGCGCGCATTCAGATGTTCATGTCTTGACGGGATATCGAGCATCAACGCTTTTTTTGTGTATCTGAATAAACATAAGTATGTGTCTAAATATAAGCTACCTTTCCGCTGCATAAAGTGCATGGTTGGTTGCCTTTTAAGTGATTGACCTGAACAAACGGGACCTACTGCTGAGTTATGTTCAAGTACTTTGCAAAGGATGATTTTGCACCGTAATTCCACGCTCACTATAAACAAAGGCATATTTTCATATTTTCGGACACCCAGGACCCCCTATAAGTATATGTAATACCAAAACCATATGTGCTATGACACACTGAAAAGTGTATTAAAATATATTTAAAATGCCAAACAGATATATGTGAATAATGGTAAGTAGGGCATAATAATTTTTTTTCAGATATTTATATTACATCAAAAAGGCACTGAAGATCCTCGCTGGCTGAAGCTAACAAAAATATTAAGAGTGACACACTGTCTTTCGTTCTCAGGTTTAAGTTAAACTGGCATTCACAAAATTTTGACACGTAAACTCAGAGGCACCCACAATTCATTATTATTTTCACCTATCCATAGGTGGAGATATTAGCTTTGGCATAATTATTATTTTGTCGCTTTTATCTTCCGATTTCATACTCACTCAGGATATACCCTACTATGGTCCAAATAATTTAACCATGTTTAAGTGACCTTGACCTATTTTTCAAAGTCACGGGGGTAAAAAAGTAAGATTTTCAATATCGATTTTCTTCTTATGTATGAGGGTAACGGGCAAATGGAAGAAAAATACCAAAAATATTTGATTACCAACTTTATGGGGGTTCCGCATCAAATTCACTTATGCGGAAACATAGGAAACAGGTGACTTGGCGCTTCCGGGAAAACCATATTGCCTAACATTCTGGAAAGTTGAAACTTTTACAGACATGGACCATTTATAACGTAGGAGTGCAGTGGCAACTTTGGAAGAGATATCTTTAATAATTATTAAAAAAATATCCAAAATTACGAACATTTGACTTGAGCTTTTTCAGGTCCTCTGTGAAAACTCAAATAGGAACCACCAAATTTTGTCTTACAGGACTACATAGTTCCTTTCATACTGTCACAGGAGGATACTGTGTGGGGTGTGGGTGTTGACGGGGGGGGGGGGGGGATAGGTGGAGATCCATAACAGTTCGAAGGAGTCTACTTTTTTACGAAGTGGTAAAATCCAGCTCCGGGTAGGTCCTTAGTGGGTCGCCCTTGATTAGGTGATCTTGTAATATACTAGTATCCCTTGGCCCCTGACTATGAGCCGACTTTGCGGACAACGCCACTCATGGTAAAAATTGTTAAAAGACATACTAAGAAAGCTAACCATTGGTCTGGATTATCATTTATGTCAATTGACAATAGTGTACAATATTTGCATCCTCCTAGAGGCTCCCCTTTCGGCCCTCGTTGATGGATATAAAGGCACTCTGATCCCAGTACCATGGCCCCTGAGGGCTAGAGGTTAGAAGGCTACCTACGCCCCCCCCCCCCCCCCCCCCAACCCCCACCCTATCCTAGGATCCATGGACAGAGCCACAGTTAACCAACGTGGCGAAGCCCCAAGAAGCATCGATTTGAAAATATTGATATTTTGGCACAAATTAACTGTGCTTTCTATGTATTACATTTTTTTAAATAATTAACTAAACAGTTGTTTTCTCTTCAATCTACATGAATCCTCTGGATCATTATGGATGTCAGGGAAAACCATCGTTCCTCGTTTTCTGAATGCACACTCCTTTACAACTTTATATCCATTGTTACATCCCTTTGTATGTTCATAAAGGCCAGAGTTTTCAACCTCGTTTGACCCATAGTTGACCTGAGATAGATTTTTAAAAGTCTCATCAAACTAATGCTTCTCTCGCACTCGCAACTGGTGACTGGAAGTGTTGCGGATATTTTCAACAGCGTATGATGGAATTTTTTCATTACAAAAGTTTGACGACTCCACAATAGACTGAGCTGATGTGTTGTACACACTAGGGGCACCGGCTGGAGCAGAATCTACCGGTGGGGGTTTTAGTTTTTACTTAAATGAAAAAGAAAAAATAGATGGGAATATATGATATTTGAGGTGAAAGTGACCAAAATTGATTTGAAATTTTGACCAGGATTGGTTTGAATTCTTGACATAAAAAAAATAATTGTGGCAAACTCCGGGGGGGGGGGGGGGGGGCCGACCCCCTTTGCCCTTGGGATCGGGACTACATTTAGCGGGAACTTAAACAACCTCCCTTGGTCGCTTCGCCTGAGACGAACACAGCATAGCCATCAATATGGTTTCTTCCAAACTTTTCGTACCTAGTTTATTAAACCTGCGCCATGGGAAGAGCCACATTATGTGTACCATGTATTTTTTGTATAAAACCATTTCATCAAACTGGCTTCCTTGACAACTCTTGGAATATTCAACTCTTGCGTCAGAGTCTTCTCAGATTCTCAAAGATTTGCCTCGCACTTCCCTTCGGGTTTTACAATATGAATTTCCGATATATACAACAGTTGATGGTTACTCCCAATACGGACCCGGAAGTTTGACGCTTTATACTATTGGGTAATTTTTCATATCACTCAAATATGTGATGTTTAATGCGATGAAATGGATTGACTCTGCATCGCCCCTGTTTCGTGTATTAATAATCTACAGAACTGACTAGTTGCCTCCGCCAGACGGGTCTGTCTTCACCCCCTTTCGTGGTTGTGTTTGTGTATGTGTTTATTCGTAATATAACTCACGGGATTTCATTAGTGAACGGAATCACACGGAATTCTCAGGGCATTACGAAAGAAAAAAAATAGTCCAAGGAAGAATCGATTGAATTTTAGTGTTGATCCAGAAGATAATAGGGATTCATCATTAAAGTAAAACAAAATATTCACAAGGGCGCACTCACCTTTGAACGAATGCACCTGGCATATGGGCCGAATAGGTGAATGCAAACATAAGGTGGAGGATTGCCTTCCTTAGAATGCAGATTTCTAGTATGATTAATTAATCCGCAAGGTTTCTGATCACAAATAAGGTGTTATAGTAGAACAAAAACTGATGACATTAATCTAAATACGCGTGTACAGGAGTTTATGCCCGCAGAATAGGATGCCGTCGGTGGGATAATTACCACGATGTATTCAGGACTAGAACTTGTCGTGATCATGAGGTGTCATTTTATTACACACATAACATTCACACTACGTCATGGATGAGGAAGCCAGTGATATATCTGCCAACACACTCACATTGAAATGGCATAAATTATGAATTACACAATGGTTCACATAATACAGGCAAAGGTATCAGTGTCATGCAAACTGGGTGTTAGCTGCAATCTTACCAGACAACTAACAAATTATAATCTGTAATTATGGACCCGCCCTCTTGAACGATTACATGAGTTAAACTTAAATTATTTTACATGGATTGTACAACTAGTTATAATAACTAGGAAGTGACTGAACAGCCGGCAGGAAAAATATACCTTTCCGTCATTCTAGCCCACAGGCTAAACTGCCGGCAAATGAATTCATGCTATATTTCAGAGTTTTAGTGTGATACTCAATAATTTCCATTATTATTTTGACAATGAGCTGACAATAGAGTGCTGACTTACCAAAATAGATATTTTGCTGGTCCATAAGTAAAAATTACCAGTTAGTGTAGATATTTCTTGCATTATCTTGCAACAAAATAGGCCCAACAGCTTAAATTGGGTGTCGTACAAGATTGTTTGATTACCTTTCATCCAAATAATGAGCTGACCATTTATCTGACATATCCTGAGTTGTTTGTTTTTTAAACACTAATTATTTGTTGATCATAAGCACACTTTTGTATAAACAGTCGTTATGCTTCACGCTTGATTAATTTTAATCAAGAATCTGCATATCCCTTGATAGGACATCTCATGAGTTGTTTGTGCTGTCATACATTACCCATTGTCTGCTCGTAAGCATATATAAGCAGCTGATATGTCGGTCTGCTTCGGTTCAATTCTTATAAATTTATATAAAACTACCCTGTAAATATCACAAAATATGCACTTTTAACACCTACTCAATATACTTATTTTATATAGACCAGCAAAATATCTGAAATGGTAAATCAGCACTATATTGTCAACTCATTGTCAAAATAATAATGGAATGTATCACAGTGAAACCCTGAAATAGAGCATGCATTCATTTATCTGCAGTTTTGTCTGTGGGCTAGACTGTCAGTCGGCAAGGTAAATTTTCCCTGCTGGCTGTTTAGCCTGTGGACTAAACTGCCGGCTTTAGCTCATTCCTAATTACTAATAGGAGGCACTCTCGATGGCTCGGATGTTGCCGCTCGGAAGTCGGTAAGGGTGGAGGAAACCAGAGGACCCGGAGAAAACCAAATACCTTGGATGGAAAACTACAACTCACTCTCATAGCCACGCCGGGAATCGAACCCAGGTCGCCAGCGGAGAAGGCCGAACGTTTTACCACTCTGCTGTCCAGGTCCCTATTGTACATTACATTATAAGACGTCTTATAATATTTTATTTAGTAATATCGTAGCCACATGGCCTAACTGGTCATTATTACTTTCACCGTGGCGCTACATTCGAACTGGTCATCAAAATGTAACCAAACTCCTAGAAAATAGTAACCAATTCACATATAAAGTTATTATTATTTAATATTAAACGAGGAAGGAATAAATAACACGCTCACTTGAAAGTAGAACACAGAATATAAATGAGGGACATGTCCCCCAGTTCGAATGCCAGAGTGGCATCACCTGATATGCGAACGCTTATATACCCGATTACAAGTAGCGCTGTAACAAATTAAAGAAATGACCAATAAAGAGGTCACAGTTCATATAAAACCGTTGGACCTTATGAACTAATTAAATGAAAGGTAACCCTTAAGTTTAAAAGGACCAATGACCTGGGATATGTCAAGAGAGTGGGATCATTGGCGTTTATATTATCTTAAGTTAAAATTCGAGAAATACTTAATGCCATGACCTTGGCCTTGTTTGATGACCTTGAACCTACTAGAAAAATTGCAATATAGATTTTAGTCTGATATTGTTATAAGCTTGTCATGATGTATATGGTCAGCTTTCTTCATGAAATCCCAACGGAATTACAGCTGACTCTGGATTAGATTTTCTGAAATATCGAAATCAACGACCTTGACCTTGTTTGTTTACCTTAGATATAGAAAAGATATAGGAACATATAGTTTTAGATTGTTTTGGTTATAAGCTTTAAAGTAGTGTATGTTCCATCTAGACTGGCCCAGTCGATGCAAAGGTTAAGACTTAATCCCTCCAACAAACACAGCCATCAAACCTGGTCTTGCTGTGTCAAAAGGCTTAGAACAGGTACTGCCAGCTCGCGACAAATTATATACGGTGACTATAATTATGGCTCTCTGGCCGACTATTTCATCGACCGGTAAACTCAACACGTTTTGGGACGGTCAGCGCCACACATTAACACCTCGCTGAACTAAATCTTTTCCAGTGACATCAGCATTAATTGGCGGTCTTTCCCATAATTTTCACAAAACCGACATATGGTTCATTCAGTCATCGCTTTTTGCAGGCTACCATTTGACTACTATTCCCATAAATAGCATTACTATTATAAGGCACGCGCATATGTTAAGTGAGACTTTCAATAATACATCCCTCAACCTCAGTGATAGCAGACCATTGCTGTTTAAACAAATGTAACAAAAGCCAGTGTAGCCGAGAGTGATCTCGAGGTGTTCTAGTGTGCTCGAGACGAACGCTGCCAAACTGTGCTTGTACCCGCTGGCTGAAACAAGCGCTGTTGCAACCACTATTGTAATAACGTTCACTATTGTAATAATTATTACAACAGTGGTTGGTAAGGGCCAGTTTTTGCCAACCACTGTTGTAATAACGGTCACTATTGTTATAATTATTTCAATAGTGGTTGCAAATGCAACCACTATTGAAATAGAAATAGATTTTTATTACAATAGTGGTTGATGTTGCTGGCGGAAATTTTTCACAGATTCGTCGAGATTCTTCCAAACAAATAATATTCCCGAAAAAAAAACCCAACAAAATTCATACACATTATCCCCCTAAAAGCATCAGACTGTATTTTATATGTTATTACACTAAAATCCTTACGTGTGCAAGATATGAAAATTAAATCAACAGTGCTTACAGGGAAAAAACATGCCATGGCCAAAGTTGGGCAAAATTTAAGGTACTGATTTTATATTTATGCTAATAACTTATAAAATTTGAAAAATTCAGAACAAACTTGGGAATACAATTGAATCTTGATTAAATAATGTTATATCCCTGGCAAAAAATGTCTAGCTTCGGCAATTTTCATGTTAAGTGAGTAAATATATTGGTTGATTTTTTACAAAGTGCATTATGTTTGGGCCTAGAACTTAAAACAATTACACAATACTGACACCATTTCTGGCATATTCATAGCGAATGTATAGAAAAATATGTATATTATATATTATCAAAGTCAGATCACTGGTTTTGATATTAATATCTCAAAGGAATGCAGTACTAGTGACCAAAATTTTAGTATGGTAGAGGATTTGGGGGACATCTAACTGTATGCAAAATTTAAGGAACTTAGAGCTGAAGCTGGGGAGCTGAGCTCAAGTAAACTGCAAAACACTAGCTCGATGTAAACAATATGTGACATGGTGCTTGAAAACTTGAATAAAATTTACAGTTTTTGATCAACTGGTTTCAAATTTTTTTGTTTTAACAGTTGAAATGATAACAAAAACATGCTTTGAAAATTAAATCCACAGCAGTTACAGGAACAAAACGTGCCATGGTCAAACTTGGGCAAAATTTAAGGTACCAATTTTATATTTTTGCCAATATTTAAAAAAATTTAACAGATTTTGATCTAATTTTTGGTATACAATTAAATTTTGATTATTTAAAGTAGTATCACTGAAAAAAAAATCCTACCCTTAACACTTTTGGTCTTAAGTGACAAAATATCTTTCCTCATTTTTTTACCAAGTCCATTATGTTTGGGCCCATAACTTTTTTAAATTGAATAATGCTGACTTAATTTCTGGCATGTACATAGGAACCATATAGAGGAATATTTATGGTTAAAATGAAGAAAACCAGATGAGTGGTTTTGATATTAGGCAGTCCTGAAGTGTGAAAATAGATTCCTAATAAAAAATTGAGGTTTTTTCTTAATATCTAGAAGGAACGAAGTCATATTGACCCAATTTTTGGCATGGTAGGAGATTTTGGGCATCTAACTGTATGCCGAATTTCAGATTCGTAGGTCCAATGGTGTCGAAACGTGCCAGTCTTACGGACGGACATCCGGACAGACGGACGGACGGACGGACGACGGACAATGGACCACGACTATAGCTCAGATGACTTATAGTCAGCTGAGCTAAATATATAAATGATATAAAATAATACAAATTTTATGTTTAACTTATATTTTAGATAGATTTACCAACATTTTATCAAATTAATCCACCCTATGGTTGTTTCAGGGTAGGTGTATGAAGGTTTTGACCATGAACCATCCAGTGGGTACTGAGTTAGTGTGACAGACAAAATCCCATCCATACAAAAGCCCATCCCTGAACTTGCAGAATAGGACAAAAGCCCACCCTTGACTAAATATATACTTGTAAAAAATATAATTTAATTATATATTTTAGTCATATGTCCTGGTCTGCACTCTTTGTGGTGGGCTTTTTGTCCATTCGGCTTTTATCCTACACCCAATTACAGTGCGGTCTGTTGTAACTTGTATGAGGTAATTAAGGCACTCTGGTGCGAATTACACTGGCTATAGACTCTTTCAGAGGGTAAAAAAGGGGCTGCTTACAGCTTAGATGATAATGAGGCACAGGTGTAAAAAAAATGTATTGTGTAAGTGGCTAAACCCTGGAAATATTTAATTTTTTTCTCCCCTATTTATTTTGCTTTTTTATATCCATGTTTTTCGCTCGGACTTTTAGTCATGCTGAGTTTTTTTAAAGGATAGGTCTATTGCCTGTTGGTGGCACTGTTTATTGAATGAGGATGAAGGTATTCATATGATAAGAAACAAACTTTTCAGATAAGTGTGAAAACTACTACTCTGACCTTGATTGAGTTGAGGTCAAATCTGCTAAAAATATTTAAGTAGGATGATCGAACCTCATAACTTTGAATTGTGGCATGTTCTTCCTCAAATTTGATAAACAAATTGTTTTGACAAGTTTCTTGATTAAAATAAAAAAAAATGGCATTGACTTTGATTTTCAAAACCTGATCAGGCAGAATATATATATATATATGTGTGTGTGTTTATATATATATATGTATATATATATATATATATGTATAACATTATTATTGTGAAACCCACAACTTTTAAAATATATTACCTATTTTCCACTCATCTTTGTTATATGCATCATGTCAACTAATTCTTTGAGAATATATAAAAACTAGTGACCCGGCCCTTTTTTGTCAAGGTCATGCAAATATGCAGATATACATACACTGACTGACTGAAGATGTTTTATCGAGCAGCTACAGGTGGCTGTAGTCAAGGCTCCAGCCCATTGTGCTGCTAAAGCATAATTGACATTTGATGGAGCCTGTAGACGTGATGCCATGCAAGCATTGCAGGGAGCTGGGAGCTAGACAACCAGCGTTTTACCCATACTGGTGACCTGAGGAGAGCCACAGCACCCAAAGCCTATAAGGCCAGGCAGAATACAAACTGACACCAACATCAGCAGCAGAAGCCCAGCCAATCCAGAGAGCAGAACTTGATCTTGAATGATTGGAGAGCGATTAACATTTTCATCATAAGCCTGCAGCCTGGAGTACTGTTATGTTTTCCATTTTACTCAATAAAGGTGTATGCATTTGTTTTTAGTGATATGAGGTGTTTGTTTATGTGTATGTGTTGTGTTGTTTTGTTGCCTCTTGCAGGTGTATGTGATAAGTTTGTATTGTGTTATATACCGTAAACAATGATGAGAATACAACATATGCTTGTAGGGATAGTCTGTCCTCAAAATATAGTACTGCCTTCCAGTATCCTCCAGAGTACCCCCGTCATAGCATGTTGTTATCCCCTGCATATTTTATATATTATTTTTGTAAAAGGAATAAAAAGTGTATTTTGTGTGTGGGTGTATAAGCAAGTGTGTATAGCAGAGAAATCCAGACCATGCAATTTGTTTGATGTTGTATCTGAAAAATACTAGGGTGAATATCATGTGCAAGAATAATATAATGCAGTGCTGTTTTTTTTTTTAATTTTTATTTTTCTTGGCTAGTTTTACGTATGGTAATGGTCTGGTATTACCATACATTTTATTAGTAGCGTCTATAGTAGTTATTGCAGTGCATTCTTCATGCAGAAATACAGTAATATTCTGAACCCTTTAGCTTTTGAAGATTTGCTTATTTCCCTTGAAGTTGGATATATAATATTTGTCGAGGTGTGTATGTAATTGTATCCGCCAAAACAAAGTTTTGCGGATACTATGTTTTTGACCGGGTTCCACCGCCGCCGCTGCGGCGTTCGTTTCCGGAGAACTCCTCTGAGACTACAGGACAGATTTCTCCAAAACTTACACAAATTATCGGGTCACATGTGAACTGGTGCCTAACCAAGTGACCTTGACCTCTGACCTTTCCTCTCTACCCAGTGTCCATTTGTGCGTCTGTTTCCACACATAAACCCATATATCTCAAGAACCGTTTGACCGATCAGGAAAAAAAATTTACACAAATGTAACTCAGGGATAGCTTTATAACATACATAACAAAAGGTGGCGCCACCTGCAACCATGTTTGCACAGTGTCCATCTGTTCATCTGCCTGGGGTTAAAATCACCTAAAGTTCGGCATGCGTATACATCCTAGATAGCTTTCTTGATTTTATGACAGGTGGCGCCACCTACATTCACGTTAACGCTCCACAGATAAACCCATATATCTCGGGAACCGTTTGACCGATCAGGAAAAAAAAATTTACACAAATGTAGCCCTGGGCTAGCTTTATAACATAAACAACAAAAGGTGGCGCCACCTGCAACCATGTTTGCACAGTGTCCATTTGTTCATCTGCCTGGGGTTAAAATCACTCATATCTCTGCAGTGGTTTGACTAATTCACCTAAAATTCTACATGATTTTGACAGGTGACGTCACCTACATTCACGTTAACGCTGCAGACATCCAAGCTCATATCTCGGGAACCGTTTGACCAATCAGGAAAAAAAATATCCACAAATGTAGCCCTTGGATAGCTTTATAACATACACAAAAATGGTGGCGCCAGCTGCAGCCATTTTTGCACAGCATCCATCTGTTTGTCTGCCTTAGGTTACAATCACTCATATCTCTGCAGTGGTTTGACCAAATTACCTGAAATTCAGCATGCTTATACATCCCGCATAGCTTTCTTGATTTTATGACAGGTGGTGCCACCTACATTCATGTTCACGCTGTAGACATCCATGCTTATATTCCGGACTCATTCAACCAATCAGGAAAAATTTTTTACACAATTGTAGGTCTTGGATAGCTTTATAACATACACAAAAATGGTGGCGCCACCTGCAGCCATTTTTGCACAGCGTCCATCTGTTTGTCTGCCTTGGGGTAAATCACTCTTATCTCTGCAGTGGTTTGACCTAATTACCTGTAATTGGGCATGCATATACATCCTGGATAGCTTTCTTGATTTTATGACAGGTGACGCCACCTACATTCATGTTCACGCTGCAGACATTAATACTTATATCTCCGGAACCGTTTGACCAATCAGGAAAAAATATTTACACAGATGTAGCCCTTGGATAACTTTATAACATACACAAAAATGGTGGCGCCACCTGCAGCCATTTTTGCTCAGCATCCATCTGTTTGTCTGCCTTAGGTTAAAATCACTCATATCTCTGCAGTTGTTTGACCAAATTACCTGAAATTCAGCATGCTTATACATCCCGCATAGCTTTCTTGATTTTATGACAGGTGGCTCCTCCTACAATCATGTTAATGTGGCAGAGATCCATTCTAATATTTAACACATGTAACTCTATATCCCCTTGCCATTCAATCCATGCCTAACTTCACCCGTCCTTCTCTGATTTTGGCGGATACACGTAGTCGCTTGTCGACTACCCGTATTCTAGTTATATACATTTTTATGCTCTGCAAGAAATGCTCAGTTTTCATATTTCTTTGTGACGTTTTGAATTTATATTTGTAGCAGACATTTCTTTAACACCTATCACAGAACACTTTGAGAACAGTCTATCCATTAATTCAGGTGCAGAAAAAGGAATTTGATGAACTCAAGCAACAGAGAAAATAAGTGACTGTCCAGGATCATTCCCAAAGGTATAGATGAAATTTTTTAATGTATTTACTCCTTTTAGTTCTTCTGAGATTGCTCTTTACAAATAAACTAGTAAGAGCTTCCCATTAAGCTTCCAATCATACTTGTTGCTCACAATGAACATGGTAGAATATTACCTGTTCTTGAGTTCAAGACTTCACCCAGTTTTCCATGGGCCGAGTTCACCTGCTGGATACACTAATATATAGTTTCTAGTAAATTGCACTGCAATACACCCTTCACAGAATTTACTTTTTTTGTTGTTAGAACCCCGCTTGAAAAGGGGTGTATTATAGTGATTGACTTGTCCATCTGTCCACCCTTTCATCTGTCTTTTCTGTCCATCCGGTATGCTTTCTTTCGAGTGCAGTATTTCAATTAGATCTTTCTCGAATTCATTGTTCAAAATGGTGCCTGTTATCGAATTACAGACCTGCTTAATACCTATTTTGGAGACTGGACTTCAGTGAGTGATTTTCATGCAAAATTTTGACAGAACATTGACACCCTTGAGGGTTTGTGTGCTTTAACATTTCAGACTGCAGTTGAATCCATTATGGCTGCCAATCAAATACTTTAAATCTTTTTACAATAACATTTTAGACATCCCTGTGATTGTTTTATTATTTTTTTTTACCCTTTTAGATTATTTATGGTAAAAAATTTCAGACCAATCTGACTTTCAATATGGATCCCTGTCCCTTGGGCTGCCATTTTTAGGAGCTTAGGCTAATTGAGGACCTTCATGGTCTCAACCTCTAGTTTCATAATTGACTAATTTCTTTTGTGATTTTTTACCTGTAATTTGTTCAATGTAAGTTATTTACAATAAGGTCAGAATTTGTCTAAGGACATTCTAATTGGATTAGTCTTAGTAGAAACAGCAGTCCTAATAGCAAAATAAAAGATCAGAATTTGTCTAGTGACAAACCCTCTGAGGTTGGCCTTGCAGGATCAATGATTCTGCTCCAACAGATCAGAGTAGGAATTGCTACATATATTTTATTTATGTTAATATTTTTTTGTGATTCTTCAGTTGATATAAGTAGTTTCCACCATTGTTTTCATTCCTATCACAGAACTCCTCAGCAGACATACTTTGATTGGGATGCAAAAAAGGCCTGTGCTGTACACTCAACAACAAAGACGTTCAAAGTGACAACCCTGGACAATTCCTGAAGGTATAGTTGGAATTATATTAATACAGATGTTCTCAGAACATACCCTTGCAGAAAAAAACACATTTGAGGCAAACTCAATAAGCACAGAAAAATTAAAAATGAAATGTAAATAGAGCATGGTTTAAGCACTACTTAGGCTTGTGAAAAACACCTTTGAGTTATTGTTCATTGAGCATAAATGTTACCAAAATTGAATGGTACTTTGAAAATATATGAGCAGACCTAGGACCACTATAAAAGCAGTTAATCAGTTTATTTGGAGCACCAAAGCAGCAATTTCAGCACAATGCATTTCTGAAGCACAGAATCAGTACTGTCAACGTTTTTAAACGCTTACTATGTGGGCAATATCCTTACCCACATGGAAGGGTCCGATGGCAGAGAAGACCTGAGTATTCCGCGGATAAATCTTGGCTTGAATCAGCTGGGTATCTTGGCTTCCATTAAGTCGGGTCTTCTGCGCATGTCCAGGGGCCAGTTCCGGGGTGTCCAAATTCCAGAGGTCGACATCTGGCGCCGGTGTTTTCCCTACATCTACTACATTCCTCCCCGTCTTGAAACACAAGCTCATATAGGTGGAACAAATGGAGATATTCAGGGATTAAAATATAACAATTCAATATCCCCTGACAAGTTTAAGAAAGCATTTTTTTAAATCCTGGTGTTACAGACTATATTCGACAACATGACATACTGCAAAATAAGATACGTCAACTCGCCATACCTAAGGAACATGCTTAGTCCTAAAAATTACTATTGTGCTCCCTACTTAGCAAACATTTTCAATTAATAGTGTGAATTTAAGCAAAAGGTCGCCTTGGTCCTCCAGCTGGGTCGACTGGACCAAGACAATTAGTAGCATACAGCTCGCATGCAAAGTATCGCTGTCTTGATCCTCCAGCTGAGCCGACTGAACCAAGACAGTTAGTATTTGCATGCGAGTTGTGACTCTTCGGCTAGACCAACGAGTCAAGATAACTGCCTTAACAGAATCAAGCAACCCCCTTACTAAAATGAGCCATAGAGCCGAGCCGCATTGCTGTTAAGTTGTTGGAGTAGGAAGGTGAGTGGAACCTGTTTGATTTTACTCAACTCCGTGACGGGGTGTCCAAATTCCAGAGGTCGACATCTGGCGCCGGTGTTTTCCCTACATCTACTACATTCCTCCCCGTCTTGAAACACAAGCTCATATAGGTGGAACAAATGGAGATATTCAGGGATTAAGATATAACAATTCAATATCCCCTGACAAGTTTAAGAAAGCATTTTTTTAAATCCTGGTGTTACAGACTATATTCGACAACATGACATACTGCAAAATAAGATACGTCAACTCGCCATACCTAAGGAACATGCTTAGTCCTAAAAATTACTATTGTGCTCCCTACTTAGCAAACATTTTCAATAAATAGTGTGAATTTAAGCAAAAGGTCGCCTTGGTCCTCCAGCTGGGCTGACTGGACCAAGACAATTAGTAGCATACAGCTCGCATGCAAAGTATCGCTGTCTTGATCCTCCAGCTGAGCCGACTGAACCAAGACAGTTAGTATTTGCATGCGAGTTGTGACTCTTCGGCTAGACCAACGAGTCAAGATAACTGCCTTAACAGAATCAAGCAACCCCCTTACTAAAATGAGCCATAGAGCCGAGCCGCATTGCTGTTAAGTTGTTGGAGTAGGAAGGTGAGTGGAACCTGTTTGATTTTACTCAACTCCGTGACGATGGGGAGGATGTCCCATGGCGATCTTGACAGGTAAGGGCAATCCGATTCCACCAGTAGCTTTTCCAGTGGGATGGCCTGTATTGCTGCTCATAGGGGCTCCACCCTAAACACAAGGTTGGTGATTCCAAGGTGGCAATTTGGGAGTGTGTCTAGCCAGGCAGCGGCTTCCCCTTCACCTCCAGTGAAACAGTGCCTATGTATCTTTTGCTCCTGGAGATTTCTATTTTGTAAAAGCTGTAACACTTGCCTAGCTGCGGAGCCGTCGCCCTTATCTCGACAATGTAGAATCAGCACCTTACTTGGGAAACGTCCAGTGATTCTGAATATCCTGTCAAGAAAATTGCGCTGAACACGACAGCTGCCAGCAGAGGAACTATATGAGTCCAGTCCAACTTCCCCGATGGCGATACACTTCGGGAGACTCAACATTTGGGTCAGCCTGCAAATATAGTCATCAATGCGATGGCCGTCCTGTAAAAGCCTGGGATGGACCCCAAAAGCGCACCGCACTCTGTTATCACGTCTGATATGAAGATGGTCTGGCCAGTGCTCTGGGTACACAAAGTTTGCGACTATTCCTGAGATATTGACCCCAGCACTGGTATGAGACTCAAGGGAGGCCAGGCTGTCAGATCCTGTTCTACTAAGTAGCATGTCCAGGTGTGCATGCGTGTCGATGAGGGCAGGATGTGAAAAAGGTGCAAACTCTGGAAGGCTGTCAATAATAGCCCTAGGTAAACGGCTACAAAGGAGCGCCAGGGTATCCCAGTGTAGCAGGCCCGCAACACAAGAGGGTGGGTCGGCTGATATGGATTCACTGGGGCTCACCCATTTATGGGTGGCAGACAAGGCAGCCAGACGGACCTGTTCTTCAGGTGAGAATTCTTTTTTTGTGTGTAGGCCCTCCCGAACTACAAAATGTTGAAGGTCCTGCAAGGAGGCTTTACAGTATAACTGCTGGATGCTTGTTATGAGCTCCCTGCATCCCATATCCCATTGACCACTGGCCTGGGGCTTGACTCATGTTCATGCTTCTTTAGGAATGACACATGGCCCTCCTGCACATGGCAGGCCCAGCATGCTGTTTCAACCTGGAACCACCAGGGAAGATGCTTTCTAACAACGTGACGTCTCAGGTGAGAGTCCTGGGTGTGGCAGATGGGACACAGTATGACCTGTCTGCGTTTTCTTTTCTTCTTTACTGGAGTTGGGACATCTGGGAGAATTTCTTCCGCCATCTCCTCCTCATAATCAGGGCAGAACTGTGACTCATCCGACAGCTCCATTTGAACTAGAGTTTGTACTGGTTTTATTTTTGTTTTGTTTTGTTTATTACAAACACTTGCGTGCCTCGCAACCCTGTAAGAAATAAAGAAACTGACGTTATTCCTTTTATTTCATTTCTTGCCCTTATCCTACTTAATTAGATGAGTAATGCCTTATCCCAACTAATTACTTGGCGACTCCACCCTGTAGTCCTCGAAGCGCTCTGGGCGCTTTATTAGCCTTCCCCTTCTGGTTTTGTTATGGGGCAGGCCCTCTTTCTGGTTGGGATTTGCTCCTTGAGGCTTGTTTGAAGCTTCATTTTCTCCTTGGGGCTCTGCTACTGGTACTAGATCTACCGGGTCTGAGCCCAACGTTTGATCACAACCTTGACTATCCACAGGGAAGAGTTTATTCCCATCCAGGACAGAGAAGCCCATCCGGGCTTTACCGTTTGCTGGACTCCCCTGATCCCGGTCAAGAACATCCTCCTCACGGAAATACTGGTTCCTGGCTCTCCTAAGCCATAAGGGAATGGATCCATCCGTGCAAGTTTAAGGTTATCGTGATGGATATACTTATCCCTTTTCCTTGACCTCACAAGATAGATCGGGTGCCTCTCCTGGACCACAAGGTACGGCCCTTTCCAAATGGGACGCAGCTTCGGACTTATTCCCTTCCTTGCCGACTTATCCAGCTGGTATACTAGATCTCCTGGGTGATGGATGGTTTCATTTAGTTTTCGACTATACTGATGACTCTGGGAGGCTTGTTGAGCTTTCAGCTTTGTCCTCACATGATGGTGAATATCTGCCATCCGGGCGACTGGATCTGAGACCCAACAATTGACAGTCAAAGACCGTACTTTTTCCTTGAATGTGCCCAGCAGCAAGTCTATGGGTTGGAACACCTCTCTGCCGAGCATCATCATGTTAGCCGAGTGTCCGGTGGCACGGTTGATCATGGACCTGAGAGCTCTACTAAGGATAGGGAGATCTTTATCCCAGCCCTTCACATTATCTCCGATATAGCACCTGATCATTTGCAACAGCGTCCTATTTTGGCGTTCTACCTGGCCATTAGAGGCCTGGTGGTAAGGCGTAGTCCGAGTCTTTGCTATGTTCATCAATTTACAGAATTCCTTAAACAGGCTTGATTCAAAATGTGTTCCCTGATCTGTATGTATTGAAATTGGACATCCAAAGATGGAGACAAAGTTGACAAATAACTTCAGTGCGACTGTTTCTGCACTTTGTTCTGGGAGAGGGACACATTCAACCCATTTCGAAAATTGATCTGTAATCATCAATATGTACTTATTGTTTGCTTCACTAGGCATGAAGGGTCCCAGTATGTCCAGGTGAACCCTTTCCATGGGGTATCCTGCATGGAACGACCTTAACTGCTCTTTCATTTTCCTAGATTTCTTTTTGTTCTTATTACAGGTAGCACAAGACTTGACAAATAGGTCAGCATCTCTTGTCAATAGGTGCCAGTAAAAGTTCTGTTTCAGCCGATCCACTGTTTTATCTCGGCCCAGGTGGCCTGCTGTCTTTGTACAGTGCGCCAGTTCTAGGATTTCATTTTTCAATGATGCTGGCACGACGAGCAATGAGCGGGGCAAATGAGGGTCTTCCCAATTATAGTAGAGGACCTCGTCCTTTACCGATAGTTGTATCTGAGAAGTCCAAAGTGTTCTGGTTGCGGGACTTGTCAGTTGCCATTCAGACTGTATAGGTTCTCCCTTGTTAAGCCATTGAAAGATTGGCCTAAGGTCTGGATCTTGTTTTTGGCACTTTGCAATCTTGGCTGACGAGTATGAGTCTGTCCACTTGATCTGCGGGTCACTCTGCCCACAACCGCTCTGCCCAGAGTCTGATTCTGAATCTTCTGCTGAACTAGACTCTCTGTCATTGGCAGAAGTCTCTGTAGCACACACTTTGAAATTTCTTTGGTCGGAGCCAATACCAGTACTTCCAGGAACTTGGCCCCCCAGCGATTCCGACTGAGCCAAGGCCCCTAAGTCCGGCATAGGCTGACCGGATGCCCCGGTGTCTAGAGCATCTCCACCACCTTCCAGCTTAGCCGACTGAGTGGCAGGGCATGTCCCAGCCACCTGAGGCAACCTCGTAGCAATGGGCACTACATCATCCACATCCATCTCAAATCTTTCCCACTGCTGACTGGCTCGAGTACAATACTTGCAACCCCCACAGGGCAGATCAGTTAGATTCACACCCGCCTCATAGCAGTTACAACTAGGTAAATGGTCCGGGATGCGCGATAGGGCGTCTGCATTGCAATGTCTAACGCCAGGGCGATGCAGAATCTTAAAGTCATATTGTCCCATCTCCTCCAACCATCTAGCCAGTTGCCCCTCTGCAAACCGAAACCGTGCTAACCACGCCAGGCTGTTATGATCCGTGCGAATCAGAAAAGGTCTTTCCAGTAGGTAGTGGCGGAAATGCCTGCAAAATCGCACCACGGCCAACAGCTCTTTCCGTGTTGTACAGTATTTCCTTTGGCACGGCAGGAGAACGAAACTGGCATATGATATCACTCTTTCCACGCCATCCTGTAACTGAGCTAGTTCTGCGCCAATTGCACTTTCAGATGCATCACAGTCTAGGATAAATTGGCCAGTTGGATGCGGAAAGGCCAATCGAGGAGCAGATATAAGAGTATCCTTCAAGCGCTGAAAGATTTCATCATGCTCGTGAGTCTATGTAAATACCTCTTTCGGCTTGACCAAGCTGTAGAGACTAGCTGTTAACTTGGCGTAGTTTTGCCGTGCGCCCTGTGGTAGTTAAGGTACCCTAGGAAAATTTCCAATTCCTTCTTGTTGGCTGGTCGAGGCCAGTTGGCAATTGCGTCCTTCTCTTCTTCTGTCATGGCAACACCTTCAGAGTTGACAGACCGTCCAAGGAATTCCACTTCTTCCTTTAACAGGGAACACTTTCTTAGTTTCAGCTTGAGGTTGAAGCTGCGGAACCTACAGAACACCTCTTTCAAATTGGCTATGTGGTTTTGAAAGGAATTACCTAGGACAATAACATCGTCCAGGTAAACCAACACCTTGTCCCATGTGAGTCCCTGCAAAACAGTATTCATGGCTCTCATGAATGTTGCCGGGGCGTTACAGAGCCCAAAGCCCATCCGGGCATGCTCGAACAGACCATATCGGGTGATGAACGCTGTTTTCTTCTTTGAACTCTCTTCAAGCTCGATTTGATAATAGCCAGAGGCTAGATCAAGACAACTAAAAAACTGAGTGCCTGCTAACATGTCAAGACAGTCTTCTATGAGTGGAAGCGGGTACTGGTCTTTAACAGTCTTTTCATTTAGCTGTCGGTAGTCAATACACCAACGGACTGTCCAATCTTTCTTTCTTACAAGTACTGGTGCAGACGCCCATTGGGAGGCTGATGGCTGAATGACTCCTGCAGCGTTCTCAAACCCAAGAGGTGTCCGGCGCATTCGCTGCTTGACAGGCGTTGCTGAGCCAGTATCTATCTTATGTTTAATTCCCTGTAGGCGACAAAGATCAAGGTCATGACTAGCAAAGATGTCCGAGAACTCTAATAGCAGGTCACATATAAATTTCAGATTATCATCTGAGTGTGTCTCTTTACATTCCTGAAAGATCGTAAGCAAGTGACTGGGCAACATTACCTCGATCTCTGACAGAGAGAGTGATCCTATTTGACATGAGGTACTCAGATTCTCATCACCTTTAGAATCAGTGGTTTCTTCAGCAGACATGGTCCTTATGTCAAAACTTCCCGTGGGAACTAATTGTGTGGTGATGCTCCCAATCACCTGATCAACTTCTATGGCATTACCTATACAGATTTGCGGCTTCAGTTTCACGGGATGATTCGTGTCATTCAGTACATCTACCAACCCTTTATTTTTTATTACCGCACTTGTTGGTAGCAAACCTTTAAGATTCTTTTGCAGCTCTACAACATACTAATGATCTTCGCCTGGAGCAACTATCTTGACTGGAATGGAGGTAAGTGTTGCTGGTGGGATACAGACCTTGGAGCAGGTAGCGACTTCGTAGACGCGACAAGACCTACCAGAACTTGTGTTCCTTAAGGGTGCCCATACCACCTCATTTGGCATGTTGATGCTATGAGTGTTAAGGTCTATCTTACATTGCTGGCCCACCAAGAAGTCTAGTCCCAGTAATACAGGGTCGCTGATGTCAGCGGCATAAACATCCCACAGGTATTTTGATTTCCCTAGGCCTATTTCCACATTGTTAACCCTGTATGCTGGTATGGTTGAATCCTTTTTCCCTATGCCCCTCAATGTGACTACCTTGGAAGCTGAGTCAACTAGGTCCTTCAAAAAATCTATTTTCACAATCGTAACCTGTGCAGCACTGTCTACTATGGCAGATTTATGTACACGATTTATGGTGACCGGAACAGTAAGGCTAAGGCCTGTGCATTCATTATTATCAAGTTCACTGTCACAGGAAAAGCTTGTAGCATTGGTGACAGCACCTGGTGGTATTACAGTGATTTCTTTTTCTGTCATCCTCCAGGTTTTCCTTGTTCGCTAATTGATACTATTCCTGAGGAGTCCGGGTATGGGCATTTCGTCAATATCTTGTCTAATGGTGTGTGGCCTAATGGTTCAGCCGTGTCATGGCCACTTGGCACGACCCCTACTAGTTTAAATCTGAATCTTTTGTGCTCTCCCCCTGCTGTTTCCCTTGTTGGGGATGTACAGATCGCTTTTTCTCAGGGCAATCTCTAGCGAAATGGCCCCTTTGTTGACAGTGGAAACAGACAATCTCGGTAGCCTCTGTTCGTGGAGGTGGTGTAGGGACACGATGAAGATTTCTCGCCTGTCTGTCTCTGAAGATCAATTCAACTTTATCCTCCAGAATGGTCATTTTTTGCAAAAGGTCCGAAATGTTTTTCTGTTGCTGCTGATATCTCTTCTCAGCCATGCCTTCCCTGTCCACATCTGAAAGTTTTGGAGGTGCAGGTGGTGTTGCCATTACTCCCATCTCTTTGACCCTTGGATTGCCCTGTCTGATTTGTGGGTTAAAGATTTTTGGTCTGTAGTGTTTAAACTGTACTGCTCTGACATCCAGTCCGAGAAGTCTGACTGCTCCTGAGCGAAATGCACCTGTCTGGCAACATGAGAGGACTTCCCAAATATCACTCGGCCTTTGTTTATGTAGCTACTAACATATCTCAGCGCTTTGTTGATGCTGCGAGGGTTCTTATCCATTGCGGATGCTGCGGCATGTTTGTCTGCACAGCCTCTTAAGAAATGCTCTACTGCGATCTGTTCTAGTGTGCTTTCTCTAGCACCTGGCAACCCATCCATGAACAAGAAGAGGACCCTCTGACTAAATTCTTCAAGTGTTTCCCCCCTTTCTGCTTGACAAATTGCAGGGCCCTCCTGACAGTGATGGGATCCTCTTCAACACCAAATCTTTTTCCCAGTTTCTTTTTTAGCAGTTTATAGTCATGTTCAATTCTTAGCTTCCTCACAAAATCCAGTGCCTTACCTGAAAGGCTGTCCACCAGTCTGTCGGCCTTTTTATGTGTTGACCATTTGTATCTTGCGGCATATCTTTCAAACTGAAAGATAAATGCCTTCCAAGTTCCATCACCACAGAACTGTGCCAATTTAGGCGGAAGCGGGCTTGCTCGACTTGCTCTACTGGAGTGTCCTCTTGCACTAAGGGGTCTAGAATTCGATGCGCGGTCGCTTGAATCGGATGTACTACTGCTTGAGCTAGAAGCTCTATGGCGCCCCCTATGTCTACCTCTATGTCCACTCGAGTCAGATTCCGATGAGCTGCTAGATCGCCTGCGGCTCCTGTAGGAAAAACTTCCGGCACTGCTTCTATCAGAGCTACTACTAGAATCTCTACGTGTTTTGGGTCAGCGATGGTAGGGCTTCGGGCTGTAGTTCTTTGACTTACTTGACGGACTTGTATTTACGTTGTGGACATGCTTCTTAGAGTCTATTTCTCGATGCCTGACTTGATCTGGCCCTGCATGATCACGTGGGGTATGGTCTTGTCGCCGATATCCGTGTGTCCTATCAGTTGAATCAGTCCTCTCAACCATCTTGTCATGTGATCTGTATTGTCTGTTATGACTAACAGCAACCCCAGTGAGAGGCTCAGGGTAATGTCTTGAGACAGGATTGTAGTAGCCAGGGGACTGATTTCTTGCATGACCAATGGCGGGTGCCCTGTGGCCCTGAACATACCGGTCTCTATTATCAAATTCATCCAGGCAGAGTGAATAATACGGATGTGTGGGAGGTCCCCTAACCGAATGACTCTCTGATCTAAATTGTTGGTCCTGGTACCTGGATTGGTGTGTCTTAGATATTTCGTGCTTTGGACTCGGGGCAAGTTTATTTCCCTTTGGGTTTGGCCTATCTGCTTCATGGTGTGGCTCGACTGGGGGGCATCTCTGGACAAAGGCAACTCCAAATGTTTGTAGTGGGCCTGGGTTGTAAGAGTTAAACATATTAGGCCTCCTATACTCAGCATTATTGCCTTGACCTTCCTCATCTGAATAATCATAAGGCAAGGTGGCTGCTGGGCTTGATGTATTATGGTCAGGTTTGTGATAAATCCCCCTCTTAAAGGCTGAGCTATTTGCAGTAATCACCTGTTGTATTGTAGGATCAGAATGTAGAGTGGGGGTTCCCCTTTCCTGTATAACATGTTTGGAGGTGTGGGTATTGTTTTCAGCTTTTTCCACGGTTTCCATATTGTGAGTGGCTTGGTGCCTTATTTCATTTGATTGTTCGTTACCCGGTGATGTGTCAGTTTGAACCAAGTGGACAGGCAATACTACTTTGCCATTTACTAGGAGATCTTGCCAGTCACTGACCTTTGTTCCAGTAGCCTGGGCTAGCTGAGGGATGTCAAAATCTGGGTGTTCCTCACGAAGTATCAGAAACTGCTGTGCATTGTCCATATTTATGAGCAGAGGAAATGCTGAGGATAACACCTGCACTGTTACACTGCGCAAATTAAGAGGCATTGTGTTCATTCTTGCTGCCAATAGAAGTTAATTGATTGTCTTTTGCCGAGGTCGGGGGGGGGGGGGGGGGGTTGAAGTGTTAATATTTGCAGGAAAAATCAATGAAGCAATGTGCAAGAAAAGTATTAATGCTTATAATAGTGCTGAGATAAAAGCAAGCACAGCAGTACAACAGACAAGCAATATGAAATAAAATATTTTACTAAGAGGGATATGAATATAATAAGAATCAGGGTAGTGGCAGGCTCTGTTCAGAAAATATTGGACTAATGACAGGAGCTACTTGCAGGTAATCATACAAGTGGGTCAACACAATGAGAAAAAATAGGCCTGAAAATTGTGCTGGTTGAATAATACTGACAAACAGTAGGTTGTCAGCAGAATTATTGTGAAAGAATACTGTCAGCCTTGACTAACAAATAAAAGTGTCATCAATCCAATAGGACTCAACACGGGTTATGACTGTTTGACAACAGCACTGAGCTACAACAGTTGTCAACGGCGCTGAGCGATAATGTGTTGACAGCACAGCTGAGCGATAAACGGGAAATCACAACGTCAGGTGGACGTCAAGCGGGGTTGGGCGATAATAACAGAACGCGCCACTACAGTATCAGTTATTCCTAAGCAGGGAATAAATGACAGTAAAGTAGATGAATGTGGTTCATCTGGACTGAAGTAAACCTAACAAGTGACGAAGTGGTTAGGATAGGCTATAAATATCGGAAGAGAAAATCAAGGTGATAAACTGAGGAATGAAATCACCGGGGGCAAATGGCTTCCCCAGTGAAAAGTCTCTGCCGATAACTAGCAAAGACACGCTAGCAACCGATTTATTTCGTCGCCAATGTAAACATTTTTAAACGCTTACTATGTGGGCAATATCCTTACCCACCTGGAAGGGTCCGATGGCAGAGAAGACCTGAGTATTCCGCGGATTAATCTTGGCTTGAATCAGCTGGGTATCTTGGCTTCCATTACGTCGGGTCTTCTGCGCATGTCCAGGGGCCAGTTCCGGGGTGTCCAAAATCCAGAGGTCGACATCTGGCGCCGGTGTTTTCTCTACATCTACTACCGTACACTTGTTGCACTAAAGAAGCACATGCAGTTTCAGCATTTTAAAAGTATTTCTGTACAGCATTTCACTGAAAACACAAAATAAGCACAATTTAAGCACACTTCATGTTCCAAAATTTCTGTAAGTGTATGTTCAAATAGATGGTGGGATTTTCCAAGATGTAAAATCATGGGATGAATTTACCGTTTCAGCAAGTATGTGTGAACAGCCTTTCATAATAAATATATTTACAGTACTCCTGTTAATTCTTCAGACATTTTTTTATATAAATATATTTGTTATTAAAGAGAAACAGCTGCCATTTGTCATTATACATGTTGTACACAATGATCATGCTAGTATATGTGTATAACAAATTCTTGAGTTCACGACTTTTTTCCAGGTTTGCATAAATTAGATCACCAAATTGAAACTCTTATAGTTTCTTTCAAATGGCACTAATAAAACCCTTCACTTAATTAAAGATATATTGATTTATTAATTCTTTTTTTTTATTTTGTATCTTTTTTTGGTAAATCACTTTAAGTAAGATCAGAATTAATTTAGGATATTCTAATTGGATTTTGTCCCAGAGGTCAAATTACAATCCTACCAGCATAAACAAAGATCATGGGTTTGTCTGACATCAACTCCTATTGGAGTGAGTTCCTACAGGATCAACATTTCAAAATTATTGGAACATTCATTGTTACATAAAGTAAATTTATTGGAATATTCTTTTTTTTATTTTTAAATTTGTATGAGTCACTTATATTGTTTTAATTCCTATCACAGAACCCTGTTGCAGTTTTTCTCCACTGATGGGGTTACAGAAGTGCTCCACTGGTGGTGTTACAGAAAAATTGTGGTTCCTTAAAAGCAACCGAGGTGAAATAACAATACCTGGATACACCTTGAAGGTATACTCAAGTGACATTATTTTTAGCTCAGATGACTGTAAGTCATCTGAGCTATATCTATCACTATTTAGCACTATTTCTCCTTTTGTGTGTTCATCTGGGGCACAGCAGTTCATAGTTCATAGAAGGGCACAGATTGTAACCATTCAACCTAGAAACTTCTCACTACCTAGGAACTTCTGTAAATTGAATACCTCGTGGGAGGACCTTGGAAAATCTCCCTAGAACCTAGGTCAATCCTGTTTTACATGATCAATACTCTGTGAGCTTCACAGCAAAAATGTGCCTTAAAGCACTATGATTGTCTGTTGATTACCATATTAACACCATATCCTTTGAAGTATAGTTTATTTATAACTCATGTTTGATACAATTTGTTTCTCTCAGTTTTGGCAGGAGTTTTAAAACTGATGACCTTGACCTTCATGTCAAATATGTAGCTTTATAGGATTTCTTGTGAATTTTGAAGTATTGCATATTGTTTCCTCAAATTTTAGTGACAGGCAAATACCTGATAGTATGGTAAACCTCACACAAAATGCAACAAAAGCAAAATCACCTCATTTTGATTCCTGGATATGGCCTTAATGTAAAAAAAAGTTTTATTGTGTGTTGGGAAAGTTTGAAAATCATCACACTTGTCCAGGCAGAAAATACCTTTATTTCACTATACATCAGCATTCAAATGGAGTTGTATGAATGATCTCATCTCTTGGTTATCATCATGCTTATTCCTGTTCAAGATGTTTTGAATTAGTGTATTTCATAAACTATAAAATACAGTGGTATAAATCTAAAAAATCAGTGAATTCAAGGGACATCATGTGCAACACTATTCAAGTTGAAAATGATAAAAATAACCAAAGATCTCTATAAAACATTAACATTGTAAAAACTGTTGATATACATTACGATATTTAATTCAGATGACTTTATGTCATCTAAGCTATAGTTATGATGAATTGTATGTCATCTGTTTGTGTGTCTGTCTGTTCATTATAATTAGACTGGCACATTTTGAAATTAGGCTTACGAATCCAAAATTTGAGACACTTTATTTAATCAAGATTTAATTGTATGTAAGAAATTAGATCAAAATATTGTAAATTCTTCAAGTTTATAGCATAAGTGTGCAATCAGCACCTTCCATTTTGCCCAACTTTGACCATGGCACATTTTTTTCCTGTAAACACACTGCTGGTTTGCTTTTGACAGAAGGTACACATAAGGGTTTAATCTGTTAAAATATGAAATTTGAAAATATAAGCTCAAAACAGGGCTCGTTCTTGATTTTTTGGGGGGGCTCTATTGTATTCACTTGCATTGTTAACTTAGTTCCAAGCAGCCCACTGTTGGTCACTGGAACTCATTTAATACAGCATTGCCTGCATACCCCACTTCCGGGGGATAATTATTCCATTGCACTTGATGTATATTGCACCCGGGTTGGGATGAGATTAACTGCAACAGTAGGGGTGCTTCTGAGTGATGCATTTCATATCAGGTATAATATTCAGCTCTGTCCATCCGTAAACAATTTTATTCGACATAAAATATTTAAATAAGGCCAACAAAATAAAAAGGTATGGTTCTCAGGCTCTCTTTTTTCAGAAATAACTGCAGGTGGGCGTTATTTTATTTTACCATTTATTGTATGTTTCAATAAAAATGTCATATGACCATGGAAAAGTATGAAAATAACAGGCTGTTTTTGCTAAACAGGTAAAAGCACTACATAACAATGGAAATTGTATCAAAATTGTATTATTTTATCTTCTTGAAAGATGAAAATCAAAATAAAAATGTTTGATGCGGGGTATTAAAATTGACGCGGGCGGTGCCTGAGAACCTTACCTTTTATTGTTTTTGCCTAAGATATCTCAATTGTTACTCAGATCTACTTCTAATTGTTGTAGCAGGTGCATCGTATGGGTTTCTAGAGCTGATAAGGTTTTGGTCATACTTAAATGATTTTTGGAATTTTTTAATTTTTTTATACAAAATTTTTACATTTCATATGTGACACTAAAGTTTTTTTGGGATTATTGGAATAGCATGAAAACTGACAAGGGCTTTGATGGATTTTCAAGAAACTCACCATATTTATTTACAAATAGATGATCTCACCCGAGTTTGATTAAAGGTAAATCCCCGGCCACATATTTAATTAGGTCACAGGTCACAGAGCTATTTTAAAGGATGGCTGTGATAACTTAATAGGAATATGATGGATTTTTGTCAATCTCAGCAGAACTATTAATCAATTTTATATCTCGCCTAATTTTATTCCCAGCCAAATCCACGCATATTTAATTAGGACACCAAACTTTGGTGGCACCATTGTGACTTACCAAAATTCTTATGAATTTTCATGAAACTCTATAAACATAAACACTAATAGAGTTTCCCACTTGAATTTCATTCTCATAAACATTCAAGCATATTTCATGAGGTCAGAGGTCAGCAGATAAGGTTCTCTGATTAAGCCTGCACAATGTGTTTTTGAACATTGGTGACTGTTAGTGTGTATTTTCTAGTTGTTATTGTTTGAACTGTATTTCCAATACTAAAGTTGTTTCATTGCAAATGTAATCCACAAGATGCCATGTTGTGCTATTGTGGCACTTGTAAAGAAACTAATTTCAACTTGAATAATTTAACTAAGTTATCATTCAAAATAAAATTAAATCCACCTGTGTGCATAATGTGATGTTATATGACCAAAATTAAGGATAAATGATGATGATATTGAGAAATTTGAATTGACTTATAGATCCAGATAAATATATGTTACATTGCAAATGTATGAAAATCAAAATAATGAAACATAAAGAAAATTGATAAAATGATAAGTGAGGATCCAATGCACATTTATTATTTTCCTGCCTCAGACAAATTTGAAATAAAGTGATCAGCCTTGTTTGTCTCCCCTGTCGTTCTACCCATTTTTATATTCAGTAATCATGGATCAACTGTTTTTCCTGTACTAACTGTTGAATTAATTTTTTTATCCCATATGTATATTCAGAGATGTTGTAACTCCCACCATTAGGGCCATCGACAACCCCTACCATGCATCTGGGGACTGGGGCTGTTAGTTATTCGAAAAAAATATATAAAACTGAAAAAATGTTTAGAAAAAATCAGAATTTAATTGAACACATGTGTCACCTGCTGAGCTGTCAACAACTTATCAAGGAGTCAGCCACTGATCATGGTGTTGGTATGTATCTTATGTTTAAAAACTGCTAACAATGTTTCAGTTTCATCATTATAAAACACATGGTCAGATCACATAGTATTATTTGCAACAATTTTCTTACTTGTCAGTACAAATCTATCATATTAACCAATACCCACCCTATACTACCTTTTCCTCTCAGACTTTATCTCTATTAGTTTTTATTTTAGTTTTTTTCCTTTAAGGTCAACTTTAGCATAGCACAATGACCCACAGGTCCCTTGTTTTAATCACCATATCAGTAAAATCATGCAGATGTGTAATGATTACAATTTAAACTAGACATCCTCTTTCGATCCTTATCACAAAGTGTCTGTGTGAGTTATTCACAGGGTTGCCAGCTGTCAACTCTGAAAAAAATCTTGGACTTTTCCCTGACTGTTCCTGGACTTTTAGTTGATTTTCAGGGATAAACTAATTAACCCACAAAATTTAAATTCCCTCTAGGAAATGTCATTCTACTGCTAACACAAACCAAATCTTTATTTGAAAAATTGTAACTGTAAAGCAAAGAAAACTGAAACTAGAAATTTAGAATGACAATGTATCATTTAAAAAAAGATTCACTTTGTTACCTAGCATAAATCATGTGTATAAATTTATCATACAATAACAACGATTAACTTCTATCGATCAGTGTAACTACACTGTGTTCTGCCTTTCTAGTTTGTTACCTGGTCAGATTCATGTCCTTTCATAAAATGTTTTACTAGTACTAAATATAAGTTCTATATTACTGCTAAGAAACAGGTGACCTTTCATTGATGGTTGGTGCTATATGTATACATTTTGTGTTTCCATGCTCTGCATCATCAATCAATATGTATGTTCAAAAATCAAAGCAATTTAGGATTTAATCAACTTACATAACACAACAATATTTAAAAGGAAAATGAAAATGTAGTATGAAATTATTGAATGCTGGCTCATGAGATGAAAAGGTCTTCCTGTCTGATAATCAACTACAGTTGCCATATAAGCCATAAAAATTCCGACTTCTCCCTTGCATACAATCATCAGAAAATTTAATTACTTTTTTTTTAAATTCCATGACATTTCCCTGCCCTTGAAAACATAATATTTTCCCTCTCTTTTCCCTGACCACTGGCAACCCTATATGCAGCTAGAGCCCCCACAGTTTCCACAAGCCAGGGTGCATGATATGTGATTCTTTTTGCATGTGCTTTTGAAGAAGCAAATACCTCACCACTTAACATAAACCAGACCAATCAGTAGCTGTTTTAGTATACTTTCTAACAACACCTACTAACCAAGAGTATTGGTCAATCCCTCTGTATCATGGTTTAATATCTAATTACTTCAATATCAGTGCAACAGAATAGATCAGGTCCCCCCGCCCCCCAAAAAATGGATACCTTCTAGGGTACAATGTTTTTGTTCAGCAGTATGACAGGGGAACCATACATTCACGTCTGGATAAAATATTTTTGCAGTTTCAGGACCTAAGGAAGAATATCTTACTCAGCAGTATTATATCAGAGATCGTGTACATTGACACTTTTATTGCATAAAATTCTCTAATATGCAAATTAGTGGTTGCCATCATTTTCCTAGCCGTGACAACCAGCCTCAGTAGGCAATTGGATAATTGGGCTGGTAAGCCTACTCGAGTTGTGATACAAGTAATATCGAGGAATGCATCACGTTGCATTCATATTGTGGTAAACGTTCGGCCCATAATCTCAATATCATGCTTTGAATGATGAATTAAAACAATAGTATACATGTGAGCTCATGGTACTTGGAGATCTCGGACCTTTTACATCTCGGCCCACACAAAGTCGGACCACTTCAGATCAGCCCATTACGATCTCGGACCACTTTGCGATCGGGCTGCTACGATCTCAGACCAAAGTAACATACATGTCCTGGCCGTCTAAACTGTTATGAAATAACCGATGTTATGTTTATAATACACAATATTATTTCCTCTGTGCGCGATTCAGATATTAAAAATTCCATTTGGATATGTTAGGCCTACGACATAGCTCAGTATGTATATCCACTCAGAAAACATTTGACACACACAAGCACATACTCTTACACTTAATTTATAATAGTTTGTGTGAAACGCATGACACCATATTCTAACTCAAAGGGAAATGACAAAGTTTATTAGAATTTATTTAATATAAACAGTATGAAAACTGAAATATGAAATTTGTGATAAACCAAAAATGAACAAGTGAGCATGTATGAATCGAAGAATCAGAACTGTTGTATTGCTGTTACATATCTCCTGTATTGTATGCAAGCTGCCTGCCTATTGTAACCTGTGCGAGCCATGCTTGTGTTCATGCGGTCATAAATTCAACAAACATGCTGAGGGTTTTACCAATGAGCCGGGTTAAAACTGAACATTTTTGCACATGTTTGGTACTACTCCTCCCCCAACACATCCGTTCAATACACAGGACTAATAAACAAGATGAATATTCTTATAATTTCTGTATTAATTTTTTGTTGAGACTTGAAAAATTTGCAGGATTTGAATCCTAATATATTTAAATGTGATAAAATATTAGAAACTTATGTAAGTGCTCACTGACATATTTTAAGATTTAGTGAGAGATAATTCTTTATTTACATTAGATTGATTTCTCTTAAGGTTGACTGGCCCTTGATATGAATAAAACTATTACTTAGTTAATCAGGAATATGGGATTAATTTTTTCGCTCATATGGCATTATATTTAAATATTGCAAACTTAATTACATACACACATTTTTAGCTCAGCTGACTGTTAGTCGGTATCTGAGCCATAGTCATGGTCCCTTGTCCGTCTGTCTGGCCATCTGGCCGTGAACATGGCATAATTTAAAACTCTTAGACCTATGAATCCAAAATTTGGCATACAGTTAGATGTCCAAAAAATCTCCTACCATATCCAATATTGAGTCACTATGACATTCATTCCTTTGAGATATTAAGAAAAAATCTCCTTTTTCAATTAAATTCAAGGCTACCTGATATAAAACCCCTGATCTGTTTTTGATCATATTTCATATGTACATGTTCCTTTATATATTTTCTCTAATCATACCAGATATAATGTCAGTATTGCTTTATTTTTTTTAAGTCATGGGCCCACACATAATGCACTTTGTAAAAAAATCAGGAAATATATTTACTCACTGACCATGAAAATTGCTGAAGCTAAAGACTTTTTTTCAAGGATATGACTTTATTAAAAACTGAATTTTGCTATATTTTTAATTTATTTGCATAAATATAAAAATCAACCTTGGCCATGGAATGTTTTTTTGCTCAGCTGACTGTTAGTAAGACCTATAGGAATCCAAAATTCTGCATAATACTAGATGTCCCCAAGATCTCCTACCAAGCTGAAAACTGGGTCTTTGCGACTTTGTTCCTCTGAGAAATTAAGGAAAAACCTCAATTTTTTATTAAAGACTTTTTTTCACACTTCAGGACTGCCTTATATCAAAACCACTAATCTGTTTTTCCTCATATTTACCATAAATATTCCTCTATATAGTTTCTATGTACATGCCAGAAATTAGGTATTTATTGTATAATTTTATCCACCAAAACAAAGTTTTGTTGATACTATGTTTTCGACCGGGTTCTGCCGCCACTGCGTTCGTTTCCGGAGAACTCTTCTCAGACTACTGGATGGATTTTTCTTGCACCAAATATCAGGTCACATGTGAACTGGTGCCTAACCATTTAGCCTTGACCTCTGACCTTTCCTCTCTGTCCAACATCCGTTTGTGCATCTGTTTCCACACATAAACCCATAAATCTCGGGAACTGTTTGACCGATCAGGAAAAAAAAATTGTACAAATGTAGCCCTTGGATAGCTTAATAACATACACAAAAAATGTTGGCGCCACCTGCAACCATATTTGCACAGTGTCCATCTGTTCATCTGCCTTGGGTTAAAATCACTCATATCTCTGCAGCGGTTTGACTAATTCACCTGAAATTCGGCATGCGTATACATCCTAGATAGCGTTCTTGATTTTATGACAGGTGGCGCCACTTACATTCACGTTCACGCTGCAGACATCCAAGCTTATATCTCAGGAACCGTTTGACCAATCAGGAAAAAAATTTACACAAATGTAGCCCTGGGATAGCTTTATAATGTACACGGAAATTGTGGCGCTACCTGCAGCCATATTTGCACAGCGTCCATCTGTTTGTCTGCCTTTGGTTAAAATCACTCATATCTCTGCAGTGGTCTGACCAAATTACCTGAAATTGGTCATGCGTATACATCCCGCATAGCTTTCTTAATTTTATGACAGGTGGCGCAACCTATATTCACGTTCACGTTGTATTGTAAACATCCATGCTTATATCTCCGGATTCATTCAACCAATCAGGAAAAAGTCCTACTCTGATTTTGGCGGATACACATAGTCATTTGTCGACTACCCGTATTCTAGTTTTGAATAAATAGTTTAACTCTTATATCATATGTGCTAGTGCTACCCTTGGGCATAGGTAACCTGCCAGTGTAATTATTGAATAACTGTAAACTCTGTTGTTAAAAGCATGATAATTAACATGACTTATAGTGGACATTTTTTTCAAATACTTCTGCTGCAATGTAGATAAAGTTTTTAGGCCAAGTCAAAACCTGTGTGACAATACCACTCTTTTTCCAAATGTAAATAATATAAATGACACCAGCCCCAGTTAAGACGTGAGATAACCACGACATCACTGTGATATCATTAGAGTGTCACGGATGTGAGTTCACTACTGTGAACCCACTGTGAGCTCATGGTTACCTTACTACAGTGAGTTCATATCTGTTACACAACAGTGAGTTCACAGTGATATCACAGGATGACGTCAAAAATGTAACACCATGGTGAATTCAGAACTGTGGGCTCAAAGTGATATCATAGCATGAGTTTATGTCTGTTACACAACAGTGAGTTCACAGTGATATCAGAGGATGACGTCAAAAATGTGACACCACAGTGAATTCACAACTGTGAGTTCACAGTGGTATCATGGCATGAGTTCATGTCTGTGACACAACAGTGAGTTCATAGAGATATCACAGGATGACGTAAAAAATGTGACACACTGGTGAATTCACAACTGTGAGTTCACAGTGATATCATGGCATGAGTTCATATTTGTTACGTAACAGTGAGTTCACAGTGTTATTACAGGGTGACGTCAAAAATGTGTCACCACAGTGAAATCACAACTGTTAGCTCACAGTGATATCATGGCATGAGTTTATGTCTGTTACACAACAGTGAGTTCACAGTGATATCACAGGATGACGTAAAAAATGTGACACCACAGTGAATTTACAACTGTGAGCTCACAGTGATATCATGGCATGAGTTTATGTTTGTTACACAACAGTGAGTTCACAGTGATATCACAGGATGACGTCAAAAATGTGACACCGCGGTGAAATCACAACTGTGAGCTCAAAGTGGTATCATGGCATGTTCATGTCTGTTACACAACAGTGAGTTCACAGTGATATCACAGGATGACGTCAAAAATGTGACACCACAATGAATTCACAGCTATGAGCTGAAAGTGATATCATGGTATAAATTCATATCTGATACACAACAGTGCATACACAGTGATATATCAGAATGAAAGCAAAATATGACACGGTGGTAAATTAACAACGATGAGCTCAAAGTGAATTGATAGCAGTGTGCTCATGTATGTTATACAACAGCGAGTTCACATTAATATCACAGGATGACGTAAAAAATGTGACACCACAGTGAATTCACAACTGTGAGTTCAAAGTGATATCATGGCATGAGTTCATGTCTGTTACACAACAGCGAGTTCACAGTGATATCAGAGGATGACGTTAAAAATGTAACACCCTGGTGAATTCACAACGGTGAGCTCACAGTGGTATCATGGCATGAGTTCATGTTTGTTACACAACGATGAGTTCACAGTGATATCACAAGATGACGTCAAAAATGTGACACCCTGGTGAATTCACAACGGTGAGCTCACAGTAATGTCGTGGCAGATATGCAAGTTGCAGATATGTAAGGGAAAGAATGAAATATATAGAATCAAGAATGATATCAACAGAGAAGCAGGCCGACAGACAACATACAGAGATTGTGTGTGCATGTCAAGTCAGTGCATGGACATATTTCATTCGTACCTGTTCTAGATTTTTATTTTTAATTAAATTATCAATGTTGGATTGATTTAAATCACTGCAAAAAAGTCATCAAACTAATCAAATTTGATTTTTAGGTTAATTTGTCAATTCTCATATCTGTTTTTCACAAAATTAATATATATATATATATTAAGCTTGGTCTTCACGAGCACCAGAGCCATTTATGCACACGTATACACAAGTAGCTGGTATCATTAATTTAACCCATGTCAAATGTTCTTGGGTCAAGTAACGGGAAAGGAATTTTCCATGATATAGGTTCACTAGGAAGTCACCAGGTCAGCTGATGGGGCAGTTGCCCTACCCCAAAATGGGTTCATTCGGTCAAAACAGACCAGCTGACCAATAGGAACGGTCCGTAACAGGGCCCGGGTCACGTGACAGCAGCATCTTAGCTTGTTGCCAAATCCACGCATTCACTCGTCAAGCTAACAACCGAAGAAACAACTTCATTTCAATGTTTATCAAATAGAAATTATTGATATTTGAAACTTTGTGGATATTTGCTTCCTGCGACCATCCTCAGATTCGTTCCAGCTCGGCAACTCGTTATCCACAACTCTGGGCCGGGCGGAATTTGTGTTCTGATGCAAGTTGTTGTTTACAAGTTTCCAGGCCAGCTCAGTGATCGTGAGTACTCTCAAAGTTATTGACTAGTTTACTTTAGCTGCAGGAGCATGTCCCATGAATCCCCAATGTCCGTTCTAATAGTCGGACATTCCTTTGTTAAAAGACTCTCCCGTTTTTTTGACGGAGTTTGAGAATGAAGGCACGGGCTCCTTAGCGGCCGGTGCCGCCCCAACCGTGGTCGTTTCAAAGTGGCAGCTTTCTGACAATCTCGGCCTGGATCGAGCGCAATTTAAGGTGTCTTTTTATGGCATTGGGGGAATGGTTTTACGTGGTCATCAAAGCGCGAAATCCCTCACCAGCGCTTACACCATGCGCAAGATTGAGGAGTACCGCCCCAGTATACTAGCTATTGACATAGGTTCGAATGACCTCTGCGACAAAACGACTGATCCAGTTAAATTGGCTAATCACGTACACGCGTTTGCAGTGGTGATTGCTGAATCTTATGATATTAGGGCGGTCATATGTGGATCTGCCCTTCCTCAACGTTCTTCCCCCTTTGGCACCTACAATGCCAGGGTTGATGAGTACAATAGCACTTTATATAAATTATGCAACAAAGCGGAGGAAAATTCAAAAGTCCGTTTTTGGAAACATTCTGGCTTCCGTAACCCATCTTCTCAAGTGTACCTTGTTGACGGGATTCACTTAAACTTTAGAGGATTGGGCAATTATGCTTGTAGCTGGAAACGAGCCATCGTTACATGTTTTAAGGAAAAATGACCAAAGCAAACTTTTTAATTAGCTTGCAAGCTGCAATATGATATTTGAGAAAATTATGAACCTAACAGATTTGTCTCATTTGTTTCCATTTTCCTGGAAGGGTTGTACTCACTTTGACTTGAAAATATGAATCTTCATCTTAGATACATAATCATGATTTTTGTTTTATACAAATTATGCAAGCCAATAATTTGGTTGTTTTTGTCGCAACCTTCATTATGTCTTCTTATTCGGGGCATTTTTCCCCATATATTGTTCATCTGAGGCATTTTTTCCTCAATCTTTATTGAATAAAATTTTCCCCATTGGTGCCTGTATCTAATTGTTTCCTTTACAAAATCCTGTTTATTAATTATGTTTAAGCTGGTAATTTTATTACTAATTCACCAATAGTACTTGAAATGTACTTCAATCTATTAGATATTTCTTGTCAATATGTAAAAGATGGGTATGGCATATTTTATTGTTAATTTAATTTAATCCATATAGTTTGTCTACCCTTGCTTATTCATTCAATATCTATTTCAGGGGCATTTTTTCCCCGTACCATGATTCTTCATTCAGTATCTATTTCAGGGGCATTTTTCCCCATTATCATAATAATTGTTCAGTTACATGTTTTGTTGTATATGCATTATGTCTTCTTATTCGGGGCATTTTTCCCCATATATTGTTCATCTGAGGCATTTTTTCCTCAGTCTTTATTGATTAAAATTTTTAAAAACTTGGGGCATTTTTTCCCATTGGTGCCTGCATCTTATTGTTTCCTTTATAGGATCCTGTATATTAATTATGTTTAAGCTGGTAATTTTATTACTAATTCACCAATGGTACTTGAAATGTACTTCACTCTATTAGATATTTCTTGTCAATATGTAAAAGATGGGTATGGCATTTTTTATTGTTAATTTAATTTATACGTATAGTTTGTCTACCCTTGCTTATTCATTCAATATCTATTTCAGGGGCATTTTTTCCCTTACCATGATTATTCATTCAGTATCTATTTCAGGGGCATTTTTCCCCATTATCATAATAATTGTTCAGTTACATGTTTTGTTGTACATGTACTTTCCTAGGTTTTATCAATTACCTAAAGATTTATCAGGGAACCTGGTTACTAATTTTAATTGATAACCTCTTTAATTAAGGACCTAGTTCCTAATTTTCATTCTTAAGCTATTTAAATATAGTTTGCATGTATTTTCTCTAGTACATTGCTTACACTGCCATCTTCATAAGCCAACAGTCTGCGTTTCCTTGTGAATTTATGTTTTTCAGATTTCCAGAAAATGGAAGGCAGAGGCATCTGAAACCAGGACTTCCACAAGGCAGCGCCGCCAACCCTCCTCCCTCAATGACTTTGATACGGCGACAACTACCAATCATGACTCATCTAGGTTCGCTGCTTCGCTTGCCCCCCCCCCAACTAATGTTCACCATAATGATAAGGATAACTCATCTTCGCCAGAACAGAGCAGTCAGCCAAATGGGCTTTCATCACAAATTCAAGAGCTAATCGCTAAGGAAATCGCTACGGCCATGGACAGACAATTTGCCGACCGTAATTCCCATCGAACCACCCACGGCCCTTCTGGGGGACAAGCAGACCCTGCTCCATCGACCAGCCTAGGACATGCACATCTTTCCAGTGATTCACCCCATGAGGGGGTGGGTCATTCTACCAGACGCAACATCGCTGACCAGGCTGCTGGTTTAACAGTGAGCAGCCTTTTGGGTGAGTTTAGCACTTCAAGACACTCAAACTACGCCTATGATACCCTCACTGCTGGGCTCGACGACAAGGACAGAAAGGACATATTGTCACGTAAATATTTTGATCTGAGTAGACTGATTCCAGGAGATCCTTTCCCTACTGAAACACAAGACTCTGATGTATCTATCGCTTTTTTGGGGGGATCAGCCCTTGAAATTAAATGTTAAACCAAAACAAAAGCAGATACCCACTCTTACTGCCTGGGTATCGGCTTCACCAGGTATGCTTCGTCCGCTCTCATGCATACCCTGATGAGGCCCTGGGCATGTTGAGACATCAACATAATGTGTCGTTGTTGCACTCGTCCCATCCAAATTCGAATGCCTGGCTTTTCTATGACCGTGCATACAGGCAATACTGGGCCAATAACCCAACCTTTCGTTTTGGCCAGCATCTTGAAGGTTTAATGGCTGAAGCCAAGAGTAAGGCCTGGAGTGAAAAATCTCAACATGCCCGGTCCTCTCAGCGCTCTAACTTAAGCAAGAACCCTCAATCCACTTCAAACCACAGCTCTCTGTTTGTGCCTAACACGTATTGTTTTGAGTACCATCGCCAGGCAAAATGCTCCAATCACCCGTGTCAATACAGACACGAATGTTTTTTTTGTGTTTTGCTGCAGGAAAACCTGCAAAGCACCCTAGGATTTCCTGCCCCACCTTCACACCATCATCATCAAGTACAACATCCCGCCCCATTTCAAACAATATCACCCTTTCCCCTCAGTCTCAACCCCAAGGTCTTTTCGTAACCCCAACCCCAATAGATAGTCAAAAATTAGATATTTTCCTCCATGGATACGAGGCTCACCTAGCAAATTTCTTAGTTGATGGGTTCCGGCAAGGTTTGCCCATACATTGTATTGGACCTATAATTCCGGGGGAATTTGAAAACCATTTGTCAGTTAGGACAAATCCCGAAACAGTTTAGGTCAAAATCACAGAAGAATTGTCTGCAGGGCGTATTTCAGGGCCATTTGATGAACCCCCATTCCAGGTATACCGCTGTCCTCCCTTGGGTCTAGTTCCAAAAAAAGATAATGGTTTTCGTTTAATCCATAACTTGTCCTTTCCCCTAGGCTCATCTATAAACGAGGGTATCCCCAAAGAAAACACTCAAGTTTCTTATCATAATCTAGATTATGCAATGTCACTGATTCAGAGTCTTGGGAAAAACACTCTCATTGCTAAAGCGGACATACGCAATGCTTTTAGGTTAATTCCAATATCCCCCTCTGATCATCATCTTTTAGGTTTTAAATTTGAAAACCGTTATTACTTTGACATGTGTCTCCCTATGGGATGTGCTGCTTCCTGTCAGATTTTTTAATCTTTCAGCACTGCCATCCAGTGGATTTTAGAATATAAGTTTGGCGTTAGCAATATGTGTCATATTTTGGATGATTTTATGTTTTTTGGTCCTCCGGACAGTAACTCTTGTCATTCTAACCTGCTTTCATTCCTCAAGATGGCCAAAGAAATCAACCTCCCTGTCCATCCTGGTAAGACAATTCGTCCGACCACCCAAGCTATCCTTTTTGGGGTCTTGGTTGATACAACATCAGGGGTTTTAAAACTACCTGACGACAAGCTGGTCAAAATAAGAACTGCAGTCAAAGAGGCATGTTCAAAAAACCAAGTTACAGGTTAAACCTCTCCAGTCACTGCTTGGTTTGTTAAACTTTGCTTGTTTGGTGGTAGTTCCTGGCAGGGCCTTCATGCGACGACTCCATGATTTATTGCAATACAAAGCCAACCCTAGACCTTACCATTGGGTCCGTATTTCTAAACCGGCTAAGCTGGACTTGCTGGCTTGGAATGAATTTTGTTTCATTTAAATGGCCGTTCGCTTTTCATTAACAAAGATCCACTGCCATCCAATAGCATTCATTTATATACAGATGCAGCTAAGACGCTGGGTTTTGCTGCTGTATTTGGCTCGAAGTGGTTCTCGCACCCATGGCCTGACACCTGGAAAAGTCTTAACATAGCTGTATTAGAACTTTTCCCAATAGTACTCGCAGTAGAAATATGGGGTTACCTTTGGAGCAACCATCATGTTATTTTCTATTGTGACAATATTGCTGTGGTAGAAATCATTAACAAACAGTCTTCTAGATGTAATATTATAATGACCCTGGTAAGGAGACTGGTATTGGCTTGTTTGAAATTTAATGTTTTCTTCAAAGCTGAACACATTCCGGGCTGTTACAATACTATCTCTGATTTATTATCTCGCCTGCAGGTAGCGAAAGCGAAAGCTCTACAGCCCATGCTGGATTCGGATCCAACGCCAGTGCCCCCCCCCCCCCCCAGTCTCCTTCCGACCTAGCTGCCTCATTTATACTGGCAAGTTTGACACCCAATACACAAAAAGCTTACAGACACTCTCTCCTACTATTTCAGAAATTTTGTCACCAAAATCCAGAATTTTCAATTTTACCAGCTAGTGTCAATACTGTGGTCTCTTACATAATTCACCAATATAAGGCAGGGTTCAAACCAGCGACAATAGTTTCTCAGCTTTCAGCCATTAATTTTATCCATAAGGTTGCAGGCTACTCACCACCTTCAGAATCATTTTTAGTCAAAAAGATAATTCATGGTTTATCAAAACAATGTAACGCTTGGACACCAGGTTGCCAATCACCTTCCCTATCCTCAGGCAGTTGTTTGCTGCTGTTCCCCTTCTCACCTCTGACAAGTTTATGATCTCACTTTTTCAGGCAATGTTTACAGTTGCCTTTCATGGCTTCTTTAGATTGGGAGAGATAACTAGTAGCCCAGGACAGGACCATAATACCATTCACATTTGGCAAGTCAAAATGGAAAAAGACAATGTTATTATTACTATGTCACATTTAAAAACATGCCCCTATCAATCACTCGGCTACTTTAGTGCTCTCTAGAAATTCTACTCACACATGTCCAGTCTCTGCCCTCAGGGCTTATTTATCATTTCGTCCTCAGCAATCAGGTCCCCTTTTTCTCTGTAAGGATGGGACACCAGTGTCCAGAAACTTCTTTTGCTCAAATTTAGCACATTGCTTGCGCCTCATAGGACGCTCCCCTGACCAGTATAAAAGCCACAGTTTTAGAATAGGTGCAGCTTCCCATGCAGCTGAAATGGGCATTCCAGATGCTACTATTATGCAACTAGGGCGATGGAAATCTAAGGCCTTTCTTAAGTACATTCGCTTCCCCTCACTTGTTATTTAATTTTTCTGATCAAGGCATAAGAAACCAGGTGATTTGGAACAATGATTAGGACATTTTCTGGATAGTTAATGTTTTGTACTATTATTTTATCAATTAATTTACTCTCATTGCCTTTTAACAATACATGTTTCTGAGACGTGATCATGCATGTATTGCTTTGTTATCAAGTGTTTCCGAAACGTGATCAGGGCACTCTCTCATAATCAGGGTACTTCATCCCCCCCCCATTAATTTACTCTTATTTCCTTTAAACAATACGTGTTTCTGAAACGTGATAAGGGCATGTATTGTTTAGTTTTTCAGTGTTTCTGAAACGTGATCAGGGCACTCTCTCATAATCAGGGTACTTCATCCCCCCCCCCCCGATTAATTTACTCTCATTTCCTTTAAACAATACTCGTTTCTGAAACGTGATTAGGGCATGTGTTGTTTTGTTTTTCAGTGTTTCTGAAACGTGTTCAGGGTACTCTCTCATAATCAGGGTACTTCATCCCCGCCCCTCCATTAATTTACTCTCTTTTCCTTTAAACAATACGTGTTTCTGAAACGTGATCAGGGCATGTATTGTTTTGTTTCTCAGTGTTTCTGAAACGTGATCAGGGCACTCTCTCATAATCAGGGTACTCTCTCATATTCAGGGTACTTCATCCCCACTCCCCCCCAACCACCCGTCATCTCTTTTCCATTTTTTCTCTTGGAGCAGCTACCTGGAACTTGTTTCTGAAACGTGATCAGAACATTGTAGTTCATTCCTTTCAGCCACTATACAATAACTTGTATCTTATAGCCATTGATACGCGGATCACATATTCATGATCCAAAATATGGATTAATCACTCATTAGTGTTTCACTTTCTATTTTTTATACATTTTCTGTGCAATTTGTTTTTCATTGCACCAGTTCACAAGTTCATAATTTTTACATGACGGATATGTGCTGGTGGGGAGGCCTTGCGGGCCTGTGGCGGATACTTCGTACCCCACCTGCACTCACCTTGCACTGGTGCACAGGTAGTTGCTAGAATGGACTTTAGGATGCATCAACTGTTAATCATGTATTATTGTTAGCATTAATTGTTAGGAAGGGCACATGTGCCACTACAAGTAAATCTTATTATAGACACAAATCTGTAGGAGTATATAATCTTAGCCATTTTTGTACCTGCATACTTCCTAATTGTATCATCTGTATTTTATGATATATCCCTTATTATTACATGGTTGACTATACTTATTATACAATATCTCAGAGGTTTACTTCTTTGTAGTGTCATTATTATTGGGTTTTACTAGTCTTACCTTTCAGATATTAGATTTTGTCATCATAAATGACTATTTATCATCCTTTGTATTCACTAGGTGGTATACTCCATTGGACTGTAAACAGTATTATGTTTTACTAGTCATAACTTGTATTTATAGTTGTCGTCATAATAAATGACAATTTATCATCTTTCTGTATTCTCAGTCACTGTTATTGTATGTGAATTGTGTGTATATGCGGTGTGTACAAATATATATATATATATATATATATATATATATATATATATATATATATATATTTAAATACACTGTAACAAATTTAAATAATAACCTTTGCTTTAGGCTTCATATATTTTCTTGGCCATGATATATGCTGTCTAACACAATGCTCAAACGTAATATTTCTTGATTTACAAGCAAAAAGTATTGATACAGTATTATTTCAACCCCCAAAATGAACCATGCCCTATTAGTATATTAAACATTTAGATATTTCTCTCTCAGTATAAACTTTACAGGTAGTAAGGTGAACTTATTTGGTCCATAAGAATCATGACCAATCTTTTTCTAATGCAAAGTAGATTTCTTTTATAAATAGTGAAATATGCTAATAAAATAAAATGAAGATCTGCTGAATTTATTTGATAGATATGTTAGATGGCATAGCAACACAGCGTTGATGGTCTTTGAGATTAAAATACAAAAGGAATTTGCTAAACTAATAGGCATTATGAAGGTCTAAAGGTTAATTCAAAGACTGCACTATACAGGATTTTTTAACTTAATTTTATGATCTTTGGAGAGATAAGCCAAGAAAAACTGATAAAATAAAGGGTATGCAGGCATTTAAGAGTCTAACTACATATATAACTGTTCAACCTGAGATCAGATCTGCAGGTATATATGATCATGTTATTTTTATGTAAAAAAAATATAATTGTTACCTATATATGATTATTTACTTTCTATTAATTCTTTAAAATACTTTTAAAATAATCTGTATTATAAAAAATCTTAATTATTTGAAAAAATGAAAGACATGGTCAATTTATCAATAGCTGATTTAAATAAAAAAAAAGTCGATTTAAATTAAAAAAAAAAGCCAAAAACATGATTTTTTAATGAATGTTGATTTTTTACCAGCCCTGTAAATAATGGTTGGGAGAATGGAAATTTAGCTGATAGGGTAAATACCGCATGTAAAAAATATAATAATTGATTATTAATTATACATTTGTATTATTATACGATGTTGATGTGAAAAGGAAGGGGTAGAACCTTAAAATCATATTGCTTGTTTGAAAAATAAATGGGCTAATAAATATGAAATCTGTAGCAATTTTCGACAGGAAATATTTAAATCTTGGGAAATTAATCTCATAATTTAATAGAGAGACAGTTTGATAACAACTATAGCTTTAAGTGAAGTGTAAATAATAAACTGAGGCTGTACGTACTACTGAAGCCTGATATTTCAGGCAACATTTATCGGACTTGGATGAAATGCTTGTGCACTATCAATCAACACTCAGCCCAACAGGTGTCTGGAGGCAGTTCGTAACATTATTCTTTGGCGCCGAAAGTCAGACCCTTGAGTGTTTGGCAAGTCAGTCCAGCTCAACCATTCAAACTGAACAGACATACTGAGGTAAGTTTACAAATTATTTACATTATCAAAGACATAAATTGATCTAACATGGATATATAAACCTCAATATTATTTAGTATTTTTGATTAATAATGAATCTGAACTTCATATACAGGATTCACAGGATACAATTTTCCGAGTATTTTGTGTAATGTATAGCACTGCTTCTTTATCCATATAAGAATTGGCATTGAGATTTTATACTATAATAGGAATAATTTATATCAGTGAAAAGCACTACTATGTCATATATGCAATCAGGATCTTGTTATTTAAGTTTGATAGTGGTGCTGTTATGGCCATCATTTTGTCATTTGCTGTGGTGTTACTTAGTTTAGGGGTACAGAATTTGACTTGGGGCTGTACACATAGTACAAAGCAGGTAAAACAGCGTGCTGCTGATAAGGGGGCGAATGCCAGCCTTGCCAGCACAAAGCTCGGGGGTTACATACTTGACCCCTGAGATTATGTTGATATATCATTGTGACAACTTGTCACCTGTTTTCCTCAATGATGCCCTGTAATATGTACATACATACAAAAGGTGTTATGTTATGTTGCTGTACCTCTATACTACAACCTCATGTTATACTACCATTCTTTGACTCTGGTCTTCCTGACTTACATTTATATATATATATATATATAAAATCCATTATGGAGCAGGCCAGGAATTTAATCTTGCCCAGACGAGTTTCAAATCTGCCTGGTATCAACCAGGCGAGTTTAAAATCTGCCTAGGCGAGATTGAAATTATTATGTGATGGTATTTCTGATGGTGCATTGTAAACGATATATGAATGACATTTTCCGTGATATAATTAATTATGATCTCTGCATAATAAATTATTTTGGCATAAATGGTAATTACTATATATGTATAGACTGTTACATTACCTCCAAGTATGGGGTCTTATAATCTTAGGCAACTTAAATAACAAGGTCTGGGGAAGTAGATAAGTAATATCATTTGTAATTTTTACAGTAATATTATTAATATAATAATTAGAACGGGTACCATTAATGAATATTGGAATATCCCTAGCACCTTTTTTGTATTCTGTGTGGTTTTACAGCAACCATCTCATAACAATTATTTGCTTAAAATTAATTAATTGAATAAATGTGGAATGCTCTTGAAGGCATGGGTCTCTGGAGACATGGATCATGCCAAGTGGTTACAGTTGACTTGCTGTGACAATAACTTGCTGTTCATTTGTGAGCGGAACACGATATATGGACGTTCATTCATTTTGTTTATATAATTCATTATTTGAAAGTAGCAGGTTATTCAATGTTATCTGAACTTAACAAAAAGTGTAATAACTGTGACATATTTATTTTTTCCAGTTTTCAATAAGCTGTGGAGTCTTTTGCCAACAGGCATATTATGTTTTATATTATATAATTATATTTTTTTATTTAATTAGATAGTTTTCATATATAACATTTGCTTAAACCTCACAAGACATGAGATCTGTATATTAATTTGTATATTAAACAAACCAAATGGACCACTTGATAGCAACCTCAAGAACATGACCACATCGGTAATACTTCCATGTTTAGCACAAATTAGCATATACATGTATATATGTATGCATATGATCGATGATGTTCTGGAATATGGCAGGTCTATTTTCATCAGAGGAAGCAGAGTCTCATGTACTCTTACATGTTACTGTAAGAATTTCACATGATGAAAACGATTGTAATATTTTGCATTTCCTTGAATCATTTAAGTATAAAACTAGATACACTGATAAGTCGTAAAAATTATGGCATTGTAAAAGGATGGGTTTTGTCTGCAGGTATATGTGTAAGTTTTGTTCACCGGGGTTACAGAGTGATCTGTGTTCGCGGACGACACTGCAGTCGAAAGTTTTCTTCGATCATACAGATGAATGCCCCCCAAATGTAGTCCCGATTTACAAGATGTCTATAAAAGTAACCTATCTCGATTGTATAGGGTTAATTGCCAAGATTCAAAATGATCACATATTCCGCTTGCTAGTTATCTCATCAAACAGACAAATCTCATGGGAATCGAGTGGAAAGCCTTTTAAATGTTAACAATTGTTATGGAGCCGAATATTTATATTATTGTCATTATATTAACCCACATATTAATATAACAGTGGCGGATCTAGGGGGGGGGGGGGGCTTTTGGGGCTGAAGCTCCCCCCCCCCCCGGATGCAAACACATATGATTTTTTATCAGATAATAATTTCTTTGCATTATTTTCAGATGTCGTCAAACAAATATCACCCTTTCAATATTTTAATATTAGTTTATTATCAAATTATTGTCGAAAAAAATGTTTTATATAGTTGTTACTGAGTCATTGACACAATGTTCACAATGTAATTTAGAATCAGAACATGTAACACATAATACACATAACGAACCCAAATATGGCCGTAAGTGATCCTGTTGTAAGATCTGTCTTAGTCAAACCCGGCTTAGATGACCAATTAAAAAAAACGACCACTTTATCAATGTCCCATTAGTGGTCGTTATTCTATTATATGAGATGTTATTATATATATTATATATTTATGTTCCACACGGACCCGTGCCCACATCCGTGTTAGAACTGTTAAAATATCAAACTTCTCGTTTTTCCAAGACTAATAAAAAGGTGAATTCTACCGAAGATGGAAAGAGAGTCTAATGTTAAAAACAAATCTGGCAAGTGTTACCCAAATTAAGCTCTAAGGTATTATTAATAAAGTTGGTTACAAGGATTCCTTGTCAACGGAGCAACACTGGGAACAGCTACCTGAGGTACAGCTCCATTCACACCTGAGGAAGGGGACCGAGAACCTGCACAAAGCTAGTCTTAAAAAAGGTGTACTATTTGTATAAGCAATTCAAAACTTCACATAGGAGGTTACTTAGTAGGTTAAATTAATATTTACAATCACAGAAAGGTAGCTATGAACACTGACGTCATTTGATATTCCAATGTAAAATGAATAGTCTTAGCCAACAGCGGTATGGTTATGAATTGGGCGGGTCTCATATATCTGAGTTTACTTAAACTCCCAAGGTCTCCTCGTGCCTGGCTCAAAGGAGTTAGACCTTACACGGTTCACCGCTCTAATTAACAGCAGCGTGGTGGATCTATTGCGTGATTAAAAAAAGTGTTGAATTCTTGTTATGTGGCTCTCATGCAAAAACCTAACATGCACAAATAGAAACAAAACAGTGTATATATGGACCAATGTACCAAATATTTATCTTGGCGCCAGGTAAAGTCTTTTGTATCTGACGTAACTGGATATATTGGAGAGTTCCAACAGACGTTCAAAGACAAAATGTGCGACGTTATCCTCGGGATAAAAAACAAATTCCCATAGGCTGTAATTGGTCCAAGCTCATCACTTAAATTAAAGAATGACCTGTTATATGAAGAGGTTTATTTTTTTATTATTACTTATTGAATTTACCAAATTTTTGTGAATACATAGATCTTTATTATTAAAGTCACTTAAATATTACAAATAAAGACACATTAAACAGACCACAATGTTCCATGTAATTTAAAATATAAACTCTGAACATGTAACACATAATACCCACAACGAAGGCATAAAATTAATGAATAAATTATATGTATGTGGATATGTGGGTAGTGTATGTGCTATGGAGAGAGAGAGAGAGAGAAAGAGAGAGAGAGAGAGAACATGCTGAAAACACAGATGTTGTTTATTGATGGTGATGGGGAGAGATTGGTAGAGTTTATAAATGAAACTTCAAAGGCACTGTATATTTTTTATACGATGCTACCTTTCTCTATAACAATGACGTTTAATTGATAAGGAACGTGTGACACTGGAAATGCGGGACGTAGAGGGAAAGTAACTTTAAATAGAGGCATGTTCTTTATCTTAAGATAAATACCGATTGGAACATACCTTTTATTATAGAATAATCACTTTGGTAAGTTCTTTCTGTAATGTAATTGTGACGAAGAGACTATATATCGCGTATCGAGTCGCTTATATTGAAACACCCCCCGCGAATGATTCGCCTCTCATATTCACGTTAGGGTTCGCTCTCGCGTCTGGGTTTATTATGGCAACGTAACTTTAAAGTTAACTAGACTTCCTTGTAAATGTTAAACAACAGTAAGTGATCTCCATCCATCCACGCGTTTTATGTACCATAGTTCCATGCCTTTATCTGTGTGTAAAGTTCAAGGTCAAAAGAAAAGAAGGCATGTATAAGCTCAGATGTAAGAATTTAACGCATCGCGCGGTGACAAATGCATTTTACAAGGACTACACATTTCGTCTAAGTCACTACTGCCTCGACATTGAAAATATAGATAAACATAAACATGAATATCAGTACAGTGAATTACTAACTCAAGATGACTCATATAGGAATGCAACAACAAAAATCCAAAAACAAATAAATAATATATGGCTTCTGTGGTCAGGGAGATATAGGACAGGACTCAACCACCGTGGATGGTGAATTCGAAACCCAGTCGAGAAGCGGTGGATTTTTAACGATCGGTCTGACCAAGGTTGAGTGCTCTGAAGTCTTAATAGGAAAGCTGTGCCCTCCCATTACTTGCAAACGAGTACGTATTTGGGGCGTAATCGGTGATATAACCTAGGAATATAGATGTCACCCACCCAAGACCAACAGGTGGGGTTGTTACCGGATCTGCTTAGCACATGAATAAAATGAGAGGACGCTTGCATGGGCAACCGCCCTGTTACGTCTTGAACTGTCTAAAACTGAAATAGAATTCTGTAGGTTATTGCTTGAATAACGGGGATGGATACATCATTCTAAAATTTAAATAAAAAGTACATACAAGTACTGGATCGAAGCCTACATATATCAGGGATCGATTGAGTCTTATATAACTACGTATATGACTTAGCAATAACATGTCGAAGGACTCGTTGAATATAAAGGGGCATCGAACTATATCCACAGCGAAATAACCTTATCTTTGTGTTTTATATTCCGTTTATACTTTCAAATTAGGAATGGCCATGCCAACAAAACATGTAACGGTATTTCGCATATTATTATGTAAATATATTGAAGAGATTGCTCTTGAGACTATACGGGCTGGTTATTCTAACACCAGGTTATCAGTATTCATCTTTTATGGTTATTTCCAAAGAAAAGCCTGTTTCTTGGTGTTGTATATATATATATATATATATATATATATATATATATATATATATATATATATATATTTTTTTACACACACACACACACACATATATATATATATATATATATATATATATATAAATTTGTATTAGACTAAGTGAAATTCCGAAAGGACGGCGAGTACTGGATGCGACCGGGATGGGGGGGGGGGGTACATGGACCCTGGCGCGCCCCCCCCCCCCCCCGGCTTCGCCCCTGAGTTTTATGAAAATTATATAAAATTTAGACTTTCGGCTATAACTTGTGATTGCCTGCACGTTTAATCATTATATGCTGCAAACCCTACAACGCTTTTAACGGGTGTGTCAAATGCAAACAGGAAGAAGTTGGGATGAATAAGACTGTTTACCGAGAAGCTGATTCGTTTGTCCTGTATGTATATGCAGAGGTTTTGCAACCATTTCCTCCCCCCTAACATCCCCCCCCCCCGCCGTTGAGTCATTGCAACTGTGCACTGGGGACAGTAGTTATATTGCAAATGTATAACTTTTATTCAATAGTATTATTATTAGTATAAACAAATTAAGATATGATTAGAACATATATTTTTGCCTTAGGAGAAGGGGACATAAAGTGAACAGCTCTGCCTCAGCAGAATGGGAAATAAGGGATCAGCTTCATTTGTCCTGTATGTAAATGTAGGGGGTTGTTATTTTCACAATTCCCCCTCCGCTGCCATTGAGTCCTTGCACCTGTGCACTAGGGAAATTAGTTTTGTTGCAAATGTATACATTTTATTCAATAAAAAATAGTATAAGAAAAAAATTAAGATCTGATTAAAACGATATTCTTGAGTCAGGAGAAAGGGACATAAAGTGAACAGCTCTGTCTGTCCATCATCTGTCTGTTTTTCATTAAGTATATATTAAGTATGAACTCTTTTCGTATAAGCACTGCTGAAATAACTTTATTATGCTGTATGTGTATGGATTTAAGCTTGAGATGTGTCTTAAATGTGAAAGTAACTGTTATATGGACACGTAATATTGCAAATGTAAAATAAGTGTAAACTTGAAAAACAATTCGATATAATAAAAATGATCTACTGCATTTGTTCATTATTTTCCTGCCAAGCAATATGGAAGATAAAATGATCAGCTTTGTTTGTCTACCTGTCAGTCTGTTCATATTTCAGTATTCGCCAATTGCGAATCTTTTCTTGTAAGCACTTTTTGAATTAAATTTCATATCCTGCATGTGAGTATACGCAAAGATGTAACTCCCAACACTCCTCACCCACAATCAAGTCCTTGCACCTGTGCACTGGGGACATTTAGTGATTATTACAACTGTACACATTCAATTATAACACTGAAGAAAATATTCCTTACTCATCAATACACACCTAGCATGTCAACCTTCCATGGCCTAAGTTACCTTTACCTCCAAGACATCTCCATTTGTTATTTTTATAGATTTTTACCTTCAAGATCAACTTCAGATGAGAACCGTGACCCATGGGTCCCTTGTTTCATAGTCCCGTCATCAGTCGTCTGTAGGATTTCTTGTAAATATGAATGATTTTTTAGCTCAGCTGACTTTCAGCCATGCTGTGCTATAGCGATGGGTCATTGTCCGTCGTCCTTCCATCCGGCTGTCCGGCTGGCTGTTAACAGGCACAAATCGTAACCGCTGGACCTAGAATCTTCTTACTTTACATCTAGGAAGGTCCATGAAAAATCTCCTTGAAAACCTGAAATTAGGTCTCTATTACCCATATCCTCCAAGCTATGGGGCTCTGAAGTACCCCCCAGAATAATTGAAAATTTGATACAAAAGCTCCAGTATCAATGAAAAATCTCCTTTGAAACCAGAAATAAGGTCTCTGTTACCCATATCCTTTGAGCTATTGGGCACCATAGTACCCCCCCCCCCCCCAGAATAGTAAAAAATTTCATACAAAAACTTTAGTATCTCGTTAACTACATCACTGATTGTCACGATGTTTAGCATACACATTGATCTTCAGATGTTCAATCAGTTCCTGAAGACTGGTAGCGCAACCTGTATTTTTCGATTTTTTACAAATATTTTTCTCTATTTTTGAGACCTTTAAAAATGTGAAATCTGTTTACAGGACACAAATCATAAAGACTGGACCTAGAACCTTCATTCTTGACACAGTGAGAGACCTATGAACAGTCTCCATGGAAACCAGAAATTAGGTCCCTGTTACCCAAATCCTTTAAGCTATGGGGCCCCAAAGTACCCCCCAGAATAGTAAAAAATTTAATACAAAAGCTTCAAAATCTCATTAACTACATCACTGATGTTCATGATTTTTGGCATACATATTGATCATGAGATGTTTCATCAGTTTCTGCAGACTGGTAGCGCCACCTGATTTATTTTTTATTTTTTATAAAGACAATTTATAAAGACTGGACCTAGAATCTTCATTCTTGACACACAGGGAGACCCATGAAAAGTTTTCCTGGAAACCTGAAATTAGGTCTCTGTAACCCATATCCTTTGAGCTGTGGGGCTCCCAATTACCCCCCCCCCCGAATAATGAAAAATTTGATAAAATAAAAAACAGCAACATCTCAATAGCTACAACACTGATGGTCATGATTTTTGGCATACATCTGTTCCTGCAGACTGGTGGCGCCACCTGTATTTTTTTCAAATTTTTACAATTTTTTTTTCTCTATTTATGAGACCTTTAAGGATGTAGTTATCTGTCAACAGGGTACAAATCGTAACGACTGTACCTAGAATCTTCATTCTTGACACACAGGGAAACCCATGAAAAGTCTTCATGGAAACCTGATATTAGGTCTCTGTTACCCATATCCTTTGAGTTATGGCACTCCAAAGTACAGCTCAGAATAATGAAAAAATTTGATATGAAAAATGAAGTATCTGAACAACTAATGCAGAGATCACCATAATTGTTTGCATGGATATTGATCATGGAATGATTCATCAGTTTCTGCAGACTGGTGGCACCACCTGAATTTGTTCGGGTTTTTTTACGAATTTTTTTTCTACTTTTGCGACCTTTAAGACCATAATACCCCTGAGAATAATGAAAACTTTGATACAAAAACTGCAATATCTCAATAACTACAACACTGATGATCATGATTTTCGGCATACATATTAATCTTGAGGTACTCCATCAGTTTCTGCAGACTGGGTGCGCCACCTCTATTTTTTCAATTTTTTACCCATTTTCTTCTCTATTTTTGAGACCTTTACAGATGTGGTTATCTGTCAACAGGGTACAGATCGTAACAACTGGACCTAGAATCTTCATTCTTGTCATGCAAGGAGGCCCATGAAAAGTGTCTGTGGAAAGGTGAAATAAGGTCTCTTTTCCCATATCCTTCAAGCTGTAGGACTCCGAAGTATCCCTCAGAATAATGAACAATTTGATACAAAAGCTGAAGTATCTGAACAACTAATACAGAGATCACCATGATTCTTTGCATGGATATTAATTATGGAGCGTTTCATCAGTTTCTACAGACTGGTGGTGCCACCTATATTTTATTTAATTTTTCGATATTTTCTCTCTATTTTTGAGACCTTTAAGGATGCTGTCATCTGTTTACATGGCACAAATTGTAACAACTGGACCTAGAATCTTCATTCTTGTCATGCAAGGAGGCCCATGAAAAGTGTCCGTGGAAACTTGAACCCATATCCTTCAAGCTATAGGACTCCGAAGTATCCCTCAGAATAATGGAAAATTTGATACAAAAGCTATATCAATTGTCTTGACTATGACATTTAAGATTACAAATGCAGACTTTACCGAATGTACGTATTTGTAAAAAAGACTGCATGTGTAAGCTTACGACACCCGCTTATTAGTTCGGTAAAACTACACATATAGCATGGGGGGGGGGGGGGGGGTTGACGCAATTACCCCACCCCTATAGTCTTGACGACCTTCCAATCACCTATTGTCATAATACCATACAGAGACAGAAACTGGAATTGAGCATACGCAAGCAAAACTTTATAAACTTTTAATTTTTTTTAAAAGACCCTTATCTATTTATAAAATGAGACAAACAAATGTAAACATGCAAAAGTATTAAACAACATACTCTGACGCATCGTCACGTGAATACACTCATAGAGTATGACTGAAAGGGAAGATTTATGCATAATGAAATAAAACAATCATTCATTTTAAGTCTTTCATTCTTCATCACTATATTCAATCAGACGTACTGAAAAAACGTCTGTATCAAGGAAGATACTAATATAATTGATACACGAACAAAGAAATGTGCCACATTAATAAAACTTTACAAATCTCACTCTCTGAACTCATCACGAAAATTGTAGTGTAAAACGAATGTACAAAAATTGTTTTAACAGTAACATAACAATGAGCAATTTGTTTGTAATTTTTGCCTAAACATTATATATGTGTCACAATAATGACATGGTCATTAATTATAGGAATTTTGGTTATTTGAATACAATTTTACATGCTGATAGATTCAAGCCAGATAACATCAGCAGCAAATATATACATAGCCAAAGCTTTCATGGGAATTTGCTAATAAATTCAAGCAAGATAACAGCATCAAATATATTGATAGCTACAGCTTTCCTAGGAAAATAGGGTCACACCCTGCAAATGTTGTAGTTTTTATGGCTTTATAAATATGCATCATCAAGATATATATCTAGCTAAATATATTTCTCTGATGAACCATAAGCAGGTATACCTGTCACTTTGAAGACGAACATGTCCCTCACAAATGTTGATACAGGATAATGTTACATCGTATAGTGATAACTACTGAACATACAGAAAGAGTGAATATAGTCCCACACAAAGACAGGTGGTTATTTTAACGCTGCCCGTAAACGGGGCCAAAATGTATTGAGGTGATCAACCAGTCCGTGTCCTGGCCAATCTATGTACGTGTGTGATCGTAACATGGTCACCAAGGTGCGCGGCATTTCCGACAGTGGGACGTCTTCCAGAAGGACAAGAACTATTCTGTCGATTCCTCGCTCTACCAGGTCCAGTCGAGCCATGTGCACCTCAAACTTACACCAGCTACTTCGGACAAAACTTCGGGATAAGATAAACACAGTCCTGCGGCTGTTTGAGATGCTGTTCAGGATGTTGTCTTCTATAGGGACGCCGGGAATGAAGTCTCTCTGGTGAAGGCACAAACGCAGAGGTTCCTCTCCATCTTCCAAATTAGGAACCAGTTGGTCGTACACCCAGGGACTATCATGGTCACAGTGCGAGACAAAAACATCATATTTAAAGTCAATCAGCTCTTGTTCAAGCTCCCTGTACAAAGTCCTCCTCAACTTAATCTGGAGACAGGCATACTTTATATCCCATCTGTGCCTGTAAGCCAGTGCTGACACAGTTAGTAGGACGGCAAATGTGATAAGCAATCCGAGGATTGCGTACAACCAATGCAGCTTAAGACAACGCTTTTCTAAAGTCGGCAAATTAAGTGACTTGACTCTCGTAAATGCAACATGATCTTCGTTCAGTTGACAAAATACTCGATTAAGCGATACTAAATTTTTCTTATTTCTCTGAATTCATCGTAAGAAAGACAGTGTGTTGCAGGTGCATTCCATAGGGTTTCCTTCAAGGTTAAGTCTAAAACTTGTTATCTTTCGGCCAAAAGCTTTGCTGATGGAGTCCATGGCCCTGGATGAGAGTGCACGCAGTCTGTTATGAGACAAATCAAGATGTGTGAGATTTTTTAGGTTGGCAATATCCAACGTGAACTCAGTTATCAGATTATTAGACATTATCAACCTGTTCAGCTTTTTGTTTGCGCGTGATCCAAATATATTTGGCGATAAAAACGTAATCTCGTTCTGGGACAGTTCCAGATGTGTCAGGTTGGTCAAATATGGAAGCGGTCCTCCATTATAAGACAACAGCTTACCCAAACGGTTATTGTTCAAAATGAACTTGGATATTGCAGGTGCCAGGGTGCCACTGAAAAACGAGGCAGATATGTTCCCACAATTATTATTTGACATATTAAATGTTAGCTCAGCCATAGGTTGGTCGGCATGGATCCTCCCCATCAGTTGCATGATGTTATTATTTGAAGCATCTGCGTATTTCAAATGAAATGGTTGTTTTCCGCCTAATGTAATGTCTGACTTCATTATATCAACGTTATACACGCTTCTTGCATACAGCCATTTTTGGCTTGATGGCAAATTCAAAATTATGTTATGACCAATATTTTTATTTGTCTCACGGTAGCCAATATTCTGTGTTTGATAGCTTATGTTTACCACGTGAATGGATGTCAGTTTATTTAGTCCAAGTAATAGATTGACATACAAGTTATTCTCACTGCCATCATAGACCTCCAAGTTGGGAACACTTTGACTGATACCTATCGCAATATTACTTATTCTGTTCCTGTTGATTCGTAACATTCTCAAAGAATTCGATTTGATAGAGTTCCAGAAATTAACCGTTATTTCGACCTTGCAATACCTTGCCCAGTGTCCGACGATTTCGGTTAAAATCAACTCATTCAAATTACCCTTTGGAAGCACTTTCAGGGCAGAGTTAAGTTGAACAAACCGGTCTCGTGTCAGGTTTACATTGTAGGACAGATCCAGGTGTTTAAGTTTCTTTAACGGACTAAAGGTCCCTCAAGAGACATTCGTGAGGTTATTATTGTTCAGTATCAAAGTTTCTAGCCTGGCAAGGCCATGGAAAGATTGTTCGTACAAATGCAGTATAGAACATCTATCCAGCTTGAGTATATGTAGATTTGTGCAGTTAATGAATGAATTATTATTAATCTGTTTAAAGCGGTTACCTGAAAGATCGATGTTTACGACCCTTTTGTTGCACAGGTATGTTGGCAGCTTACTTAGTGACTTCGAGGAACAGTTGACATTCAAGGAGCTGTTTAATAATCTTTCGCAAATGCAAGGTCCACACGGGTACCAGGTTAATCCGTGTGCTCCGGTGCTAATCAATACAACCAGAATCACAACAACTGCTCTCATTTTGATTGGTTTTTTCCCTTCAAATGATGTACTTTATGCTCATTTAAAATAGAATAAATCATCCCCTTCCCTACAAGGAAGCGCGCATTCAGATGTTCATGTCTTGACGGGATATCGTGCAACAACAACGCTTTTTTGTGTATCTGAATAAACAGAAGTATATGTCTAAATATAAGCTAACCCTCCGCTGCATAAAATGCATGGTTGGTTGACTTAGCAGTGATTGACCTGAAAAAAAAACGAGACCCACTGCTGCGTTATGTTCAAGTACTTTGGAAAGGAGGATTTTGCAACGCCATGTTGTTACTAACATACCTGGTCTAAGTATAGTTACGCCTTTTATTATTGAAATGTGTTGCCAAGAAGCAGGAGTGATACATTATTCCCGTAATATGGACATAACTAATTGTAAGGTTTTTTTTTCAGGAGCAGATCCAGGAGTTTTGAAAAGGACCCAGCAGGACTAATAATAAAACCTTAAAATGGTCCGGGGGGGGGGGGGGCTAGTCCGCAAAACTAGGTCAATAACCCTTCAAAAGATGGCTGTAGTTCACGGTTGAAAAAAAGGGAAAGGGGGGGGGAGGGGGTTCGGGCCCGAGATCCCAACCCCCTCTGCATCCGCTTCTGCTTTCATGTAAGTAAATGTAATACCAACACAATATGTGCTTGGATATACTAAAGTCTATTAAGATGTATTTAAAATGCCAAATAGGTATATGTGAATAATGGTAAGAAGGGCCTAACAATTTTTTTCCCGATTTTTATATTACATCAAAAAGGCACTGAAGATCCTCGCTGGCTCAAGCTTACAAAAATATTAATGGGGCCCAATCACCTATACAGCATGTTGAATTCACCAGAAAAATTGCTTCCTCCTTTAAAATAAACCTGTAACAGTCAAAATGTTGTCTTTAACCCGTTCGCCCTCTCCTGTAAACGAGTTTAAGAAACAGTGGACCGGGCGCGACCACTGGGATCAACATAAACACAGCGTGTGGGGCCGTGTGCATCGAGGAGCCACAAGATGTGTCAAACAGGGGATGCATAGACTAACTTAGCCCCAAAAATGTAATACATGGCTGAAACATCGCGTGTTGCGGCTCAAATTCGGACCTCCGGTCACGCGGCCTTGTTATGGTTAACAAACACACGTGGACTGTGTATACAAACATGCAGAGCCATGACAAGCACGTGCAAGGTACTTAGACTATGTGCTGGTATGGTTTTGCTGGGAAACTTTTGTATAAAGCAAAACTGAACTGATAGCGTGAAAGAATAGGCATAGGATTGTTCCTGATTATGTCCCTTTAAGAGTGACACGCTGTCTTTCGTTCTCAGGTTTAAGTTTAACTGGCCTTCACAAAATTTTAGCACGTGAACTCAGAGGAACCCACAATGCATTATTATTTTCACCTATCCATAGGTGGAGATTCTGCTTTGGCATAATTATTATTTTGTCACCTTTATTTTCTGATTTCATTCATACTCACGGAGGATATAGCCTACTGTGTTCCGAATAATTTGACCAAGTTTCAGTGACCTTGACCCATTTTTCAAGGTCACAGGGGTAAAAAAGTACGATTTTCAATAGCGAATTCCTTCTTATCTATAAGGGTAACGGGCAAATGGACGAAAAATACCAAAAATATTTGATTCCCAGCTTTATGGGGGTTCCACATCAAATTCACTTATGCGGAACCATATGAAATAGTTGACTTTGCGCTTTTCTATTAGGCTAGGATTCCGGGAAAACCATATTGTCTAACCATATGGAAAGTTGAAACTTTTACAGACATATGCCATTTACAACGTAGGAGTGCAGAGGCAAGTTTGGTAGAAATATCTAAAATAATTATTGAAAAATATGCAAATTACGAAAATGTGACGTCAGCTTTTTCAGATCCACTGTTACAGGTGCATAAGACATATGTGGGAGATTCGGGGGAAGGGGCGTGGGTGTGGGGTGTTGACCGGGGGGAGGGGGGGGGATAGGTCGAGATCTGTAATTGTCCCATGACAGTTCGAAGGAGTCTACTTATTTATGAAGTGGTAAAAACCAGCTTCAGGGAGGTCCCTAGGAAGTCGCCCTTGATTAGGTGACAGAACTTATAATATACTATTATCCATTGGTCCCTGACTATGAGCTGACTATGCGGACAACGCCTCACATGATAGATGTTGTGAAAACGTATACTAAGAAATCTAACCATTGGTCTGGTTTATCATTTATGTCAATTGACAGTGTACAATATTTGCATCCTGCTAGAGGCTTCCCTTTTGGCCCTTGTTGATGGATATAAAGACACTCTGATTTCGGTTCCATGGCCCCTGAGGGCTAGATGATAGAAGGCTAACTACCCCCCCCCCCCACCCTATCCTAGGATCCATGGACAGAGCCAAAGTTAACCCACGTGGCGAATCCCCTAGAAGCATCGATTTTAAAATATTGATATTTTGGAACAAATTAACTGTGCTTTCTATGTATTACATTTTTATAAATAATTAACTAAACAGTTGTTTCTCCAATTTACATGAATCTTCTAGATCATTAAGGATGTCAGGGAGAACAATCGTTCCTGGTTTTCTGAATGCACACTCCTTTACAACTTTTGTAATATCCGTTGTTAAATGTCCCTTTGTATGTACATTAAGGCCAGAATTTACAAACACGTTTGACCCATGATTGACCTGAGATAGATTTTTAAAAGTCTAACTAAACTAATGCTTCTTTCGCCCTCGCCACCGGTGACAGGAAGTGTTGCGGATATTTTAAACACCATATGATGGAATTTTTCATTACAAATTTTCAACGATTCCACAATAGACTGGGCTGATGCATTGTACACAAATGGGGCACTGGCTGGAGCAGAATCTACCAAGTAACAATAAGTAACAATAGATGGAAATAAGAGATACTTGAGGTGAAAGTGACCAAAATTGATTTGAAATATTACAAAAAGGGACCAGGATTGATTGGACTTCTTGACATAAAAATTTAATTTGGGGCAAACGTCCCTACATTTGGCGGGAACTTAAACAACCTCCCTTGGTCGCTTTGCCTGAGACGAACACAGCTGCGCCATCAATATTGTCTCTTTCAAATTTTATGTACCTAGTTTATTGAACCTGCGCCATGAGGAGAGGTACATTATGTGTACCATTTTTTTATATAATTCATCAAACTGGCTTCCATGACAACTCTTTGAATATTCCACTCTTGCGCCAGAGACTTCTCTGGTTTTATAATATGAATTCCGATATATACAGCAGTTGATGGTTTCTCCCAATACGGACCCGGAAGTCTGACGCTCAATACTATTTGGTAATTTCATATCACTTAAATATGCGATGTATAATGCTATGAAATAGATTGACTCAACATCCCCCTGTTTCGTGTGTTAATAATCAACAGAACGGACTAGTTGCCTCCGCCAGACGGGTCTGTTTTCATCCCGTGTGTGGGTTTGTGTGTTTATTCGTATTATTACTCATGCATTTATGAACGGAATCACACGGAATTTTCAGGGCATTTAAAAAAATATATTGTTCAAGGAATAATCGATTAAATTTAAGTGAGGATCCAGAATATGACCCGGATTCATAAAAGTAAAAAAAGAAGTATTCACAAAGGCGCACTCACTTTTGCACGAATGCACCTGGCATATGGGCCGAATAGGTGAATGCAAACATAAGATGATGGATTGCATTCCTTAGAATGCAGAATTCTATTATGATTAATTAATCCACAAGGTTTCTGATCACAAATAAGGTGTTATAGTAGAACAAAAGCTGATTACATTAATCTAAATACGCGTATACAGGAGTTTATGCCCGCGGGATGGGATGCCTTCGGTCGGATGAATACCACGATGTATTCCAGGCTTAGAACTTATCGTGATCACGAGGTGTCATTTTATTTCACACCTAACATTCACACTACGTCATGGCTGAGGAAGCCAGTGATATATCTGCCATCACACTCAAACTGAAATGGCATAAATTTAGTATTATACAATAGTTCACATAATACAGGCAAAGGTATCAGTGTCATGCAGACTGAGTGTAAGCTGCAATCTTACTTCACAACCAGCCAATTATAATATGTAACTATGGACCAGCCCTTTTGAACATTACCTTCATATCTTGGGGTTATCACGTGCTTTCAAAGACGGATGCTGACACCTGTGTTTACATTGTAGTCCGGATTCATTTGTCATCGTGAATAACTTATAGCGTATTCTATGATAGACCTACATACACACGTGTAATATATATATGACGCGGTTCAAGATGCACACACGTGTGGACAGTAGATACAACCAAGGACGACGACGTGACAGTAACAATGGCTTTTATTCTGAAAGTAGCATACTGAATATAAATGAGAGACATGTTGTCCTCAAGTTCGAATGCATTGTCATAGTGCAATTTACGGACTTATATATACATACAGTAAAACATGTGACATGGAAAGAAATATACAGATATTTCCAGAGTTACATGAGTTAAACTTAAATTATTTTACATGGATTGTACAACAAGTTATAATAACTGGGTTATAGATGTTTCGTCCCCAGATCTTTTTGTGCTCGCCTCTTTGTCCAACCACCTGTTTCTCCACAGGTCCGGTTCGCCCACAGGAATATTGTAACGGACGTTTCGTCCACAGTTCTTTTCGTCCACCGCAGATTCACGCGCTCTGTGTCCAGTATAAAATATTGCACGACTGACCAGGCAGTCGGATGTGCTAAACAAGTTAATGTGCTGGCTGTTTTAATGCATCATGGTGATCTTTGTCTAAAGGTTCATCCGCAGCATTGTGAAATGTGATGCGGTTGTGATCAACGTCTGTGGTGCCTTTTCGTCCACAGGGACATATCGTCCACGCGCAACACTGATATATATCATGCCAGTTATTATCATTTCCCGGCAATATGATAGTTTTTTTACGATCACATGTATATCTAAAATACTGGTAGCTCTACGGCACTACTTTTGTTATGTCGTCCAAAGCTCATATATCGGCTTCGCTTACCGTCATTAAATAACTGCATATGTACGCTGGTGGGAGGTTAGGGCAAAAAGGTTTTGAGGCGTGTGGGGCGTTGTCCTACGTACAGTAACCATACAGGCGATGGTGATATTCCAGTATCATATTAAGCGGACGACATACAAGTCCACATACACGCACACATACAAACGTGTACCAAAACCGACAAAAAAACCACGAAGACAAGTAGATATAATCAGCACATCTTTTAATGTGGAAAACAAACATTTGATATAGGCGCATACTTAAAAACACCACTGGACAAACACATTATTGTATGGCAAGATAAGCAAAAACACTGACTACAATAAAAACAAAAGTACATGCGGTGAAAGGTAATCAAAAGCAAAACCACGTAATGTCTATGAAAAAACATCCTTGCACGGAATATTATGAAAACGACTCCGACATTCAACCAGATTTATTGGCGAGGGTCTGGTGTTTTGAAGAAACCGGGTCGCGATATACGGGACCAGCGATTGGTGCCGTTAACCTCTGCATACACGGACACCACGTACATTGTAGCCGGCACGGCATGGACGAGGGCCGCAGAATTGGTGTAAACGATGTGGACATGTCTCTTGATCTGAGGCACCCACCTATAGGTTGGATCGTAGACAGAGCTGCTGCCTCGTGAATTGGCACTGACAGGGACCCTTGTGTAGATCACTTTGTACCGGTATCTTCCAGGGGTGGCGGGTCGTTTCCATGTCACATAATTTGTTTTGACGGTTTTCGTACCTTGCACCGGGCGCGAGGGTTTGGTTGGAGCTGCCGAGTCTTTCACTTTTAAATAGAGGGCGCGGCTTCTCAACTTCGAACATGCAAAACAGCCACAGCCGCAATAAACGGCCGATATCCCGTTGGGCAATTCGTCGGCGGATATGTTGAACAAGGCATTCACCCGCCCAGAGGTGGAATTTTCAACGAACACTCTGGGCGACGACATATTGTACAGGTCGAGTACTCCTGTTGACAGTCCGAACCCCATGGTCGTAACCGAAGGGCAAGGGTCTTCCTTGTGAACAGCGTTTTCCTTGCATCCCAAACGGCACCGCACAGTGATCGTGTCACCATCGCCGAACACCTGATTTGCGTTGTCGTACGGCTCTATCAAATACTGGTAACGGTCGGAGCATATTCTGTCCTCCGAGCCATAAAAGCCGTAATCATAAAACGTGACGGTGCGGCGGCCCTCAACCAGATATAAGCAGAAAAACAGTGTGAACAGTTGCAACAACGGCAGTAGCGGTCTCATATTGTCTCCGTTCCTGGTTTGTCTTACGTACAGTCAACGGTAAGGGCTGGAGGCCGTTTGCTGCACGCTTGCTTCTCACCAGCGTCCCGTTTAAAATGATCTGAGTCGACGTGCTGCGACCACATATATAACATGCGAGTACCGTCACGTGACATCGGAAACATGAACCCCCCCCCCATAGAACAAAACAAATAATCACCCGACGTGTTCTTGCTGATTCATATCATCTGGCGATGTTCCTGGTGCAAGCGACGTAACAATATCGGCATCATATTCCATTATATTCCAGTATAAATACAAACGACAAAAAACCACAACAGATACAATTACGAGAAACAAACAAATGTGATCGGCATAGGTTAAATGTAAACACAGATGTACGTGAAACACGGTACATACAAAAGAACAGAAAACATGTTATTGGCCATCATAAAATAAAAGCATTAATTGACTATGAAATCGCGTTTGACATTCAAATAGTGTTAAGGACATGGTTCGGGAGTTATGAAACCACCTCGCGATATCGTGGACCAACGGTTCGTGCGGTTCACTTCTGCGGCCACGTACACGAGATACTTGGTGGACGGCTCAGCATGGACGAGCTTCGCAGAATTGGTGGCAACGGTGTGGACGTGGGTCTCTACCTGAGGAACCCACCTGTAGTTTGGATCGTAAACCGAGCTGCCCGGTGGATTTTCTGTGTCAGGGACCTTTTGGTAGATCACCTTGTACCGGTATGTTCCAGGAGCGGCAGGGGTGTTCCATGTCACAGAATTTGTTTTGAGAGTTTTTGTGACCTGCTTCGGCTGCGAGGGTTTCCTTGGGGCGGCCGTGTCCACCACCTTCAAATAGAGGGCGCTGCTTCTTAGGGCGGAGCAAACAAAACATCCACAGCCGCAATACACGGCAGAGAATCCGTTGGGCAGTTCGTCGGCGGATATGTTGAACAAGGCATTCGACCGTCCAGAGGTGGAATTTTCTACGAACACTCTCGGCGACGACATGTTGAACAGCTCGAGTACTCCTGTGGACAGTCCGAACCCCATGGTCATAACCGAAGGGCAAGGGTCTTCCTTGTGAACGTTGCATCCCAAACGGCACCGCACAGTGATCGTGTCACCATCGCCGAAAGCCAGTGTCTTGTTGTCGTACGCCTCGATTCGATACTGGTAAGGGTCGGAGCACATCTTTGTATCCGATGTGTAAGACGCGTAGTTATGGAAAGTGACTGTGCGACTGCCTTCAATCACATAAAGGCAGCCTGCCAACAGTGTGAACAGATGCAACATGGGCGGCAGCGGTTTCATCTTTGCCGAAAGCGCGTTATTCGTACGTTTGCTGCTCACAAGCGTCCCGCATTGCACGCCCTGACTCGTAGTGCGGCAGCCACGTGATATAACTGTCCCTCCAAAACAAATATAGTCATATGACGCAGTTTCGCTAAATTGAATTATGTTTGCGCGGTTATAATGTTTCTGAAGTAAGCGGGTATGTGCGGCTGATGAGTCTGTATGCTGTTATATCTACGTGTTTCTCAGCTCGCTCCAAGGAACTCTAACTCAAATATAACCTCCTCATTTTCTGCCGCCTGGTTTGTAAAGCCACCAGCAGTGTAAATTTTATATATTATGACAGTGTGGTTGTGCCAAGCACTACACGCCATTGTAGTCCCGTATGTTATATAACACGTTCGATGTAGATCCCCTTGTCGTCTTTTGAGGTGCGTGTCGTTTATTCACTTGTCTTTGATGTCAGATTTGTAGATAACGTGTCTCTTCTCTAAACCACAAAAGTCAACACCCATGAAATGGAAATGGCAGTGATGTGTTGGATATGGCTGTCCAGAAGAGAAAAACAAGTTATCCCATTCGACAGACCCGACGGTCAGTTTTCTACACCCTCCCTTTCCGAACACGTTTTCTTTGGCAAGATACCGCCTATCGCAGTTGTTCCTGTTCACCAGGTGTGTTGTCGTGAGCCCAGTGTCTGTATCGACAACCACCACGTTCATTATTGGTACGACTACCAATCGCAGTTTACAAGACGCAGAATGAAATAAAACATGTCACCACTATGTGCGTGGTGCAGCCTATCCCTCACGTGTCGACCACAAGAGACAGTGTGACAGTAAACGCGGCCGATCTGGGGCTTTATATATGTGCGTTGTCCTTCTGAAAGTATGCTTAACATTTAGACTAACCCACAACAACGTGTCGTGTTACATTGTGAGTCACGCAAAATAGTTGTGTTTAGACTGATTAATCATGTTGTTTACCAGTGATCGTGACAAAGATTATGTTAAGGTAAAAACAAACCAGGCAAGTGGAGTATAACAACATACAAAAAACCCCCACTTGGTACGTTTAAAGGATGATGATATATATATTATTATACGGCTTAACAATAGATACTAGTCTCAAACGTACGGCTTGTTGTTTTCTGAAAAGGACATTGTACGACAGCGTCTGTATGGTATGTGATATAACGTAAACAACACTATTGATCACAGTTTTCCCGTCCTGTTCTAGGCTAATGTTACGTGACCCACAGTCCAACGGTCTGTAACATGAAAACACCGCCACAGGGCCTTTTACAGACAAACTATGCACGGGACTTTTCGATACGTAAACATACAGTATTTCATATATGCAGGATACAGACTCACCATTTATCCCACGTAAGAACGAAACCGGGTTGATGAATTAATAAATCGCAGATGTTCCACAATGGTCAATTTCGAACCAGCCCTATCTTGAATAAATATGGCTTTATATTTTCGGTACGCCCATTTTACATGCCATCATGAAATGTCAAAATATATATATATATATCTATACATGATAGACTCCATGCTATCGAAATATATTTCACGATCCACCCCGATGCCAGCATTCAGTCATTCTAAGTCTGACTCAGATATTAAATCTGTTATATATATCTCCTCTCTGGACACGGTTAAAATAGTTCCGGTATCATACGATAGGGGGCGCTGCCTTATACAGCACACTGGTCAACATAACAAAATAGCCCATTGCCGGACAACGGTCTACACAACATTTACGAAATATGTGCTAAAATCTTTGGAAAAATATGCTTAAAGCGTTCAACGAGTGACATTTGCGATATCTTTTCAAGTTTGCGCGTACATCTTGCACAAACGTGAAAACTGCCGCACACCAAAGATTTCAATGTGTCCACAACCCTACTATATAAGCAGGCCGACTCTGTTATACTATCAGTTGAGAGCGCTCTATGGGCGCTTTTGGGTCCCAGACGGCTCCCCTGTGGGGGAGGGGGGGGACTTGAGGGGGGGAGGGGGCGGCCCCTCCCTCTGCCTTATGTCAAGAAGTGATAGAGTTGTGGGCCTGGGGTAGGTTGTGTGGTTCAAGTCAGAAGTAGACCGGTTGTAGGTTTGGGGATCGCCGGCAGAGGGAAAGAAGGGTCGGTTGGATGTGAAAGGTCGGTCTGGGTCGTCGAGGTCGGAGGTGAAAGGTCAGTAGGGTTTACCAAGGGGGGGGGAACAGGGTAGTTCTGTGTGGGATCGCCGGGGGGGGGGAGGAACAGGGGAGTTCTGGGTAGGATCGCCGGGGGGGAGGAACAGGGGAGTCCTGGTTGGGATCGGAGACGCATGTGAATGGTCAAAGAGTGTTCATCGAATATCATCGGTACTGGAAAAGCCACAGGTGTGCAACGCATGTCAAAGCACTATGGGATCGTTCAGGGTCTCCGCTTGGACCGAGGCCCCTATAGAAATTTCTCCACAGGGGTCGTGGTGGGGGCTTCGCCCCCGGGGTATATTCTTTGTAGAGATCGATCCCCCATAAATTATTATCCCTGGGGGCGAAGCCCCCATGAGGAATTACATGGAAGGCCCGTGGTGGGGGCCTCGCCCCCAGGGGATAATACTTTATGTGGGATCGAACCCAACAAAGAATATACACAGGGGGCGAGGCCCCCATAAGGAATTACATGGAAGGCCCGTGGCGGGGGCCTCGCCCCCAGGGGATAATACTTTATGTGGGATCGATCCCTACAAAGAATATACCCCGGGGGCGAAGCCCCCATAAGGAAATATATGGAAGGTCCGTGGTGGGGGCCTCGCCCCCGGGAATAATACTTTATGTGGGATCGATCCCTAAAAAGAATATACACTGGGGGCGAGGCCCCCATAAGTAAATATATGGAAGGCCCGTGGTGGGGGCCTCGCCCCCAGGGGATAATACTTTATGTGGGATCGATCCCTAAAAAGAATATACACAGGGGGCGAGGCCCCCATAAGGAATTACATGGAAGGCCCGTGGCGGGGGCCTCGCCCCCAGGGGATAATACTTTATGTGGGATCGATCCCTACAAAGAATATATCCCGGGGGCGAAGCCCCCATAAGGAAATATATGGTAGGTCCGTGGTGGGGGCCTCGCCCCCGGGAATAATATTTTATGGGAGATCGATCCCTAAAAAGAATATACACTGGGGGCGAGGCCCCCATAAGGAATTACACGGAAGGCCCGTTGTGGGGGCCTCGCCCCCAGGGGATAATACATTATGTGCGATCGATCCCTACAAAGAATATACACAGGGGGCGAGGCCCCCATAAGGATTTACATGGAGGGCCCGTGGTGGGGGCCTCGCCCCCCGGGAATATTCATTTTACGGATCGAGGCGCCGAAGGCGCCCCCCATACATACATCTGTGTATTGGCGCGTTCGGCGCCCCGATCCCCATACAGTATTCTCCCGGGGGGCGAGGCCCCCACCACGATCCTTCCATGTAATTCCTTATGGGGGCCTCGCCCCCAGTGTATATTCTTTTTAGGGATCGATCCCATATAAAGTATTATCCCCTGGGGGCGAGGCCCCCACCACGGGCCCTCCATGTTATTCCGTATGGGGGCCTCGCCCCCTGTGTATATTCTTTTTAGGGATCGATCCCCCATAAAGTATTATCCCCTGGGGGCGAGGCCCCCACCACGACCCCTGTGGAGAAACCTCTATAGGGGCCTCGGCCCCAGGGGAGACTCTGTGGTGATCGGAACGATCCCATTGTGCTTTGACATGCGTTGCACACCGTTGGCTTTCCCAGTACCGATGATACCCGACGATCACTCTTTAACCATTCACATCCGTATACGAACCACCTAGGACTCCCCTGTTCCCCCCCCTTGTGACCCCTGTTGACCTTTCACCTCCGACCCGATCCCACTCACAACTCCCCTGTTCTCCCCCCCCAGGCGACCCCTGCTGACCTTTCACCCGATTCCACCTAGGTCTTCTTGTTCCCCCCCCCCCCGGCGACCCCTGTTGACCTTTCACCTCCGACCTCGTCGACCCCAACCGACCTTTCACATCCAACCGACCTACAACCGGTCCACTTCTGACTTGAACCACACAACCGACCCCAGGCCCACAACTCTATTACTTCTTGGCATAAGGCAGAGGGAGGGGCCGCCCCCTCCCCCCCTCAAGTCCCCCCCCTCCCCCACAGGGGAGCCGTCTGGGACCCAAAAGCGCCCATAGAGCGCTCTCAACTGATAGTATAATAGACTCGGCCTGCTTATGTAGTAGGGTTGTGGACACATTGAAATCTTTGGTGTGCGGCAGATTTCACGTTTGTGCAAGATGTACGCGCAAACTGAAAAAGATATCGCAAATGTTACTCGTTGAACGTTTGAAGCATATTTTTCCAAAGATTTTAGCATATATTTCGTAAATGTTGTGTAGACCGTTGTCCGGCAAATGGCCATTTTGTGTTGCTGACCAATATGTTGGCGTCAGTATCGCCACCTGCCGACGACAAGTGGAACTATATCAGATAGACAACGGATTTATCTGATTCATGTTGCACACATGAAACAACATTTGTGCGGACTACATACTTTAATTGAACTGGATGTTTTGTGTGTCTGTATGTATTTATAAAATGTATCAGAAAATAATCATGAATCACATATGCGGATGATCATGGCATAAAGAAGACCGTGAAAACTTTCATATTTTATTCATTATATAAGTTCCATGTGATAAGTTCCACACGTATAGTGACGTAGATTCAGGCAAAACATTGTTAAAAATAACGAGTAAAACAAGTTTTTAGACACATTTTTGGAATATTGTCACATATGCATTTATTTAAAATTTCGTTTTCTGAGTTTGGAAGTATCAAGTGTTATCAACATCTATAAGTATGTTTGTCGTATCTGGTTGATCAGATCCATATAACATCTGGCTGTTCAAACGATGTTCGTGCATTCGCATTGGATGTGCCTAAAATATACATCTGGGTGACGAATGGTTTTTGCTGTACCCGTCTTCTCTGACACATCTCGTCCTTGGAAACGTAGCAGGTTGTTTACGTATGTCTCAAGCTATCCTGGTTTCATACTGTTCTGTGACCTGAATAAGTCACAATAACCCGTAAACAAGACAATGAATCATCTCTTGTCTGCCACATCACGGCCTTGAAAACATAGCATGTTGTTTACGTATGTATCAAGCTATCCTGGTTTCATACTGCTCTGTGACCTGAATATGTCACATTTACCCGTAAACAAGACAATCAATCATCTCTTGTCTGACACGTTGCGTCCTTGAAAACGTAGCATCTTGTTTACGTATGTATCAAGCTATCCTGGTTTCATACTGCTCTGAGGCCTGAATATGTCACATTCACCCGTAAACAAGACAATTAATCATCCCTTGTCTGCCACACCACGTCCTTGAAAACGTAGCACGTTGAAAGTATACGCTCTAGTTATGCAATGCTCTACACCTGTCACGATGACATGTACTGGGCTGCAGCACTGATTCCTGTACACAATATGAGTCATTCGTTTCGTTTTAACTTGTGGCGTGAAAACATATGCATGACTCGGCAATCTGGTCAAGTGTTATAAACATTCGGTTTTACACGCTCACGTCATATACAATACATCTGTCAAACGCTTGTTCACCATACTTGGCGTCACACGCATCTTACGCAGCGTCCTCACTGGTACCAACATCCTTCGTCTCGGCCACCGTTACGTCGTGGTCTATCAGGACAGAAGCAGCCTTCGGTGGTACCTTCGCTTTTTTCATCCGCCTTTTCGCAAACCATGCCATGTAGTACTGTTGACCAGGTGTGTCGTTCACGGATACGAGACAGGGAAGCCCGTCGTACCTGACACCCAATCTGAAGTGGCGGAGATTGATCTCCCGGGCGTAAGACGGGAAACAGTGCCGAACAAACTGTTCTTTCCACCAGTCGGCTACGCCCTTGCACATAGTTAATCGGCCGTTGTCGTAATAGTCCTTGTAACAGTCCCATTCCCCCCAAACGTGCCGGATGAACCGGGACTGTGCCGGAATGCGGCCGAGTATCCAGTCCCACCTCCTAAACATGGTTTGACAGTGCAGACATTGCCAACCATCTTGGGTTGGTTGACCGATGGGGTCGACGATCTCTTCATCACTAGGCGAGGGCACAGTTTGTGGTGGAGGCGCAGTTGGTAACGGGGGATCTCCGCACTGTCCGATGCTCTTCAATGCCATGATAGACTGGGGAATGGCAGCCAGGACCACGTGTGTATTTTAACTGATAACTCCTGTGGCCAGAAGGGGCTGCAACACTGGTATGGTTCTGCATGAGACACCGAGAAACTTTTATATGTGTGGTGTAAGTGGGGGGGGGGCAAAAATAATTCATACTGCACACGCAACAGACGTGAGCACAACAGCCACGACACAAACGTCTCTACTGTGTCCGGGAAGTATCACACTCACCGGTTATCAACATGACTGATCAGTCCTGGTTTACTACGTTTTCAAGGACGTGACGTGTTAGACAAGGAAAAATGATTGATTGGCTTGTTTACGGGTGAATGTGACGGATTCAGATCACGGAGCAGTATGAAACAACGCAGGTCACGGAGCAGTATGAAACAACGCAGGTCACGGAGCAGTATGAAACAACGGTAGTTATAACAATACGTAAACAGCTTGCTACGTTTCCAAGGCCGTGACGTGGCAGACAAGGAAAGATTAATGAGCTTGTTTACGGGTGTATGTGACGGATTAAGGACACAGGACAGGCGTGTGTATGACTTGGTGAACGTGTGTGGTTTGTGAGGGCTGCTGCCAGCACAGTGTGATACGACTTTCCTCATAACGTATAAGTTACGAGGCACATGGTCCCGGTTGTCATTCCTCGGTCGATAATGGCATCAAACAGCACAGTGAACTGCGCAGATCTACCGCTACCTAACATCGCTTTGCCTCCTTACGCGCAGGCCTATAGACATGAGCCTCCGCCTAGTTACGAGCAAGCCCTCCTCTCGAGCGGCACAGGACAGAATGCGGACTTGTGGGCGCTACTGCAGAAGTACCCCCACGGCCCAACACATGCGGACGAGATCAGAAAGCGTTACCAGGTGAATGAGAAGTTCGTTAGGAAATTGTCCCGAGACGTGCGACTGCCGTTTGTGCAGGCAGAGAAACGTGTATTCCTGCACGTCCCCGACGAGGTTCAGTACGCCCTCCACTGGGGAATCATCAGCAAAACCACGTTAGACATCATCACGGAAAAGACTCCTGTTTTGAGGAAGCAGCGATCGCAGTTCATGTCGCACATGGAACGACGGCCCCTCGAAGATTGGATCATCCTCGAAGCCATCCTACATTACACCGGCTCTCAGGACTTGGCTTCTCCAATCACTGATACGGTGCAGAAACTAGGGTATGACCTGATGCGCTTGTAACTTGCCTCGACAGGAACGTTGACGTGCTGCAGACGATTAACCGGTACTGTGACATGAATTGCTTTTTTTTGTTTGTTCAGCTCACGTGACCGCTTCGGCTCTTGTGTTCTCAAGTGTAAACAAGTCGCTTGACACTCCCGCGGTGCATGACTCGTGGTGCATGACTCAGCCTTGAAGGGTATTTAAGCGTTGGCGCGAGGGGAGTGTGGCAGACACGCTACAGTCTCTCTACACGATGGATCGCGCCGAGGGGAACGACATGTTTACACTTCAGACGAAAGAGGAAATCGCAGCCCGTGACAAAAGGAGAGGCAAGCAGATTGTGCGTCCCATTATGCACCAGAAGCTTAATCGTAAGCAGACCGAGCAAATGATCCACTCCGGACTCGACCGAATGGAAGGATTACTCAAGAAAGACATCGACAGCCTGACCAAACGTGTTTCCGATTTGACAGACCGGGTTGAAAAGTTAAAAGAGAGAGTGTCACGTCCTATACAGTCCCAGTGTGATTCTGGACACGACAAGAAAAACGAATGTGAACGTAACGATGCCCCTAAAGCAGCAGCAGCAGCAGCTGCACAAACAGCTGAATCACGTGACAAAAAGACCGACAACCCTGCACAAACAGCTGAATCACGTGACAAAAAGACCGACAAACCTGCACAAACAGCTGAATCGCGTGAACAAAAGGCCGACAAACCTGATGAAAAGGACGTAGGAGATGGAGCATCAGACATCACCATTCATGTGTTCTTACCGCCCTCAAAAACGTTGGAACAGGAACAGAAGGGAAAACAAGGTGCGGCTAAACAAGGTGCGGCAAAAACAGGTGTGGCAAAACAAGGTGCGGCAAAACAAGGTGCGGCAAAACAAGGTGCGACTAAAACAGGTGCGACTGCACGCAACCCAGCTCCGACTATTGTGGAGAAATTTGATGCATTAGTGGAAGGCCCATCAGGAGCTATACCTGTTAAGTTAGCAAATTTCTCCAACGGATCGTCTTTTTTTTGTGCATGCTCTGAATGCCAGCAATGGGTATCCGAAAATCATGACAAACTGGACAAACTTGGGAAGCCTGCAGGGGAATCGCATTCGGGGGTATCTGTGGAAATGATCAAAAAACCGTCTGAGAGGCCGTTGGATGTTGCACAGGGAACTGCTGGTCCAAAAAAATCCACAGAATGAATAGAAGATGGATGTCCAGCTGGACAGAGCTGAGGACGAATCATGCTTTGGAGGTAACCTGATGCACAGAAAATAAATCACGCTTTTGCTTCTTTTTGTGATATACAGTTATGGGGCACCGTTTATTCGGCCGACGATGATATAAAAGTGTACAAACAAAGAACTAACCCCTCAGACTCGCATGCATTTCGACTGGTCACCATGGCTGTTTTCGTTCACATGTACCCTGCGGCGACACATGAAAATTATAACACGTGCGTCTTGTGCGGATACAGGAAGACGTATGACACTAATCGACCATGCTCTCCTGGAAGCCATCATTTTCCAGGAGAACACACCACGCTAGATGAGTCACTGGATTGCCTGTTATGCGTCTGCATCGAACCATTGGACGGATGTGCCTCCTTATTTCATCTGGTAGGTGATATTCGTGCTCCTCACATCTATGGTGAAATATTGGGTTACTCCTGTTTTCCTTGTGTGTTTTGCGGATGGCAGTGCGATAGGATGCAGGTGCCGTGTGTAACTGATGTCGAATGGAAACGGCTGTTGGGAAAATCGGTCTGGCTTACAGACCTGGCATGCGGTGAAAGACGCGCTAGACGATCTCATGAGGTGTCCCGTTACTGGATGCACAGGCCTGTAAATGCAGTGACCGTTTTGTACAGGCGCGAGATCGGTTTACCTATACTACAGAACCGTACACGGTACAGGAGTGGATGTACATGTCGAGCGTGGTCTTCATGCTGACGTAAGCGATCGTACGTGCATATATAATATATGTAGTGGTTGGAGTGAGCTCAGACGTCAATACAGAGTGAGACTGTCAAGGTTATCACTTCGTGTGCAGTGTGCCTTCATCCGTGCATACATATATGAAAATGGATGATATAATAGAGCTGTCCGATGACTACACAAGCATGTTTGAGAAGAATGAAAGAGGACGTACTGCTCCAGAGCTAGAGGTTTGCTGCATCTGCGGGGTTTCGGTATCATGCCTCCGCTCGCATGTTGTTGTATCTCATCTACCTTGGTTCGCTGACCCGATCTCCGCCTGTTCTGTGTGCAGAAGGAATTTCGGCGACATCTGGCATCGCAAAGAACACGAGGACAGATTCCACGCAGGACGTTCCTGCCTGCTGCACAAGGACACGTATATATGCTACATGATGCCGTATATGCAAAGCATATGCAGAATGTTGGGATGTTCGTACATGAGCAACCTCCCGCTGCTCGTGAGAACAAAGGGGTTGCAGCTTACACGTTCCTGTCAGCTTTTAGAAGGTGAGTGTCTGTACTTCGTGTCCTGGACAGGAGAGAGGCGTGGTTTTAAACCGGAAGACCCGCGTTATCTCAAGGACTGCGCGCACTGGCGTGTGCTGCTACGTCTATTACACGCAACGAGATACCTGACAGGATACGCGTCGAGATACTCGAGTGAATACGCGACAGAGAACACTACGCCTGATGACGCCCATTACTCAGGCAACACATGCACGCGCCCCATCTCTGTCGTATCAACCAGTACACACGGCACCCGTAGAAAACGCTCAAGAGACACTCACGGCGACAGAAAACATAAAACGCGTACACGTAAAAACGCAAAGTCACGGAAACGACGTCACCAGAATGAGCATTCCAGTGGAGAAAACGTATAGATAATAAAAAAAAACAGTTTATATCCAGTCGACGGCCTTAATGCTTTGTTGGAAAAAGAGCATGGACTAATTTGAATTGAAATTCAAACGAATTAACATTTCTTCTTAAAGGCGAATTAATATTGTTTGTAAAGTCACTGTCCTTTCCGTCACGTCAAATATTGTGCTTCATCTCAGCGCCATGTGTATTGTTTGTATGTATGCTTGATTTGCACGCAGTAAAAATATTGTCCTGCTTTAACGGGTGTCTGTCGTTCTTTACGCATGCCACATTTACACACACTCACAAACATGAATCACACACACACACAAACATGAATCACGCACCAAAGGCATCGCAACAGGAAAAAAAGCGGGGGAGCTCCCGGTGTATGTTACGTGCACATGAAGGTTATATGTATGCATGCATGGAAACGTATGGCAGGTATCAGTACGAAAAATACACTCAATAATATCAAAGTTGTGTTTATTTTGGTTTAATTACATGCTTCATCACGCAGTACTTCGGTAACAAAACACTGTCAGGTACAATGAAACGGAGAACCATGCATGTCCGACCTGTGTTACTCTTTTTTGGAGACCTCGACCTTTCCCGGTGTCATTTCGGACAAGATCCTGTCCATTTGTGTTAGGTCTTCCCTCATCTCATGCAACAGTTGCGTCATTTTTTGTAACCTCCCAACCATCACTTCCGCTGTACGTGGTGTCCAGGAACTCTGGGTCTGGTCCGGCGTGTGGCCCGACAATGGGTTTCGACGTCCTCTCCCGCGACGGCGGAGTGTGCGTGCTCGTGTACTCGTTTCACCACCATCTGTCATGCTTGTGTCAGACCTCTCCGCCTGTTCAAGCGTAGAACGTTCCTCCCTGCACGTAGCACGGTCCAGTGTGCTAGGGATTGTATTCTCATGCGTTGGTTCGCCTTCTCCGATGTACCACTGTACTTGGGAAGTTTCGTTATGAACGACGTCATTAACATCTTCGGGGTCTTCGTGGGTAACGTAATGCCGAGACCTGCTGAACATGGCACCCATGACACACCGACTTTGCTGTATAATGATATAAAGACAACCGAGCGGTTGTGCGTGTCGTCAATCACGACGCCTCCTCCTGTCTGGACCGCACTGAACGAAATGAGTCTAGCTTTATAAGCAAGCGGGTGACTGGCGTTTGACGTCACATGCCGTGGGCGGAGTCAATGTCGCATGTATTTGCGTTGCACGTGTACAGCTACGCCCCTTCTTGACCAGACTTTGCACTGAAACACGGACGGGCCACATGTCGTCAGCCGACGAATACTAATAAAACCCACAGTGCAATCGACACGGTCACACTGTAATACAGGCGTGTTTCAGCAATGTCACGAGAGCGGTTTAACAGGGAAAACCCGCGCTTTCAACGGATGTTAGACAATATACATAACATGGACGACGAAGAAGATGACGCTGACGATGATTTAGGAGCCGTAGGATGGAGTTTTCAGCAGGAACTTCCAGGACATATTCACCGTGGCCTTATGGATGAGTCGCTCCAGATGGCACGCGCAAACCCACGCGCAGCAGCAGCACTAGCCGCGTTCTACGCCGGTGTTCCGGTTGATGACGACGACGTAGGTTTCAGTGAAGAGATGGATGACGATTCTGACATGGAAGACATGGCGTGTAGTATGAATGACTGCGTGCTGTCAGAAGCAGACGCAGGCGTGGTACCCGATGTTAAGAACACAGGCGCGGGAGAAAGATACACTCAGGAACAGTTGCGTCGCACAGACGAAACTGGGAGGACTACGCTGCACAGGCTAATCGAAGAGGGAAGGTATGATGTGGTTTCCCGTATACTGGCAGGGCTGAAAGGACCGAGCTGCTATGTGAAAGGACAGGAATGCTATGCTGTGTTGAACATTCCCAACAAGAAAGGCCGAACGTGCCTCCACTTGGCTGTCATGAAAGGACAGGCATGCTTGGCAAGGCAACTGGTCATGCACGGTGCTGTTTTAGAGGCTCGGGACTCAGATGGTAACACGCCCCTCCACATAGCCTGCGCACGAGGTGACCTGTCGACCGTTAAATGCCTGACAGCAGTCCTGGGGGAAGAGATGTTGAACATCCCATACTTTGTGCCGTTCACCAAGTTACCTCAAGACATGGACGCGGTAAACAAGGAAGGTCTGGGATTTATGCACCTCGCAGCAGCTTGCGGGGTGGAGGAACTGACGGTTCACCTGGTAAACAAGTTGGGAGCGGACGTAAACCAACGGGAAACCCGCAGTGGCAGAACGGCACTGCACATAACAGCTGCAGCCGGTTTGAGTACCATGGTTCGGTGCCTGATCGAGAGATGCGGCGCAGACGTACACGTTAAGTCGTCCGACGGCTGGACACCCATACAGTCAGCTATGATGAAAAACCAACAGGAAACAGCTGAAATCCTTTTGAATTACATTAAGAAATGCGGCAAAGAAACGTCGGAGGAAAGCGATACAGATGAATGCTGAGGCGTATGTGTTTATTAAGCGAACTGTCAGGATGTAATCCTGTTTCCTCCGCACACAGAATATACGTCGCCCGATTAGTGTTTTTAGCAGTGGAGCATCTAAACATTTACGTCATTGGGTTTTTACTTTTACTTAAGCGTCATACCGGGTATTTCCAAGCGTCAGTTGTTTACTGCACACCTGCCAGAACGTGGGTACGACGTCGTGGTAACATAACCGCTAACAGGTAGATTTTCCCGGAAGTGTACTACGTCGGTTTACGTTTTGGAATTCACACAATCAGTGAGTCATCGTCGGTTTTCCCTATGTAAATCATATGCTTGCGTAAACAAGTCAGGAGGGTATGAGTCAGGAGAATTTTCCCCCAATCAGAGACTCTCTATTGGTTGTCACTGGGAAGCATTGTGTATAAATGTGCCCGACCAGTGCCAACGTCTACATTTTGGATGAACGTCTTTATCGCCGTACCATGGCCAGCAGGCGGCAAATTGAAAGAATTGAACTTGCTAGAATGTGCGCGGAAGTGTCTGAGTACTCTACCAAGGGTGATAACTTCATAGACAAGTCTGCGTACTCAACAGAAAGCGTTAATGTCACGGACGATGACATGAATACAGGGGAAACACTTTCAGAAATGGACACCTCATTGACGAGCATTGACAACGGAACTGGCGGGCTATTACTTGTGTCGAATCCGACGTGTACCTCGGTTCATATGTCGGTTTGTGAAGGGTTTGACCCCGAGCTGGACGAGAAGAGAGCTCCCTTTTGGACTCAAGGGTCCCCTTTCTCTCTGCAGTTGGCCTTTCACATGGCGAAACGCCGTGGTCTTGGGTTGCACGTTTTGCCTGTTTTCCTGAAAAACGCCAAGCGGTTCGTGAACAACATATTTGAAGACGTCGGGATGGGCACGGACGAAACACTTTTACACAGTTGCATAAAGAATTGGGGCAGGGAACGTGCTGCCACGGGGATACTGCGCGACCTAACGCACAGCCGAGGGATCAACAAGACCGATATGAATGGCGACACCTGCTTGCACCTGGCCGTTAAGAAGGGTATGTATTCACTGGTTAGGCAGTTGGTGGCTCGCGGTGCTGACACAGAGGCTAGAGACGCGCACGGGAACACACCGTTGCATTTGGCTTCAGCCAGAGGTGACACGATGTGTGCTATGGCTCTGACATTGTACCTGACACATGCAGAAGTGAAAAAATATATACGTTACAGACCGTTTAACAGAGTCCCCCCAAGGCCGAACATTTTGAATTACGACGGGCAGACATGCGTACATTTGGCTGCGGAAGGTGGGCACAAGGACCTGCTAGGTTGCCTCAAACCGCTGCTGGAGGATGTCGATGCGCCAAATGGAAAGACGGGAAAGACTGCACTGTACGAAGCAGCTGAGTCCGGCAGATTAGACATGGTACGATATTTGGTAAATGAATGTTGGGCGAATGCACACGCGCGAGCGTGGAACAGGAGTTCTCCCTTGGAAGCTGCAATGTCGAACGGGCACGAGGAATGTGTTATGTTTCTTGTAGGGTTGGGTGCTGTGCGCCCGGACAATTGCGACAGCGAAGAAGACAGCATGACCGAGAGTGGATAGCTTAATACGAAAGTGTATACACTATGATTGTATACTGTGCCTACTAATTATCCCGCAATGACAGCACTGGCTGATGAACTGGGGGGAGGGGGGGGGGGGGCTTCGCTTTCCGGATACACCGTTGTTCAACCCTAAACAAACACTACCAATGACGTGGCTGTGTGTGACCGTGAACAAAAATCCCACATGTCGGATGACGCATTATCATGCTGTGATTTGTGGGGAAATCCGACGTTACCAAAATTAGAAATTACCTCACAAATGTGACTTTCGGATATTCCACGGGTTAAAAATAGATATCGTTTTAGCGTATAAATATATGACTGTTCTGGTAGTATTTGATCACATACCGTTGCAGTTCACTGTTCGTTTACACGTTTAGAGACAGAGACATGTTTTGTTCGACGGAGTCAGTCGAGGCTGGGATGCGTAGACTTCACATAAGCGAAAACAGCACCGTCAAAGACATACGCGAGAACAGCACCGCCAAAGAAGTCACGGTTTCTGGTGCCCCACAGGACGTATCGTCCACCCCGTGTCACTTTCTCTCCCGTGACAGTGCCGGTGAGACGTTTCTACACAATTGCATATTAGCCGGGATGGAAGGCTGGGCGATATCGGTACTAGACAGAATGGACGGGCCAGGAGTCCTCGACATAGTAAACATACAAGGAGAAACCTACCTCGAGCTGGCTGTGAGACTTTGCATGCACCAACTCATCCGGCATCTAGTGATGCGCGGAGCGGACGTTACGAAAAGGGACAGACACGCGAACACCCCACTGCACATGGCTTGCCAGCGCAAGTGCTCGGAATGCTTGAAATCACTGACATGCTGGGCCGGCTTTGTGATGATGGACAAGCCGGATTTCTACAGGAAACTCACGGGTGTTATGAACGCGGACGGTCGCACTTGCATGCACATAGCAGCAGAAGCAGATGCCAGGGACATGCTGAACTATCTTGTATTCGCGCTGCACGCGGATCCCAACTGTAAAGAAGGCAAACGAGGCCTGACACCGTTACATGAAGCTGTTCTGCGTGGCAATGTGGACATGGTGAAGTATATGTTATTAGAAGCCGGAGCTGACATATCGCTCGAATCCTACGATAGGGAAACAGCACGTTCACTGGCATACGCTACAGACAATTCAGAAATGTGTATGTTCTTACGGATGATGGAGTGAAACGTGATATGGACAGATATATTTTGGTTTATTTGACATGAACGTGCATGAATTTGATTTGTTTATACGTTGTTACTTGGTATAAATGTGATGTATCGTGTACGGTGTTGTTTCTTTTTTTTTATTGTTTCGTGTTTCATGTTAGACAGCATTAATGAACGTGATTTATGCCAGCCTTCGTTTTGTGCACTTGTCAAATGACGTTCCAATGTATGATGGTATGGATGACGTGTGTGGTAGCTAAGGTGTGGGTCGGTTGCAGCTCAGTTGACTATAAGTCCCCTGAGCTATACTGATGGTGCTTTGTTTTATAATGTAAACAATGGTATCACATCATGCCAATCCCTCTTTTCACGCCCCGCGTCTTATATCCGATCGGGTGTAGGAGCGCAACAGACGAAGGGTCAGATTGGTCGTTATTTGGTGTACGTATTTGTGTTTCTGGTCCTAGCGGTTGAATCAGGTATTGGGGTGGATAAAGTCACTGTCACAGTTACTGTGACTTACGTCAACTGATCGGTCATCAAACGGTCCATGGCATGATAAAACAAAATGCACACTACACGCATGTGGACACCGCGTTTCAGGTATGAATCACGACGGAAACACAGATCATACCCGGCGGATCGAGCGTCCTTCTCCAGGAACGGGTGCAGGCAGTCTTACAGGAGTCTGAAAGAGCAAGTGCACAGACACGAGGACCCGTCACGTCCGGGCAGTTTCCCGCCACTACGGCAGGATGCAAGAGTTTACGACCAGGTCCGGTCCAAAGCGTTTCCCTACGAAGGCGGCTACGGCCCTAAAAAGGCGTACGCCCATTACACAGATGTACCCAACATGGATTCCCAACGGGTATCCCTTGACGTGCCAACACCTTGGCCAGAGGGACATCCCGACATGCTCCACGAGTTAAAAGAACGGTTTGAACTGCTGGACAAAGAACGCGTTTCCGCAGACGTCCTAGCAATACAAACCGTCCGGGACCGCGAAACACGTCGGGAATTTCACAATCTGTGCGAACAACTGGACCGCACGAGGCGGGACGCGGAAAGGATGAAAGACACGTACGTGGAACTGGCAAGACAGAGAAACCTGCTGCACCGTGAACTGAAACGCGCACGTGCACTCCGTTCCGTGCGTTGCATAGCTGTACCGTCATGCGATACGACGGTGGGTGACACGGCGTACGGGCCTCCGCCGGCCGAAAAGGTGACGGACGCCGTTGTGTCTTGCCTGTCGAATGCGCCTTTGTCTTCTGCCGGTTCACGTCCTGTGTTGGTTCATCCGACCGACCTCAGCAGGGAACTCTTGCGTACTTTCACCGGGGGGTCCTCCGCTTGCACAGGAGCCGTCTTGTCACTGCCTACAGATATGCTCGTTTTTCAATACGTCGCATCTTCCCTGTGTCGGTCTTTGTCCTCTGACGTCACCACCGCGCTTTACGGCAAGTTCAAGAAGGAATGGGCGCACCATGTTGATATGGCCGTGGGCGATCCCCTCGATATCACAAAGTGTGCAGCCCAAATTCGCGTGTCCGTTAAAAATTGCCAAGGTTATCTCGAGAACCACATCAGAGAGCTTTCTGCAGAACTGGTACAACGGGTGGTGCAGCGTGTAAAACTCCAGGGAAACTACGAGATGTACTGTACATGGACCCTCTCGTTGGGCGCAGTGCCTTACGTGCGTTTACCCCCAGGATCAGGTAACCTCAGCCCTTGCGTGTGCTCTGGATGGAAATGTGGCTCAACCGAGACCTCCGCCTCAGAGAGCGTTCTTTTGTCAGCCTTGCGTACCTGCTCCACGAAGCTCTGCGACTGCAGCCAAGGGCACGTCCGCGTCCTTTCACCGGAAGAATGTGTTTTGGTATACCTGGGACCCCAGTCCGGCTTCGGGGTGTCTGTGATGGACCAATCATTTTTCCCACCGGGCTCCAAGTTTGGGGTGGTATACCCGCACAAACATTTCCGGTGCGACCCGATGGCCACAGCCTGTGGGCAAGTTCTGATGTACAGCAGGGCACGTGGTTTGTTACAAAGCCTAGCAGAAAACTCGCACATATTCAACTCTAAACCGTGCGTGCTTTTAGGGCAAAAGAGCATGCCTAAGAAACCTGCCGAACAGGATGACGACCCGTCTAGCGAAAGAGAGGTCTGTCGCAGGGCACTGAACGCTGCAGAGGAAAAGGTCAATTCGGCCACTTTGGCCGCAGCTAAACTTCACAGGCAGTTGATGTCATGTAAAGCGAAAGAAAAAACCACAGACGATATGATGAAACTGTTGGGCACAGCCGCGGAATCCGATAGCGCTATCACACGCGGAGCTTTGAAAAAACTGGTGCCGTGTATCGTGAGCGGAGTCGCGGGTGACTGGGGTAGCATGTACGCTAACCTGCGTGATCTGCAGAAACGGATCACCGCAGGCGGTACGCTTGATGACGCGAGAGCACCTCTGTCTTCATCGTCCACATTTCCGGGTGCGGGCCCGAAGTTTAGCCGTGCCCCTCAACGTAACACACAGCGTGTCTGTGGTAGTACGGATCACGCTGGCGACGGACTGCCCTCCGGCCGCTTGTACGATGGCAGTTTGTCACGCCCTGGAGTCAGCGACCTCGACGCCACGTCAGGCGTCAGGTACAACGTGCGCGAATTGGAAAGAACCGCGGCCGAGCTGGACATGCAGAGGGGTGTGGCCGAAGCATTGTCCTGGTTCAGTAAGCCGTCGGCTGAAAAGGAAGCCCTGAGAAGGGCAGAACGCAAGAACGCGGAAGCCGAAAGGGTCATGCAGTACCTGATCGATCTCGTGGAACAGTCAGGGCACGCGCTGGACCTGCATAAACACCAAGCCGCCATACACGCCCAACGGTACGTACAGCTGACCGCCCAACTGAACGAATACCAAGAGGAGCAGCGTCGCTTGGGTGAAGCCGTTCACCTTTACGAGAAATTTATCGAGGAACGCCTCGAACCCACAGAAGAAATGGCCGGTGAACCAATGTGGGACGGCGAAAGGGCTCCACCGAGTCGCGCACTTTTGAAACACCTGAAAAACCTTCAACGGGACGTGAAAAGAGCCGTCGATTCGTGTAAAACGGAACAGCGGACAGCAGAGGAACTTGAGGAGGAAATAGCTGACGACGCGCACGGCCTGTGGCGAGGAGTGTCAGACGTGTACGGGCCCAACCGGCCCGTAGAATCGGGTGGCATCGGGCCGCCCAAAAGCCGGTCCGCTGCGGGGCCGACAGTCGTTGACGTCACAAACCAGATGGACCCTGTGTTTGGAGAAGTGTTGGGCCACCGGCTGAGCACCGCTGTCCCGGACGTGAAGGCGTACGCAGACATGGAGCGTGAACAATGGGCTTCAGTTACCATGAACATGCTCAATTTCAACCAAGTGTCGACCTACACAAACAATGCCGTGCGGTACATACCACGCAAGGAAACCAACAGAGCCCTCGTCAAACCATACCTCGAAATGGTGTTTCCGAACGTGACGCCTGAATTTGACGTTGACCCGTTACCGTTAGACGGTGACCCTGCCGCAGAAAGAGGGCGCACCGTGAACGCGCTGGACGAAACGCAGTTCGCAGTGGTGCACGCGGCATTCCAACTGTCTGTCGCAGGTATGACGCTGCGCCAGTTTTCGAATCATTTAGAAGTGGCTGCGGAAAAGGAGAGTGCGAGCGTCCCGTGTAAACGAGAAAAGCGAGATGGAGAAAGCAGTGAAAGGAAAGATGTGCATATGGACCCCTTCACGGAAGCAGGTGTCCGTTCCGGCATAATAGACAGGTCGTCTGTGCAAATATGAGACATCAGCAAAGAACACACATGTTTAAGTAAAATATATATCTGTTGTTTATTTCATGTCAAAATAAAACTATATCTTGTTGACAGCTTGGACATTTACTTATGCAAATCCTAGCATGCAGTCCACACGCGCTATCGGGCAGTGTAGTCATGATATGTTGTCAGGATATGACACCACTACACATACTCGAACAGAACCCGGAGGCTTAACAAGACAACCGCTATGTGTTGATCACGCCAGGCAGGCTTGCTTGTATTAATGTCCCTGCATTGCCTTCCCGTTTTGTCAGGTTTCCAACAGAAGGCACGAAAGTGTTCCCTCCACCGACCAGTGTCCTCGAGGTCTGTGCCGCCTGTCTGACACACACCAGTGACGGGATCACATTTAAACCATACGCCGTTTGGACAGACGGGGCACAACATCATGCAGTTGGGACCGTACGTCCCTTCGCCGCAATCCGAGTCGCAGAAGACGCCTTCTCTGCCAGCTTTACATCGGTAACATTTCCCGTCGAATGGGCTGCATGTGCTTTTTGCACAAGATGGCGGACAGGTGCTACTGCAGTTATTCCCCCAATGACCGGTCGGGCAATCCGCGTCGCAGTAGGCGCCTTTTTTACCAGCTATGCATTGGTAGCATTTCCCGTCGGATGGGTTGCATTTGCCATCTGCACAAGTAAACGAACAGGTGTTACTGCAGTTAGTCCCCCATACACCGGTCGAGCAATCCTGGTCGCAGAAGTCGCCGTCCTTGCCAGCTTTACACTGGTAACATTTCCCGTCAAATGGGCTGCATTTCCTGTTTGCACAAAACAGCGAACAGGTGCTACTGCAGTTATTCCCCCAAACACCGGACGGGCACAAGCTTTCACACCTCGGCCCCGTGTACCCGTTTGTGCACGGTGCACAATGTCCGTCTTCATGGTGGCAGCTGGAGCGGTTCCAGCACCCGGCACCGCATAAACTGGCACAATCCTCCCCCCAAAGCCCACCGTCGCAATGTTGAGTGCAGCGCTCGCCCACGTACCCGGCCTGGCACGTGCATGAACCGTTCACCATGTTGCATTTCCTGACAGGTAAACCATTGTCTACAACGGATCCATTGCATTCAGGCGTACACGGAAAGGCACATTCTGAACCCCATTTGTCTGCTGAGCACGTTTCATTGCAGTACTGCCCTTTGTAACCGGCCTGGCACAAGCAGCTGCCGGATACGGGGTCGCATAACGGATACGTTGTTTTCCGAACAGAATTCATGCTCCGTGCACGCACACAACGGCTTGGGCAAGTTTTCGAGCAGGATGGACCGTACGTGCCGTTGGCACACAGTTCGTTGCAATGTCTACCCGTGTACCCCGGCTGGCAAGTGCACGTCCCGTTTATATGATTGCAAGTCGGCTTATTACTGTTACCTTGGAGGATGCAACGGTCAGAGCATTGTCGCGAACAGTTCGTGCCCCACGTGCCTGTAGAGCAAACATCGGCGCATTTGAGTCCCGTATAACCGTCCTTGCACACGCAGGTCCCATCAGACCGGTCGCACATAACATTGGAATCCGAGACGGTCCCGTTACAGTTGACCGGACATGTACTGTGACAGTTTTCACCCCATTCTTGCTTGCTGCATGCTTCCGAACATGTCTGACCTTTGTAACCAGCTTTGCAGCTACACGCCCCTGTCTCTTTTGCACACACACGCCACGTGTATCTGGAACCCGAATTCTGAACATTTGTCCTGATCTTCCAAATATGGTTGGCGGGGGCGTGCAGGCAGTTTTCAGGACACGTCATGGTACAATCAGATCCATACTTGTCCCTGGCACACTCCATGTTGCAACCCTTGCCGTAGTAACCTGGACAGCAACTGCAAGACCCGCTTTTCTTGTCACATAAACGGATACCTTTTACTGGTACACAATTGTTAGAGCATGTCCTGGTACATATATCATCCAATGTCCCTGGAGGGCATGTCACGTTGCAGCGGGCACCCTGAAAGCCTGGCATGCATGAACATCCACCGTTTACTGCATTGCATTTCCGACTGGAACAACCTTCCGAACAGTTGAAGGCACAATGAAGACCCCACTGACCTGACCTGCATGCATTGGCGCATTTTCTGCCTTTAAATCCAGGCCGGCAATCGCATACACCATCTGTTGATCGACAAACTGCTGTTCCTTGAATTAACGTTCCGTTTTTCGTCTTTTCGTCCGGTTCACGTAGACAACCTGCCGAACACTTGAGGTTGCAACCGAGGCCGAACGTTCCGTTCGTGCACAACTTGTTACATCTCTGGCCTGCGTAACCCGCATTACAAGAGCAGGTTCCGTTTGTAGGGTAGCAAACAGGCTTGGTACCCCTTTCCCTCATGCATCCTGATGAACATTTTCGTGCGCAGTTTTTACCCCAACGTCCACTGTTGCAGGTTGTGTTGCAAAGCTTTCCTTTAAGGCCTGCTTTGCACCCGTGTGAACACGTTCCTGTATATGCCTTACACTCGCGTCTGTAGCATCCTGTTGAGCAATTCCGTTGGCATTTGCGTCCCCAGTATCCCACAGAACACTCTGGACGGACACATATGTACTGGTGTTTCTTGTCGCAATTGACGTTTCCCTTCTTATCCTTGTGTTTGTGATGGCCTGCTTTTATATCGTCATCATAACGAAAGAGGTGACATACCGGAGTTTGTATGACCTGATTGTTCTCGGAGAACATTGTCCACGTTTCTGAAATATTCATTTGTCGCAACAGTTTGCTTACAGAGCCGCTGGTGAAGTCATAACCTTGGTCGGATATGACAGGCAAACGCCCTCCTGCGCATTGGCAGCAACCTTTTGCCTCCTTGTTAGTGACGTCTGTCACGCCACTGCAATTCTTCTTTGCTGTGTCTTTGCAAAATGTTTTATTCTTTGACCAAGGCCCTACGAGTTCCATTTTATCATCAGGATCTGAAAAACGGGTACCGGTCTTTGGCCAACACAAAAAACCGGCCTTCTCCCTATGACATCCCTTCTTTTGTGTAGCACCCGTAGTTCGGCGGAAAACGGAGCATGTCTCGGTTTTTGTTTCCTTGATTGCACTGCGGAAATGTGCACTGTTCACGGTGGGAGCCAGTTCCATCATCCACGCTACCTGCGATGCCTTTGTACGTGGGAGTTCTAAACCGGCACACTGACAGCAACGTCGTGCTTGCTGGTACGTGTATGTCTCTTTCCTGCCGTCGCATTGGACAAACTTGTTCTTCCCAGTAGCCCTACATGAAGTAAAAGGGCCGGCCATTTCACTTTCCGTCGGCGCTCCCAACCAACGCCACGAGGGTGCAGCCTTACGGGTGGCCAGTATCTGGCGCGCGATCAATGCCAGAAGCGGCAGGTATAACACTTTTCCGTAAAAAATGCCCATTTCGTATGACTAGTATTTGGTCTCATGTATCATGCACGATAGTGTCACATATAGTCACGTGACGAGTGACTGGTGCCGCTACGGCAAATAAAACAGGGAACATGTACGTAAAGTATCATTGTATACCTAGCTGCACAGGTGTCGGTATATATATCATAAATGTAAGTGCATATGATGTACATGAAGTGATAAACCGTGCGCACATGGGGAGTCGCAAGCCGTTACCGTGTTACAAATGTCGCACGGAGGGGCACACGCCCGGATCGGATTGCTTAGATACCGGGTTGCGGTTGGAAGATATACACACACTGCCGACATTGGACGCGACCGAACCTGACCCTAGTGATGGCATATACTGCACGTTCACTCTGTACCCAGAGGAAATACCTCCTTATGTATGGATGCGGTACGTGCGGGATAGATATAATGCAGCTGCGTTTACAGGAGAGATCGTTGCCAAAACACGGCCAGATATACATACAGTAGAAGGCATACACGCATGGATCGAAAAACAACGGTCTATTGCTAAGAACATCAAAGCAGGCACGACGGTTCCAGTTCTTTTATCTAAACCTACATGTGCATACACTTCAGAATGTAGATACGTGTACTACACGAAACAAACGTTGAGGGATATTTCAGGTGACCTATTGGATGGATTGGATCTTAAAAGCAACGGGCTGTTAAATACACTCTACGAGATGGACATCATGTCTGATCAGGAACTCTCTTATATCGCCGCAGGGGTGTCCTCCTGCTTTATCGGTATCCGTTTTTTCGATTGGCTGCACCAGCGTCCGCATATGTGGTCTGATGTGTGGTATGCCTTGTATGTATCGGGTGAATATGAGAGAGCCGATATGCTCATGACTGCCGTACAGAATCAGGCAAAGCAATATTATGTCGTGACCATTCCATCATTTGAGGAATACAGGTTCGACCTTAATGACTAATCTGACGAGGACAGATTCCTTGTGAGGAAAATAAATACGACATCTCTGCACTAGTGTACACACCGACGTCTGCTCCCGGCATATGGTGTCCATTTATCGTCCTGTACAGTGCAGTCCCATCGTGTATATCTCTAGCCTCGAATGTTAAAGTATTTGTGAAACGCAGACCATGGTTAAAGTCGCCAGCAAACATTTCACGTCTCGTGCATAAGCCAAATTCCATTGGTTTGCACGATAGAGGACGATTTCAGATTGCAATGGGTACCCGCCCGTACATGGCGTTGACCTATCTGACCGTGGTTTCTTTGATGTTGTTTGTGCTACCCGGAGTCAAGTTAAGGGGTACGTTTCCGTTTGCCTTAGCCAAACACCTTCTCACTGACCGCCATAAAGTAGATCCCGTGCAGGATTGTAAACGTATAGGGGAAAATTGCACGGCGTCGGACATGTGCTGTGGAGCCCCTCGAGTCTTGTGCGTTTGGAAGGTCAGGGAGGTGGACCAAACACCAGTTAGAGGTTATCCTGTGTGCAAACTGTGGAATTGGGGGACAAAACCCGCTCCTGTGATGTGGGCGGAACACACCGGTACTGTTGGTGTCAACACAAACAGGAATCATGTACGAACAAACGAGAACGACAAGACCTCCAGTAACCAAGAAGATGATGAAATTTCGGGAGATGGAGGGTAAAGCTTACATGGAACTGTTGGCCGTGGCCAATACATTTGTTTAATCAACCATTTTCCGTACATTTACGCAGCGTAATATGCCATGAACCTATTTGCATATACCGAAACTGGTAATGGTGATCACGTGATAGCTACGAGTCATATATATTACACTCGTCACACGGGGTAAACCGCGTGCGTCATTTGGTATATGCGGGGGCAGTGAACTGACAGTGATCACCGCGTGGCCTCTTTACCGGCATGGAAAAACGTGTCCACCATGAGAGGTATCGTCTCCACAAGCAAGAACTGGTGTCAGAACTCACAAAGTTGTACACAGTGCAGAGATGTCGCGAGTTTGCTGCATGGAAATCAGCAGCGGCTAAAAACCCTTTACTTCGGAGAGCAGTTTCATCCTGGACCGCACATACGGGACATGTGTCACCCAAGGTGTTCCAGACGTTCGAATCGTACAACAAGGGCGTGATAGCCCCAGTCCTGGCAAACCTCGACCGCTGCCACGCCCGTTCGACAACGGCTGGTGAACGGTTCCACACGCGACTACAAAATCGTCTCTATAAAGTTACCAATTTGAAAGACGTGGTAGAAATCGCATTCGGAAATGCCCTATTTTGGCAAGCATCGAGTTCCGTGCAGGCCGCACACGCCGAATCAAACGCCAGGGGGTTTATACAAAGGGCGCTGACCATGTTGGAATGTTATCCGTTTAAAAAAGACGAAGACATACCTACGCCTGTTTTATTACAATGGGCCAAAGATGTTAAAGTTACCGTTGTATGTGAAACACCCGTCGGACCGCACATCCCAATATCAAACGTCGGTACTGCCTCAACAGAAAGCAACAGACCTTTGCCGACATGCAACTCTGTGAGGTGGCCACCACGTCGGAAAGTAAAACGGATGGATGCGAAGAAGCGCCTACAGCTGAAAGGGACGAGACGGCCGGATGTGGTACTGCTGGCCGCACACCCCAAAGGCCGTTGCGCATGGGTGTGTGTGGTCGAAGTGAAAAGTATCGGCTTCAACGCAAGTGTCCATAAACAGGATCTCATCCGCTCGCAATATCAACAAGTCGCCAGGACGTTCAAGTACTCCAGTATAGTGTCGCCTGTCTTTTCAAAAGAACGAATTACGTTCGCGTGTCAATCGGCGTTTTACCAGGTTTGCGACACTACCTGGCGCCTGCGCGAGTTCTTGCATCGATCATCCGCAGCGCACTGGAGAAAGGGTGCACAGCAACAGCACCGCATACACGCACTTCGCGTTCGTTTCAGTTCATACGTGTGGGTTGGAAAGACGTGCTGTCGCGTGAGACGTTTCACTGTTAAGGAAAAAGTAGATGCCACAAACGATAAAAGGGACAGCGCATCCGAGGGAACATTTCAACCTGAAACAGGCTGTGGAGACGGGGGCCAATTCTCGAACGTGGCCTTTTCAGAAATGGTGTTCTGCTCTCAAGAATGCGGATATGTTCTTCCTATTGGCGAAGGACGAAGCAAGTGTGAAGGCGGCGCCCCCGCAGGGCCCATATGTACGTTCCGCGCACCAACTGACCTGTCTGTGCTCGAACACGCCGACCGCTACACAAAAGCGATGTATGAACTGGTGACAACCGTCTGCCCGATTGAGAAGTACACACAGTAGCGTAGAGTGCTAATAATATTCAACTGCACGGGTACCTCAAAGATCAGGATGCATATGGGGCAGCAGGCTGGACTGATAGAGCATGTAGGTGCCCGCTTGTCTCGCATGGTCAATGGCATGCGGTGGCTTTATTGGCTTAGAGTTGGAAGTTCCTGACACACATATCACTTTATGAATGCGGTTTTCTCATGCCATGGCTCAATGGCGCGGAGATCCACATGATACTACTAGCGGACGAAGAAGAAGTGATCATTTGTTCGAAAATGGCACACTGGAGTCGGACAAAGAGTTCCACCGCAGGCTTGAAATACTGGACAGCGGGACGTGTTCTGGTGCTAACATTTCTGCGTGGACACCTGACAACGCCGTCATGTCACAGTCTACCGCCAATAACCGTTTGCCTCCCTTGTACCATGTTTTACTGGTTCATTCCGCTCGTACCAGGGAGAGTCTGAGGACTGCAAGACTCAAAATGCGCACCATGAGGGACGGGTACCTACCGCTTTTACGGCTGAAAGCGAAACGGCTGCACGATGAAGCTGTGACAGACGTCCACGACCGATACCGGACAGAGTTGTTGGACCTCATACGGTTAATGGAACCGGGGACCCAGGACGCGCTGTGCATCGCCGGGGAAAGGGTTAAGGGGTTAGCCGAAGACTTTTCACGACGGACCACAGGCGACACCGCCCGTGCGGCTGAACTCACGGATGCACTCATGGGACATTTGACAACACTGAACGACGCATTCAGTCGACGGCCTCAAGAAATGGTCCATCCAGAGGAAGAGGACCAGCGCAGGTCTCGTAGCCCATTGCGTCAACCAACATCACGACCCTGCCCTGATGAACTGATGAGTCATGGAAACAAAGCAGACGCTTCTGTTCCCCCGCTCGTGGAGCAGCTGGTACCAATGATGGTAAAAACGGTAGATGGCCAGACACGTACTAAAAGGGCTTTGCAGACAATGAACATGTCAAAACGCGCGTTGCTTACGTGCCGCCAACGTTTACCTGCATTTCAACTTCCGACCGAGCATGCGAAAAGAGTACTCGCGGCTTCCACGCAACAGTGTGATCGCCCAGCATTGCCCGTGTACGGTCCCGAGACACATTTACTTTTCCATATGATTACGTCAAAGGGGAAAAAAATAAAGGATTTCACCAGGTCACGTTTGTCCAGTTTGCAAGAGACATTGCTCCGGCATGAAATGGGACCAACCGACCCGTCCTTGGCTAACGTGAACCTGGTCCCGCCAGGCCGCCAGGGAAGCAGCGGGGCCTGGAGGGTGCCACAGGACAGTAAGGGTTCTTTCGTTACCGTCGCACCAGCATTCGTGCTCGCTGTCAACAACGCCGTGGCAGATGTCGGAACGTTGACCCACCAACTGGACTGTGATGCGAACCGGCACTTCTCGGACCTCTACGCCGGCCTTTGGTACCTGTACGCTTGGTATGAGATATCGCAAAATAACCGTCAGATACAATATGTGATGTCCCGCAGGTGGGCGGATGTCGTGGCGAGCACGCCAGTGGCTCTCGAGTGTTACTACGACATGTTCCTGACGGGGTTCAAATGCGGAAAGAAGGATTTAGGTTACAGACCACTGTTGCAAACTGGACTGGAATGGGAGGCCCTCCCTCCTTTAGGAGGTTTTCCAACGGCCGCTTCCGTATCGGGTTCTGTTGCTGCCACGACAGGTAACGATTCATGCTGGGAGGGCATACAAAATGACGTGTCCGAGTCCCAGAGGGAAGCAAGTGAAAGTCATATGACGCACGCGGACCCCTTGAACCAAAAGGCAGACTGGACACCTTACGTCGTGTGGCCACAGCCATCGTACGGCAGTGCGGAAAAGCTAATGACGTCCTCATGCCACACGGCAGACATGCTGTACACTATGGTCTTTGGTGCCACGCCCAGGGACGAGGAAGGGAACCCGAGCTACCGGTTAGAGGACAGGCCCATTCAGGCCGTTCTGACAGACGAGAACGCATCAGATGACTGCAGGGGCGTCTTCTACGCGTTGTACAAGTACAGTAGCGTTCGGCGAGCAGCAGTGCTAGGGATTAACGTCACGCTGCTGCTGTACGCTATAGGATGGCACCGGACTAAACAAACATGGGAAGCGTTTACTTCATCTATTTTGATGTATTTGAAAGGTATGGATCGCCGAGTCACCACATCAAGCGCTTTCCCCGGTTTATGGCTTTTGTGTCTGCTGAACGACAGGCAAGACCTGGCGGGTGCAGTCAAAGCGTACGAGGAAGAATGGGCCAAGCGTAGAGAAACAGAGAGTGCTGCTGAATCACGGGACACACTATACATCCCCGGAATGGAGATGCTCGAATGGATGGACAGGCAATACGACGGGGCACCTTACGCTTTGTTAGTTCTTCGCCAGCTTGTATACAACCTGACAGATATTGATAAACTCTCCGCAGATATATGTTTGGACCCTACTGCAACTCTCCGCCTTGATGGTAAAAGACACAACAAAAAGTCACAGAAACTTGCAAAAATACGGTCCTCTGTTCTGTTACTGCGCAACATAGCATTTCAGGAGGTTGAAAAAAATATAAACGCTTTGGGAATTTGTACGGCATCAAACATACAAGAGGGCACAGCAGCACACACAAAATGGTACATACTAAAGAACGCCATATACACCACCATGTACATGTTCAAACCCTTCGCAAACAATCTGTACTCGACCCCCAAAGGTCATGATTACGTATGGCAATTCATAACACAAGGTTTCACGCATAAAGAAGAACCCAATGTTTTTATGTGAATGTCGTATTCGAGAATGGCATCCATACACACGCATACTTATACACATTTGAATAGATTCACAAGAGATATTGCATAATGCTTAAGTATAATATGTCAAACTGATATTTTGTGAACACTGTTGCTTTATATTATATATCAACAATAAAACAGTTGTATGTCCATGATCTATTGTTTGTTATACATACATAGATATGTGTGTGTGTTGAAACATTAGTTTATATTTTGCTATTTAAAGTTTGTAAGGTTCGACAGCGGGGGTGAGTCCTGATGTGGAGGTCCACGCCTGACACGTCATTTCTAATGTGTCCCACGGCACCTGCTGCTGCTTTTCGTTCACGTCTCCGTCAACAGCCCACAAGGCGTGGCGTTTCTGTTGAAGCCATGTGAAATAAGCGTAAACGCCATTTACAGGTGACAAGGACCCAACTGACGGGTCGGCTGTGCAGTCGTACAAAGCGGACATGAAATCGCCATTGCGGGACCTGTAAGCTGTGCTTTGCCCGCTGAGAACAGAATCGGTCTTCCGCCCTACCCTGCCAAAACGGTCAGTTGGTCCGTGGCGTGCTCGTTGTGCGCAAGGGTCGTAATCGGCCGAGCACAACTGCAATGGTTTACACGCTGCAGGCGAAAACCGTTTGCGGAGTGTCCGCGCCAGCTGCGGCATATGGGGCCCGCTCCCGACGGCCACTGAACCCCACGCATATACCAACGGGCAGTCTTCGGACTGATCGCAATCTCCGTCCGAAGCAGTGCTTTTTTCTGCGCCGCCCCGCGTGTCTCTTAAGTTGTAGACGCACGAAATCAGACGTGACGCCAGAAAATTTAATGGGCACTCATTGGCGCGTTCCGTGTTTTGCATGGCCCTCTGCATTGCAACGTCGAGCTCTCCTACGCTTTCAATGACACGCCGATGGGACTCCACAAGTGCGTGCAGGTTGTGAGGGTTGCTGGCTTTCGGGTACGTGGCGGAACAGCATTTGTGAAGATTGCACGGCAAAGACGCGGTGACTGACCTGTTTTCATCAACGTCGGCGTCCTCGACCGCCACGCATTCCGGCGTCTTGCCCGTGTTGCCCCCCACAGGGGTAACGTGAATATTTTTGATACGTAGACGTGTGGTGCACTTAATTGGGACGAGGACAGACAGTGCCACACCTGGAAACTTCCTTGCTTTCACCGCGCGTGTGTACCTGACCATTTTCCCTGGAATGCGTGACACGTTCGTTGGTCCGTGGTGGTCCACGCAAAAATTAACATTCACGACGACAATACCGGGAACGTTCCGGGTCAAGTGGTGCTGCGCAACCGGGTCGGAAATGTGGGCACACACATGCCGTTGGAGTTCCGAGAGAAGGAGATTCTGTATACCTCCCCTGTTGTTGTTGGTCCGTTGGATCATGAGCCCTTGACTACGTTGAGCACTTCTAGAGAATGTTGCACCGGAATGATTTTTTACGGTCCCTTCAGAACTGTACGTGGTCATCCTGGGGCCGCTGAACGTGACGTACACGCGATTCGTATCAAAAGCCGTGCCTCCCCATGCAAGGTGTACGGCACCTGCCGTATCACCGCTTCCAAGTACGGCGCCCCCTTGACTGGAACTGCCCCAGACGGAAATATACGGAGACGCCAGGGGGATCTTCCCATAAACAGGGTGAGGCATTTTGCAGTCGTCAGAACCCGTCGCACGCCAGACAACCTGGGTGGCATCGTCATTAAAAGACAGACACTGCAGCACGTGCACATCCAGCAAACCCGGATCGGGTCGCTGGTCTGTGTCTGGAACGCTTGACGCCTGGCGCGCCGACCGATAGACATCACTCAGTGCTTCGTCTGAATTGAAGGGAGCGGGTACAGGATGGACATTAGGGTTCCGTATAAGATCGTTCAGCGTTTCCAAAATCCCGACGAAGCGCGCAGAAGCTGCAGTGCCCTCTTGCGCGGTCTGTGGATGAGCGTTCTGCCAGTTGTTGGTTTTCCACGGCATAACGTCTCGCCATTCCCTGTGTAGAGACACGGTCGCGGGGACATAGTGAGCCTTCCACCAGGCTGTGGCCGGACACGAGACGTGACTCTCCGACACGTCTGTCGCATCTCGTGCATGGCCACACCGTCTCGGAGAAACCGCGCAACCGACTGCAAGATGTAACAGTAACCGTTTGATCTGAACAGACCTGCACCCGAATCCAAGAAGACAACTCGTCGGGTGTCTTTGACCGCTCCCAGACCCATTTTCCAGGCTGACCTTTTCATGATCTGCCTGCCATTCCAAAATGTCCCAGCATTCAGGGCAAGGTGTTTCAGCCGGCCCAGCTGCTTCAGTCCTTTTGTGACAGAAGTGGTCCGTTTCTGGCGCACCTGACGGAAACCAAACCCAGAACATGTCGCTGTTTTTGTTCCATTTCTTTTTAGAAGGTCCAGTCTTCTCATCTTTCACACAGCTGCGCGGCGAAGTTGATTGGAAACCACCTCGGGTGAGCACGTCGGGAATTAAACTAGACCTGTGGTGCCAAGGCACACTGAAACTGCGGGCCCGAGGATCGTGGGAACTAGGCGGTTTGAAACGCAAGAGGCCCTGGGACGTACGGTATGCTTTAAGGAAGAGGTCGTGCCTGTAAGCCTTTATGCCCGGCACGCCTACGAAACCGTCCACCTCCGTGAACGGGATGCAAACCTCATTGGCCTGTCGATTGACTTGGCTCACGAGGTTTCTGCACGTGTTCAACAGGTGGTGCACAGCATGACATATGTTCCACACACCTTCACCACGTTTGATAAAAGTTACTCTTTCGTTTGCGGCCTGCGCAAGCGCATCTGCGATCTGTTCAGTACGCAAGATGGCATTGTACTCCCCGAACATGCCTGTGTCTACAGCGTATTGCATCCAGGCGACGTTTGCAGCCTCCCACCACCCCGCTGCTGCGGTACGGCGCAGAGTCTGAACGGGAATCGGCAGCGCCTTTTCTGCCAGGGCGTTCTGTATGAATACAGGGTACTTATGACTGCATATACCTATGGCACGTTCAGGGGACAAAAGTCTGCACAGGAGATACAAGAGGGCTGAATCGGGCACGCGACTCAGAGACGGTAAGCATGCTTCCATTAGCATGCGGTCGAACAACGTGTGGAAGTGTTCAGCTGGACGCGTGGACGGGTTGCTACCTGACACCGCCCATGAATCTAAATGTGGCTTACAACTGACATGGCCTGATGGCCACACGATAAAAAAACGAGACCTGACGCACGTCCGCGTTTCCAGGCACAGGCGTTTTGCTGACGGGGCCCGTCCGTCAGTATCGTCCAGATCTGGTTGACATGTTCCCGCGTAACGGCAGAAACCGGCCGATGCTCTGTTCCATTCAGGTGTAGCGTTCCAAGCAGGGGGCTGCTTGCCACAACGAGCAGACAGGCCGTTCCACGTGTCCGTCACGTCGTAAGCTAGCACGTCGCGTGCCAACTCTTCTTTTGCTGAGTCCTGATATGGACATATCACCCTGACATGCACAACACCCGCCCCTTCGACCATCCGTGTCGCGGCATGTTCCAGTGCCACGATGAAACGGTGACGTAAATGTTCTGATATATCATCGGCACCCGGTGTGCAGAAACGGGCCAGCAAGACAGCCACTTTTGTCATACGGACACCGTCCACATCCGGCACGGGCTGTGAAACGCACCACCGGGTCCCGCAAGCCTTTACAACGCTGTCGACCAGTTCAACTTCTCTCTTGTAGTCAGTGTGAGTGGAGGGTGGGAACGGGAAACTGCGCGCAAACAGGTGACCGAATATCTGAAGGAGACGACGGTGATCCCAACCGTCTTTTGATTGTGCATGATAATCCCTCACCTTGTGTACTGGGACCCATTCATCAAGGATGCAAGGTGTGTCGATCCTGGCAGAAACCTGGCACAGGTCCTCCATCCCGCTTCCTCTCTCCACAGCCTGTAACTGCAATTATGATATGCAACACACTGGCTAACATCGGTGCGTGTCTGTTTTTTTTATACATCCTAATCTGCTACTGAATCATGATCACGTGATCACGTGATCTATCTGGCGAAAGAAGACTGCTATGAATGACACATCCATCACACACAATAATGCTATACCACACACCTTTTTCAAATAAAAACAAACAACAGCATGCCATATTTTTTATTGCATTTACAATCCACCATGTACATTGCTCATATATATATAGAGCGAGAGAAAGATGTTTTTCATGCCTTGTCAATGCAATACAACTCTTTTCAGGAACGTTGCTGCATCGTATATGTCTCTCGTGAAGTTTCCCGGGATGACATGGAGGCGCAACCACGAGATCGCGTCTATAGACCTGTGGCCATCACAAACGTATAAGCACACAACAAACAAAGCTGTACAAATACACGAAAATACTAAGTACACCTTGCATGCATACAGTCGGCGAACGTGGCACAAAAAAAAAAGCAGAACCAGACTCGAGACACTCGTCAGAAACCACGTAAGTACACGCACCACATTACCAACGAGGCTGCTGGAGAACCGAGGCCATATGTGCGTTCTCCTAAAGCGCATCCACAGTTTCCTGAAAGGCAGGTTCGGATCGGACGCCGCCAGCAGGCTGTGCAAGGTGGTCTTAGATCGTCCGTACAGTCCTGTCCTTTCCTGGCATTTCGAATCAGCATTACGGGACCAAAATTCGGCGACTGCCCTGTCTTCTTCCTGTAAAATGTTCCTTGAACGGTTCACCAGACTACCGTCGTATTTCACGGCTGATCCCGCCTGCATGCGCTTCTTGTAATTCACAAGACGCAGAGGATACACTGGCCCGGCTGTAGTCTGCACGTCCTGCGATACCCGTTCCAAACATATGGCGTCTTCCTCGACACTTTCACTTTCTGTTTCGGAATCTGTGCAGTATACAGAGCAATCAGAGTCACTGGAACTGTCTTCGTTGTCATCAACGACGTCGCTGTGAGTGACGCGCGGATGCCGCAGGAAACTGTGTAAGGGGACCATGCAAGGCATCTCACCCGCGCTGGTTTCACCCAGCGGCTGGATGTACTCGGTATTCACCTTGTGATACGTCATGTCGCAGTCTGGCTCTGTTTCCGACCCGGGGCGTCTCACGATGGACACGAGTCCACCAGCAGCCTGACTCATTAATTTCAGATACCATGTCCCCGACCCGTCCAGCACCCGTAATACTTTGTACAGCGAAGATAGGCTAACCCGTTTGATACCTGCGCAGCTGCCGATGTTGACGCAGGCGGGTGTATTGGGATCAGAAACAGACGGACATACATGTTCCCCCAATAACCTGAAATCCAAAGAATGTTTGGGGTTTTCATATTGCACGTGAGCCTGCACGACGTCCCGAAGTGCGGGCGGCCGTTCACTTCCCTTCCCTGCAGCGTGATCCTCAAACATGCCTTCCCTGACCTCAAATGCTGGTGCAGTCCCGAAGCAGACGTAGATTGTTGGTCACAGCTTTGGAGTGTACTTCACAAAAGTGTCCGTCTCTTGCGCTCTGAATGGCAGATGCCCTGACCCCGGTCACAACAAAATGTTGGAGAGCAGACAGTGAGGTGCAAGGTCGATTATCCTTTGTCCGTGGAAATGTGTCCAGTAGCTCTCTCGGTGTCACGGTCTGGAAGTACACCAGATCGGTTGCGGGCGATGACTGCTGCTGAGTCGCGCGTGACGCATCATTACCCGACCCATCGGCAGTCTGTTGATACATACGGGCACGTGTCAGATTTTCCGAACATAACACGCAGTGCGTACCATTTTAGGACATGTGCCCCTTTTATTTAAGGGGAAAACATCGTGCATCCTAAATAATGGACGTGTGCAACGGTGCCAACTCATGTACGTTAAAGTTTTCGTTTCTCTCGTTTAGCAACAGGTTGTATGCCAGTATCAGGGAAAGGGCCACGTCATCCTGTGTATGATCGTGGGGCTTTCGGTCCGGCCGGAATTTCGACAGCTGCTCCGTGATCAAATTTCTAGCGTCCAACCCGGCATGCTCAAGTGCCGAGCTGGCGAGGCTCATTGACAAACGCACGATGCGACTGTTGAATGCACTTTGAAAGAGGGACACTAAAGTTTTTTTCTGTTTGTCCAGGAAGAAACCCGCAACCTCGGCTGTCCCGAAATCCCGCACGGATTGGAGCCCAACCGTCTTGGCATCCTTCTCTGTCCTCCTCCTGTGGGTGAATTGAAACGACAGCGACCGAACCGGCCCGGCCATTTTTTTGGCGGCGTTGTGTATGAAATGACAAATCTGCACGGCCAGGTGTTCGTTGCTATTGCTTTCCACAGCGACAACAGCAGTCTTGAAACGGGACGAGTATGTCAGCGGGCACGCGTGCATATTCACAACACGCTGCAGCAGGCGCAAAACCGCCAGCCCAATGAAAACTTCCGCTGGTACGCTGTGTTCTATCAAACGCACCTCGTCCAATCCGAGGACGACCGCCATGCGTCTGGTTTTGTTTGAGGGGACCCTGCGGGAAACACGACCGGACGGCGGAGCGCCAGGTGTGTAACGACACACGCAAGCTATTCCTGAAGCAGACACCGACACGTTGGTGGTGTAAGCTGGGTCCACGTACACAAACAATGTATCACCCAAACAATCGACATTGTTGAATGTATCCAAGTCATTCAAACCGTCTTTCATTTCTTCCAGGACAGATCGTGAAAAAAGCCCAACCTCATCCCCCGAATTCTGCCCATCCGGCTGCCCGTCGCCGCGCCCCAGACTAACGCCCATATTTTCTGTTTCGTAGCTGTGAGGTTCCAACGTGTTCATAACCGTCTTTTGTACAACGTCCGTCGTGATGTGAGGCGGCAGGGACATGACGTAGTGGTGACACGCTATGGCTTCCGGCGACTCGGCAACGCGTGGAACGTCTGCAGGACAGCTGAAGCACACGCGGTAGTAAGCAACCCCTGTCCGTTCCAACTTCAGTAAGGCGCATGTATTCTCAGCCGACGTGTTCATCGAAGATGTGAGCACCAACTTGGTCCCTCTGCGGTTCACATAAGGCAACAGGTGTGTCAACGTTTTCACAAATCCAGCTTCGTCAACATACACGATGTCGTACGTGTGACCCCTGCCAGCCTGAAACGAACGAGGAAAGAACACGTCACTGATTATAAAAAAGGCCATGGTGGCGACACAACAATATAAAAGCACGTGAGTGCGCAGATTCATCAGACACATATTCAAAAGGGAGGGTGGATGGCTCAAGGCACTGAACACACTTTAGACGAGTTAGAGGACTTGGTGAGTAGCTGGGAACAAGCACTGCTCGTGAGCACGCCACAACAGATCATAGACCGGTTACACGAGAACTGCTTTATGGTACACGAGCATGTTCGGGATGAGGGAACGTGTGATACGAGAAGATGTGACATCGTCTTAAAAGCGTTATCCTCCCTTGTGATGTCTGCTTACTACGATATATGCACCACTCACAGTGACCGCATCTGACAACAAAAACCTATCGCACCTCTGGGGTGCCAATCAGCTGAGAACATAAATGATCATACACATTTTAGGTATTTTATGGCAACATATATGACAGGGTACCCCACTCATGAAAGCAAAAGGCAAGAGTAAAGGGAGACCCCAGAGGTACAATCCGTGTTACTCAACGAACGCTTCGCGATGCCGTTTCAGACGTCCGCCAGACCACTACGTTTTTTTGTTAAACACCGTTGCCAAAACAAGGTCTCCCCCGGCTTTGTTCCACTGCATCACGCACGGACGCCTCCATGCCTGTTTCAAAACAGGGGACCAGCACCCGGACAGCGGTAGCGACCCTTGCCCTGGCGTGGAGATGACGGCAGACGGTGATATGGTGTGTGTGGCATCAGGGATGCCGAGCGGAGCCAATATATATGAAACGTGTCCGCGTGAGGACGAGTTTCCCCGGCACGGGACAGAGAATGACGCACCGGTCATATCTACAGGTGACGGGAACGGCCAAACATGTGCGACCCATGTTTTTCAACAAGACCACATGGCGACGTACACGTGGGAAAAACAACAGTCAGCCGACCGTGACGAACTCCTAAGGGTAGAGCCACGTCCGGAATTCGTTATGGCGGTAATAGCCCGACCCGTCACGGTGTACAATTTTTCACTTGTTGATCAGCTCCTGTTCAGTCGATACACCGAGACTGACGCGCTTCTGCACGATTACGTGTCAAGCAAAGTGTCACACCCATCCCAAGACGACACGAAACATGTGAAATACGAGTGTTACAAGGCCCTGTCTCGGCTGTCACCCAACCTTCGTCCGTCGTACGGTGAATGCTCCCGCGCATGGTGCTCTGCAGTGGAATCTCTCACTTCGTCGGAAAAGGACTCGACCAGGGGATCCCGGACAATCGATGAATTGAAAAAATACCTCGCCACACATATGAGACATGCAGTATCAGACATGAACCGGGGCAAACAAAGGAATGCCATGTGGATCTACGACCATCCGGCGTCAACGTCTAGCCAGCTTTCAGCAGGTGTGGCTGGACAGGTCACCACGCAGGACGTCGAAGGCGGCGGGTGTAACCACATCACGTACACTGCTTATGACCCAGTGACCGGTATGAATGTATCCAAGTGTCCAAAATACAGGTATTTTACGCCGATGCTACCCAAGCCCTGCATACCACATCACCAGCGTTTATGAAGCCGCCTGTGTCTATAATCCACAGTTACTCTAAGTCCCCTGTTTCCATTTTGTAAACTTTCACCGTGGAAGCTACGTGAAAACCTTTAAAAGCTTACCTGTAGGCGTCACACAGCTAGTTCATTTAGTGTCAAATGGGGAACATGCAAAAGCAGGTGACTCAGGACAGTAGTTCCGTCTTCAGACAACATGAAAGCTGAGTCTTCACAGCTGTTCAGGACACGGCGCGCCGTGTTAGAATGGCCGAGTGACACAGGTGTGGGTTTGCAATGGAAACGGCACGCTTCTGCCACCAGCCTCATGAAACACCCGAAAGCAGCGTATGCAGACACCATCCAACGGTCGCGCATAGTTACAGTGCATACGTCGACCTCTCCTCTCGCAGCTCGCATATCTTCATTCGCCTTATCGATTGCATCCACCAACCGCTGTACCTCGGAATATTTCAGGTAGTACAGGTCGCGTAAACCTTCGATCAAACACGAAAACCTCGTACAACTGATCATGAATGTATGGCTATGCGGGACCTCTTTTGACATTAGAAATCGTCTCACGAAATATACAGCCGCCAAACGGATGCAGATGTAGTTGTACAAACGCAGGCATTCCTGGTCTGCATGCAAAGCGTCAGGGATTCCAGGACTTCCAAATAAAAAAGTGCAGATACTTTCGTCGCTGTGTAAGCTCAACGAAGGTAACAACACACTGGATAGAATCTTTCCGTCCACGTTATTGAGCGTTTCAGCCACATCAGGGACGGTGGGCGACCGTTTCTTGTCTAGCCGAAGAAAACCCGCGCCTCGTTGCAGTTCAAGCTGCCTCCTGACATCTAGTGGCATACATTCCTCCAAAGGTACCCTATCCATATTTGGACTACTTCAGCGGAAACGTCTGCGAGACATACTCGTTACGTTTTACCGTTTAGTTGACATTACTGAATAAGCTACCACCACCGCAAATAACATATAGTTCATTTCATGCGGTGGTAACCCGTCACCCGTTGGGGGATCCCTTGGTAAAAACCCGTTCGGGAAAGCCCCCCACCGATGAAAACCTCAAACAACCATGGCTGCAAAAGACCTATGTGATCCACATACCGGACCAGCAGTGACCAGGCCATTTGAGGATTGCTATGAACCGATATGGAGAACAGCCGCTGGAGCCCCGGCGTCCATGTTCTTGTACCTACACCACCGTCGCGTTGACGAAGTTTTTTGGATACGCCTGGTGACCCATTACATGTCAGCCCGTGATCACAGATGGCATAACCGCTACACAGAAATCAAACCAAGGAACATGTTCTACGATACATTAGTGGGAGGCACGGTCATAGAACTGGACATGCCACGGCCAGAGCTTGTATCGTATAACAGGGAGCCCGGTTCTTCAGTGGAGCTGACAGATTGGCTGGACATCGTGTTCATTGACAACGAGAACGGTCCCACTGACACGCTGGACAGAGTAACCGTGCCTGTACATTTCATTTTGTCAAGCGTCACGTGCATGTTCAACGAGTGGCTTATCCACGCCCGTTCCTTGAAAGCGCTGGAAAAACTGCCTGGTACAGAGGAAGGTGCGCAAACCGCCGAAAGTGAAATGAGTGCCATTCCCGGAGAGACCGTGTCCGCAGCAGTGAATTTACGAAGCGTACTGAACCAGTTTTACGATGCTAATCCTGCCCCGGAAGACCAAACCACGTCTGCAGAAATGCAAGCCTTAACACCTGAACACACCTGCATGCGACTCATCTGCCATTGGGAACCGGCTGTACCTGCAACAGAGGAAGGCAGGAGGCGATCCGTGGCCGTAATGCTGTTATCTCACATGCACAATTACGGACAGGTGTTTTCAGAACGGCAGATGGACCCGGCGAGCACGGGGACGTACAAGTGCGGGATCGAGGACAAAATCTTCCGAGTGCTGACCTCAGTTAGCCTCCCCATGCTGAGCAGAATGTTTGACCAGGTGGATGACATAAACGTCATTCTAACATGGTGCGCTAACGTTTCAATTTGTCCGGACGTGCATGATACATTATCCCAGCAGATCGCGCTTTACGCCGGATGGTTGACAGTTCGCGACAGCTGTACAGTGCCCGGTGTGACCGATCCACTTATGAGGGCTTTTTCGCACATGAACCCTGTGGCGTTGGTACTGATATTCAGGAGGGTGATCAGTCGCCTGAGGGGGGAATGCGGACAGGTAAAGTTGCGTTTCAATAAAGGACTTGGCGCAAGGTTGCAGTCCGCCGTTGAGTGGTATATGGAAGGCCGTCGGACAAACCCAGACGTCCCTTATTACTTGCAAGTTCATTTTTATGGGGCTGGTGTGCATAACGGAACGGTACGCTTCATGGAGCCTGTGTGGTATTTTACATTCAAAGGACCGCACGGCGGCCAACAACATTCTGACGAATGTTCCATGTGGATTAACGTGAGTGAACCAAATGACTTGGTGTTCCTCTGTCCCAACAAGCACTCGCGTTTGACACGACATTACGTTCCGGGGGGCATCCCAGTGGAATGGCGTTACCCCGGAATGATGGAAGAACTGCTGCAAAGGCTTTCGTACCCTCTGGATCTGCTGATCGAATTCATCGGTTTCACGCTGGTGGAACCTATACCTGTATTGTATTGAAGCATGCCGGTCAGCCGGCCGACATGTATTATTTGTGTTAACGTTGTCGCTGAACTGTGGGCGGCACAGCTGCTCTGTCAGACGCCAAAATGGTAGACGTTATAGACAAATTCTCGAGGCCTTCGTTTTCGGCGCCAGGTGACGTGTTTCTGGTGACAGACGTGTCAGGTGATACGCGTATATGCAGACCCCGTTCACAGACAGTGAACGTATTCTACGGCCTCAACTGCAAGACAGGCGCGTCATCACTATGCGTTGTGAACAAGACCCACATTTACATCTTGAGCGACCTACAGGGTAACGCAGACGAACACAGTATAGTTCCCGTAAGAATAGAACTGAACGGACGCGCACATGTGATGCCCGCCAGAGGATACCACCAGATTTGCAGATTTTGGCTCTGCGCACCGTACAGAACGGGAAACCGTGTGACCCTCCCTGAAAACACCGTAGGCAGCATACTGGGCATTACCGACAGAGAGTGTATCACCTGGCTACAGAGTCGGACGTTGGCCAACAGCCATGTTGTGCACCCCAGTTGGCTGTTCGTTCACGGGAGGGGGAAAGGAAAGTACGCCGGATTTGCAGAGATCGATAACATCCCTGTTTACACAAACAACACCAACCCGTCAGATGTAACCGATATAATGGCCAGAACAGGTCCGCAGTTGTTTTATCAAGCTAGCTGTAAAAGCTTTTGGACGTACTTTTGTGACAACGGCGCAGCGACGGGCGCCGTACCTGCAGTGCCGCCAGCCCTAGTGAAGCATTCACTTTTCACGTCTTGCATGGGTGAACAGTCAGAAGACGAAACGTATTCACACAACGGGTGGGGTGGCCCGCAAGCTGCCGTACAGTGTCTGTGCGCATCTCTCCAGGCGGGTTGGTGTGGCCCAACAGAGACGCCTGTGGAGGCAGGGAACCCTAACCGCTTTGTGCGGGTGTCGTGTGTGTCACAACACAAGAACTCGGCCATGTCAGGATGGTTAGGTAACCTGTGCAACCGTGTTACAGCAGGCAGGCGTGCTGCCCCAGGGAGTACGTACACGCGTGTCAGCAGGCAGATAGCTGACGCAGAGAAGGACATGTCAAAGCATGGCATTGACAGGATGCTAGAGGAAAGGAGTACCACATGCAAGTTCAAATTGCAGACTGCTGTACCGGAACTGTCCGATCCAAACACACCGTCGCAGTCAGAACAGAACCGTCGTGCGGGTAGCGTTTGCACTGACCTGCCGCAAAACATATGGGAACTTAAACAACTGGACGATGAATACGTGTTGTATATGTGTGCTAGCTGTGGTTTGTGGCGCGACCTGCTGAAAGGTCGCACAAATTATTTTACCATGTGAAATCATAGTGTGTTTCATTGTAAGAACCACTGCTGTATTTACAACAATGATTATTAAAAGTATATAACAAGCGATAACACTGGCGTGAGCATTTTTCATATGTGTAACCTCTGCCACGGACGTTCAGGTGTCATATGAAAGATACTAATAATCATTGCACGTTATCATTCATTATTCACATCATCCCTCCCTTCCCTCACACACATCCATGCGACACAGTGGCTTTATCCCAGCTACAGTTATACTTACATTTTGATTCCCCAAGCTGAGGAAAAACATTTCCGTGTGCAACCCGTTTTCAAAATGTATCGCCAACTTCGGTTCGTACATAGGATTTTGCTGATTGACGGTCGTTCGGAAACGTTGTTTGGCCTTGGCGTCCAAATGATCGAGTATCAGCTGCATGGAGTTGACGTGTTGCACAGTATCTGCCTTTACCTTACGGCTGAGATCATGCGAACACGAAAAATATGCAAACCGCATATCAGTCGCCCGCATGCCCGCCGCCAGCGTGACCTGTGTGATGTATGTTTTGCCCATGCGCCTGGGAACGAGGGCCACGCATATATTTGACGTCCGGCTTTCGGTCATAACACGCCGGCTGTATCCTCCCGCTATGAAAAATCGTTTGATGATCCGCTGCAACATGTGGTTGTGCTCCGGCGCACGCGCTGCGGCAGAAAAGGCGACGATATGCATAACCATGAGACCCTGAAACGGTTCAAGAACGATGTCTTTGTATTTAAAAAACAAATGTAACAAACTAAGCCAGTTGAGCACCGCTCGCGTTTCAGTGTTCTGCCACACGCTTTCATCCAAAGCCAGCCTGTCTGAGGGAGACACTGGTCGCAACCGTGAAGACATCCCGGTCACAGAGTGTTTCATCCAGTCGTGCAATTCAAACAGGGTCATGGGTATCTGTGAAGCCAGGGGAATGCAGACGTGCGCATGGTTCTGGCGAACTCCCGCTTCTGTGTTGAGCCATATGTCAGTGAAACTGCGTGATGACGGACTACGGTTATGCGAGTCAAACTCCTTGTACAAGTCGTCCGCTTTGCCATTTTGAAGCAGTTCGGCATTGCCCTGTAACCGGCAAACACCCGACCTCCAGAACAGGTAATCGTCGAACACATCATCCACCACCCAAGAGAACAGTGGGTGTCTCAAAGTGCAGTCAGGGACGTCACGCACTAAAGGGTGTTGGTTGACCTGCCATTCCCTGGGGCGGTATGCAGTGACAGGGTAAACCCGTGGCGCGGTGTTCCACGCTTCACTCTCGCGATCATTATGTGTGATGTCACGATTGCTGCCGCGAACAGCCGTCTGCCCTTCTGTCTTCTGTGATTTTTTCCGATTTTGAACAGACCCGTAGGTTTGTCCGGTTATGCCCCTGACATCCATGAGGACGCATCAACGTTGAATATACAATGACAGGTTATGTGTCAGTCCAATCCATGTTACATATATATCAAATAAACGTGTACACGGGTATACCATCACAAGGTCAGTTCACCGTGTAAGAAAACGGCCATACGCGACAGACAGTCTGAACTATACGCCTTTTCACCGGTGCAGTCGCACCTATTACAAAGCGCACGTGCGGTGCACTGACCTGGTTTTCTCCGTGTCTCATAAATTATCAGGGTTTACGTCAGACCTGTTTTTTTGTGCCTGAACACTCGCCGCCGTCTAGACAAAACAGGCATGTCACGGCACGTTCCCAAGGCCGACGTGCCGCAGCCCCCCCCCCCATACATACGAGTAGTTTCGTTGCGCAACAACAACACACGTGCACATGATGGTCACGTGCACACTAGAGTGCCCTATCACTTTCGAATGCAAGTGGCAACCTGTTTGGGACACTGACCTTGGAAACGTGTCATGCCTGAACATGTTTTTGTCGAACGGTCATTGACAGAAGAGGGTCGTGTGCAACGTCACAGAAAAACGCTGATGTAACCACACGCACTGTCCATATAAAGGATAGTACGTGACGAGGCAGCATTGAATGCACCAGACATTCTTGTAGACGTGTTGTTCCGAATTAAGTGATCGGGATGGGTAAAGGAAACAGTAAATTCCGTTGGCAACAGCTGGCCGAAACGCCAGATGTGAAGGTCAAACGTATGAAGAGCGAACTGTGCCGCAGGAAAACGTTTGAAAGTTGGCCAGGAAAAGATATGATCAAACCCCGCATGATGGCTGCTTCGGGGTTTTACTACGACGACATTTCTGCCGTGATCAACTGCGCCTTTTGTGCAGCATCTTTCACTGAGTATCCCACAGGTTTCTGCCCTATGTGGTTCCATATGTTGTACTTTGGAAACGCATGTCCCTTTATCAACGGGAAACCGACTGACAACATCCCGGCGCCAGACAGTCTTGATCCAACGTCATTTCACACTATGGAGGCTTTGGGAATACGCAAGCACAACCCTGTCGTACCCGCCATGGGAACACTTGAGGAGAGACTTGACTCGTTCAAACCGTTACACCGCCGCTGGCCAATAGGGACTGTGCCCCCATCCGAGCAAATGGCTGAAGCAGGTTTTTTTCACCTAGGAGTAGGCGCACAGACCCGATGCTTCTGCTGCGGTAAGAAGTGCGGGGAGTTTGGACCAAACGATGACCCATGGAAAGCACACGAAAGGTTTAGCCCAAAATGTCTGTTTGTTATCCGCTGTAAGCCACGATCAGTTGCCGACCAGCAAAGACGTCCCAGCCACGGCGCACGACATGACACATTCGATGTCGGCGGTGAAACGTTCGGCCGTGCGGAAACAGGACGCACACTGTTATGCACCGTCTGCTTAGAAAACGAAGTGGAGGTTATCTTTTTCCCCTGCAAACATATAATCGTCTGCAACCAGTGTGCTCTGTGTTTGCTCCACTGTCCCGTGTGCCGTGAACCTATATATGGCAGTGCAAACGTGTTCATCGCTTGAACCTATCGAACCATGTGAATAGTACAGTGACCGTTAACTTTCACGAAATTAGGAATATACTAATATGTGTTAAGTGTTAACATATCAGTGTCATCATCATATGTACACCTCTGTATGTAAAACAAACCATACTCGCTCATACGAATGTCAAGGACGTGATGTCTTTGTAAGAGGATATGACTGCTAAACACGTACCGGATACCCTGCTACTTAAACGTGGTTTATGGAAACAATGTATAAAACGTCGTTGGTCGTATGTTTCGGTTATGACGCACACCAGCAGGGAGTTTTTTTGGTGTTTACGTAGTTATTTGATATATGTGTTTGTGAGTCACGTTACCCCTGCCATTAAACATGTTTTACAAAACGTTGTTTGTGCGTGTTGTGGAATTTCCTATGTTTGACGTCATGTCTGCTTTCTTGCTATATAAGCTCAGCACTACAGAATGTTCAGCATAACCGCCGCGGACGTCGACTGTTCAGTTTCGGCATCATAAGTCAGCATCCTGTCATTAATAAACGGAGTGACTGTTATTTGGCACAGGGCTCTACAATTGATTCCATATGACTATCGTGCTGCTGAGCTCGTCTGGAACTTATATACACCACAGGTTGTCTGTCCAATATGGTAACTATATATAATAACTTGACGGGAGAGATTGTCAGTGACCGTGAACATTACAGATATGAGATCAACCGGCTGGTGTCATACAAAACGTGGCCGAAAGGAAACCCAGCATTTCCGACAGCTCTGGCAAAAGTCGGGTTCTATTATACAGGGCGTGAAGATGAGGTAAAGTGCTTTGTTTGTGACATTCGTCTGAAACGTTGGGTGGAAACGGACCTCCCGTTGTCCGAACACGAGAGACACGCTCCTGGGTGCCAGTTCATTTTAGGAATCGACATTGGAAATGTTCCTATGGTCGCTGAAAATGAAGTGTTTTCGTTGGACAGAATACGCGAAGAAGAACGCAAGGTCACATTACTGAGACAGACTGCCTCTGAGACAACAGGTGGAGCAAGTGGTAGCGCTACATCTAACACAAACAATGTGCCCTTACCGTTTATATTCACCTTCTTTGGCAACACTGGAGCAAAATGTAAAGTGCCACAACTGAAGATTGCTGTGAAGGAAACTTTAACTTCATTGCAACCCAACAATGAAGGGCGTTCTCCACAGTCCCATGTTCAAGCTGCTGCTGGCCCGTCCAGCATGCCCGCTGCATTCAATACAGGTCAGGATAAACCTCGGGAAGCAGAAACGGGTAGGGAAAAACCTCGGGCTCTAACACCGTCAAATTCTACACCGGGCATGTCGACATTGAGCCAGGATATGCAGAACCTATCTTTGCAGAGAACCAGTGTCAGCACGTCCAATATTCCAGAGACCCCTGGGGTAAGTTAAATGTTTGCAATCACGTTATAGAGCTGATACATACATAGCGAAACTGTCAAATTGTTATACATTTGATCATAGATTACAGCGCATGTAAAGGTTTGCGGGGTGTTTTGCTGTTGTGAGAAAGGTATGGGTAACATGTGCGTTTAACTGAAACGGACATATGATCATGTGGACGTCATTGCACGTTACGACAATAAAGTCTGTTCTGTTTTTCAGGCACCTGATGAGATGTGTGACGCGGCAAGCATCAGAACGATGATGCACCACGCGGCACATCCACAATACGCTGACGTAGCGATCCGGTTCAGGTCATTCAGACTGTGGCAGGCGTCGTCAATTCAACCTGTCGCCAGACTCTGTCAAGCGGGCTTCTTTTACATAGGCCAGGACGACCGTGTACGCTGTTTTATGTGCGGAGGTGGACTTTGTAATTGGGATGCAGACGATAATCCTTGGACCGAACACGCACGTTGGTTCCCCCGCTGTGAGTTCCTGAATGCATGCAGACACATACCGGAGGTCCAGAATGCCATCAACGGTATGATAGACCAGTCTGAACAGGCGGGTGAGAACCGTTCACGAACTGATATTTCTGACGTTGTTGCTTCTTTTATGACTACACCAATGGTTAAAGAGGCACTTGAAATGGGCTTTACAAGGGATAGCATTAAGGGTGCTATGCGACTAAAGGGACGGGCATGTGTTGACATCAATGAACTGATGGATGCTGTAAAAATGTTTGAAGTGACTCAAAGCCGTTTTGAAAAAACAGTCACATATGCAAACATTGCACATACAGAGATTGATTCGGAGGATGAAAACGAACCGGAAAATGCTTCTACCTCTGTTGCAGCCTCAGCGTGCAAGAACGGCGAGTGTGGGACAAGCCAGGGTGAGGAGGCAACAGGAACGAGCACCCAGAAAACAGAGAAATGTTCTGATAGCTCTAAGAAACGTAAGAAAAAGAAGACACAGAAGAAGAAGCAAAATAAGAAAAGCGAACAGGTCCCACAGCCGACACCTGGTAGCGCCGGGGAAACAGCAGATGACAAAGAAAGCGAAAAGGCCCCACAGCCGACAGGTAGTAGCGCCGGGGAAACGGCTGATGACAAAGAACGCCGTGATACACTTTCCGCAGAAATACAGGCACTCCGCGACAAGACGAAGTGCAAAGTCTGTCTGACGAGCGAGGTTAACATCGTCTTCTTACCATGCAGCCATTTGGTCTGTTGCCTTGACTGTTCCCTGCAGCTGCAAAAATGTCCCATTTGTCGTGAACTCATTAAAGCCACAGTGAAAACATTTATGTGAATGACACACAAGGGTCATATGATGGTAAATAACGATTCGTGCGTATACTACACCGACACGCAGTGTGAAAAGAGGTACAATATTTGACTCTCCCCCTAAGTGTTGTTACTGCTACCGCTTCATTTCTGATACATACATATTTGCCATATACAGTTAGTGGTGTGTATGTATCATGTATAGCCCCCGTTACACCACGTCGATCGCTTAGCATAAAGGCACGTGGTCTGCCGTGTTGCACAACACATATTCCCCACGTCTTCCATATATAGCCGCGCTCCAGGGACTGCACTGCAGTCTGTACTCGACCATCCGTTAACATGTCTGACATATCTCTCTCCGTGCCCGCCATGAGAAAGGTAACAACGTTAACTGAGGTTGTAGGACAGGAGGTATTACCCACCGTCTATTTAACTCAGCCTTCTATGCAACAGTACATAGATCGCCTGGCGTCGTTTTTACCGAACTGGCCTGTACGCGACATACAAAAGCCTGCCAGGCTGGCAGAAGCTGGCTTGTATTACACGGGCAGCGCAGACAAGGTTAAGTGTTTCCAATGCGGTGTCCTTCTTGACCAGTGGTTGCCAGAACACGACCCGTGGGTAGAGCATGCCAAACGGACACATGGATGCTCTTTCCTGGATGCACGCCTAAGCGTAACCTCGCATGAAAACGTCTTGGCGTCACCCAAAGCTACCGATCAACAAACAACACGTCAAACCCCAATACAAGACGAAGGACAAAACGAGGACAGGTGTTTGTGCAAGGTGTGTTTTGCAGAGGAAGTGAGTGTCGTCTTCTTGCCTTGTAATCACCTGCTGGTGTGCAACACATGCTCTGCTCAGCTTCAGGTTTGCCCCCAATGCAATGTGCGCGCATCAAACAAGATACGTATATATTTATGTTGAGTATCGACTAACACGTTGTTGTACTGGCGCGCGGACTTTATTTCCCACGGACTATGTGTATAATCAGTCGTATATACTAAATCAGTTCGTATAACGGCCCCTGTGGACATTGTGTATTACTGTATATGAAATAAAAACAGGTTTATGTACAGCTCCGGTTACTCCGGGCGTGTATTTACTGCATGTTTGTTACATATCGTATAAACCGTCGTATCCATAACCGTCTTTATTGTGTTTTTGTTGATATTTGTGATGTACGTGAAGTGTTCGTATGAGTGTATCTGTCCAAATGCTCCTGGATATTTGAACGCAGTAAATGTAACGATGGATTGTCAGCATTTTGTCTTTTGCCGTAGGGTGTCATGCAAGAACGAAGGTCTGGTGCCCTATGCACCTTCCGAATCATTGAAGCGTAAGCTCCAAGTGCGTGGCACGAATTTTAAAAAACGCGGCCGCAAACCATGGGATCTTTGGGTTGAAAGGACGTCTGTTGACACTAGCCCTTGTGAAAATGGGTTCATCCTCGGGTTTGATCCTACGACATGGACTCCAGTGGCGATCATACACCTGTACACGGGTTTCTTGATGTATCGGGCAGATACCCAAAGTTTGTTTTGGAGGGGCTACATTTCCAATGACACAAAGGTGAACGGGTCGGTGTCACTAGGTGCGCACTTGAGCCAACTGATCAAGTTACCAGACCCTTACTTGTTTCACACTGTGCATGCCGACTGGAAGGGCCTGACAAGGGCATTTCAAGGAAGACATATGCAACCGGGTTTCATGGATATGGGAGTTCGCCGATTCAACCAAGACGCGAATGCCATAGAGTCAGGGCTGGCCCCGTGCGACGCAGACAGTGCATGGGGGAACTGCCGTTCATCTTTCATAGAGTCCCTACCGGTTGAATTCCAGGGTGATGGGGATATCTCAACAGCCCTCGATCTTCACAAAGCAGGTGACCAATGGCGGGAAAATGAAGAACACTTAGTGCGGGATGCGGGGGCAGCTGTCCTGACGTACGAGACGGTTCATCTTTCAGGCAAACGTTACAGGCTGCTACTAGCTGACCTACTGCCACAAAACGGGAAAAACCATAAATCGTGCAACGCGTCTGACAAACGCTGGCAAAATACTGCCGACCCGTCGGACGAAAGTCTACACACGTGTGACTGTTACAGCTACCGTCTGAAGGATCACCCAGTTCTGTGGAAGGCCTTAACACCCACGTCTTACGCCCTCTGCGAACTGGATAATTTCGAACTGGCTCCGGCCTGGGTATGCGTCTGGACAGCAGACAAACATCGGGAGGACAAAAGCGCCGTTGACACATCACGCAACTTGGACAACCTCTTGGGACGGGAGCGATTTGCGACCGTGCGGGCTAAATGCCACCAGTGGATGAACAAACTTCTGTGCTTGATCGCTGACGCCGCCAAAACAGGCGTACCATCCGAGGACACGCAACTACGGCATTTAGAAAAAAGACAGAAACGAAATTTAAGTATTTGTTCACAACCGAGCCTACACGGCACAGAGAAATGGGTCGCGTCGACCTGTAGACAGAAGAAACAAACAGAGTTACCACACCTTTCATGGTTGGACACAGCCTGGGCTGACAAAGCCGAAAAACTAAGTTTGACCACCTCGGAGCTTGCTGCGTACAACTGTGAGCGGGTCGCCAGGTTGGTTGCAGTCCCTCGGGCACAGCTCCCGAAACTTACAGCAGACAGCAAAAGCCAATGTACAACGAAAGCATATGGGGTGGACCATCCGTCATTCGTTCAGAGTAAACCCGGCGTTACGTTCGAGGAATACGACAGCGACGTGGACGAAGACACATCACAACATGCTGCCACAGCAAAGGAGACTTTTTCCGGTGAGGCAACGTCGACAAGTACGTCTGCAAGTGACGACACAGCTTTGCCTGTAGAGAGGCCAAAAGAGGCTACCAGTGTGACCCCTGTGTGGTTGTGCGATATAATGGGGAAGGTCATGGCAGCGTACGTGTACATGTGTGTGAACTATGTGTCGAGATGCAGAGGGACGGGTGTCGCACGTTTGAAGTCTCACGTGAGGCAATCGATGCGTTTGCGGGAGCGGAGAAAGGATGAACCGCCTGATGCAGACGTTGTCCTGTTTAACCTGCTGTCCCCCGAGCTGCCACAACACCACGTATACATACGGCTTATGGGCGACATGTGCAAGGAGGACAAGATTGCCCTGAAGGTGTTGTTGACGGCTGCTGCTGACGTGGTGGGGTTCAGCGCTGCAGACTGTTTCGAGAATGGGTCGCTGTCCACCGATGATACCCCATACAGCAGAAAGAGGATCCAGGAGGGCGATGTTTACGTAGGCGCGGTATGGCCACTGTCTGAACGAACCTGCGTCAGAGAAGAACCAGAACAAGCGTTCCGTTTGTTGCTGGAAAAATGCAGGGAGAAGTGGGACGATTCAGTGTCCCAACGGGATTCCCTGTGGTCATATATGCCGACAACGGATAACATGCTGTGGGATAAAGGATGCGAGCACGCCCGGATCCAGACATCGGCACAAGTGCGACGCATGGCCGGGTGGCTGGGTCTGCACCTTTCAGGAAAGACGGCGATCTACCTGTTAGCGACATGCATACCCGACTGTATGGGTAATGCATGCGATCGAACAAAAGCAGGAGGGGCTTCCCCGTTGGTCAACATGATAATGGAGGACATCGTCCTGAGCCAGGCGATGAAACCAAAGACGGCAAAGGAACAGGACCTCTTGGTGTCGGGCGACTGGTGGGACTGTGGGAAAACAGACCTCTGGACACAACGGTTGTCGCTTTTGAACATAGAGGATAAATGGAAGGCAAAGATCGCACGGCATTTGAAACCGTTGGGAATATGGGTGCTGCATTTTGTGGAAAGGTTCATGCACGCCCACGTTACGAGTGGTTCAAGTTCAAATAACGTGGTGCACGCCCGTTTCCGGGCGGGCAGCTACTTGGCCACTACCCTGTTGTTGAAAGCCATCGGGCGGCTGTGCGGAATGTGCCGCATATTTTTGCGTCGGCTACCTGTCCCTCCGACGGACGCTAAGGAGGCGCCAACGCTTAGACAAAAACGGGTCAACTTTTTGCGCCGAAGGGCACAAAACATAAACAACATCTGCGTGCACATCGCAGAAAGGTTGCTTGACACAGGATCCGAATCAGATGAGCTGCGGGCACACATGCGCTGCATGATCACAAGAAAAGCACCATTATTCCTGTGGGATCCCTCCCGTCCAAACCTATCTGGATACCTGAAGCGTTGCATAAAGGATTCCTGCCCTGCAGTATCGACTGGACAGACCGAAAGATGGCTGAGGAGCATCACCCAATATAAGGCGGTGGCCAGTGGTAACAGCCAGTCCGCCTTGTGGGATATACACACGTGCATCCACGGCACGCCGTTTACTGCACAAGACAGCGTGACAGATGTTCACAGCTCTCCTGTTTGGAATGACTTTTGCGTTTGGATGAAAACGCACGTGTTTTAAAAATCACGAATGTCGTCTGTATCGTATCACGCGCCATCAGCGACGCGCCCTCGAGATGGGGGCGATTCGACCACCACCACCGAATCCGTCATTCACGCTCACACCCAATTTCTACGGGGGTTATGCCGGGCGATGTTCCTCACGCACGACCAAACAGCGGACAAGGCCGGTCTGGACGGATTTCTCACACAAAGCGTAAAACATGCGATCCGAGATTCAGGTCTCGCTGCCTTCAAAATTACGCAGTGTGATCTGTCAACAGAAGAGGTTTTTCTGTTAAGATGCGTAGCTCAACCACTGCTGTTCGACCCCGAAGGTGTTGACCGGTTATCGGACTTGTGTTCCTTCTTTGAGACGGGAGGCCCGAATGCAACTGCATGGTTGTATACTTACAATCTGGGACTGCGGTTTTACAAGTGGTTCTGTCACAATTGGTCCAATGATACTGATCGACAGAGAGAATCGGGTTTTGCGCAAGACGTTTCTTTGGTTTATGACCTGTGCTGCGCGTGCAGTGTGAGTGTTATACCCTTTGAAACGGACGTGGACGATGACGCACATGCCGCTTGCCTGTCGCGGGCCAGAGAATACAGGCGTCGTCTGAGACGCGTCTTCCTACATGAAAGTTTAAGCGATTGCCTGTCAATAGATGTAGAGCTACAGGAGGCCATAATCAACTGTATATACGAATTCGGAAGCGGCGCATCCGCCCCAGCACGCCAATGGTACCTGCCGCTGTCCGAAAACCTGATACAAACCACAAAAGGGGAAGGCTCAGGAGACGCAGCAGACGAGCAGGGCGTGACGGAGCACGCAGAGATGCCCACACCGTCTTGCCTGGGTGAAGTCATACGCAACAGGATTTCATTTTTCCGTGAGGTTTGTTCTTCTGCCCAGCCCACGTTTGCCCCAGCGGATGAAAGCAACGGCGACCAGGGTAATTCGGAAACGTGGCAGCGGGCGTGTTCTGAACCTGTTGCTCCGAGTTTGGTACACGTATCCTCGTTGAACGCAGTTGAACACCTTAGCCGTGTAAACCTTTGCCGCTCCACTTCCGCCAGGGCGGTAGCCGTATCATTACCAAATGGCTGCATTGTGAACGCGGGTCCAGACCCCAGGACTGATCTGTTCTCAGGTATGGGGCCTATCATGAAACATTGGCTAAACCGTTGCAAGACGGCGTGTAGCGAAAAGCGACCGCATGCGCTGTCCCAGCAGCGAACGGGTCACATGGATGCAGTTATCCTCCATAAAATTAAGAACATGAGTAAAATGCTGCGACGCACCGTGTTTGTACCACTCGGAAGGGGACCGGCTGTCATGAGTGTCGGAACAAACAATGTAGAAAACAAATCACAAGAAGCAGACCTTGTAGGTTTCGTGTTACGTTCCTTTATACAGGAAAGGTACCGTTGGCAGATGTACAGCACGATATCAGATACGTTGGCTGGTGGACTAGAATACATAACATTCTTGAAGGTTGCGTGCTCGCTGTGCCAGGCCAAGTGCGTCCGGAAGCCATTCATAACAGAGTTCACCCGCAGCGTTTGCGTTGACGTAGATCGTCTGAACAAGGGCGGGAAATGTCAACCCCGCTTCGTGCACACACCGAGCCTGCGGGTGGGAACTCCTTACGGAGGGTTCTCAGTCACAGCCCTGCCCTTGTCATGGCACAGGGTTTACGAAGCCCCTGCTCCGCCTGCGATGGCAAAACGGGTTTCGCGTGAACTGTACGTGCACGCCGAACGCCACATGATGCTCTGTTCCGGTGACAGGCACGGGGTGCCGATGGCATACGTCACATCCGGGCGGTTCGGTCCAGTGACAGTCACAGGATCTACGAAGGACCCTCCCGCCGTGGTAGGGACGCCGAGATGCACCGGGAAGAAAAAAGGTTGCGTATCGAAAGCATCGCTGTGCGTCGTGCAGGTATGCAATGGTGAGAGAACGTGCTACGAACTTGTCCACACCATCGGGAAAGGCTTCGCGAACGCAGTTTGCTGTTCCTGCGACGCAAAAAACGCACAAGCGCTTCAGAGAGCGACGTGCGTGCGTCATTTCGAAAACACACACTTCCACGGACCCTCATCGAGCTGGAACGAGAACACAAACGAAACAGAGCTGTCGCTCCATGAAAAGAGAGTGAAGCATGTCGTGGGTCTTTGCCGGAACAAAATCCCGCAAAAACACCTGTGTCAAGGTTGCCTTTGTTGGTATGCATGTGATTGCGCGATGCACTTGCATGACAGCATTCACGAATACATGCGTGTTTTTGGCCTTCCCGAACTGACAGGCGGAACAGCATGATCCACATCCGACACCTTGTATTTGTGACGGAGACCCGTGGTTGCGACACACGATGTACAATTCAGTCCTGGCAGCAAAGTGCATTTTGTTCATATCACGAATACATCCGCACCCATGGACACGGCAGATCATACCACAAAGAATACCCGCAATCGCGAGTCAATGGCCGCTCTTCACCATATAGCTGCCATAGCCACATGCCAGGAAACGCAGGACGGGCCCGCACCTCTACCAGGCGTGACAGTCCGCGAACAGAAAATGGACCAGGAAGCGTTAGAAAACTGGTTGGGCGCAGGAATGTTGGAATGTGCGGAAGACGCACGGGTGCAACCGAAAAGGAAAAAGATCGAGAAAAAGGAAATGATTCATGCAACCAAGCCAAAGAGCCAACAATGCCGTTCTGACCGTACGCTCCGCGGAAAAAGCAAGTTACGTTTATCTTCTTCCGTCGCGCAACCTAAGCCGAATCAGAACATTCAAACAAATGGCAGCACCCCACAAACGCCCTCTGAGACGAAGTATGACAAACATCCCAGCACAACTCCAGACACTACGGATGTCACGTCTCTTGATACGCATTCAACGAAACGCCACCGGCCATGTTCTGTTCACGGATCCTTGGAGCCTGTGCCACCGGGGGACCGCCAGTTCCCTCACCCCCATTCTGTGCTGGTACAATGCAAGCATCCTAAAATGAACCGCTACATAGAAAATATGATATCCACACAGGGATATCTAATGGAGGAAATGGATCCAGTGACCGGGGCCGTCCATCGCCTGTGGTATGTCCACTTGGAAGACTTGGTAAAAAGGGACGGCGCTCCCGTGAGACCGTGCACCGACGTGCGCTTGTATGACCTAGCACCTGTAACGGACACGACGATTGATGATGACGACGAGCCCTTAGAATACCCCGCTTACTGTGTCTTGTGCAAACCTTCACAAGACAACGGCGCAAAAGCCGTCCGCGTCACAAACAAGCGGGACGACGGACAAGAACGCCCGATGAACCTGGCGATGGACATTCAGACGCGCAAGCCTTTGTTTATGGTTGAAGCCAACGAAATGTATGAAAGCAAGGCATCGCACCATGGCGGCGTGCCTACCGTGTTTGTCGTTTGCTCTGACCCCGAATCCGTCTTCTACAAAAAGATGAAGGAAATGGGATGCACGTGCGGTGACACGGACTAGAAATCGCGCACGGTAGACACCTTTTATTTGTGTTTGTCACGTCTGTTGTGGCCCCCCGAACAAAAGTATGACTCTTGAAACTATGCACCGCACAACCGGTAGAAAGAACCGCCTGTCTGCTACGGTTCCCGGAAGTGGAATAACAAACTCTAACAGTCGTGTCACAGATTACGTGTTGAACACGCTGCACCTCGAATCAGATGGAATCCTTCTTTACTGGTGCCTCGACAGCGGTTCGGATGTTCACGTGTTTTTCAACCTGGCGACGAGTGGTGATAAAACGGTCGTATTCCACGTCACAGGAAACAGAGTTCTTGTACGGTCAACGGATCTCGACATGCAGTTCAAACGATGGTTGGGGTCAGATTCCGCACGGCACAGCACTTCAGACACCAGTGTTGACGTCGAGACGGACGCCACGTCAGTTTGTATTTGGCAGGCTGGAGACGAGCGCGTCTCGTTCATACGCGGGAAGGGAAAAGGGAAGCTGAACCGTTTCGTGCGTGGGATGAAACAAACATTTCGCGGACAACGCGGAGGACCCGCCGGGCTGTTGACAGGGCCCTTGCCTGCGGATATCGTGATCGGAGTGTCGTCGTCGAACGCTGTTAACGCCAGCATAACTCGTCACCCGTGGGAAGACGTCACGAGTTACATTTTCCCCGACGCCGGTTCTATATCGATGAACTTGGGTCTACCAGGGACAGTGAGAGCTGATCTGAACGACGTGTTGCGTGTTTGTTGCTGTATTTTTCATATCGTTCGTCAGCAAAGTTTACCGTGAACACCCGACATTTTGTTATAGTTCACAGTTCGGATATATACGGATTCAGGCACATGTATATCACTTGTTTGCTTTTCAATAAACGACAACAACTGACACGTTTTCTTGTTACTTTTATTGATCATCATACAATGGTGGAAAGAGGTGGGGGGGGGGGGGGGTGGTCCATTACTTGTACAGTTGCATACAAGACAACCCATATGTCTATATAAGACGTATACGTTTTTTTATTTTAATATACACTAGGCCATATGGACAATTTGTCCCGTCTTGTCGATCTTTTATTCCATTTCTTGCCCCACATGTCCTTTTCAGCGTTCACAATGTTATCTTTTCCTGTTTTCCCCAGCAGACGGGTTTGCTCGCCTTTTCCCGCCGGTTCGTCTTCTCCCTCAGACGACGACGACGTAGAGGAGGAACTCGACGACGTGGACGACCGACGGTCTCTGATAACAACCGTTGGCACCCCGCTTTTCCTGTCTCTGTACTTGACGTAGGCCCCGCGCCCCGCTTGCACGGTCAGGGCTGTCATTTGTCTTAGGAGTACAAAAAAAGCATAAACGCCACCGATACCCACCATTATCCCCAGTATAAAAGCGATCACTTTACCAGCAAGTGTACCGAGGAATCCCAAAATCCCAGAAAGGAGTTTACCGAAGAAATCCAACGCACCACTGAATACTGTGCCAACGGCGCTGCCGATGCCGTTGATTATGTCGGAAGCGATTTTCCCCAGGTCTGGGTCATTGCTGGTGTAAACCTGATACATGGCCATCGTCCAACGTAAATGGCGATCGAAAACGCGCATCTGGTTCGCGTTTTCCAGCATAGACATGAGATCGAGCTCGCCTTCGATTTCCTTGTCCGTGTAAGGGTTTTCCATGATGGGGACATCGGCCTCTATCGGTGGCAGGAAATCGGTGACGTCCCGCAGGGCGGGATCGACGTCATCCACTATGTAGCCGTAATTCATATCACGGATGTAATTTTCAGAAGGCAGGTCCGACAACACAGCAAATTCGGTTTCTGTCCCGTTTTCGTCCGGCAGGGTGATAAGAGTGTAGTTTTTGTACGTGAGCGGTACCTCGTTGATGTAAAAACGCAACATGTTCGGGTAGCGGCAGGATTCCGTGTACTTGGGCGGGATCACGATCCGTCCGTCATCCATGGCCTGGCCCCGCAGAGGTTCCATGTCCTTTATCCCGGTCATGTTGGCCGTCCTGTTGCCCCCGTCCTCCGGGTCATTGAAGTATATGAGAGGCCTGCTGTAGCACAACGATTTGCCCTCGCCGACCTCCAGACTGCGGGCAAGACGGAAGTCCGTTTCATTGAGGAACCTGCATCGGCTTATCTCGTAAACACTGCCGCGCGGTTTGGCATACACGTCCCGCCCTAAGTACACGGACAGCACAGACGACGGGTTGACAATGGCAAGAGAACGCGCCATGTTGTGGTCGTAATAACTCTGAGCGCACCAAGTGTCCAGGCGCTGACGCTGTTGCGAGTTCATCCAGTCCACAATCTTCCCAGACACAAAATACCTCACATTTTCCATTATTTCGTTGGTCATTAGCAGCAGTTCCGACCTGGTTGCGTGGCCAGTGTCACGTCTTCGGCGAGAAAGGTAATGCGTGCAGTTTAACGCGGCAGCCCCGTGAGCGTCGGCGTGCTGCTTCCTCTTGTACTCCTCACACAAGTGGTCATGGTTTACTACGCTTACATTCAGATGTACCGTGGAATGGTTAAGGTGGTTTTCGATTGCAGAAACGGGAACAGTGTCAGGTATCCAAGCGACGATCCCGTAATAGGTGTCCCAGTACATTTCCGTGTAGTTCATTATACTCAGCCTCTTTGACACGCAGTAGGGATGATCGATGGCACTGAGACTAGGTATCATATGTTTCTGTCGGTCAAATGTAAGCATTTGTTTGGCGTCCTCCAGCACCAAGTAGAAGCGCCCGTTGCCGTCACCCAGCTTAACCTTGGTTACGTTATGGTGTATTTCTGCCAGTACATAACCGCATGACATCGCCGGTTCCACTTTGTGCCAAACGATGACCCATTCGTCAGTGGTTATGTGACTGCCGAGTTCAAACGATCTGGCTCCCGTGCTCGACAGGTTCTGAGCCATGCCCAGCGACGTGTGCACAACCTGATACGGGGGAGAAGCGACAACATACACTTCTTTCATGATACAGTTGTGAGTGTACGTTTCCGGATCGTACCCGAACGCGAACCAATTATACTTCACACTGACAGGTATGTTGCTGGAATACGTGACGTATCCGTCGTGGCTCATGCTGACATAATACAACATGTGCGTCTTGCCGTCGATCGTGCAGTCCCTTGTTGAGCGCCATTTCCGACACTCTTCTGCCGAGGGAGGCGCAATCGGGCGGTCCCATTTGTCAGTTATAAATTTGTGACCAAACCAACCCGTGTACGTTTTTCTGTACGATACGAACCACTGGCAGGCCATGGCGTCGGTCCTGGTAGCTTGAATATTCCTCTTGAAAGTGATAACCGTCCCGGTTTCGTGGTGGTCCTGTGCATGGTCAGCTGCATGGGGGCATCTGGGGTGAGGAGCGAAATGTACATATTTGGACGGCGTCCGCGGGTCACAGAACCGCAGTCTGTTCAAACGTTCGTTCCCTTTCAGGTCCGCGTACGCACGTTGCGAGGTGTTAAGCGTAGTTATGTCGATGGCCGAAGAGGTGACGGCGCCGGACATTTGCTGGAAAGCAGTCACTGCGAAGCAAACACGCAGCACCCAAGACAATATTCCACACATGGCCACAGACGTTGACGTTTCCGATGAACACACACGTGACGTCTACGCTAGACAACTAAACGGTGATAATACACGAACCGATCGACAAAGCATGAAAACGTGCTATGGGGGTCAATTTAGTACATGTGGTCCGTGACAAATACTGACAAAAGAACACCGCATGTTTGTGCGTGAATCAATGGCGCGGACAAGAAATGTACGCCACAGTTTGTAATCCCTGCAGAAGCGGCAGACTGGTTTCGAGTCTCCTGCACAATGTGCAACCGCAACCCCGCCACTCCCGTTGCCCCAGGAAAAGGGCCATGCAAATAGACCTCGGGGTCACGTTGTTCCGGACATATTCATCTACCTCGTAATTGTCAAGTGTGCTGTAAGGAGTAGGTAAATTCGCACCAATCCCTGACGTCGCAACCACTCTCCGCATCAACTGGAAGCAATGCTGGCACCACATTTGACAGAATGCCACCCAAATCAGGATTCCTGGTTCAAATGTTGTGACCTGCCCTTCTTCACCTGGCTCTTCGGGTAACCTCTCTGCAATAGCTGAACATATCGACCACATGTCTTTTGCCATTGTGCTCGACAGAGAGAGATCGATTACGTCCAAGTATCTCCACAGAGACATCTGACGGCCGTGCGTCTCGAAAAATGTTGCAATATTCCCATCGGCTTCCGACATGCACTTTTCGTAACGCATAATCATCTCTTCATCGTCCATGTCAGACGACGATGACGACGAATCCTCCTCATTTTCTTGTAGTTCTCCCCCACTGTCATCCTCATCTCCGGATCCCAGTACAGGCCAGCCACAAGGGTCATCGGCGACACCGTCCCGGGGATTGTTGTTCTCTTCCCTTTCTCCCGACCCGCCTTCCTCATCAGAACGATGAACGTCTTCATTTGGTAATGACATATCGACTGCGTGGTACCCTGCTGTACCAAGTGTAACCCCTTGTATGTCAGACATAGCAAATGAACCAAACGGTCACCAGTGCGGCTGTTATAAAGTCGCAGTCACGACACAAATATATATATACCGACGTGCACACAGGGTTTACAACGAAACATGCGATAAATCATTCAAATAGCAACATTCCAACCACGCATGCACAGGACCGACTGGACCATACAACAGACAGACGATGCACGCAACAGAAAACACAAACACGTATAAAAGCAATATAGTTTTTAATATGATATACCATAGCAATAAACAAAAACAGGTGCACGACCCACATTCAAGGACACAATCATGTGATTCATTAATCGGTAGAAACCCGACTGCGTTTCGGGTCCGGCTCGCCGATCGGCATGAGAAAACGGAGAGCGGATGACAAATCGTTTTCGTCCATGCGGACGTAAGGGAAACGGGTACAAAAGTCATCGACGCACCTGAACGTCTCTGCATCCAAGCTGCTTTTCGGCAGCTGTTCGATATCCACTCCGCTGTTTCCTAAACGTGTGGATATTATCTGGTACAACAGACCAGCCACTTTTTCGACAGGAACGTCAGGGTCCTCACACATGTCGTCCAAACACGTTTCGAGGTCTTGGATGCTTCCTGTCCTGCCGGCTGCGTCCATGCCGTGTAGCACACTGCGTGCAGCGTGGTGCACCTGCATGCGTTGAGAGAACGGCTCCGTGCTAACCCCCAGAAAGAGCGGGTATTGCCGTTTATCGTCAGCATCTTGTTTTCCCGCACGCGGCCAGTTCATCGACTTGAGCGCGCCTGTATACAGTGCTGAGAGCTCAGTCTCGTTCACACCCATCAACATCCGGTGACGGACCACAAGATGGTTTTGCAGAACATAAAAATTCGGCCTCATACACGCCACCGTGACCTTGTAGCGCAAAGAACTAGCTTCGTTTAGGCAGGACACGCCGTCCTTCACCATCACGAGACCGGCATCACGGAAGACGGGCATCTGCGCTTCACCAGACTCGCTCTTTGGGTTGTTAAAGGTGACGCCACCCCATCCAGCTTGCACCCAAACGGGCAAAATGGCGTTTTCCTTCTGGTGTGCATCGGATAGCTGGCTCATGTGACAGAACAGCTGAGACTGGAGGAGGAAAGACGTGAATTCCTTGGAACCGCTGACATGTCTCCCGCCGCGCAGCGGGCTCGTCTCGACCAGCTGCACCAAACGCACCAGAGCATGCACGTCCGCTTGCCGCAGGTGCACCCCAGATTCCTCAGCATCCAACGCGAGTTCACGCAAGGTCTTTGCCTGGATCATCTTTTTAAGTGAAGGGTGGTAACAACTCTGTATGATCTGGACTATCCAACCTTGCGTGTCACGAGACAGAGGTTTCGTGAAGACGGACAGACCGCTCACCCACCCCCACCCCGTTCCACGAAACCTCTCCTCTTCCTGTTCGTGGTTGCCGATTATGTAGTCGTACGATGAATTCCGGACAACGCTTGTCACATCTGCCGCAACAGCCGGTGAAATTGTTTCATCCTCGACTGCATCGTCTGATAAACCAGACACCCGCGGAGTTACGGTGAAGTCACCCTGTTCCTGATATATGTCGGCAGCACTGACACCCGCACTGCGCGACTCCATGATCGAGGCACGTATGGAACCGTGCGTTTCAGCAAACGGGGCATCAACGCTTCCCTGCGGACGCTGCCATCCTTTCTTGTTTGCGGAAGATTTATCTTTGTACCACGTGGTGGTGTTCATTTTACAGTATGCGTCTTGGACCTTGTACCAGACGCAATCCTTCGAACAGTGTTCGTGCGCCAGAACCCTCCCCTGATCGTGCAGGGAAGGTACACTCGCGCTCCTGACAACGTACGGCTTGTACGAGAACAACGGTTTGTCGAGCATCAACGGTGAATGCAAAAGCGTCAGTTGCACCTGCTGGTACGTAGCAGCTGCGCTCTGCAGCCGCTTGAATACATCTGCTTGCGCCATGTTAGAAGCCAGCAAGCACTGGTGCAGCAGTGTGCACTGGTGCATCTTCCACACAGCTGCACCCTGGTAGGCCAACATCTCGCCCGACAACGTGATGGCCAGTTCAGACCGCAGTTTCTCTACATCTGTCGCCCCCGCCTTCCTGTTAGCTGTTCTCTCGGCGGCGAGGTTCGCGAAGCGTTTGGCTTCCAACGTCACGCTCGCGACTGTATCAGTCACACACGAGAACATTTTGCAAACGCTCGTGACATCCAAAGGCGTACTGTCGTGCTTCTTTCGCAGCTGCGAGTCGGGTTTTGTAATGAAACAACCGGCGAGCGAGTCAATGAAGGACGTGTGTAGACGTCCCGCGTGGGGCTGCACGATCATATCCAGTTCCGGCGGTATTTCTTTGAGCACGCGTGCCAACACACCCGACGGTGCTTCTTGCGACTCTCTCCTTCTGCTGTCAGATTCTTTCCTCTGGACAAAGGACGATTTCTCAACATTGCCCGTAAAATGGGGTCCTTTGCACAGCACGTGCAACCCAGGTACGCATAGCCCGTCGTGAGCTGTCCCCCGCTTTTCGAGGATCTGCCTGACGGGGCGTGGGAACCACACACAGGGGCAGTTTTCCGGTCCCCTGTCCAAACTGACCCCGTCCTTGTGGCATTTGTGACACATACGTGTATTAATCGCTTTTTTCACATCACTCAAGTCAGCGTCCCAGGGCACCCCTTCCGCCAGAGTTTCGAACGAATCTAGCGACCTGGCCGTAACGTGGAGGTCAAACGAAAGGCCGACAAGCCTTTGGGCCAAGACGGTATTGCCGTGGCGGCCTGCCGTGTCCATGTGCGATTTGATGTTGCCCTGACGCTCCTGCTTATCGAACGGTAGTTCGAAAGGGTAGTTGTCGATGTCAAACGAAGCACGCCATTTCTGCGACGTCCGTAGCTGGGCCTGCCTGTCGGTCAGTAAGAAAGACGTCATGTCCACGGCGGCTGAGTCCGTGGACTTCAGCAAACTGCACAGCAGTGAAGCCTCATTCAACCTCAACGACATTGCTACGGCTTCAGCCAGGCAAGGTGACATTTGGCGTTCCATGTGACCTGGCATCATGCGCTCCAGTTCTGCTGTACACTTCTCTGGGTTACCGAAAGGTGTGGCCTCCGCCTGTCGCACGAGGGAAGAGTGCACGTCCTCGTCGCATGGCCAGTTTTTGAATTCGACAGTGTCCGCGAACCGGCAACTGGTGTTCTGGGTGAGCGTGAGATACACCAGCAGAGCAACCAAAGGGGCGGTTTCTTCAGATATCTGCCGCCGTTTGTCACATGCCTGTTGGTTTTGGTACGGGGATGAGAAACCTGGAGGTAGATCCACCTGCCGGTGCACTGGTGTGTCGAGCATGTAAACAACCACGTCTGCCAAGTACGGTTTGATATGTAGGTTGTGCATCAGGCCCCTGACGATGCTCCACATCAGCTGGCTGAGCACGGGTGACACGACCAGAAGGTTTTCAATGGGCTCTTCCGTCGGGGAATTCCTGTCGTCCTGCAGGACGTCCGCAAGCAACTGCTTCCGTTGCGGCCGTCGCTTCGGAGCAGAACGGCGTGTAGCGTAGGCCAGCGTCGCGTCCCACAAATCCACGGTGACCGCGTTTAGGTTTTCATGCAGGGATACGTCACGCCTGACCGAGTCCCGCACGAGGAACATGCAACCGTGCATGAGTGCGCTGATATGCGCCCACGTAAACGTTCCAAAGATGAAAAAATCTTTCGCCTCCAGTGGCGGTCCTTCACTCTTCACAACGCTCATGATCCGCTGCACAGTCAGGGAGTGCAGGTCCTTGCCATTGTCCACCAGGTCGGCAGACGTGTATTTCTGCGGAACCGGAAAAAACTCGCTTTTCTCACAACCTTCCCAGGCGGGGGTTGTGGTCTGCAGCATGTCATCGATGACCTGCCTCACGTTCTTCATTTGTCTCATCGGGTTGTCATGCTCGTGTAGACGCGGGTCATCGTACCCGTTCAGGAGGAACAAGAACGGATACCTGCCGGCACTGTTGACTTCACCGTCCGGTGTCTCCACGAAACCTTTCCAGGGCAGATCACTTTCCACGGTCAGCCCCCTCACGACAGGTAACCAACCACCGGGTTCCCCTTCGCATTGCGCCAACAGCTGTTTAACTATGATGCCTCCTGCGACGTCAAGCGAGAGCAAATCGTCCCTCTTGACCACATACAAACGGGCAGGCGTGATATCCCCCAGATCGCCCGTCTCGCAAAGACTGGTGTAGTCTCTCTCGTCTGGTTTACTACCACCCGACCTGTGCATGTTTGAACCGTATGTCTACGCTTCTGGTCGAAACAACTGTCAAGTCCTGCAACTGCGAGCACAGTAAGCGAAACGCAGTCGGTGCGCGCTTTTATAAGGAGGTCTGGCGTCAAACCGTTTCCTACTGCTGCATGATATGCTGTGGCAACCACGTGACAAGGCAGCTTTACAAAAAATGAGTTCGGCGTGTGAAACACACAAGTAATACTTCAGAGTGTGGAGCGACTTCTGGAACTCATACCATCAGAAGACCCCGACTAGACAGGGTATGATTACGTGGTACAACACCGCACACACACAAATATACACCGGGCCATGCAAAAGGATATCCGTTCACACATCAAACAAGTGGCAGAGCACGTGGATTCATGGTTCAGGAAAACACGTCAGCTACACGGGGAAAATAAGGACGGCCATCCCGTGGATTGGTGGTACACAACAGTCGCCCCAGCCTTACAGGAATTCGTTAAGTCTCACAAGGAATGGGAACAATGCATCTTACAGCTGACCAGGCAGACCAGAAGGGCGAAGAGGACGAGGGGCGGGGACAATCACAGTGCCGCAAAGAACGGCGAACCAAACACGGTTAACGACCCAGCATCAAACGCTGGGGATAACGGCCATCACACAACACACGGGGCCCAACCAGAACTGAAGCAGCTGGCCACACATTTGCTCGAACACTACGTGGACGTTCACGGTCAAGACACGGTCAGCGTCTCGTGGGACCGGCATATCGCAAATGTAAGTACAGATGTGTTTTCTGGCACGTGGCTGGACGAGCTGGCGAGCATAATGGGTTTCACCTTGGCCCCCAACCGTAAAACGGGAAATATATTCAATACAGCAGAGTCAAGGATAAAGAACAACAAAGGGAATCCTTCGCTGAAATTGAAACAGTTACAGTTGCGAACGGTGGGAGTCCTCCTGTTGTTCGACGCCACCCTGGTGTCGTTGGCCTGCTCATACGTGCAAATCGGGCTCCCAGTGTTCGCAACTTTTGAGACTGTGTACCTATACGCAAGTATGTGGGCGTTACTGAGGGGTGCGCCGGCCGGAAACGTATCACGCGAAACAACGCATGTACTACGAGCTCTGGCGGTTATGCACTCCCATTGTTCTAACAGAGACACCAGGTCGACTTTGGCTAAGGTTGTCGCGAGCGCTGCAGCGCGGCCCATCACTTCATCCCAATGCGACGGTACTTGCGTGTTAAACGCGTGGGAGATGTGGACGCACGCTTACCCTTGCCTGCTGATCACCACAAAAACACGTACGGCACATGACCCTTGGCACCTGAATATAACACCATTCTCACGTGATCACACGCAAGTACTCGCCGGCGTAAAAACGGCCATCGACAGGCACATACACCAAACGTGCGCGGAACTAGCGGGTGTGTGCCCACGCGACATAAACACAACCGAGACGGAAGGTGGAAAACACATCAGGGAAGGTACAAACACTGACCCGACACGTCAACACGCACAGACTGAGGCGGTGGAAAATAAACACAGTCTGGAACTGTACACGTTGGGAGAACATTACATGTTTCCACGTTTGCATCCACTGGGCGAGATACGGGACACTGTGCAGATTTTTCGCGACAACAGAACACAGAGCGCAGAAGCACGAGCCGAACAGGCAGTGTTCCCGCCGGCAAAGTTGCACCTGCCGATGCCTGAACATTAAGTATACGACAGTAACCCCTTCCCGCCGAAATACATCACGAAGAATAACAGAACATCTCTGTTTATTTACCCCGGTGCAAGCGCCAGACGACAACGACACATGATATGTGACATAATTACACGAGCACCATAAACATGTTCGCAGTTTGCTGTTTAGCCAGTACATGTCCCCAGGTCTGGAAAAGGTTAAACGGACCCGATCGGGGAAAATACCGTCTTTCAGACGCCATCTTACGTCACGTATCACTAGGGGTGGACGATAGTTCAGATGCACCGAAGGATGTGAACAGAAACGCGTCATGCACCAAACCCGTGTTCATCACACACGACCGGCTCTCCCCCCCTGTCGGGAGCTTGATCCACATACGTCATCTCCCAGACGTCGGGCTGTTTGGGGTTATACAGTTGGACCCGAGGTTCGTGGGTGTGCTCACACGGGCGTGTCCCTACTTTGTGGACAGATCACCGGCAAACCGTGAAAACGCTTCTACGAAAGACCTTCTGCGGGCGCTGTTCCCCGCTGTGTCGTTGTCCTCACTGAAGTTGTCAGACACGTTTTCAGAACAGGGTTGTCCGACTAAGGAGGACCTGGAGATTGCTGCCGGACCGGACTTCCTGAACCACGTTTCGTTGACGATGAACAACGCCCGTGCAGGCTGCCTTGCCATGTACTGCACAAGTCTGCATTTGGACGAACAGGATTATGAGCACACTGAAAACGAGAACCTGTTCGAACACCTCGGCCTGAGCCCGGAACTGTACAGGGATATAATTAAAGAGGCTGAAGGGCGTGTCCTCCCAGAGGAGACATTCAACACAGACGAGACCACAGTTCCCACCTGGCACAACCTGCTCTTGGGGGCAGCACTTAACCCTTTCACGGTAAAACAATGCAAGAAACAAGAACTCGAACAGCTTGGGTTGGCTTCGACATTTATTGACGCTGAAAACAAATCAGACGCTGGTGCGGACAGTCCACTCGCTGGGCACGCTGAAACCTCAACACCGCTGAAACCAGCTTCACCACAAACACCGCTGAAACCAGCTTCACCACAAACGTGTATTTGTGATGAACAGGAACATTCTGACGACACCGATCCGATCAATCTTTCAGACAGGGGCGAATCGACCTTGACCGTAGTGGAAGGCAGTTCCGGAAACCCCGAACGACTGGCCGCAGACATGTCATCATCAAACAGTAACGCGCCAGTAACCCCTAACGGTTCCGGGCAGTTAACAGCCGACATGAAGGAGTGGATAACGGGTCAAGAAGAACTACTGCAAAGGTTGAAATCTAAGTACGGCCGGGTCGATGCGGAAGCGCCTGTGCAGATTCAGGCTGCACCATGGCCGCACGGTTCTTTCGGTTACGCATCCCCGACGGTCGGAACACAAACGCAGCCGTCAGCTTATGCGCCAGGGTCCGGGGTCTGGTGGCCGGGTTCGCCGACGAACGCAGGGCCCGTCTTCCAACCAGGGCATTACGCATCAGCGCGCTTCTCGCCCTATCAGCCACCCGCGACACCGTTGTACCCGCAAGCACCTGTGGCGCCGCCCCCACCCTTTGCGAGTGACGGCAGCACGACCGGGTTCGACAGGCACACGGTACAAACGCCGCACACGCAGCAGCAACCCTCCACCGTGCATTATTATTTTTACGGTGATAACGGTAAACAGCATATCGCGGACAGAAGGACAGGGTCATCGTCAAGAGCTGATGATAAAACGGAACAAGAAGCCGCGCATCACAACCACGCACGCACGTCGGACACTGGTGGCCACTCCGGGCTTGATATGTTGAAATCCCCAGAAACGCAAAGGGCGTCCGTTTTCTCCCCTGCCGGGCTCGAGTCCACCGTTAAAACACTGCAGGAGACGGTGGAAAAACTGACAACACACGTTCACACAAACGTTCACCCTGCCCACCCACTTCATACGTTTCAAGCCAGTCAACCTTCCGTTCAGCCAGCCGCAGCACAGGCTCCTGCCCATCCCCCGTCTATTGAGACTACGGCGGGTGACCAAAAAGACGGCCGTGACAGTCGCGCGTTACTGCAAGAACTTGTTAGGGGTATCGCAGATGTCGTAGAGCAGAACAGACGTGACAGAGGTGACATTGCGTCAGATGAACAACAGGTCTCCTCCGCTGTCACATCTGACACCCCTACAGAGGGTGGCCAAACCGGCAGGGATAAACCACGCGGTAAACCAGCAGACACCGTAGAGGCCGAACGGGAACCGTCCGCTGAAAAAGAGCCAGCACTGTCAAAGGTTGTGACAGATAGGCTGAAGTTATTGGATAAGATGTTGAAGCCCCCAGCCGCATCCAGTTTTTGAATGGCGCGCGCATATGTCACGTGACTGTATATAACATATATAACACAGGGGCTCCCGATTACCCTAATCAGTCATGCTCCCGCCTCGAGGTGAGTCAGTGCACCACTTTTAAGCAGTCTGACCTGACACAGGGCACGCCATCCTAACATTTTATTTTGAGCTCCCTCCTGCGCATATTGTACACGAACAGACATCTTTGACAGATGGCTTTGACAGAAGATAAACGTGAGAGACTCATTCTGACAACAACAAGTATAGCGGACAACTTGGCCGAGTCGATTCGCACCGAGCAACACCGCGTCCCCGTGCCAACGTGGATGCAGCGCCCGTCGCCGCCGTACGAGACAGAAAAATGGCTCCATCAACTGGAACATATGACATGGCCGTTCCCCAGTTCTATATTCGACCCGAACCAGGCCTTGATACCCGACGAAGCAGAACGTTGCAAATGGGAGATCCTCCGCCGGGCGGCGGACCCTACCGTTCCGGCGACGCCTGGTTCTTTCACTCCCGTACATTTCCGCTGTTACGTCGTGACGGGCCCGGCCGGCGCGGGTAAAAGCACGCTGGTGGACATCCTCACCGCCAACACACATATGGTGTGCACCGCCGCCGGAAACGCCTCCGTGACCAACCTCCACAACGCTCTGAAGTCACACCAAGTGGGGCGCGTCGGGACGTTAGCGAAATTGCAGTTGATGTACAACTGCCGTGAAGCAGAACCCCGTGAGCCGGCTTCGACTTTGAACCCTACCTCCTTCGCAGAAGCCCAGCTGGACGGGATTCTTACAGACCACAGGAATTTCCGGTCTCAGTTCGACAACCTTAAAATGAAACTTAAAAGGATAGAAACGGCGCTGGGTACGGAATGGGCTCGCTACGCCGAGGCATTTGAAAGGGAAGACGACACTGTGGCCCGGCACGGGAACAAGGTATCGTACGTCAAAGGCAGGAAAATAATACAGCCACGGTCCCGCATGCGTCCCGGCTTCGATCCCGCGGTAAAATTGGCCGGTCAGGTGTCGTCCAGTAAACCTCTTCGCAGTGGCGCTACGCAGGGGCGGTGTAACAAGAAGGATCAACAACACAGGGACTTCACATGCATGGCGAACATGGGGTTGAAACGGGTGGACATGCCATGGTTACAGTCTAGTTTCCGGTTTGATTTCCCTCAAATATGCAGCAGTAACGTCGTGCTAGTGGACGAGGCGGGGATGGCCAGCAGCTACAACTTATATACATACGCTTTCTTGTATCGGTACGCGGCGTGCCGTCTTGGGATCTACCACGAGAAACCTCTGGTTTTCATTTTACTGGGTTCAGAAAGCCAGTCGACGGCTATACGGTCAGACGGTATGGGACCCGTGGCGAACCGAGTGCCGGCCGTCAGCATGCTGCAGCATGTTTGCAACGTCCCTATCATCGCCAAGGCCACCGGCGTGTACGAACCAAATCACACCGTCGTGATGCACGTCAACAAAAGGTGCCACTTGGAAATAAGCGAACTCCTTTACGACCTTCACTACGGCATAAGGGACCCCGACACCATCCGTCTGTTGGACAAACACGTGGTGCCGTCCCACGTGGTAGAGGAACCAATGAGCCTGGACACAACCGCGGACGGCACCGCGACAGACCTCACAGGCTGCATCAGAATATTCGCCAGTAACGACGAAGTCGCAGAGTATGACAAACGTTGCAAACAAACTATGGAATCCGCCGATTTGGGCATATGGGTTTTCCTGAACGTCCACGACGCGATCGCGTACCTGTCCGTTTTGCAGGCGCAGTTCAGAGAACAGCGGATGCCGGGCAGGAAACGTCGACGACCGTTACGTGAGAAGCAGGATAACCGGAGGGTGGACGACATGTTTCGTGACGCGTGGGCAAAACGAGCCCTACCTAACTCGGGTGCACAGCCTCCGGGAGACAAGGAAAACAGCTCCACGTCAGTCGGTCTGAACTGGGGGTCCGATCACCAAATGGCCCCGATGGTTACCGAAACGGGGCTGGTGTTAACCTCACTCGATTCGTTCATAGACTCACTATACACACACGCCCCGAACCTGTTTGGGTTCGAGTACACGAGTGAGTCTGTGCATTATTTCGCGGGTGGAAAAGTGTACGAGCCAGAAGGCGAATACTACCCTCCACCCGACAGGAAGAGAGAAGACAACCACATACTGCGGCCAAAGGCGACAAAGGACACTTGGGAAGTCACGGACGACCCGGCACCAGAAAACTTCACGGACAGCCAAGGCCCGGTAAACGGCCACAAAGTACGGGAAAAGGAAACCCCCCGTCCGGACGCGAGACAGACAGACCCCTTGCTCCCTCAAAGATACAGAGTTCTCATGTGTAAGCACACCCTGCCGGTCGGCAAGCCCGCTGTATGTCGGCGGGCATGTCAGTTCGTGCTGACAGGGTTCAAGGGACCTTTCCGCTTGCTGATGAGAACGGCGCTACCCAGGATGTGCCTGTCCTTCCTCCCTGCCCACACACCGTTCGTTTGTGCCATCCTGCAAGGAGCATACGAGGCCCTGTACAGCCTGCTGTCCGACAAGGGGGTGGCTGACCGATTCATGGCCAAACACTCACTCGGGCAAGAAGGTGAATGTGTTGACGAAACCATTAGCCGTTTCGACGTAGATGCTTCTGCAGATGCTCCCGACCCTGCCACGGACTTTGACTACCTGAACACGCTGGTGTCCGATCTCAGCACAACATACATGCGTGCCGCTGACGAATACCCGGACATCTCCGAATGTGAGGTGCACCTGGGTCTAACGTGCCTCACAGAACCGGAAGGCTCGGCGGACAAAGGCCTGGGAGCTGTCGACCAGCGGTACGTGATACCGAACCAGGTATTAGATACAGCCGAAGTAGTCACCGTGCTCGGGAGCAGGACCATACCCGCCGATTCTCCGTTCGACGCCCTTAATTACCAGCCTTACGAAAAGTCGACCCTGCCCCGTTTCGTAAAAGCCGTGCGTTCCTCAGGCGACAAGTTCGAGCTGCGGTGCGCGGTGGTGTGTTCCGAAGAGACGGGTTGGGTCGGCCTCGCATTACCGTCATCTGAAGAGTACATCACAGAACCAGAAATCGACGTGCCCCGTTTCGCATTGCACTCGTCATTCCGCGTCCCCATGGTTTCGCAGACGGCCGTGACTGTAACCAAATCTCAAGGTCACACATACCAGCGGGTGGCCGTCTCTGTAAGTGACGGCATGTGCGGAGACCTCAGGACACCTTACGTCGCTATCTCCCGTGCCAGCCGTGAACTTTATGTGTCGTGTAACATGTTCCGCCGTCGTTGCGCTTTTTTCCCTCATCTGGGATTGCTGTATATACTTTTACACCCCAACACAACTCATGCAGTTTAGTAATTATGTATGATGTGTTTATTGTCGAATAAAATGTAAGTTTCATCTCCGTTTTGTTTATTGTGATGTCACTGATTGATTCACCGATTCACTGTAACATGCCTACCTGAATGTGTTTGTGTGTGTGGGGGGAAGGGTGTGAGGGTGCGTTCAATAGCTTGCGCTGTTTAAATGACATTACACGCCAATGAACATAATATGTGTCCGATCTGAACCCATCCCATTCCCGTTCCATTTGTCGTACATGATACAATGAACATTATCCTGATCAACATCATATTGTGGAGCCGGACACGGCGAACAATAACCGATATATAAACATGCACTTTGTAATTATCCTTCTGCGCACTGGAAGGGCTGATTGTTGTAGCGGAAAAAGCACAAAACAAGTGGTGATGAATGAATAGAACCGTATTGGTCTAATTCGTACAAAATATGTTGTACAAGATGACCAACAGGGGCCGCTGTATGGATGGTATAGGGGATATAAAAACATGTATAACGTCCCTGGGTGGGCTCGAACCACCAACCTCCCGATTAAAAGCCGGAAGCGCTACCGATTGCGCCACAGGGACTACATGCTTTGTGTACGTGAGTTTCTCATTTTATCATGAGCAGGTACTGTTCCTTGATTTGATTGGCTGATGGAAAGTATGACGTCACAGACGACCTATATAAATGCCTTTAATCCCAGTAATACATATTGTTTACTTCAATTGTTTACTTGGGGTCTAGACAGTTGGCAGCGTGATGACAAACGATACCTGTACGGAGCAGTGATTTATCATTAATCTCTATTAATGTAATTATTAATGTCACATTTAATATACGTCCAACTTTTGGTAACTTATTTGAGCAAACGAAAATGCTTATTTTTTAATCATATATAATATATACTTGGGTTGGTACCAGTCTGCCAAGGGTACAAAAGATGGCGTTGTACGCCCGTCTCTATGATTGGCCTAGAGCAGCGGTGCCACAATAGAGCGGGGTACCAGTCTATATCTTAATCAATATTGTTGGGTGCAGGAGCGCCATCATATGCCCGTGTAAGAGACTAAAGTATATGTGTCCCTGCAGTTTGCTAAGGCCATTTCAATTTTGTTCGATATGTATAAACAACAGAAAATAGTTTACTTTCTTTGATAAACTGCTGTGTACCTGGGTAGGAAATGAAAGAATAAAAATGGATGAATGTGGCTTAAAACCAAAAAGAATACGTGGCCAGTACGGGGGTCGAACCCGCGACCTTTGCGTTATCAGCACAACACTCTAACCAACTGAGCTAACCGGCCCCACAGTTGGCATTGACTTCAAATGTATTAAGATATACACCACCGTGCTGGACTACGGAATCCATGAACACTCATGAATATATATTTGCTATAATTTGGAAGATATTAAGTTACAGGGCAAATCATATGTACTCTTTAGAATTAACTAGAGTATACCCATATCTGTACCTGCATGCACACATTTCTTAAATTATGAGGAAGCACTATGTGAGAATGGCCATGGCACACCGCAGGTATTAAACCCAGAATAATTTTATCGATTTTGAGGCCATTTCTTTACCAAACGCCTAAAAAATATAAACTCGTTCTTTCCCCGGACCAAGATGCACCCTCCCACGAAGTTTGACGACCGTGCAATCCCTAGCGTGCGAAAGAATCCGGACAGACAGACAGACAAACAGATTCCCGTGAATTATAGTATGATACACAAGAGATTTATACATGAACGTTAGTAGCTTGGGAACATGTTTGTTACATTTGTGTTCCTTCAACTTGATAAATCTGTTGTCTATCTGATATAGTTCCACTGGTCGTCGGCAGGTGGCGATACTGACGCCAACATATTGGTCAGCAACACAAAATGGCCACTTGCCGGACAACGGTCTACACAACATTTACGAAATATGTGCTAAAATCTTCGGAAAAATATGCTTAAAGCGTTCAACGAGTGACATTTGCGATATCTTTTCCAGTTTGCGCGTACATCTTGCACAAACGTAAAATCTGCCGCACACCAAAGTTTTCAATGTGTCCACAACCCTACTATATAAGCAGGCCGAGTCTATTATACTATCAGTTGAGAGCGCTCTATGGGCGCTTTTGGGTCCCAGACGGCTCCCCTGTGGGGGAGGGGGGGACTTGAGGGGGGGAGGGGGCGGCCCCTCCCTCTGCCTTATGCCAAGAAGTAATAGAGTTGTGGGCCTGGGGTCGGTTGTGTGGTTCAAGTCAGAAGTGGACCAGTTGTAGGTCGGTTGGATGTGAAAGGTCGGTTGGGGTCGACGAGGTCGGATGTGAAAGGTGAACAGGGGTCGCCGGGGGGGAGAACAGGGGAGTTCTGGATGGGATCGGGTCGAAGGTGAAAGGTCAGCAGGGGTCGCCGGGGGGGGAGAACAGGGGAGTTGTGAGTGGGATCGGGTCGGAGGTGAAAGGTCAGCAGGGGTCGCCGGGGGGGGGGGGGGAACAGGGGAGTTGTGAGTGGGATCGGGTTCGTATACGGATGTGAATGGTTAAAGAGTGATCGTCGGGTATCATCGGTACTGGGAAAGCCAACGGTGTGCAACGCATGTCAAAGCACAATGGGATCGTTCCGATCACCACAGAGTCTCCCCTGGGGCCGAGGCCCCTATAGAGGTTTCTCCACAGGGGTCGTGGTGGGGGCCTCGCCCCCAGGAGATAATACTTTATGGGGGATCGATCCCTAAAAAGAATACACACAGGGGGCGAGGCCCCCATAAGGAATTACATGGAGGGCCCGTGGTGGGGGCCTCGCCCCCAGGGGATAATACTTTATGGGGGATCGATCCCTAAAAAGAATACACACAGGGGGCGAGGCCCCCATAAGGAATTACATGGAGGGCCCGTGGTGGGGGCCTCGCCCCCAGGGGATAATACTTTATGGGGGATCGATCCCTAAAAAGAATACACACAGGGGGCGAGGCCCCCATAAGGAATTACATGGAAGGATCGTGGTGGGGGCCTCGCCCCCAGGGGATAATACTTTATGTTGGATCGATCCCTACAAAGAATATACACAGGGGGCGAGGCCCCCATAAGGAATTACATGGAAGGCCCGTGGTGGGGGCCTCGCCCCCGGGGATAATACTTTATGTGGGATCGATCCCTACAAAGAATATACACAGGGGGCGAGGCCCCCATAAGGAATTACATGGAAGGCCCGTTGTGGGGGCCTCGCCCCCAGGGGATAATACTTTATGGGGGATCGATCCCTAAAAAGAATACACACAGGGGGCGAGGCCCCCATAAGGAAATATATGGAAGGATCGCGGTGGGGGCCTCGCCCCCGGGAGAATACAGTATGGGGATCGGGGCGCCGAAGGCGCCAATACACAGATGTATGTATGGGGGGCGCCTTCGGCGCCTCGATCCGTAAAATGAATATTCCCAGGGGGCGAGGCCCCCACCACGGGCCCTCCATGTAAATCCTTATGGGGGCCTCGCCCCCGGGGTATATTCTTTGTAGGGATCGATCCAGTATAAAGTATTATCCCCTGGGGGCGAGGCCCCCACAACGGGCCTTCCATGTAATTCCTTATGGGGGCCTCGCCCCCTGTGTATATTCTTTGTAGGGATCGATCCCACATAAAGTATTATCCCCTGGGGGCGAGGCCCCCACCACGGGTCTTCCATATAGTTCCTTATGGGGGCCTCGCCCCCAGTGTATATTCTTTTTAGGGATCGATCCCCCATAAAATATTATTCCCGGGGGCGAGGCCCCCACCACGGGCCTTCCATGTAATTCCTTATGGGGGCCTCGCCCCCTGTGTATATTCTTTGTAGGGATCGATCCCACATAAAGTATTATCCCCTGGGGGCGAGGCCCCCACCACGGGCCTTCCATGTAATTCCTTATGGGGGCCTCGCCCCCAGTGTATATTCTTTGTAGGGATCGATCCCACATAAAATATTATTCCCGGGGGCGAGGCCCCCACCACGGGCCTTCCATGTAATTCCTTATGGGGGCTTCGCCCCCGGGGTATATTCTTTGTAGGGATCGATCCCCCATAAAGTATTATCCCATGGGGGCGAGGCCCCCATCACGGGCCTTCCATGTAATTCCTGATGGGGGCTTCGCCCCCGGGGTATATTCTTTGTAGGGATCGATCCCCCATAAAGTATTATCCCCGGGGGCGAAGCCCCCACCACGACCCTTGTGGAGAAATTTCTATAGGGGCCTCGGTCCAAGCAGAGACCCTCTGTGGGGATCTGAACGATCCCATAGTGCTTTGACATGCGTTGCACACCTGTGGCTTTTCCAGTACCGATGATATCCGATGAACACTCTTTAACCATTCTCATGCATCTCCGATCCCAACCAGGACTCCCCTGTCCCCCCCCCCCCCTGGGCGATCCCACCCACGACTCCCCTGTACCCCCCCTGAGCGATCCCACCCAGGACTACCCTGTACCACCCCCCCCGGGCGATCCCACCCATGACTACCCTGTACCCCCCCCCCCCGGCCGATCCCACACAGAACTCCCCTGTTCCCCCCATGGTTAAGCATACTGACCTTTCACATCCGACCTCGGCGACCCCAATCGACCTTTCACATCCTACCGACTCTTCTTCCCCCCCACCCCCGCCGGCGATCCCCAAACCTACAACTGGTCTACTTCTGACTTGAACCACACAACCGACCCCTGGTGGCCACAGGCCACAACTCTACTACTTCTTGACATAAGGCAGAGGGAGGGGCCGCCCCCTCCCCCCCTCAAGTCCCCCCCTCCCCCACAGGGGAGCCGTCTGGGAGCCAAAAGCGCCCATAGAGGTATAACGTCCCTGGGTGGGCTCGAACCACCAACCTTCCGATTAACAGCCGGACGCGCTAACCGTTGCGCCACAGGGACTACATGCTTTGTGTACGTAAGTTTCTTATGTTATCATGAATAGGTACTGTTCCTTGATTTGATTGGCTGATGGAAAGTGTGACGTCACAGACACAGGGGAGCCGTCTGGGACCCAAAAGCGCCCATACAGCGCTCTCAACTGATAGTATTATAGAGCCGGCCTGTTTATATAGTAGGGTTGTGGACACATTTAAATCTTTGGTGAAGATATCGTAAATGTTACTCGTGGAACGTTGGAGGCATATTTTTCCTAAAATTGTAGCAGGTATTTCGTAAATGTCATGTAGACCGTTGTCCGGCAAAGGGCTATTTTGTTGTGTTGACCAGTGCTGTATGAGGCAGCGCCCCCTATCGTATATTACCAACACTAATATAACAGTCACTACACATGACGTATTTAATGAACCAGTTTACCTGATAATTGATCGTATGAAGCATAATTGTTTGCGTTGTGTAGATTGTGGTAAGGTTTTACCCCCTTTATGTGACACAATAGTACGTTTATGTCGTTTCTTTTTGGTCTGTTTGTGATAGATATTAAATTTAACCTGCAATGTGCGGGGTTTATATGACACATAACCTGAATGCGCGCACACACACACACCATGTACACAAAATAATAAATGGGGGCATTTGGACGTTGGTGAGAGATGGTAGTGAAATAAATTGTATTTAAAAACATACAGCGTACAACAACACATATAACAGATATATGAAGAAAAACATAGATGATTCATTTGTCAAAGCACAATATGTGGTTTTTATTGGGAACAACAATTTCCTATACAATGCCTTGTTGTTTAACACACACGTTCCATATCATCAAAAAGCATACGTGTATTTTGTATCAAGATCAAGCAAGAAATAGGGAAAATACACGCGGCCGTCTCTCACTTCTACACACGGTACATTAGAAGCAAACTGTCGCACGCGCCCCAAACGGAAAGACGCTGCCCACGCCGCTGTTCTTGTTAGAACAGAAAACAGGTTTTTCTTCGCGTCCTGTACTGAAACCGATCGACACTTGGCCATTTCCAAAGTGGCACAGAATGTGCGCCTCACACGACCCACACCTGTCCCGACGTAGCGGTGGACGTGCCGTGACACGTGTCTGGCTGTTTTGGTTGACTTAACGACATACAGCCCAATCTTATCTTGTTCCAACATGGCCACGACAAAAAACAGTTGGAAATCATTTATCCGCGTTGGCGTTCCATCGAATGCACCAGAGCGGTCGTACATTACTTTATATTCGTCGTAATATTCGTCGTCCTCAGTGTGGTAACATAGGTCCATATCGATGTAATTTTCGACGGGACACCACAACTGTAGCTTTTCATCGGAAGGAGGGATGAACGTGTTACAATGCGCATGCACCTTATCGGCGGCGTCCCGAGGCCGCCCTGACACGCACAGACGGACAGCGTGTGGCAAATTGCACTGGTTGACAGGTGCGTCCAGCAGTGAACCACCGCTCGTGTTGTGACAGCCTATGTACACTCCTGACGAAATGAAGTTTTCTGTGAAGAGTCCCACTGGGTCCCACTGCTTGCCGAGTTTTTTGGCGTCCTGCATAGCGTCCACGGTGACATCAGTAATGCAATCAGTGATGGTGTTGACAAAGACAGATGTTTCGTCTTTGAGTCTCCGACTGTGAAGTGCTGCCAGCAGAGACTTCATTGGAACCTGTCGGCCGTAGGACGATTTCCCCTGCACCTGATGTAAATAGCCGTCCGTGTCCGGTCCTTCCACGCGTGAAATGAGGGCGTCGCTAGCATCCTGTATCACTTCGCATAATCTCTCGGCGTACGTGAGACCCGATTGCTGCACACGAAGTCTGTCCTTCATCTTTGCGTCCGCGTCCAGGAGGTGCAGACGCCGCCGTGTGAACATTAACAGCCCAGGGACGAAATGTTTCGGGTGGGCCACAGTCGGTGCTGAAGAATCGGAAACGTCGACGGGGCCAGGCCCTGTGGTCGCCAGGTGGCTGAGGTCGACATTTATGGGCAATTCTGCCCCCGCCCTGCCCAAACTTTCCCGGACGGGTTGCGTCTTTAACCTCACTATGTCCGTGTACTCCCCTTTGTACTTTCTGACGTCATGGTCGCCTACGAACACCCCATGGAGGTAAGTCTCTGGAACCCTCGGCAACACGGCTATGGCTTTGCGGCGGATGTGTTCCGGCAGGCTTGTCTCCAGCCGGCGATTCTGTGTCCGCATGAAGCGGTCCCTGCTCATTTGATCGAACTTGAAAGCCTGTTCCATCACGTGTTGATGGGTCACGGAGGGCAACTTATTTGGGATCCGCAATGGTGAACTTTGTCCCTCACGTCGTCCCTTGCTGTGACGGGAAAAGGGCGTCATCAAACGTCAGTGCAAAACGGACATTGTAGAGGTCAGACAGTTCCAATAATAAAAATGGCACGGCAAACAGCCGACCCGACACCGATGAGCAGGACGGAATGGGACGAGCAGTTGCAAAAAACGGGATGGACGCGCAAGAACGTCATCAGAGACGGAAACAGTTTTTTCCGGGCTGTGGCCATACTAATGAACGGGATGCACGAAGGCCAGCATGGGAGGTTGCGTCAGGTAGTAAGGGATCACACAGGTAACAACGAGCTGCAGGAAGGGGTTGAACCCGGAAACGACGCGGTGCGGGCGGTATCACATAAGTACGATTGCCATGTAAATGTCCTGCGGACGACAGGTGACATCCGCCTTCTGACATCATTAGCACGTAGCAGGAAACCTTCAATAACTCTCGTACACACCGAAGGAGGGTACGACGTTTTAATACCGACATCTGAACAAGCAAAAGTACAACCACAGTCCTGTTCTCCTCCTCGTGCCATAGATATGTACGCGGATGAGGCATCCTCTTTACTCGAGGATCTTGACAAAGAATGGGCGAGGATCATGCACCGCATGCAGACAAGTGCCAGCACCAGACAAGAGCGTAGCGACGGATTGGACGAAAGACCGATAACAGGGCCGTTGCGGGAAGAACAGCACCGGCGGCACCTGCCTTCAATCAGTGCAAATGCCGCTGGTGGGAGCGCAGATCAAATGTGTACGGATGAACATGTGACGGCGGGTGGTGAAAGCGGAGAGGCGATGAGTACGGAGGAAACAGCGGATAAAACAGAAATACGAAAACGGCGGATGACATCAACAGCAAGTAGAACAAACGCTCCAAGCCGTCCACAGTCGGGCAGTGTGACAGACGACCAACCGGTCTCAGGCAGTAAATCGAAAAGAAAGAAGTGTACTAAGCCCAAAACACCCGTACAGGCACCCCAAATGGACACCACGACTACGTCAGAAACGCAAACCCATAGTGATCCCGCACCTGAGACACGAGACGCAACGACCCAGGAGGCTGTCCAAAAAGGCCCCGAACCCGACCCCCAGGTATTATTCAATGAAGTAAAAAATATGCATGCTGAACTACAACCAGCCTGGTCACCGATTAAAAGTATCCGTGCTGTATCGCCACCAGCCATGTCACAGATTAATGACGAAACCGATAGGAACGTAGACGACGATAATTCCGCCCAACAATTGCTGGGTCAGCTTACAATGCTGGGTGCTCAGATTCCAGCCTCGTCATCAAACCAAGACGAAACCGATTTCGATATGATGACAGGTGAAATGTCACTGGCCGCAACAGAACTCGCCAGACTACAAGCCGCAGAAGCTGAAACAGAACGCGCCATTCGAGAAGCCGCACAAGCTACAGCAGAACGAGCCAAACTAGAAGCCGCAATTGCTGCTGCAGAAATCGAACTGCGGCAGTCGGAAGCGGGGGTACAACAGGTAGCGGATGGTGTCTACCAACAGGGCGGAACGGGGCAGCCCAATCGTGTGCCAGGTGACACAGCCGACGACACACGGGAATTGACACTGCCCACAGAAACGGCTGATCACATAGGACATCAAAACGTGTACTGTGCGGAAAAGTGCGAAGGTGGTATAGATCTGAACGATATTTTATCTGAACTGTTTGGCGATGGACAATCAAATGACCAAGGCGTTCAGACACAACCTGCTGACCAGGGCGCGTCCGGGTCTGTACACTATCAACATCCTTTCACAGAGGATACCACGTTCAGTCTTCCTTCATTTGACGGGGAGGACGACCGCAAACAGCAGGATGACCCTGTGAGAAAGACCCCCTCAGACACGTCCAACGTGTCTTCATCAACCGGGGTCAACACACAGCAACGGCCTGTAACAGGTTCGAGCATCGGCCAAGAAGCCAGAGGTGAAGAGGGACAACTGAGTAAATCTGATACGGACGAAACGGTAAGTGCCGTCGCCACCATTATCGCCGCCCTAGAGCATGACGAGCGGCATGAAGAGAAAAAGGTTACAGGTGACACAGTAAATGGGTTTGTTCCCTGCCCCGCAACTGCCGATGGCGGGGGCACATCACATCACATTGAACAACATGAAACCGACGAACAAGAAAGTATACAAGAAGGGAAGGCACACAGCACGGATACAACTGTTACCCAAGACCCTCCATTTCACAGCGATACAGCACAGGGAACGCCCATGCGGCAGGGCCAAGAGGACATCCTGCAGATGGCAATGAACCAATGTGACATATTTAGCGCTTCAGACATCTGTCCCGATAACGTACCCACTGCGCCCTCTGTCACTGATCTGGGGGAAAACACAGGGGCTGAACACGTCGCGCCTTCTGTCTCTGCCGTCCCAGGGGATACTGCTGACACAGATATTCCTTCTGAACATCCGCAACATGTAGGGGAGAATGAGGCACCGGAACAAGATGCAAATCAACATTTAAGGACGGTAGGAGAAACAGCCACGCCTGTTGCCCATACAGGTGGTGCGGAGGCGGCTCGCCGTATCGCAGACGGCTCTCCAGACACGGGTGCGTGCAAAAAAGAAACGCGTGGGCGAAAGGGCCACAAGAGTGTTTTGAAACCATCAAACCAGCATTCTACCGCCGACAAGCAAAAGGAAGCTCTGAGGAAGACAGCGCGACGTCTTAAACGCAACTCGGTACGGCTCAGTACCAAAATACTACAACCTCGTGTTATACACCCCACACCAGTTCCTGACTTTCCCAAGCGGAGACCGAGGCGCCAGCTACGCGTTGCGCACGTTGACCACCCGTACTCGAAACCCCCTGGGTCGGCAGACGAGCCGAAGTGCATACGCAAAAAGCGGCTAGGACAACGGCGCAGAGCATCTAGTGCGCAGAACGATCGGCCATGTCAGATATCATCCCGGCCCGCTGATGACACAGTTACGACGCCCTCGGGCTCGGAAAAGGCAGGCGAACGACCGACCGCGGCAGACACCGCCGGACATGCAAAAAACGCAGAACAAACAACACATGAAGAAAATACGAGCGGCGCGAGGGGCGAGTCGGACCAGATGGACACAACAGCCTGTGAGCAGAGGGAAACCAGCGCGGAAGAGTGTGGAGAAATGGAAGGTGACGATAGCGCCCCTTCCACGTCTGGAGACTATCCGACACGTGTTATGTTGTGTGATACGTTCGAAGACATAAAAACTCGGGAGTACTTCCAACTGGACAAAGGCGGTATGTATAGTGTAGATATGACTCTTTGTCGTCCGCAGACCCCAAACCCCAGCGCGGACCACGTTTCCCTCCTAGCACCGCGGGTGAGAGATTCACACACGGTCACAGGTGCGCCGTTTATGCAAACAGAAGAAACACAGGACGGACAGGAACAAGATGACGCGAGTTCTGTTTCACTTACAGAAAGAATACAGAATATGCCTGCCACGTTCGAGCAGAGCATGGACGACAGCGATGCGTCTGATGACACGTTGGAACAGCATATGGACGAGAGTAGCGAATGTGAGGGAAACGTGCCTATTAGTGTAACTACCATGGATGAGTCGGACGGCACGGTGGAAGACGAGGGAGGCGTGAACGACGCACGGCGTGTCCCTGTCAATACACAAGGAAAGACTGTCGCGTCACGCGGTGACCGCCCATGTGATACGGAGACCGCCAACGAAGGCAGAGGATCTGACAAACAGAGAGATATGCCTCGCAGCGACCGCCCGGACGAAACACGATCGAGTTCAGGCGGACCTCCCCGGCACGCGTCACAGAAAGATACAACGGGAAAAGATGCATCAAACACAGACGCGTGTTATATACCACCTGGACACCCGGTGATCACGAAGTGCGTGACGGGGTCATTTCACCAGGGGGACCACCAACATTTTCTTTCGTTCTCAGTCGGAAAACAGTGTGTTCCCAACTGCGCAGTGGCTTTGATCCGGTGCAGCATTGAGGACCCGGAGACTTGGACAACCTCCACATTAGACGACATTTTAGACGCCGGCGACCAGCTTTACTACAGCATTAAAGGGTACCCTGTGGAAGACGCGGGATACGTTTGTTTGGACGAGTTGCCGGAAACGATTGACTGCTTCTCGCGTTCTTTCTCTGTGGTATCGTACATGTACCGGAGCGACCTAATTAACAGAAATGATTTCCGTAACACTTACAGAACGTTACGGATGGCTCTGTGTGACGACAAGGGGTACTTATCATCGATCCTGATACTCCAAGACTGCGCAATCGCTGTCATGCAAAAAGGTAGCAAATATTACGTCTTCGATTCGCACAGTCGGGACATGCGCGGGAAGGTCACACCAACGGGCACATCTGTGCTTTTGGGATTTGACATTCTTGCAGAGGCTATTAAGCATATAACAAATCTCGCGTACACGCTGAAAGTAAACGGATACGAAAGCAGATTGTACAGTATAACTGAGAACCGAGTGGACGCACCTGTCCGAGAGCAAACGGACCCTGTTGCCCCCGTCCACAGCACGCCGCGGGTGGACACGCCAGTTGATACGCAGCAGTCGGACCGGGTGGACGAAACGAGAGAAGAGGACGTCGCCTCAGCCTGTAACACAGGAGCTGACGAGAAAATGGAAGAGCAGGATGTGGCGGCATCCGAGCAACATTCGGGTCAGTCCGGTGCGGAAGAAATGGAAGATGTGCAAGGTGACATCACCCGTGAGGAAACGACAGAAGAGGACGTCGCCACAAGACCTGCTCAGGAGCAGCCCGATGACGGGGCAGGCCAACCAAACCCCGCCTCCGCCTGTAACACAGGGGCTGAAGCGGATATGGAAGAGCAGGATGTGGCGGCATACGAGCAACATTCGGGTCCATCCGAGACGGAAGAAATGGAAGATGTGCTGGGTGACATCACCCGTGATGAACAGACCCCTCCGCGATCAGGCGAAGGCGACCCAGGAGTCGACGATCTGAACACATCGACCCGCAAGAAGCTCCATATCAAAAGTCAACCCGGAAAAGCTTCAAACAACAGAGGTCGCCCCTCAAAAGGCGTGACGCACGGAAAGATGGACGAACATGCTGCGTCGTTGGTCAAACGGTATGAAGAGGCAGTCAAAGTATACAACGAACGTAGAGACACACTTGCACATTTCTGTGCAATTTGCACGTCCAAAGTGGTTGGAAATATCGAGGAGGTAGAGGAAATGAAGCAGAAACTGACAATGTTGAAGACGAAAGCACTGCGAGCGCGTACGAATATCCCATCATTACAGGGCGTCGATATACCCCTGATTGTGAAAAAGAAAGTAGAGCGTAAGCACAAGATAAACATAATGCCTAACACAGCGAAGGCTACAAAGGCTTTAGACAAGGCAGAAACAGAAGCAGCCAAAAGGGAAAAGAAAGAAAATGATCAAACAATCGCAGACATGCGGGCAGGCCTTTTGAACGAATTGCGAGACCCCAGTGTCACGTACGATGACGTGAAACGAAACGAGTCGAAATACCAGCACGTCCTGCCAATAACGCCCGCAGAAGAAAAAGACGCTAAGAGTACCGTCGAAGCATGGATGACGAACATGGCCGATTACATCGAATATGCCCTGATCCACATCGAAAAAAAAGCAGAAGAGTCACCGTCCATGTTGGCCGAGCCACCCCGTGGAGTGCCCGGGATTTTCTGGTTACACAAAGAAACGGATACACAAGTTGCGACGGGCAGAGCGCTGTTGGAAATGTACAGGGTGCTGCGCGCCAGCGCCGTCGACCATAACAAAACGCTGATAGACATGGTGGATCAACTGAAAGCATGGCTCGAGAATGCTTCTTTGCAATGTGTACATGATAAGATCCGCGCGTGCCTCGAGACATGGTACGAACTGGACGCTTCTGTTCTCGACGAACGAGTCGATGCAATGCTCGGTCAGATTATGCCCCAATTACGTCTGATGAGGCTCCGTATCAGAAGCGGGACCAGTGGTGACGATGAAAAAAGTTTAAGACGCATGAAGATAAAGATCACATGTATGCAGGAAGACTTGCGGGAACTGCTCAGAAGCGTTTATGAATCTGCAGCACAGTACAGGGTTACCTCTAAAAAAAATGGACAATGGCATAACACGTTGACAGAAACGGAGAAAAAGCTGCAGAGAGAGTTGAAACAAATTGAGCAGGACATAGCTGCTGTGAGCGCACGGGTAGTGTCACTACCACAGCTCCGCAAGTCGCACCGGAGGAGAATGAATGTCCCTTTAACGCCGCTGACCGAAACTGAACCAATAGAGGGCCCTCCTTCAGCGCCCGAAACGGCATCAGTGAGAGAAAACCCGTCCGACGAAGTGAATAACGACCGTCACGAGAACGATCCTTTGACGCGGGACGAAGCCCGTCGCATATTGACGGAAAAGAATACACCAATGCAGGTGCGCATCGCTACCATTGCTCAGAGGTGCCCGGAGGTGAAAAAATGGAAAACGCGGGTAAGCAAAGCCAAGGACGATTACGCCTCTCATAAGCGCCACCTCGAGGAAATTATTAAACGTTGCATGGGTACTGAGTGCTCTTCGTGCACAGAAGCAGCATCGTTTATACAAACGATCGACGAGCTGGAGGGTGATGGGCAATCCCTGCGACGCACAACCAAGAATGTTCTTATGAAAGACCATGGCATCCCCGCAGGGATATGGGATGAATTGCGGGTCATCGCAGAGGTGTATGCGATCCCCGACCTGCCGGACACAGAGAAAGTGAGAACGAAACTGCGGGCACAGTTGGAGAAACTGAGTAAACAGGAAAAGGACGCAGAGAGAAAACAACTGCTGCAGCTCGTGAAAAGCGGTCAACTGGAATACGCGAGAGCCAGAAACGTCGTACAATCTCTTCTGCCTCTGCAAAAGGACGACGTATCGTTTGGGAAACAGGCGGTGGAAGTATGGGTCAATAACGTGGTCAAAGACGTCGAAATTGCATTGTCTGACTATGAGCAATCGTGTCCACCTGGATGCGATGCTCCGCCTGAAAAACTACCGTGTTACATCTGTCTACTTGAGAAACCTGACAGTACCGGCGCTGAGCTGCAGGAGTTGCTCGGAGTTTGCAAGGACGTTTATAATGCCTCTCACAACGATTCCCGCGAGGACAAGCTGAACAGGTTGATCGCCTGGGCTCGTCAGCCCGGCACCAAACCTATTCTGAAAGGGTTGCGCTGCTGTTTCAAAAACGTGTGGAACGCCGAAAGCGAGGAATTGGAAAAGCAGATAAATGAACACGTAAGTCGAGTAGATGAGATGTTCAGAAACGTAGACGCGTCGTACACGTCGGACGAAAGCAACCGTAAGAATGTCACTCTCCTGGAAGAACACATTGAAAAGGTGAGCCAGGTGAAGAAATCACTTTCGTGGTGTGAGGATAAAGCCGCAGCATGGCTTCAAAAGTTAGGTGGGAATCAGGACCAGCCGTTCGACGTAAAAGGATGTCGTTCGGACGGCTTGAAGAAGATACTACAGTTACTGAATGCAAAGAACGATAAGGCAAACGCGCTCATAGGAAAGTTGCAAGGCTGGAAAACAGCCGAGCATGTACAGGCACAAACCGCAAGCAGTCCTGGGCAGTCCTCTACCGTTCGGGGCACAGGTGATGACGAATTGATAGCCAGAACACACGCGGCGCAAACTGCTGCGGCAGAAACGGCTGCAGCAGAAACGGCATGGTTGAAAGAAGTGCTGGTCGCCACTGAACAATACAACACCTCAACGGAAAAGACACGTGCATGGATCCAGGCATGCAAGACGTTTCAATTTGAAAATACACGTGATATCGATATGTACAAGAAGGAACTCGATCAGCAGGTGGGAGTACTCGATATACACAACAGCACCTTGGACAAACTCAGACGCGGTAACTGCGTGGTAGACGGAACGCTGGTCGCCAGCAAGGACACTACTTTTTGGGGAAATAAGGAGAAGGAGCAGATCCGTTTTAAAAAAACCGAACCAATCACACGCACACAGATAGAGGAGGCCAAGAGGGTCATGCAGACTAAAAGAAAAGAACTGGAAGCTAAAGAAAAACGCCAGAGGCGCGAGGAAATCGTCAGAGATCTCACTGCAAGTGGCACTCTCACAGACGTGACAAGCAACCTGGCACAATACATGGACACGATCTATCCGCTCACTAAAGAAGAGGTTACGGATCTCTGCTTGCACTGTTCACATTGGACAGACCGTTTGACAGAAGACGTAGAGCGGTTGGCACACGCGTACACAAGCGGACTAGACGACGGTGCCTTACAGGATGCTCCACGTTGTATCGCGGATGAAGTCCCGGCCGTTTTCGGATTGCTTGAACACATGTGCTCGGACAACTCAGACAAGAAACAGCAATATCAACGGAAACGTAAAGAAGCCGAAACTTTGCTTGAAATCTATCAAAACCTTCGGGCAGAGCAGTGCGCGCGTGACACAGACAACGCCAGCCGCATTCAATTTCTCACAGAACGGGCTTGGAGAGAAACCACCCCGAAGAGGACCAGCAACGTATTGCTCCATTGCATCATTCAGGTTTTCAACGAGTGGACGGATCAGACCGTGCGAGATTGCACGGAAACCGTACGAGGTTCGGCGTCTGCCATACAGGCCAGTTCAGAGGATATCGAAAGTTTTTCTAAGGACGGCATGCATCATCTCATTACCACGTGGGACCAAACCGGACTGGACCAAGCGAACAACCAACTGCGCGACTCACAAAAACGACTGAATGACACGCTAAACGCCCTGACGGCAGCAAAAGCAGCGGCGGGTACCCATTGGAACAAAGGAGACGGTGGTTTCGCGAAAAAACTGCATACAGCGGACAAAAGCATCAATGCAGCCATACACCAGATTCAGCTGCTGAATGTGCGTGCGGAACACCTAAGACAAAAAACCGACATGGATAACAAACACACCGGGTCCGATCACGGCGAACCTGCAGACCATGTTACCGAGGCTTATAATAAATTGCTGACCACCGGTTTATCTGAAAAAGCAAATCTGCCCGACACCATACTACAACACGTGAACAGATGTGGGCCAACAGATGAGGTTACCCGGATGCTGGATTCGCTCTTCCGACACCTGGCGCGTGTCCTGGAATGTCCCACGCGGCTGCAGGATCAGGTCAGGTTTGGCACACAGCTTGGCGTTAAACAGCTTGGGACGAGTGACATTCCTTTAGCTAAACGCCTGTACCGTCTTGTCGACATAGTTGCCGCGAGGACGGGAACCCGAACCACGTACAGGCAGGAACTGGAAGCCGGCCATGTCGTCATCAGCGGAATAGAAAGTGCCGGGAATGCAATTAGCCACATGATCACCGATCGACTAAAGCAAAGTGTCGAGAACCTGTATCCACAAACGCCAGCTTGGACATCTGTGACGGCTAACCTCGACCGCCTTCACAACATGATGGAAATGCACGACATGGAGCACACCAAGCGCAGTTGTATGGCAGATATGTTCGAAACGAAACTCAAATATGTGGAAACAGCAGCACAGGAAGCTACCACAAACGTGGACAACAGTTTTCAAAGCGTTAGCTATGCATTGTACAGTTTACGACATATACAAAATGAACTGAACATGTTGAAACAAGAAATAGCCAAGGAGCCAGATAGCGTAAACAAGCAGGAACGGGTGGGCCAGGCGGAAAAGATGTTGAAACAACGCTACATTTCACACCTGCGTAAGCAGCTAGAGGGTGTGATAAAGGATATACTGAAAGATGCCATACAGGAAATGCAGGACATCCTGGTGAATTACCACTTGACAGACGAGCACGTACACTACCAATGCATAGCGCACCGTACATGTAATGTACGCGAACTACTGAACCGATGCTACCAACTGCTCCAGGAGAATGCTCACTGGGGCGGCACGGATGGGATGTTTACAACAGGTGGTACAGGTAACAACGTCATGACACTTCTGAAGCAGCTGAAGCCTGACGATGTAAAATGGTTCGACGGTCTGGTGGGACTTCTGAACAAATCAGTTGATGCCACTTTAGGCAGTACCAAAAACCTCGCGCAGTCCATTCGCAGGTGGGCGTTCGAACAGGGTGAAAAGATACTACGTTCTGAAATACCAGCTGACAGCAGGTTGGACCCGACTGAAGATGTGCCCGACTTGCGTGAATGGCTAGATAAAGCTTCTCGCATGGGTGAGCGCGTACAGTCTTCGCTCTCCACCGTTTCCTGGATCCTGCAGTCGCAGGAATACCAGTACGTGTACGATCTTGTGGCAGGAACCCTCACAGCATTTCAAACGTTAGCGTTGCAAATCACTGGATCCAGCTATCAAACGGCCCTTAAGTACGCGGATAATTTTAAACAGAGTGTGCATGCTATTGTAGACCGAATCCGGAACGACATATCAAGCGGGCACCAGTTGATCGTTGCAGAAACGGCTTTATTCCATGGGCAGCCCTGTGACGATGTGACAGTGGCGGGAAAAGGTATTTCCGTTAACCTGCATAACATCATACGACATACAGGTGAACTACAGGACATCTTACAGGACGCTATGACCATAATATACAGTTTCCGATACGCTCATACGTGGCTCATTCAAACTGTGTATCCTTCGTGGAATAGGACACAGTCTGCCATTCAGGATTCCCTGCAACGTCTGCAAAATGAAGTAAGCACCTATATACCCCAATATATACTCGACGCATGGATCAAGCAGCTGGACGATAAAAGCAGCCAGTTGTTCTTGGATTGGTTGCAGGCAAAGATATATACAGAAACGCAAGTGTCAACTCACCTGCATACCTGTTATGGCACGAGGAATTTCATGCACGAATCAGCAAACACACAACAACAAATTATACAACTGACAAAACGAGCTGTTGACAAAGAACATGATCGGCGGACCACGCTGATAGAAAACAACGTGTCAGCATGCAAAGAATTCCTGCAACGTAAAGTAAATGAGCAAAACAGGAATCCGGATACTGACGATTTGCGTAATGGCATAAAGACGCTTATCGATAAATGTATCCGAACAGTTGAAAGACACTGTGAACATGGCAAGTTGATCATACAATGCATTTTAACATCCTGTAAGTGGTACGAACACATATGCAACAGGTATATGGACGACACTCGTGCGCTAATGGGGAAGAAGTACACAGAGGAAATGTCGCATTCTCAAACAGACAACATGCGCAGCGTACCAGACATCATGTCTTGTGTCGTAGAACAGTTAGCTGCGGATATAGAGGAAGATGTCACGCAGCGAATGTTGATACTCGCCGACAAACTACATCTCGACCTCATCTCCTTACATACTGAACAGATGACGTATCACGCGAACGCGTTATCGGTGCATCACACTCTCGGATGTTTAGCAAGCCTTATGGTCTTCAGTCTGTTTGACATGCAGCAGCAACAGCTGCACGACTATACACACGTAGAGGGGCGTCTCACCGAATGTAGACGTTCTGTTCAACAAGCTGTGCAGATGTCAGTGGCAATTATGGAATATACGGAACAAAACCTGCGCAACCTTTTACAACATGATTCCATCCCCTTCGGAACTGTAGGTTCGTATAAGGCGGATGTGCAAAACAAAAGGGAAGAACTATCCCGTATGATGATGGAAGCGGAAGATGCTTTCAGCAGGTTGCAACACACATGGCCATCAACCACAGAAATTCGTATCAACATAACCGAAAACGTCAGTCTGCAAGTGTTAAACGAGGTATATAACACGTGTAAAACGAGGATCGATGCATACCAAGCGTTTTTGGAATTGATACAAAGGGCGACGCATCTTGACACACCAGACGAAAGACGAGAGTGTGAAGAATCGTGGTGGTGTGACGGTATGGTCGTCAGAGAACGTTTGATGACCGCGTTTGTTCGGCACGTGTCACATGACGAAACAGACGACAAAGAAAACCTGAAACGCGTGCGCGTCTGGCTGGATAACATCCCTAAGGTGTACAAATGTACGCTTTCCCAAAAGGATGTCAGGCAGTTGCACCAAGAAAAAACACATAACATTTATAAAAAGAGCCAGAAAGAGAACAATTTGGGTTCTTGTGTAGAATACGATAGCCGGGCGGAATGCGACCTCCTGTTCAAACAAGTTATCTCATACCAGTCTGGAACAGGTATAATGCTCCATCCCTTCCCTGACGCATTAAGGCAACTCTGTTCCGCCTGGTTGGCAAGAGTAAACTGTCAAATGGATCAACAAGCCCGAATGCTCACAGTGTTAAAGAAAAACAATATCACGGTAGGTTACGAAACGTGGAATTCAACGCGTGTGATAATGGACGTTTGTGTGTCAGGTTACACGTACCCATCTGACCCGGGCGGTTGGTTACCAGAAGAGTGTTTAAACCACATGGTGCACGTTGTGCTGCGAACTCAACCCTCCCCGTTACAGGAACGTGTGTTAGTGCAGGCACATTTGAGCTTGCATGTGTGCATGCAGGAGGTCACGCACGGCAACGTTGACAACCCACGTTCACATTACAGCTTTGCTCACATTGACGACGTGTACGCAACCAAACCGCCCGGTGTTCCTTTGGTTGCTGTTGTGGCAAATTCCACAAGTTTAGGTTTCACGCGACTAATGCGGAAACCCGAGCCAAATACGTGTTCTAGCCTTTACGAAATTATCGGACCCGTCTCTGCGTGGATGCATATCCGAGAACAGTCTGATGGCCACAACGAATTAGACGCCGCAGCAGACAACATGTCCGTAGTGCGTCCATTATTGTCAGAAGACACTGTTATGTTTCTGAATGACCCAAGTACTTTCCAAACGCAATGTACTATATTTCAACAGTTTTTCAAGGCACGCGGAGAACACGATATCGCTTTGAGTACTAGAGAGGGTGCGCGTTACGAAGGGAACTGGTTGTTCACATGTACAAACGAAAACGACTGTTACACAGTGCCGCAATGTGACATGGACACAATATTTTGTTGCACGACAGGGTTAGCGCAAGCCGCCGGACGACAGGACAATTCGTCAGAACACATCACAGTGGAAGCCGCCTTGCCGTTCAGTCGTGAACCCCTGGATCGTATTACGACAAAACAAACTGTTTCCGTCACGGACCTAATTCCGAACGATGGCACCAGTAACACATCTGGTTTATACAAGGTCGCGCGGCACGTGTTCAGGGTACTCGAATGCGTATATCCGTTTATCACGCGACAAACATTGGAAGCATTGAAGGCTGAGCATGGACGTCAGACAGGTGTTGAGACGCGGTCAGATGGCGTCAAGGGATGGTGGATCAGCTCACAAAAAGCCCAGGAGACATGGCACTGCCTGTGGGTGTACGGGATCAGGTTCTGTCTGGCCATGAAAAAAGTGAATTCCGCCAGGGCAATAAACGGTGAGCAAGACGTCGGGCCCTGGGGCGAATTGCCGACCTTTTTTAACGTGTGTGGGAGACCCGTCTACAATTTGAAAGACAAAGATCTCTTTCAATGGGTCAGGATGACGGACAGCATCATTTCGGACACGGGACGGACCTCACACCTTTTCTGGTTGGCAACATGTACGGCAGCTGTCTTCGCGTTTTGCGGCTCCAATGTGCACTGGGGCCTGAAAGCCTTGCTCGGTAAAACAGGCCTCCACCACTACGTTCTGAGCAAGGATATACCGACGCGATGGTCAACAAACAATCAGCCACGATGGGACGACCGTTTGTGCTTGCGTGTTGCCGAAACGCTAAGAGGCTTTATGGCTTATGCAGTGACAGCCGGACGTATGATCGACTCCGAAGTCTTGGAAACACTGTGGGCACAACACGGCCACGGTGTCGGGTCAGTTTGGGACCACATCTTGGAAGAATACACGCACTTGCCAACGAGATGTGGAAATGAAAACAATGGTTTTCAATTCGAAGAAAGACAGGTAGCAATGCATGAAGCAGCAGATATGCAGCGGAGTGTCCTTCAACACGTGTACGGGTTGGACAAGCCGGAAGAATACGTACAGGATGGCTCCAACGTGCGAGCGTATGATGTATCGTGGCCATGCTCGGGTATGAAAAGCAAGGCACAAGGTTGGTGCCGATTTGACGTCATCCTCTTTTCGCTCGTCACGGGTATACCATTGGCCACGTGTTACGACACCGTGGCCGGCAGCAAAATACCTTTTCATCGCGAATGGACCAATTCCACGTACAACCCAAACGTGGATAGAATCATCGATCCGGCTTCTGCTTACCCTGCCCCTCTCACGGCGGACACCTGCCCAACAGATATACTCCGGTACTTCTTCTCTTTCGACCAAAGCGCCCTGCCCTTGTTTGCTGCACTTCCGAGGTCGTCCGCGTCTAGCAGCACTCACGTCCCAGTCAACAAGTACCTGGATGGTTTGAGGGGTTCGACGTTCATTCCTATAATAAGCGTGCAGATACTTACAGACGGTCTCAACACGGACGGTGGTGAGCGGTTCCTGCCGACGGGGTACGCTGTGGCAAACGAACACAACGAGAAAGTAAACCAACTGTCGTTTGCGTTTGGCGAAAGGATATGCGGTCCCGTTGAAGCTGAACGGGGTTGGTTTCGAAGGGTTTACAGAGTCCGCACAACAAAGGCGAGCGATGACGCGGGACTCATCCCTTGGTGTGATCGCGGTCACCTGGAGTGTGTTTCGTCGGACCAGCACCCAGAATTTCCGTTGCAGATGTACACAAACGAAGAAGTTGCAAGGCCCAACGACAATGAAACACAGTTTCGTGCCGACGAACTCTCAGATACAGAACTACAAAATCTAAATGTACAGCAACACCATATGACACAGGGACACACAGGGTCAGAAGATGACGGCGTGTCTCTGTTTCACGAGATACAACAGACGGAGGAGTTGCTAAATAGCAACTCGCGTGATATATCTCCTGAGATATCTCCGTTAACTGTCTCACAAACAGCAAGTGATATATCATGCGCATATGTACGATCAAAGTCAGACGATGACGTACAAGAACACCTGCCTAACAGGAAACAACATCGCAGTTACGAATTTTGCGATGACGTAATAACACAGGGTCAGATAGACTCCGGTCGATATGCACAACAAAGGGCAGACTTAGGTAGGGAATTAACAGAGCCATTTGCTAACATGAGCATAGGAGACATTCTCACTCTATCAGGTACTGCGGAAACACAGAATGTATCATCGGATACATATGAGACGGGTGACATTCAACGATTGAAGAGCCATTCACAGACAAACCGTCCGTTCATTAATAAATCTAAACACCCAAATACCAGACGGCGTGAAAAAGGGTTGCGTCTAAAAGATACACAATCCCACGACAACATCATTCCTAACAGAACAAATATACCCGCCAAACCAACCATACATGTATCCATGTTGACCGATCCCGTCCAAACTGCGCTACAACACATATCTCCATACACAAAGGTCTCTACAGAATCAAAAGTGATTGCGCCACAATATGGAGCCCCTAAAACAAAAGTACCTACAGAAACAGGTGTTACTGAGCCACAGTACAGAGCTCCTTACGCAAACGTTTCTACAAAATCAGATGTTACACAATCACAGGAATCCGATACGTTATTGGGGATAAGCATCCACACGTCTGATGCCCGGGACACCTCATACGTGAAGGATGCAACAGGTGCACGTGAAGACCATCGCAAAAATGTTAAAAGTGAGGATACACGGAGACAAGGCGTTCAATTCGTCTACGAAGACCAGCCAAGCCGTTCCTACCAGCGGGAGGGTCAACCGTCCACTTTATTCGGTTCATGTGAAATGACGGCCACACCCCGCTCTCCCAGATCAAGTCGCGAGTTCATTCCGGTTGACATTCCGGTTGATCGACACGTGGAACACAGGAACATGCACGTACCAACCCCTGGTGTGCACAAGCATCAGACACAGACCAAAGGCCCTATTCATGATTCGGAACTGTTTACGGTTTTATGTAACACCCTAAACACGATCCGCCAAACACAACCGCTTGCGATATTACCCCCCCGAAAAGGCCGTAATCTGAACGACGAGTACGACCTTATCCGGCTTTACATGAGCGACGAATGAGGTGATCATTAACATAAAATAAAAACAACAACACCTAATCTGTATGAGATAACAACCAACATCAGAAATATTAAATAGTAATTTATTATCTGATAGTCTGCCGCATGTTTAAGTGGTTCATCCTCTTTTTACCTAACTGTCCGTGTTATGCAAAGCATCTGTTATACTGAAAGTGGTGGTCGCTGAAGGGGGCATGGCCCACCACGTTTGGACGACTCCTCCCGCCTCGTAATTTCCGATGAGGATCTGTATTTGTGGGAAACGTTGAAACAGCAACATGTGGCGTGTGGGAAGCAGATGAACATCATCCATGACGACTACATGAAAAAAATGGGTGGCACATAATTTCAGAAGAACGGGATAAGGGACGTCTGCGCAGGTCAACCCATTGTAATCACCGTTTGAACACATGAAGTTGTATATGTGTTGCCACATACCATTGGCCAGGCGGACAATGTCATCAGGCGTAAATGCGGAGTACTGCCAATATACAGAGTCAGCTGAGGGAACGTGGTCTTTACACACGTGGACGGTGTCATAATCAAGCAGAAACGCCATAAATGTTTCAAATACCAGCCTTGTTGGCGCGGGCGGGTTAACCATCGATAGTATGAGGCGTTTAATGGTTAAACGTTGGTCGTGGTGCAGGTGGTTATCCGTGGCCCCGTCAAGCACTTGGTCTAATGGTAATATGGTAACGTTCTTCGGACAGACGGCCTTGAGACGCCGCCATGTATCAGAACACCTTACAATCCACAGGAAACGGAAACGTGGTTCCGCCCAGGCCTTCTCCATCACGGCTACGGATTTACCACAGCCGTCTTCCCCGATAACATGGATGCGGTCCCCAGGCTGAAACCGGTGTTCCAGCACAGCCGTTTGGTCCCTTGTCAGTTTATGTGATGTTGTGTGTGACACAACCTTACGCAGAAGTCGCCTGCCCTGAAACTCACCAGGACGCCCATGCGTCGTGTTCAACGTAGAACTCATCATCCTTCCGGCGTGTTGTGATGTACCACGAAACCGAGTCTATGCTGACGTCACTCACGTCGTGCATTACAAATACGGGTAGCATTCTCAGGACAGGGTATCACATGTACGATGAAAAACGCGACGACTAGATATGTTGCATGTGGAATAAATTCAAATGATAAAAAAATGCATTGTGTTGGTATCGTGTTTATTTATTCAAGTAACATGTGTGTTTTTGTGTTTCGGCATTGCGACGTGCCAAACATTTAGATAACACGCGCCTCAAACGTGGCACCGGGAGGGATGATCAAAGCTCCGTCTTCTGTCCTGTTGCTGCTTGGGTTCACACCGGTGGCCCTCAGTGCAACGGCAATGGGGGTTACGCTGAATATTTCATCGTACAAGGCGGAAGCTGTTCTTATGATCTCGTGTAACATAGCCTGTGCACATGTTATGCGGGAAGACAAATCCCTGTCTTCGTAAACATCCATGTCAGCTCCTGGGTTCATGACATCTTTGAATGCGTAAAGCTGTGTTTTTTGCACTATAACAGGATCTGCCGTTTGACCCTCATCGTAGCCTGCCGGTTGGTTAGCTGGGGCGTCAATAAGGTTAGGAGCATCAAAACCCGGGTCACAGATTGCCACATTTGATTCCAGGTTCCCGTCTTCCAGGCAGCACTCTTCGGCAAGGCTTCTGAGCGCCGAACCACAGACGTTGTTGCACATACGCAGTTGGTTCGCCAAAATACAGACAAGGCGCACGCTGTTGGCCAGAGACGGTTGCCTGCGGGAGAACGACTGTTCGTCTTTGGAAGGGGGGTGGAACAGCTTGTCGAAGTGATGCGATATCTGGTAGTGCCCGTAAGCACAGATGGCATCGACATGCTCCGCCTCGAGCCGATCCCACCGCCGTAGCACCCCCGGTTTCGGGTCATCGTCGTAAGGCATTATTACAGGAGGTTGCACGCACAGGTAGGCACCCATGTGGGTGTTGATGTCATCCGGGCCGTTGTTGACTAGCTCCACTATGCACACGTCACGTTGGCGCACGTTAGCTTTCGCTTTCATTCGCGTTTCCCTGCACTGCTGCCAAGCAGTGGCATACGTCGAGAAATCACTAGGGTTTGTTTCGTCTAAAATAAGGGGTCGGAAAGTGGTACCTTGTGACGTGGTATCAAACTTATAGAAAAAACCAGCCGGCAAAGCCCCGTGCGTCCCGGCGCCATATGGTTCGAGCTGGTTATGAAGCGTTGTTTGTGGTATAACGCTAGGTAGTTCATTTGTACCAGTCACGAAGCAGTCAAAAAAACTATGTGGGGTAATGGCGTGACCTGTCATAGAGGACGCCCTGCTCTGTACAACCCTGCCATATACTGGGGGGTTATAGGCATGTGCCAAGCTGCATATTGATGTCCAAACGGCTTTCAAACCTGCCCGCAAAGCAAGAGTGTTGGTTGCTTTTTCACTCTCTTTTAGATTTGAATTGGCAGAAAGCGTCTTAAGTGTATTCTTCAGAGCTGTGGATTCTTTCATCAAACCCCTTTGTGGCATGCCAGGTGCTGACAAAGCAGCATGATCAGGTAGATTGAGATCTCGTACAGCTGCGTCACAGAAGGCATAGAACTGCAGCCAACCGTAATGCTTCAACAGTCTTGACAGATGCAGGAGCAAGGTCGGCTCCAGCGTCCGACTGAATGGGTGTTCCCCCAACTCCTCTTCCATGGTCAAGCGCGTGTTTGAGCTGGCTGCTTTTGCGTACTTCATCTTGTCCACGTTCCGCATGACTTTACACACTAAACCCGTCAGCACACCGGTGAACACCTCAGGCATCTTAAAGATAGGTACGGTGGCCGGAAACGTCAGGCCGTGCGCGGTCGCCTTGGCAATGCTAACAGGGGGTCCGTATGGGTTGGCGGGGTCATTCGGGGGTATCTCGTCCTTGTGTGAGTGCCTGTCGTTCGGTGTCAGCAAAGGGTATATCGGCACCAGACAGACCAGATCGTTCACAGAGAGGGTGAAAGGGCCGCTGTTTCTCATGGTTTTTACCTGGTGCTCGTTCGACGTAACCCGACCAGACTCCATCCCGACACCTGTAGAGCATGTGATGTAGTTACCAGAAATGTTCAGTTCCCCGTCCCTTCCGTGGACGTTCCACCGGGAAAGGCGTGTGTACTCCACGGGGCTAACGCCGTCGCAGGCCGACAACATCATAGCAGGGGATGTATCTCCTGTGAGCAATGAAAGTCCCACAACGAAACAGTTTTTATGTATACCCGGGCCATACCCCTGGCTGCCACCGGGCATGGTGCGCACGGGTGACAGGTATCCGTATAGATCATGTTTGTCTATACACTTGTTTTCACATGTGAGGTCCAGCCTGTCCCCGGCAGAGGACATCGCAGCTGTTTCCTGTTAGTGACACTATAAAACCGAACCGTTGTTTTTGTTACTGTTGAGTAGTTCGTCCAGTCAGACGTTATCTGCACTATTTGTGACACCCGTCATCACAAATAGCGCCAGGACATGTGACCGCCGGGAAACACCAATAAATACCAAACCACATAGGCATTCCCATCAGACACGAGCGCACATTCTACACATCACGGCACCATGAGCGGCTCGGAAAGTAACCAAGCCACGCGAGACAGTTCTGTACCCGTCGCTAGTAGCGAGACCAAAGTGTTGATACCTATCGATTGGTTGGCGCTGATAATCGGTAGGCTTTGGCAGATAGTCGGGGAATGTACGGCTTTATCGAAAGATATGAAACGAATGCAACAGGTTTTGATCGCGAATATGCAGGATCCCGGCGCGGCTTCTTTAGACGTGTTTCCAACTTCCAGATCGTCGCAAGATACGATTGAACGCAATATGAAGATGGAGGCAAGGAGCACTAGGCTGCTTGAACAGATAGGCAGAACGACACAAAATACACAAGACAGATGTCGCCCGAAGGACGTTCCTGTCAACCCAAGACGGAAAAGGAACGAAAAGGAACAGAACAAGAAGAGAGAGGAAAAGCGTGCGCAGATGATGGCAGAATCACTCCAACAACTTGATCTGGAGCCTTAACAGGGTTAAGAGACTGCAAAATATGTGGGTGCATGGTCTATGGTGTTTATACTCTTCGAATAAAACATTGTTTTTCCTTCGATGACATGTACTGTTGTTTATTGTGTGATGATGTGCGTGTGAATGATTGATCGACAAAAGCGGACAGTGAAGAGAATGCTAGTCATTACGTGTAACTGTCAATGCGATGAAAAAAAACAGACATAATCATATAAAGACGATACAGTTTATTACCTAATAATAAGTGTATCAAACCATATGCATAACCTGGTATAAATGTATATCGAACGAACGGGGTCGTCACAATCCCGTTGCGACCCACTCTTCCAACAATCCGTACCAGTCCTCAGATGCGTAAGTTTTTAGATACATACGATCATCACACGTCAATGTGCGCGTGTCGACAGACGATGCACAAACGGGAAGCTCAACCGTGAACCCCCGTGTGCCGTCTGGGTACACCTGCCATGAGATCCTAAAACTTTCACGGTAGTAGTCGACGTGAGCTGATAGGGTTCGGAGCGCATTGCGGCATATATGCAAGAAGCCTGTGCAGCTGAAGGTGCACGACTTTAGCGAGAGGTATCCTCCTGGCAGGCCGCAATTGTGTGTCGGTCATCGATCATGATGTCCAGACGGCACGAGTCCGGGTGCACGTTATGTTTAGCCATACAAGCGAATATTGTTCTCAACATGTGAACGGCTCTCTTCCCTGCGCCGACTGTAAATTCTACCGCCATGCACACCAAACTTTTCGCGTCCAGGAGGCTGGCACAGCCGGGATTCCTAGAGAACGCACGGTGCAGTCCCTGCAGGAGCACGAACGCCTCTTGCGATGCGTGCCCCGACCCATCTTTCCCTTGTTGTTCGTCTAGCAAGATCGCCCGCGGTGCCTGTACAAAGGTGTTAACGTCATGGAGCAACGCGTGCACATTGACTTCCTCGATGCAGGACGAACCTTCCTCCGACCGATCCTGTTTGAAAGGCGTCACTTGATCAGGGAATACAGGATGCTCACTGAGATACTTGCGCTTCATGGCAAGACAGGTGGAACACTCCCTGAAGGGAACCACTGCTCCGCTGTGTACAGGGTCGGCAAAAATATTAAGGTCCAGGCAACAGGTAGCGTCCTGTACGCGAGAGCGCATACCACCGATGTCCAAGACGTCATTTGTGAACATCGGCACTGGCATATCTTTCGTGTTTGTGTAAAAAACTCCGGGGCGTCCGAACGGCAGGATGTCAGACTTTAGATCGTTTGACCGTTCATGTTGAATGTGTGGCAGTTGCCCTTGCGCCACGTCTTTCCCATATGCGGACAGTGACATTTCTCTGAACCTTTTTGAACTTTTGCTCGGGTCAAACAGTATCGTGTTCAACCGATATGCCGCTTTCAGTTTGAGGGCACTGTTGTATATGCGTGTTTTCCGTTTCGACCTGAGACGTTTCCCCTTGGGACCCGCTACGGTGCGCCTGGTTGCACTCGACGTTTGACGTCCCATTGATTTCATTCGCATGACCAATGTGTGCTATACTCCCGCGAATACACAGATGGTATTTCATCTCGTTGCACGTCCTAATAATCAACCGGACAAGCACACGCCGGGGTCACAGTACACTTTATGTCCCTGTAACACTTGCATGCACCGTTTCAACCACAGGGGGCGAAACCTACAAGAACTGTTGAAGTTTCCGTACACGACGTACATTAATGCTGCGACAACTGCCGAACCGCAAGGCAGCGAAGAATCCTTTTCGTACATCACACCCATCCGTGCCCTGTTCAATGCGCACAGCGGAGACGAAAACGCGTGATGGTAAAAAACCGAGGGGTTCAAACCCTTCAATAGGAATCCGTCGAGTGGATCCACGTCGCGTTGAAACATGTCTGACAAGCGCTTTTGCAACGTGTTTAACACAGAGACGAATGTGTTAACGTTGGCAACCGGCTGCATTGCGCACGCCTTCTCCATGCCTAACGACAATAGCATTTGTTCTATCACACGGTACCAATCGTAGAATGCGCACATGCCGCACAGCAAGCACTCTGTCGGTGTGTCTTCCGGTGCCAGTTCCCAATCGACTGCCCATTCCACACCCTCAGGCGGGGTGACAGCAGGAAAAAAGGACTTGCTTTTACCTCTTAACAAGTTGAGTCGGCTTCTCTGCGACGTTCGCAGAACAACGGACCGAACCTCTTCCAGTGTTTCCGCCATCCGGCGGTACGCAATGCCGGCCTCTGAGGGTTCTGCCGCAACACAGGCCCCCGCTTCCTCAGCAGCAGAAGGCGTCAACGCATTATTTTCGTGTTGAAGTAATGCGTCAGGTTGGTGCCAAGAACGACCGCAGTGGGAACTGTAACCCCGCAGTACAAGCGTGGGGGACACGGTTCTCGTCGCTGCTGTCTCTCTACCTGTGTTGTTTCGTTCCCTTCCTGTCGGGTAAGGCCGAAACCGAGAGAAATCAGGGGCACGTCCCGAACGCGCAGCGCGTTGTGCAACATGTCCGGTTGTTATGTTGTCTTTGCACTGAACCGTATCTGTATCACGTGTAAGGTCACACATGAAGTCCCACCTGCGTTGAAATGAACGAACATATTCTGACATGTCTGACCCACACACGCCAAAGCACGCGTCTGCCATCATGCAGGTAATGTCTTTGAACCTCGACGATGCATCGGCTTTAACACACAGAGCCTCTTCGTACTCTTCCGGGTGCAAACCCGCTGTGTCCGTTTGTTGTCTGTTGCCACTCGCGTTCGTGTCGCCTTGGTGGATGTCGTCGGTCGTGGGTAGTCTAGGTAACTCTAAACCGGACGTCACAACCCACGGCCCGATAACACGCGCACTGTCTGCGCTAGTGTCTACCCTGTCGTTCGCCGGAGTGTTATGGAAGCCTTGGCTGGCAGAACGTTGCCACAGGGCCAACCCATTGTGTAACTGCAAAATCTGAGCTACAATGTGGCTGTTATTGTGCACGTGCCACGTCCTCCACATATCCCCCTTTTCAATGCGTAAGAGCGGCCTGTTGCCATCCACACGTCCAGCATTATCGTGTCTTGTATTGAACGACGAGAACTGGCAGCGGTTGTGGATGAAGTGCACATGAAATATTTCGGGTGTGATTGAATTCAATACTTCTTCGTCTAACGCGTTCGAAATATCATCGGGATCAGCGGCGGGCCGTGCTTCGAGCCGTGTCAGAGCTGCGTGTACGCGGCGCCAGTAAAGAATGACGAGGGACGTGGTCAGGCTAGAAAAGAAAGGTTTAAACTGCATGGCGTTAGCAAAACCTTCCACCCACTCACAAAACTGTTCATCGCGTGCAGCACGTGCATTAAACGCACAAACAGCGCACACCTGGCTTCCCCTTATGGCACCTACGTACTGTGAAGCGAGTAAGGGCCCATCAAAATCGCCGTATCGCTCACGATATCTTTTCCACCGGTGGCTGGTTAGTATCTCGGCTGGGGACGCATGCAATCCGTCTTTTAGTCCTTCTTGAAAACAGCTCTCGCGTTTTTGTGTCGTTCTGTTCGTTTCATGACACGCCATGGATGTCACGCTTGTCCCCGAAACATGCAGCGCGAGTATCCTGGTATTTTGTATACAACGAAATACATAACAACAAACGTACCATATATAGACATCTGCCCACTCATCACAAGAACACTTCCGAAATAGATCGATTATGAAACTTTAATAATAACTCATGTATGTAATACAAACCGTGCCCGCATATGCATCTGGATAACCCCTTTCTCCACCCCACCCCCCCTAATCTGTTTATCACCGTTAATTTACACTAAACCTTGTAATCGCACGCCATCCGCCACTGCACCGGTTATGGAAACAATAGTAGACAAGGCTAAACCTCAAGGGAGCATCTAATAATTGCTCACCTTTGGTAGGGCGACGGCGACAGTACCGTTTTAGGTCCTCAGCGTCTTGCGAGTCCTGTGACACGTAATCGTCCCCTGACATGTCACCCTCTTCTGAGCACGTGTCAACCGGTTCACCTTCGTCCAGATTGAAACCTTTTTGGCGCAAATACGTCTCAAGGCCATCCACGGACGCGGTCGGGTGTAGCGAGCAGCGGAGACGCAATCTGCAATCAGAGCGTGTCGTATGGTCGTAGTACACACACGCTGGCCAGGACGTGTTGTTGTCATTACGCTTACTTGCGGCATGCACCGGGGGAGATATCTGAAATTCGACACAGATACCGTGAGCTCTGACCTCAGCTTCCTGTCTGGTACCTGCCCAATGCCTGCTGCGTTTTGCATGTATGAAACCTAACCGCAGAAACTCATCCGCGATCTGAAACAAGGGCCTCGGACGTTTGTCGGTCGGTAAGGTTGAAGCGGCTGGCAATTGAGGACCTGTCAGAAGTGCTTCCAGCATGCAGGGCTTCACGACAATGTTTAACGCTTTCAAAAGGGAGTCACCCGTACAAAGAGACAAGTCGGCGGGAGTTGCATGCAGGAGCCGAGGGTGGTTTGTTCCCCAGTGGCACAAAATTAATTGGGCACAGCGAGAAAACTTGTCCTGTTCGCGCGTGCTTTCAACCACCCGCATAGCCATTTGGTCCACTGCATGTACAGGGGCATCCGGGCCGTTTGTTGGGCAGTTGCGTAAAAATGACGACACAGACAAACCCGAGCGTCCACGCTGCTTGATCACCAGACCTCTTTTCAGGTGTTCGTTCGAGTGCATAGCCGGAAACGGGTCCTTGTGCATCAGTCCAACAGTTGGGTCCAAGTGATTGCGCAGGCACGTTTCGCGCATGACATCCGGGTCGGAACCGTGGCACAGGGTCGGTACCACTGTCAGGGGGTCGAACGGTTGACTACCGTCGGCTTTACCGGAATGTGGCATGCGGCACTGGCCCCTGAAGACGGCCATGTCTATAAACCGTTCTAAGTTAGCCTCTTTTCCCAACCTGTGGACCAACGGCCGCAAACTCTCATCGGCCCTCAAAAATCCAAAAAGCATGTCTTGATACGAGAGGAAAGCTTCGGCTGATTCGAAACAAACGTTAGGCGGGAGCTGCACGACCACCCTGAGCGACCGTGTCCGCTGCAGTTCGGTGAGAGTGCGCAGCAGGTTATCTTCGTCTGCGCTCACGCGACGGTTGTCATCCAACGGTCTCATGTTTGCACGGCTTGGTACCTGCGAAGGGTTTTCATCGTACACGGCGCAACACGGGGGCAGCGAGTTTGACATGTATACGAACAACCTGCTTCCAAGTATGTCTGGGTGTGTGGCCATGTACGATTCAAGTTCGGATTTTCCATGGGCGCCCTTCGTCAAAACGGAAGCGGCTGCAGATTCTGTGTCCGTTTTCTCTGGTCCCAGTGCCACACGCACAGACCCCACGAGACCCATGACGGATGTGTACAAAGCCCTCGCAATAGCGTACACTTCTGACAGGGTTGGAGCGTCATATTGAGTCCTGTATGTCATGTCTACGTCGAACATGACGGAAAACAAACTCAGTACGGGGTCCACTTTCACGTGCAAAGATCCTCCTAACTCGTTCAGGCGCACGGTGTCGTAATCGGATCGCCCAACCACGCACAAGGCCTGTTTCATGTCCATGTGGTAAAGGTAAGACAGTACATCACACACATGCAGTCCAGGATAAGCCCGTGCGACAGACATCGCGTACTGGACACGGGCTTCCGCGCCTGTGTCGCTTGGCATTCCACTGACGCGTCTCCTCTCCACTTCCGCGAGGGCTGCCTTCACCCGTGCGGTAATCCCAGCGTAATCCTTCGAAGCCCTCCATAACCGGCGGTCGGTGCAGACTGGGACGAAACCTCCCGACGTCTTGACGGGGCGCGACAACGCTGGGAGAAAACGGGCGTAGTTCCTGAACCGACCGCCGTCGCTCCCTTGCTGTAATGCATGTTGGGACACAAATGTAACACAATCCGCAAGTCTCGAAAAATGTGGAGACGGGACATCTGTCACATTTCTGTAAACAGCGTTCCAATTTGAAACAGCCAGCTGTTTTAGAGCGTGTTGGTTCTTGATGGACAAGGCTGTGGTGCGCGTTACACTGCTGTCGTGACCGCCGACAGAATCCAACCCCCAGTGCACGACGGCCGGGTCGTAACGTTTTAGCTTAGCCTGAGCTACGTCAAGGGGTGTGTCTGAGAACACAGCGCATAGCACATCCCGCATGTACCGTCCCAGCTTGCACCGCTCCAACAGTGGCATCACCTTATCAAGCTGCAAACGAATTTCATATTCCGCCTGTCGTTTGCACTGTCGGCAATTGTCCGAGACGGCCAGTGTCCAAATCGCGGGGCACATGGGGTGCACTGGCGGCCGTGTGTAGATGGGGCTTTGTCCGAATGCTTCCATGATCTTACGCACCACGGTGGCCACGTGGATCCTCATCCACGAAATGTTTGCAATCACGGCCGAGATCGTTTGGTGCTGGCACATTTCTACATGCGTGTTGAATCCGTACCACCACCGCACAAACTCCACAAAATGGACGAGCCCCTCGTACCCGTAGTCGTTCGAAGAAGAAAGGCCGTGCAGGGATCCGTCTTCCAAGGACCGTTCAGTCAGACAGGCATGCATGTCGAAGGGGTTGTGGGCTTTCACGCCTTGCCCTTCCAGCCAGTCTGACCACATCGCCCACAACTTCACGTTGACAGACATGCTGCCCGCCCCGTCTGCTTTTTGTAGAGGTCGCATGGAGAACACGTGCAGTTGTAGAAGCGCAACGACAGACACGTGGGTGATATCCCTGTGTGTGATTAACGAGGCAAAGGATGAATCCGTGTCGATGGACGCCCTGTGCTGGACATCCCACACACGGTCAATGTACAACCGCTTACAGAGGGTTTCGTACACGTGTGTGTCAGTGGGGCATTGCGAGGCCGCACCGGAAAGGGCCGGCGGCAGGTAAAAGCGCGACACGTGCTTTAACACGAAGTGGACGGAACTTGCCTTGCACACCCACCGGCGGATCTCGTCAGACGGATACAGTGAATTGCCAACGATAAAAGTTCTAGGTACATTACGTAGAACTAAAACGGGAAGCAGTGTTACGGTGCATGCAGCTGTAGCGGTCTGCCCCCGTGGGATCTCATGTTTGTTTGTCAAAATGGCGAAGACGACGTTCACGGGACGGGCAGGAGACAAACTATTGCACGCACGTGATTCCCCACGCGTTCCCCCTTTTCCCATGTCTCCGTTTGATGACAGGTATGTATTTTCCGCAGCTAAGTGGTCAAAGAGTAAGAGTGCGCGCCACTGCGGCGGGCTCACGCATGACCTCGTCCACACGTGTTCCGGCCCTTGTCCTTCGCCTTCTGAAATGCCGTCGTACACGTCCGGGTACACCGTACTTATTAGAAGATCTGTCAGTTTGGCGTAATGGGCAGGTTTCACCCATACGGTGAGTTCACAGTCAGGATGCCAGCGTGGAAACAGTTGCTGGCAGGGGTGCTTCAGCTGTGCCATTTTCCACTGCGTTTCGTTGTTGCGATGGGAGAAAGTGTCCAGGGTAGGTTTGATAGTTTCACATTCGACCTTATGGTCCGGAACAGGCACCCGGGAGGGGATGCGGACCCATGGCTCGAAAGTCTGTACTCGTTGGGTGTTGACGGCTTTCTGGAACTCGCAGACAGTGTGAACAGGGAGCGTGAAAAGGACGCCGCAGCCGACCGCGTGTCAGACGGTGATTCGGACCTCTCAGCCAGAGACAAGGAGCGCCACGGGGCTCAAGTTGATATGTTCAAGCAGCTCTTACACCTGGACGATGTATCACGGGAGGTTGACGAGTGCAACCCTCTCAGCAAGAATTTCGTCGACGCCGCGGTTTACGGACTGACAGAGTGCGAAAACAACAAACGGAATATAGACGATATGATCAGGGCATTGGAAAGGCGTGTCACAACCTTGCGGGACCTTGTCCAACGTGAAAGCTGGGAAATACTTGAGGCAAACCGCCGGCACTTTGTACGCGAAGGAGTATCTGCTGCAACCACGGACTGTCCTCCTGGGGCAGCTGCAGAAACGTGGCCCGGGACGAAGGACCACCAAGACGACGAGGCCAACTGGAGCGCGGCTAAGCGAGAACTGAGATCAGCCGAGGTGCTTCTGGCTGATGTGAAAAGGCACTCTAAAAAAGCGTCCGACCGTCAGTCCAACATGTTGAAGACTGTTGTCAGTTCCTACCTGTTGTTCATTAACAAAGCAAAGATGGCTAAACGTGACGAAGCAACGAAAGTCTGTGTGGACCTGGCAAAAGCTTTATACAGCTCTGAAGGTGACGCAAGCGGGGACGTTGTTCCGGATGCTGAACGTGCAGTCAGTGCAGCCCGCGATATAATGAGCCATCAGTTTTTGGCAGAGGCACAGGAAGAAGCTGTGAACACGATGCTAGATGCTAATCTAAAAGGTGCGGTCCCGCTGCCGAGCAGTCGTATGAACCTGTGCGCGCCAGATGTAAAAACAAACCGCATGTGTTCGCAAGAATCTCCCGGAGCATCTGATGTATGCGACCCCAGTGGCCAGATTACACAGCCGCAAAGAGCAGTCAAAAAACATCACGCATGCGCATCATTGCCTGCTGTTCAGCGCTCCTGAATGCATCATGTGACCCGCGGTACGTCATGATATATATAAAAAACCACATTCCATATATAAATATATACCGATAACATACGGGTCATGTACCATTCAGGAACACATTCTCAAGGGAGCACGAAGAGAGGGCCGGTGTTCCTTGCATACGACAAATCCGAACCCGTGATCTTATAGATCATGGACCTCTTGTGCAGAGAAACCATGTCGGATCTCGGTGACACGCCAATTAACCCTCATCGAAAAGTAGAGCTATTGAAACCTGAAGAACTAAAACGACGGGGCTTAGAGCGTATAGGCAGTGGTACATACGGGCACGTGTACTTACATACGGACACGGACCACGTGTTTAAAATATGCCAAACGAAACACGCAAAACACGAGTTAAACATTATGGAACATTTGAGGCGAAAGGTGTCAATGAAGACCTCGTTTTGTTGCAAGAAAACGCGCGTAAACACAAACTGTTCGCGGACGTGGTGGAGGCTTTGACAGGGAAGGCCTATCGCATTGGATCAGAAGTGTCGCCGATAACCGAGCTGTTGGTGTCCCAACGCATGGATATGACGTTGCACACGTTCATGCATTCGTGCCTGTACGACGACGACCTGGCTTGGACGGTCGCGTCTAAAGCGTCCGAAGGTGTTCTGCACCTGCACGATCTGGGGGTTTTCCATTTTGATCTGTCTGCCAAGAACGTTATGTTGAAAAAAAAATGGTGCATGCCACCCGATGTCAAAATTATCGATTTCGGTAACGCCGCATGTCCACAAGAGGACCTGATGCCCAACCACGTCTGCCCTTTCAGCAAACGTCTGTGGGACCCGACCATCTATTGGACATCCCGAGCTCCAGAGCTTTTTTCACGGCTGCGCCCCCACCTCACACCCGATGTGGGCAAGAATGCAGACCTGTGGGCCTTAGGTGTCATAATAGTGGGTTTGCTGCACCATTCGTTAAACAACGAGACGGAACATGTGGGGTTTGCTGTCTACCGCCCTCGGGCGTGCTGGCTGTCAGTTTCAAGTTCCGAGGAAAGACATCGAAACGCCGATTACCTGTTTTGGCCGCAATGGCAGGACACAAGACGCGTCTACAGAACCGCAGCAACATGCCGTGAATTCTACCGGGTGAAGGCCACACAAGCTGATGCCGCGCTCAGTGTGCAGCAGGCATCTGTCATTGTCAGCGGGTGTCTCCAGCCGTGCTCCAGGTGCCGCGTGGACAAGACGACCTACAGAGACATCCGTCGATGTATCGATGGCGGCAGTCCCAGTGATGCTCACGTCACAGCTCCGGGATGCAGGTGTCAAACACAGGATGTGTGGACAGAAAAGTGTCGGCACAGCGTGCGAGAACCATGCGACCCCCGGTTCCACTCAAATCCTCACGCTGAAGAATGGCGACGCCTCTGCAATACGCTCTCGATGGCTACCACCGCTGACCTCAAGCAGACGCTGTCCGCCACAGACGCTGCCACACTTGAGACAGATGTTCCCACAGAAGAAGCACAAGCTCTTTTGAAGGGCGCTCTGGGCAGCCTTGCCATGCTCACAACAGGCCAGACATCGAACTGGTACTGGTGGTACTGGAGGTTGGGGCGCGTCACAGCATCGCACATGCAAAGGTTCATATGTAAGTCACAATCTGTCATGCTCAATAGTTTTTACAAACTATGGAAAACACCCGAAAGCGTCTGTGAAGCTGCACGGTCCTCAGCCGCAGCAGCGACGAACCCTATGGCACACGGTTTGCTTTTCGAACCGATCGTGATCGACATACTGCGTGACGTGATCGGCTTCGGGCAGCTTAAGAGCACGGGCCTGGTCTTGCACCCTGACCAGGAGAAGTACCCCATGCTCGGCGTTTCACCTGATGCTGTGTTTGAAGACATGACAGGGTTCATCGAGGTGAAGTGCCATTTCAGTGCAACAAAAGATTGGTCAAACATGAGCGGTCTAACACACGTGAAGGGATACAACCTGAAGGCGTTTGACAAGTCCTTCAGCCACGTCGGTCTGGACCGGCTGCCGGCCTTTTCACGCTTGTGTAAAGAAGAACGAGGCCGTAAGAAACCGTTCGCCGAAAGGAACGTGTACGTTGAGATCGACGCAGACCTCTGCCGTGCGACGGACGAGTCGATAGATTGCTTGCAAGCGCTCATTAAGGAAACGCCGCAACTATCGGTACGCCAACACCCCTTTGCGTATCATTACTTGTTTTTGAACATACACAGAGGCTCAACGTCCACGTACGTGTTAGACTACACGGTCGAAAACGTGGGGACGGACTGCGGGGACACAGAACGTCACCTGGTGTGCAGTCTTCATCACACGATCACAGCCCCGTCAGTGGAAGGGCCGTTCTTACTGCCGGACAAACGAAAGTCTCAAACAGAGGTTTCCCCCGTCACATCACTGAAGGACACGGAAGCATCACTCAAAGCGCCAAACGGCACTAGGAGCAGGGTGATACTCAACCCGCTGCACCCATACGCAGCCCAAGTGATCGGAACATGCGGAGTGATCGCCGCATCAACGGGTAGGCACGTTATAGACACAGAATCAATCGTCTGCTCGGCTTTCAACGAAAATATCCCAGAAGACCTGCTTGATGACAACGACTGGCACAACATGTGGGTACTGGCAGAACATACGCACAAGAAACTGTTCCCTCTGACTGGATTGAGATCACTGCCGAGGTTTCTTGTGTGTACAAACGTGATAGCCACAGACCGGATGGTAGACAAAATGTTTGATTGTATAAAAGAAAACTACGAGATATGCCACCGGTTAACCAGATGACATTCGCGCGGTCCGCCGTTACACTGCAACCCCCCCCCCCCCACCCCACCCCTATTTCACATATATGTTTATGTAAAGTGTTATCACAGAAATAAAGACGGTTTTCATATCGTTGCGTTGGTGTCTTTAGTCTATTATTATGTTGTGGTATACACGCACACGCTTTATCTTTTACACATTTAAAGTACATACTGAATCACAGAGGAACATAAATCTTTAATATGAAAACACTATACAATACAGAGCTGTGACGGAGCAAAAAAACAGCATATATGGTACACATTTCGGCGCAGATGATATATAAGTCTGATATATCACACGTGCCAACATTGCAGTTAATCATTATACTGTATCATATGGGCGGCGGTTCCGTCCGATCTTCGCACATGGTCCTGTCGCAAGGATCGTCTGTAATCGGTTCGGGCATATTACGCGCAAGGTACAGTTCCTCAATTTCTTCATCCAGTTTCATATTTTCACCTTGTCCTCTTCCCTCGCCGTCCTCACCGTCGTCCGATTCTGAATCGCTGGACCACATATCTGCGCATGCATCTTTCACGTCGTTCAGCCGCTGTAACCACATCTGCTTTTTTCTCTCCTTTAAGGCACGCCTTTTCTCCTTGTGAACCGTGTTCGTCAATCCGCGTTCCATCCGGGTGTTAAAAATACGCCTTTTCACAGGGTCAATAACGTTGCGCCGAACGGCACCGTACAATGCATTTTTCGTCGATCCCGAGTGATATACCTCACGCAAGGCTTTTTCTCTAGCAACCTGTTTGTCTGTATGTTCGGTCTGACGGACTTGAGCGGCCGCTCGTGTTGCCATTTCACGTGCACGCTGCAACTCGTCTTTGTGCATACGGTACCATTCGAGTGTCAGGGCTCTTCCCGTAATCCCGTATTTTCTTTCACTCGCCAGGGCCTTGTGTTCCAATACGTCCGCTAGGCGTGTGCAAGCGGTCATGCGACAAGCCAAGCGAAATCGGTCATTCAGATCTGCTACCTCTCTGTTGTGACTGACCTCACTGGTCGAGGGTCCCGGCGACACGGGTTCGCGCACCGTACCTGTGCGTCCACTCCGGATATCGAAAGACATAGTTCTTCTGTACTTGTCACCTTTCTGCGACGGATCGACAACACCTGACATGTCCTGATCAGTATCAGTCTTTGCATGCCTCGCGAGAACGTCCGTCGTCATGGTTCATAGCGGTACGTGTATATCATCATGCTACCCTTGGCTTTATCACGTACGTGTATAACACGTACCCCAAACCTGCTAGCACAGAAAGCGTCAGGATCGTGCAAATAATCTTGCTGATTATACGTGAGCAACACGATTCGCACACGTAACAGTCACCGTCAGAGTGTTTCCCACTGCGCCGACAAATGCCACAGCGCTCCACCAATAGTGACACGTAATACAACATCACCCAACACCCCGCGCTTAAGACGCCTGCGTGCCAGTACGCAAACTGGGGGACGAACGCGTCACAGGATCGTAGGCGATGGGATGAATACGTCCCCATCAAACAGGCCACAGTGAGAAATATAACCATGGCATGCAAAGCTCCGCACGCGCCGGAACAGACCAACTTGTTGTGTCTGTGTCGTGTGGACACGCTCTTTCGGTCATTTTTCCCGATCGGCAAGTGGAAACCGGTGAATTCAAACTGGGAATACGGCGGAGGAGGTTCATCGGTGCCCGTGTGCAAGTACCGGTCGGCTTCCTCGGACACAACGGCTTCCATTGAGTCCACTCCGTCGAGAATGGCAGGTTTCTCATCGAGTTTTTCACCCTGTGTCGGCGGCACCACGAGATTCGGTTCCGCATACGTGAAGCGCGGACGCGATACATCGGATTTTGGGTTGTGGCCTCCGGGGACGGCTGGGTTGTCGTTACAAGCTGTTGTTTTGTCTGCAAGTTTCTGTTGTGCTTTTTCACGAAGACCATCCATGATACGGATGTGAGCTGCATGCAGTTTATGCGCAGCGTTGCGCAAGTGCATGCTCAAAACAACGAACAAACATAGACCCACAAGTGGGAAGCACACAGCGTCAAACAACATCTCCTGCAGCAGCTCGTCATAGGCCGCAACAAGGCGTTCCGGGGGTCGACCTGACGAATCAGTGGTAGGAACAGGTGACGCGTTCTCATTGCAAAGTAATATGCCGACAGTACACCTGAGTCTACGTGGGCGTCTCAACCAGCAGGCGCTTGTCGGGTATGCGGTTTGTGGCAAAAAGTAAGGTTCCATAGAGGCGTTGCGTCCAGAGCGTAAATAAATGCAACCGCAGTGGTCGTCCTCCGGCCACCACCCAGGGTGCCACAAGTGTAGAGCGCTGATGATCCCCGCAGCCATGCAGGCGATCGACGCAGCTAGGCCAGTGGCTACCTGAAATGTCGTGTGTCCCATATTTAATGCCGCACACAGCACGATAATGATCCCGCATTGATCGGTGAGGCAGCTGTCATTGTGACATCAGACAGATACACATCCCCCACTGCACAAATACAAGTCTCTGTTATGCAGCGATGGCTTTCGCGATCTGACAGAAAAAAGAAACCCAACCTGGCACCCCATGTGGCATCCATCCTGTGAAAAGCCCAGGAGAAGCATGGTTCTTGTGAATTGACGGGTTAACCACGTACAAATAAGCCCACCTGACGAAAACAGAGGACACACATTTAATGGTTTCCAGCGGGACGCCATTGCGTTCCAGCTGACGACGAACAGACAAAGCGAATGCGAAAAAAACCAAAGCGTGTCCATAATAGCAGAAACCGTTCGCCACGCGGCCTAGTATGATATTCAGACTCTTTTCAATGTCATGTTGCCCGTTCAGACATGACCACCACCTCTCTCCCGCAACTTTGATGTCCTTCATGTTTTCCAATTGCTTTATGCACCCTCCCAGTGCAATTTCAACGTGCGCGTACGGTATAAAACAATCAGAACAGACTGAGCGGTTATCGTGGCGTTCAGGGAATTGACAGACGAAAAGATGATTCACGATTCGCCTGGCCGTAGAATGGGGCATAACAAGCGGATATCTTCTACGCATACCGTTATTCGATCGTCTCAGCAAACTTGTCTGATGTGGCGTGAACGACTTTGCGTGCGGCGGTAGTGCAATGCCTGGTATCCTGTCCTTAATTTGCGAAACCACTCACGCCCGAAAACGGTGTTACTGCAAATTGCTACACACGTCACGCGCACGACTTTCGCACTCATGTGGGAACGTCCACAGATATTCTGGTAGCAAGTCGTCGGAGAAGTTGAGTGTCATTGCCGCGGCCAAATGTCGACATCCGGGTTAACGTCTGGGACACATGTCCGGCTAGTCGAGGCGTTTATCACGGATAACAGTACACTTAGGGGGACGCCGGTTTGTAACTGCACGATCAGGCAATTATTCGAGAGACGAAGTGTCACACATTTTTTATTATTGTGTCGTTTCAACGTTCCTGTGCCTGAGCATCCAACGCCTGCTCACCAGCAAATGCAAATAGCGTTCACGATCTGTCCCAAAGGGCGTGCTGAGTGGTTTCAAGGACGAGGGCGGCTGCAGTGAATAACAGGTACATGGCAGAGAGTACGTAGAACGTGATGCACGGGGGCTGAACTATTCCTGTTTTCGCCACGCGCACCATCTGCACCAAGAAACTTATGAACCAAGGGATGATCATGATCACATGCAAACCAGACACGATTGCGGATTTGGAAGAGGCTGTTACCATCCCCGTGAGACTGTAAAAATCACGTGGATCACCCTTCGTGCCACGCACGTTCTCTTTGTCATGCACCAGTAACCTTTCGCCTTCATGGTTTTCCTCACACGTGTCACCTCCATTGTCATCTTTTTCGTCTCTGAATATGTAAGTGTTTTTTCGAGGTCCTCGTCTGCTCCCAAACGTATGTTTATTACGTCCCTCATGAGCGGACATCTTCGTCTCCCTTGGGTTGTTCCTTCCGGAAATACGGTACGCGAACACAGTCAAGCAGATCATGCTGGATCCATATTGTATCATACATATAGGAAGAAAAGAACTGTCGTCACATAAAGATATATGTGCCGCGCCTGTTGTGATGATAATGCCGTATGCAGACACAAGAACAAAGGCGAACATGATACGAAGACGGCGACCTCTGACGAATGACGCCTTGCCGTTCATCGTTGTCTATGCTTTCGTTATTAGGGCAATCATATACAACAACCTGAACAGAAGAACAGTAGGAACACCCCCAATCCAATAACCAACAGAACCACACAGCCGCTACTGACACAGACCTGTATTTGGAAAGGGGCCATTGACCTCGTTCTCTCTTTACATCAACGTTCATGTCAATTCGTTATCGAGCCGTTACGGGAATTGAGAACAGTGACAACCAAAGGTATAACGGAAAACACGTTTTTGTTTTTGTTTACCCTCGAGGATCCGCAACATGGCCGCTATACCACCGCCACACCCACAACTGGGGCCTTGGGCCTTTGCATTTGACAACCATCACCTGGCCCCTTACCTCAACACGGGCGTACAGGAACTGTACACACTAGCGAAGAGTTACGCCACGGGAGGACTGCTGGAGAACGACCCTATGGATGCACGGTTGCTGGAATCCAAATTTATCAGATATTATAAATGCTATGTGGCGGGTGCGTCAGTGCGAGGCGTTCAAAACACACCCCTGGGCGTTTGCTTGGTGCAAAGTTTCGATCCGCACATGATGGACTGCAGGTACGAAGATGTCGAATACGTCAGTAAAGACGCTGTGATGTCGGAACCGCCACAGTCAGACAAGGCGCCCCCGAGGACAGTTCAGAGGCGGAAAAAGAAATTCACCTTCGCCTTGTCACATTCAGCCTACCTGGATGTGCCCTTTGACGTGCTGAACGTATTACGCACAAAGTTGGCCAGTGAAACAAACGATGCTCACACCACAGAACCTATCGTCCGGTTCGGGTATATGATGCAAGACGGCATGAGGGACCTCATAACGAGTCTGCGCGCCGGAAACATGGCCCACATGGGCGAGTTCCTGAGGGACATATCGCCGGACGCAGCCATTATGCGGGCACTGTACGCTACCAGGTTGCAGCTGCAACGTGCCCCTGACCCCAACCGCATAGCTCTTATGAAATGTCAGGCACTGAATGAGGCGGCGAGGATGTTTATGGCGAACCTGTTTTCAGTCCGGCTGGACGCATACGGCGCTGTCCGCCGCCTGGCGAACCAGTGCAGCCAGCAGTGTGACCGGATTCCTTTCATCCGCGAGAGGTCGCAAAGAGACGAAGGGGCGCCTTGGTCTGGAGCAAAGGCAAAATTGAAAGTCGCCGTGGAGGAAGCTGAGGCCCAGCTCAGCAGACCGGGAGCCGACCCGCCCAGCATCACTCAGAAGCTTCACCTGCAACGGATGAAAGATCTTTTGTCCTCGGAAAGTAAACTGTTCGATGCCTCGGATGTTCTGTGTGTGGTGCTGATGGGACCCGAGACTTACCAGCAGATGGCTCAAGGTATGTCAATGTACCGCGTGCTGATAGACTTGCGCCGTGGTGTGCTCCGCATAAACAAAACGGAGGAACAGATGATCGCACATACGGGTATCATGGTCCTTAACATACACAGCAACAAAGAGACCGTGAAAGACAGAGAACCGACAGCCGAAGAATACGTCTCGATCATGCGGGGCCCTGTCGACAGCAACGGGGAACCTACGGAGACTCTTTTCGCTGGAGTGGAAAAGGGTTACGTGGTACAGACATTCCCGGGGTTGACCCACAGAGACGGTCTGGTCTTGTTTTCGAAAGACGTCAGCGATGTGACAGACGTGACACGCCGCGTGGACCGTGATGTGACACGGGACATACTGCACGTGACGCAAACCACACCGATAGCGCTGTGCAGTCAACTAGACTACGTGCTGGACCGCTTGCAGAACCCGTCTTGTACTACAGGAAACCTAGGTGACCCACACCCAGTCAGGAACCCAAGCGCAAAACAACGCCTGCAAGTGCCCGTGAGCATGACGTGGAAAACCTACGGGGGCCGCGACGAAACCGTTACGGCTCTCCAGGCACTGATCGACGTCCTTTTCAACCCGGACCTGTACAATTTCGTGAGTACAACTAAAAGGTACAACACGCCTTCCAAACTGCATGCTGCAGGGACATCCGGACCTTCCGGGAGAAATGACGAAAGTACACACACTGCAGGAGTATGGGACGTCTTTCCTCCAAAAACCCGAGCGTCCCTGTGTGATGTTGTTGCACACCATGACGTATCGACCACAGCTTTGAGGTTGCATGAAACTGAAGGGCCTATGGCGAGATCGTACGGATGGACCTGTGAGAACACACTGCTATTGCCTCTGCAGCGCAGCCTGAGTAATGTGGACCACATGAACTATCACCAAGCGGGATCTGTGCGTCTGCTCCATGACCAACCTAACCCCTTCCAGACGCTACACTTCATCCCAAAGAATCTTGACAAAACATCTTTTTCAAAATTGTGTGAAATAACAGGTGGTACAATACCAGACGGGTTCAAGGAAGGAACATCCGCGCTGTTCGTACCGAGATTTCATCTTGAAAATATACCGCTCTGTCTCCGACCCCTGTCCAGCGTTCAGGACGCGGGTGAGAGCATAGCGAGGACGCATTACCCTTACCTGTTGGACCCCACTGATCCGCGCTCAGAGGCAGCCAGGGTCTGGAGTACGTCGTTGAACCACTCTTGTCAAGACCTGCTCTGCAAACGCTGGGAAGCGATGCTGATCGCCAAGTACCCCACTGACATGTTGTTCGTCGAAAAATTTCACACACACGTATGTGAAAATGGAGAAAGCATTGAATTCCAGTACCTGCTACGGTCAGCTTACATATTTTCCGCTTTCGGAGGGGTGCTGACATGCGACTCAAACCTGACGCTGATGAAGGCGATCGCAACAGTGCCACTCCCCCCTGTATTGAGGCAGTTCCCGCCTTTACAAAAACTACAACAAGCATGCCGTGGCATAGTGAAGTTAACTGAAGATGTCGCAGGGTGTTTGATGAAACGATTAGCTGCCGATCTGCAGGTTTTGGGTCACGGGCAGATAGCAGCAAAACTCGTGTCATCCGAGGCAGTGACGTTCACAAAAAAAGAATCTGCAATATTACTACGGCGTAGTCAAGAAATCAGCAGTTGCACGGACCTTGCTTTACCCACACCGCTACCAATGGGCGTGACGGGGTCTAACATGTGGCAGCATGTCGACATGAAAGACTCAACGGACGTGACGTGTTTCGCATGGATGCGGCAGGTTCCGGATGAGTTTGCTACTCACCCAACTAAGTACGATGTGACTGAAAAGGCAAAAAGGGATCAGACAGACGCGTATAGCAAATGTCATGTTAAGATACCAACTAATATATTCCAAACAGCAACGCCACAAGACATGATTCAAATGAAGACATTTTACAGCATAATGCAGCAACTTTGCGGGAGCACAATGACAGCTGTTAAACCACGTCAGGATAACCAACAGATGGCCGCGTGTGTCACGGTGGCTACAGCGAGGGACTTATTCAAAAAGACAGCTCGAAATAACCGACACTCATCCTGGGACACTCAAACACAATTTTACCCTTTAGATAACACGGTTTTCCGCATATCAGCTGTACCGGCAGCCAGTCTGCGTATGAAAACAACAAACGGTGGCCTTTACAGAACGGAAACTGCATTATGCACGGACGGGGTCTTCCTAAAAAACGCCGTCGACATTTCTGGTGACGTGAGCCACATTACGCTGAAAACATTTGAGGGTATCACGTTCGAATACGACGACGACACCGGCTTGATAAAACCATCCACCAAAACGAAACTGGAGGCTGCAAGAAAGATTGTCACAGATGAAACAGCCCAAACACTGTGGTTTCCCCTGCCCTTGTCCCTAGAAGTGATGGACGTAAACATGTGCGAAACCCTAACGGAAAATAAAGGAAAATTGATTGGAAAGGATATACCACGGTACAACGGGTGTGACATGCAGCCGGACATATACCTTTACGCTGCGGCACATCACCCAGTTCAGCGAGACGGCATTCACTCGCGCCGCGTAGCACTTTCGCAGTTGAGCCCGGAGGCCAGGGTGATGATAACACCTGTACAACAGACATATGCAACAGCAGCCGGTATATGCGCTCTTGCAAAGCAGGCAGGTCATGCCACCCTGGGTTGCATGGTGCTGCAACACGACAAAGTGGAAACAGAACACCTGTTCGCAGCCACCCCTGCGAGTATATGGCTCAGACAGGGACCCGTGCACACGCAAGAGACGATCAACGACACTCACAGTGGCACGATCGTGCAAGAAATGCTCCGTTTTTCTGAAACCAAGATGGGCACATCAGGCCTCGTTGTGCCGCACGCCATGTTCACAGGAAACCGCACAGACGGGGCATACCACCCAAGGGTCTCCTGGCAAGGCATCGACAGGAACGCACGAAACATAACATCTGACGTGGCTACGTTGTACGTGGAAAGTGCAAAGGCGTACGGGAGCAGTCTCGCCGGAAAGATGACCGCAAGCTCCACAGGCGCAGATCCCCTGCAAAAGACAGCCGGTTACGTTCAAGGACACAGCGCCTATTGGCCAGAGAGGGACGCGGGTCGCGGCCAGGCAGAAAAGTCCACAACCGATATACTGTTGGTGCCTACTTGCATGCCACTGGAAGCGTTCTGCAACGTCGTGGACGTGCGTAACCCGGGCAAGTCGGACGCTTTTCAAGACTGTGCCAACCGGATGACCCGCTCCATGTTTTTCACGGGGGAGGCTTCCGGTTTCAGCAACCCGTGGGCATCATTGCCGTTCTCCTTGGCTTACGTAGGACATTCACAGACGAGTGTAGGGGAACTGTTGCGCATGCCTCAGACGATTGCTGAGAGGTCACCCGTTCACAACGGACTGGACCGCGGCCTGACCGAACTGTTGGAGAACATGGAACTTGGCCATCTAGGGAGGAAAAGGAAAACACCAGGAGCAGACGTTCCTGTACCCGGATGGAAGGTCGGGACAAAAGGAGATGCAAGCCACACACATATCAGTCCGATGAGCCTGTCCAATAGCCCGGGCCAGTACCGACATCTCAGCCACGTCCTAGGCGGGGCCGTGCCAATGACATCTTGTTCAGCCCCTCACCTGTCCTTGGATAACCGTACATGGGGTGAGCCCACGCGCTTCCCTGACGGAAACTACAAATTGAACGGGTTTAACACATTACTATTCAACCCAAATGCCAACCCTGCCACGTCTGGAGGCCGTCCAATGGCATGAAAGGGATTGGAGCGGTAATTGTCAAAGACGTTGTAAAATGTTTTGGAACTGTTATCTAATAAAGGTTTATAGTCGCAAGCATTGGTTGTTTGTTATATGTTGCGTACATGGTTATGTTCAAACACACACACAACACGCCGATCCCAAAAACAACACAACACATGAACACAATGTCGAATACCTCTTTATAACGCATGCCAAAAACACCCCACAATGTTGGTCAAATGTTTGGTAATACTAACAACAAGAATATGCAAACAAAGTTCAGTCCTGGTTTGAGAATCTGTGAGAGTCCCCTCCTCTTTGCAATGTCTCCTATCGTACAATCCTGTACGTGGGGGTAGAGCGCGTTAGGCTATACATCCGTTGACACAATTTCAAAACGCATACGACCTTTGCCCCACTCGGCTTCGTCCTCTTTCAACATGTATCCGATATTTTCCAAGCAGTAAATAACGTACGAAAGCAATTCGGCATCAGCGGACATGGGAGTAAATTTGTAAATTTCCAAGATGATCATGCTCTCCAAAAACGGGATCTCGCGACACAACGCTTTGTAGACGGCTGCTTCCGTTTCTGGTGACAACACAGGACCGGACTGGTTATTGAGATTCATCAGACAGAACAGACACGATTCTGGTGGCCATGGGTCCACTTGCAGGTGCTTCCACACATTCAGATGACAGTTGGTTGCCAGAGCGAGACTGTAGCAATCAGACAAGTCAGAAGCCGACTTTCGCGCTTCCCTGATGAAGTCTACCATTTGCCTGGCCGCTTCAGCATTTACACTGGTCATGGCGGCTTTTAGAAGGACGAGCCGTCTGAGTGACACCGACCGCTTAGGTCGAGGTTTATCGCGACGGCTCACTGACGACATCGCGAGGGTCACAACTTGTACATATATGCAACTGGCACAGGGCCGTGTATCACTTATATAAGTAGTGGCCTGCCATTGGGGACGCAGACGTAACTGCACGGCAGGCCGTCAATGATACGATACGGGGGGTTGTGTTCCGATCATATCATACGTTAAACAGTTGCTGTCACGTGATGACGGAAACGTCGCCATGTGTGACCGGCAGTCACATCGCTTCTGAGAATGGGAACATGACAGGTACGAGGATCATGATTCTTGCATGGAGGTTTCATGCGATATCCCACGACGGAACGTGTGCCTTGGCTACTTTCACCTGCGTTCCGTGTGAGGGGACAGATAAGGGCGTCCGATATCTGCCTCTGCCTTTTAAAATACCGGGAGGGTTGAATGTCAGGTTACATGCACGTCTGCCGAAAGACCACAGGGACTCGCATACCTGGAAGTGCCCTTGGACATTCTGTGACAAACTCCCGACCGAAAATAGCGTGTGGCACGAATTCATACCTCACCTTTTTCAGGCACTCTGCATGCACCTATCCGCTGCTAGTAGGAACAAAGAGCACCCGCTCGCCTGTTTCCCTCCGCTGATGACTAGTGGTGTGCGACCTGTCTTCCTGCCGGCACCCCGTGGCGGGACCGGGAGGTACCCAGGTGTTCTCTCACACTTCGCGCTTGACCATTCGGAGATGGACATGCGTGCGTGGCTGCATGTGAAACGCTTACGTTTACCAAAAGATGTCATCGGAAATGTTTCCTGGCCTGCACACGACCTCCAACGGAAATCGATAAACCGTGCGACCGACGGTGATGCGGACGCAATCACGGAGCGAACATTCACACGAGTCGTCAATTCGGCCGTACACGAGTCACTCAACGTATGCAATGGTCACCGCCAAAGGCACAACGCTGTCGCATGGGACCCGCTTTCGCGCGCCGTCATACACTTATTGCAGACGTCCGGTGCCACGATGAACGTACCCTCAGACATGTTCACATTGCCACAGCTCACATTAGCACGATGCCCTGTACCACAAACAGCCAACCCTTTGAGGAAAGCGCGTGAATTGAGTGCATTTTCCGAAATGCTCAACCAATGTTTAGAGGACACGGAGTTCGGCGGTGCGTTCCTATTGTGTCAACCTCCGTCACACACGCTCCCGGATGACATCCATTGGCTGGACGTCAGCTCTGACCTAAGTGACATCAGACATGGTGCCTTCGCGCAGGCGACATGGGTCCTGGAACACATGTGTCCTTCGCCCCTGCACAGGTCGGAGCTTTTTATTATATTACCCTACGGTTGTGTGGTTACTGGCCAGGGTAAATTGGCCTTTGTGAATTCGGGTGTCCCGTGTCACGCAGGCGAGGATAGCCTGCACGCCCATATATCCATCATGGGATGGCCGCTGAATTTGTCACCTCAAGCTTTTGTTGCGGATGTCGCCATACCCCTGTCAAAACGGCATAGCAAAAGCACAACAGAACCACATAGCCGAATCCCAATTGAGCCACATACGTGCAATCCATGCGTCTGCAACGGAGAACCCCTTTCAGAACAGAACCAAGCACGCGATGATGAGGGTGCCGATAAAGATAATCATGCGGTCACTATCGTCAAAGGACTCCCGCCGCAAACGGGAGGGGTGATTTATGCCAAGCGGGGCGTTCACACGGGGCAGTTTTACGGTATGGACGCCAACCAGTTTTACCCCACCCTAGGAGCACACCTGGACACGGAGTATTTACGTGAGCTGCTGGCTTGGTTGGCGGAACGCAGGCGCTTATTCTCACCATCGAAATCGGCCGCCTCCCGCGTAAAAGCCTGTCAAGTGTGCACTTACGGACAGTCGAAGTATTACGCCCCTGAGCTCTATGACAGATGGACACAACTGGCACAGCAGGCAAGCACAGCTATGGTGGAGTGCGTGCCTAAAACGAATCGTTTGTTGCGCGTGATGAAAGACAGCGTACTGTTCGAGGCTTCCCCAGACCTAACGGGCACAAGCGAAGACGCGGTTGCAGGGTCTGATGCGGAACTGGATATATTTCAAAGCAGAGTACAGAGTCTGACAGGCTTTGCTGAGATGACCTTCAAACTCGAAGGGTCCTACAACCTCGTCGGCCTCATCGGGCCCTGTCATTTATTTCACGCCAAACGCGATCCATCGTCCGGTTGGCGCTTGTCCAAGGTAACTGGCATCCACAGGTCTGATCATTGCCAAGCTGTCTCAGAGGCCATCGACGCCACGTTACATGAGGTCGTGCTGATACTCGGCGGAAAAGCAGACACTGGCTGCCCTGTGGAAGTCGCAACGCGAGATGAAGTGGAACAGTGTGTGCGTGCAGGCATGAAAGAAATGTACAAACACTGGCCGACAACGTGGGAAGTGCACACGACAGACCTAAAAGGCGTTTTGGGAAATCAACCCGATCTCGTCAATCGGTTCCTCCTGCCCGCTTTCCCGACAAAGCTGTCAGCTCCTACGAAGGGGGCACACTGCAAACAGAAGGGTGATTTCGCCGAAGTAACAAAAGCCCTGGTGTCACTGCGAGATTTCGATCCTTACGTGTGGAAGGAAGGCCGTTTGCCTGTACGTTTGACCGTGAAGGGGAAAGCGGGGCCTTACGTTTGGGTTGAACGCCCCGCAGTGTACAGTCCGGCCGACTGGGCATACAGCCCTTTCCACAGGGGGTTGCTGGGAGACGCCGAACACGCGGGCCGCCCTATCCTGTCATGTTCCAAAATCAAAGCACGAAACGTGCCGGCAGAGGACCTGTGTTTCAACGTGGGACTAGTGCACCGTGACCACGTCTTGCCAGGCACAACCTTAGACTGGGAAAGGTACAACGACGTACTGTACGCGGCGGTGCTGCCAGTCTTGCGAACTGTAACAACGGCGCAACTGCAGAAGATGCTATCGCACATATTTCATTCCGTCGCCGTCCAACACACACCCCCACGGTCTGCCCACGCGCAAGAAAACCTGTTACCCTACGGTATAAAATCGCTGTGTCCAACCACCATGGCAGAGTGCCAAAGATTGCTGCGTCTTGATGACGAACGCACCCTGTTGTGCGATTCAGATTCATGTTACCCGTCTTGTTCGTGAATATCAAACCAATACGGATTCACCCTTCGAAGCGCCCGTGTACACACACGCGATAAGACCAGATACAGCTTTGAAATAACTATGGAAAACGGACATGCAAAGCGCTCCGAGTTTACGGATTTATACGTTGGTTTCCAACTTTTGGACAGATCTGCCGGTATGAGGGATTTCATTGAATGGCTGCTTCACCTTAAACACGATGACACGTTTACATTCTGCGGTGGACCAGACGCATTTACTAACAGACGAAAGCACATAGCATACCGTATGGCCCGATGCTTCGCTGATTACGCCCTCGTGCTGGAGGCAATACACTTCGCGCTAGAACGCATAGGACTGGAAGACCCCACACTGTGGGCAGCTTTTATGCAGGACGGAGTCGGTTTGCGCATATCCGCCTTCATGCAAAACAAAACGTATTCGTCTCTGTGGGCGTCTGTGGGTAAACCCCATGAAATTGAGCTCAGGACGGCCTGGGCGGCGGCAACCCAATTCTGGACGCCAACGGGAACACCATACGCAGAAGAGGGCCATTTCCACCTGTCGTACGACCACGCACGTGACCCCGTACCGGGCGCCTTGCGTTTCACCGCATGCGGAGCTCTGGCTTTGGCTTGCGTGTCGACCAATACGGCCGCTAGGATGGGACAGATGCTACGTTTCCACATGGAGCGGAGGCTTGCACTGCCGGCCATAGTCATACGTGACATGGCGCTCGGGTTCCTCATGATGTCGGGTGCAATACGCCACAAGAGCGAAGGCTTTATTTACACCGTAGACATGGATATGATACACCCTTTGCGCAGGCTGCTGAAGTCACACGCCTCCACCTGCCCTCTACCCGATGCCGATATGAATGGTGCCGCTCACGGATCAAACACGTGCCGCGGGAAGTGTACAGGACACGTCTGGGCCACTGTGTTCCGACTGTTACAGGCCGGGGATGCAATGGACCCAGTAGCACAGTACGCAAGGGACATGCGCCTGTCACACGAACACGTGTGGAACGGTGGGTTGGGTCGCGGAAACGATATCCCATAATTCAACCCTACCTTTCCCACCTCCACTATTCCCTGGGATCTCTGCAACTGCAGAAACGTCTTGACGGATTGACAAAGACGAAACTGTAAGTAAGAAGCAGGTGGCTGGAAATGAGGAGATGTTGAACCCTACAGAATCAGACCGAGTTTTTGGACACTGATCATATCATACACACTCGTATTTCATCAATAAATTGAGTTCAGACCACAATAAAGATAGATATATATTTATTTATTGTTTCACATTATCATTGCTCTGCTGTGTTTTCGAATGTGTATGTGCGTGTGTGTGATGTAGGTCATATGACAAAACGCTCTACAGGTACAAAAGTCCAGCGCGATCAAATAACGTACACGTCAGAACGGCTGATTGGTGTACCTGACAAAAAAAACAATGTACAATTATAACAGTTTAAAGTTGTATACACATCACAAAGAGAAACATTACCACATCACTCGCAAAACTGGTTTGGCTGGACCACAACAAAACATACGTTGTCACATGTTAATGTCCGACACGCGCAAATCCCATGATGGGGACAGTATCAAACCTTTTCAATCAGTATTGGGTTCCACGATGCAACACAACAATGCCACGTCCATATTGTCGTCAAGCAGTACTCTTGACATGTAGTCACCATGTGTAACAAACACGTCGAAGGGCGACACAAGAGACTCCAAGACCAGTTGCACAAAACGTCTGCCCTCCTCGGAAAACCTGACAGCTTCCACGACACGGGCGAATTCGGGGTCCTCAACCACCACGATGGGTCCAGACCGAGCGTCCTTACAGATTACACAATTGTATGTGTTCAACGTCTCACCCCATGTCCCCGTGAGTTCATATCGCCATTGTGGTTTGACGGGTAGTTCCTCCACGCAGCACACGGTGATAATCTGGTCGCATTTCTTATGTGCATATCGTAGACCTTCCGTGTTTGCTGCAAAGTTCGCATAAACGAGGATGTGTGGGTACGATATTAACACAGCGGACATAATATCACAGATCACTCGGGGTTGCAGATGACGGACAACCGTGATCAGATCACTGTCAAGCGCTGTGGCCGTTCGCCTGTGCGTTACAGACGGTCGCAGTGGTCCAACGTATCTCTTCTCTTTCACATGATGTTCTGCGACGTCTGATGTTTCGGCACGCAACTGCTGTATGTGACTGTGACAACCGCCAGCATTAGACTCATTGGATGCGGCTTTGGGCTTTCGCCGAATCTTGCACATCAACATTACCGTCCTTCCGTTGACAGAAGCCCTGTTGACATCATCTGTCAGCAACACCTGCCAGGGGTTGGTGTCAGTATCCTCCTCGGTCACCATGGCTTCCAAGAGTCTTTGAAAAAACGCACGACCGCCATCGGAATCGCTCGCGGCGCGCACAAGGCATTCAAGCTTTGGGTACGTCACCAGCACCATACGTTCACCACTAGCGTTTGTGTACGCCCCACAATGGAACGTACTCAGCACCTGGTCCCATTTTCCAACAAGACTGTAACTGTGATCGGGCTGTAAGGGCAATTCCTGAACGCAGTATATGGTAAAATCCTTTCCGCAAAACACGTTTTCCTGTGATGCAAATTGCACAACGCAATCAAGCATGTGTGGGAAGAAGGCCAATGCTGCCGCCACCAGATCACATATTAATTCGGGGTTCAGTTGCTCGACGAGTTCGGACGCTGCTCGGTTGGTACACAGAAAGAACAAATCTCTCTGTTCTGATGAACTTGTCATAATTCCTTGATCAGTTCCCGTTGGTCTGGCACCGGGGTGTTTATCGGGACACTCTAGCAGGACCTCCGCCACAGTGGAAACTGCACCCTGAACGCCAGTGTCGTTAAGATAGATCACGTTCCCCGGTCTCTGGACTGTTTGCGGGGATTTCAACTGGCATCTCACGTCCAGATAACACATACCGGAAATGTGTGGTCGGAAGCATGCAAACGATACATGACCGGGCCTACCTTTTGGTTTGGCGGTATCGTTACACGTCCCGGGTTCCCCATCGTTCGATTTGGTACACGCGGTACCATCCGGTCGAGGGGCTTCCACTTCGCGATCTGATATGACAGTCTTACCCGTGCTGCAGCCTTCAGCTTCAACTTTCTCTGTCGCCGGGAGCGACGTGTTTTCGTTCGACGACATTTTTGTGCAACAGCCTCGACGGCGGCGTAGAGGTCTATGAGGGCATACCTACCAACCGCGATATTTATGAGGCTGTGGAAGTGCCGGTGCATCACGTGATCACATGTACCAGCGGCTGTCACATTTATATATATGATGTGGTATCAGTCAACCCCCCCCTCCAGATTTTGCCAAAAACGGGTTACACACGTGACGCACGCTGATTGGACGACCGTCAGCCGACTGGGCATACAAAGTGCTCCTGCGCATGCTGCCCGGCCATTTCTCTGATGCCAGTTACGCCGACATGCAAACCCCAAACGCGCACTGCTATTCAGAAGGTCTAGCCATACGCGTGGATGAGCTTTTGTCCCTGGTGCAAACAGGTCTCAGGAGGAAAGACATCCAACACGTGTTGCAGGCCACCGATGAACTGTTAGGATCAAGACGACCGCCCAAACTAAAATGGAAACACGTTGTAAAGTTCCTGCTGGAAGACCATTGCTTGGCACCGGCGCGTGTTTTCACGTTAGTGGCCGATTTGTCAAATGCAACGGGGAGCAAGTCGAAACGCAACATGAGATCTGTCATTGAAACTCTGTTGGACGTGAAAACATCTCGTGTAGCTGTGTGCATGTGTACCGCGACTTTGACCCCTCCCTTCCTGCACCCGAGAACCCCGCTTCCACCGATGAGGGTGTTTCAACCGGACGCAACTCTGATACCGTTGGTGGAATCGGAACCAGGGACAATGTCCGCCGCGCTCGCCCTGACCAATCTGCTGCGGGCATGGCGTGATTGGAAAAACAAGGTGGAAGAATGTAACGACTGGGACGTGAATCCGATCGTGACCGGTGACACGAAAGACGACATCGCGGTTTGGCTGTTGTCAGCAGCCAGACACGTAGCCATGTGCATGACGTGCTGTCCGGCAAAGGTCACAGACGCAGGGAAGGCAGTGTTGCAGAGTAAGCCACACGGGAAACCACAGCTTATCGACCTGGTGCTGTCTCTGCTACAACGGGAGGCCATAGCTGACCGGGACAGTTACATGCAAGTGTTCATATCGGCGTGTGGCAAGTTTGCACGATACGGTGACCCTGTTTTGATTCTCTTCTGTGTCGTCATCAGGTACCTGATGTGCATGTGCCCTCCTGCACTGAAGAACCGGAAAGGCGGCCGGGGGCAGCTTGTGAACCACGACGCTTCCAAAACGTTGCTGGTCGACGAAGTGTTGGTTAAACCAAAGTCTCTACCACCTTTGAACGCGATGCCTGACTACGCCATCGACCGCACAACCAGACGGGGCAGGACGGGACGCAGCGTCCCACAGCCACCAGGGTTGGTTACCGAGCGTGCAGCAGACCCCACCCACTGTACAGAGTTTTACGGTGCCCGGTGGAAACGTTCGCACCAGTCGATGGAACATTACGCCGAATTTTATCCCGTTATAACAAACCAGTGGGTGTGTACCAGACCGAAGCGGCCACGCAAGACCCACACACGCGGGGGTGGAAACCCTGCGACAGAGGTATGCAAACGACTTAGGAAATGTTTCCCATCCATGACCCAACCATGTGACAGCGACGTTTATGGGCTTTCGTTGCCCAAGTGTGATCGCTTTTCCCGGAAAAGGAAGCAAAAAGACACAGGTGACGCAGACGTTAAACGCCCCAAATGCCACGAGGTGACATGTGGACCAGTTCGAATGACCCTTAACTGCAGATGTCCTGCTGACATACTGAAACAGCGTTTCACATCCATCACAGAGCTAGAAGAGGTCATGAGCCGCCTGCCTCTGTTGCATGTGCCGCATCAGAAAACGAAATCGTTCACGAGAGCTGATTTGAAATCGCAGCAGGTGTTCAAAGGCCCCATGCTCTATCACGACGCAAAACAATTGGCGTTCAGGCACGCAGCCATGAACATTTTCCTCGGGGACAAGCACACTCCGGGCTGCGTAGAGTTTTTCTGTAACGGCGTGATGTCGTACATGCAGACCAACCTGCATATTGCCTTCGGATTGGAATACTCTTACGTATGCGGCAGCCACCACACATTTTACAACCATTTTGCCGACGGTGGGCCAACGGGATGTTTTGTCATTGACCATAACGAGCTGGGTCTCGCGCCCCTGCACAAACTGTCGGCTGACGACGCCAAACGCTTGCCGCTATCTTTATGGCTTCATTTGGCCTACCGGTTTGTTCTGCGGATCGGTATATCACCTCAAAACACGTTGTTGGTGGACCGCAACACGGCCTTCGCCAATGCAACCTTTCTCAACGAAAGGAGACTCCCCGTGCCCTACACAGCAGATCTGACTGAATGCCTGATGGGAAAGAACATACCACAGGATGTGGCCAAAGTTATGAAAGAAACTGTGTCGAAGTACAAGACTGAACTGGCCGTCAAACTAAGACGTGCGTTCAAACCGGGATCACAGACGTTACAAAACATATATAAACTGGCAGAGATGATGAAAGTAGATATACCGGAGTACGTAACCGGCACGGCTGAATTCATCAGCAAATTGATCGAAGCCTCCTGATAAGACTTGTTAGAAATCATGTCACAACTGCCAAACTGGACATTTCAATATGTACAGACACACACATATACACATATGTACAGACACACATATACACACAATGCAACATCAAAACCTGCATACAATAAATATATTTTGTTTAATGAATAAATATCACATTGCACATTATGACTGTATGTGTTTGGTTTTATTCGGTTTTGTATCATGAGTGTTTTGTTTCATATAGGATACGACGAAAGTCAACGCGTCGCTGGTGCAGCAGCCAGGAGTTCGAAGATGTCATGACTCTGTTTTATATCCCATACATCCCGCGCGTTTGCCTCTTGTGCGTCAGCGTCGTTTACCGGAGGCGTGTAGTGTCGCCTGGATATCAGCGTGTGTGGTGAAAAAGCGGGCCCCACATATACAGCCTCCTCGAGAGCGTAAACCTCCCCCCCTTCCCCCGGACATAAATGTGACGGATCGGCCACAGACAGACACCGGACACGGTTCCCCGGATGGGCCAATTGGTGCGCCACAACAGCATATGCCACCAACCGAACCTTGTGCATGTGGCAGAGAAACCGTGTTTGCTTCAAACTGTCCAGACGAGATTGGTTTTCGGCATCACCTGACGACGTCTGCGCTTCCTGCGCCCGCAACTGCTGCAGCAGTTCCAGATACTGTTCCTGCATCACTGGGAACACATCCCCGAAGCGTTCCGCCTGTCGTGACCCCAGTGCTCCCATTTCCGATTTCAAAGTGCAGAACCTTTCAACGTCAGCACGCGCAGACGCGGGGACGCCCCTTGCAGACCAAACAGCGTGCATAACAAATCCCGCCCTGACGGGGCACGCTGTGTCCTCGTGCGAGTCCCTTGACATCCACATAGGGCCAAGTTGCAGGGACTTAGTCAGTTCTGAGGCCATCGATATGTTGACAGTTTCCAGCAGGGGCTCCCCGCAACTGACCTCCCACGCTTCAGCTACACGCGGGCGAGGAACACGGGACGGATCAAACGGTGACCCGTCCCCAGGCACAAGCCAACCATTTTGCAAATCGTCGGGGTTCACGTCTGCTCCTGCCTGCGCGGAAACAACCTCTCGGAAGAGCTGCACTGCTTTGACACATCGTCTGACGGCGAAAAGTCCTGACAAGATCTCTTGTCCCGCTACGCGGGGCTGCATGCAACAGGACAGGTCTTCTTTCGCCCTGCGCAATTTGCGCAACAGCTTTGCGTGCCTCGCCCTCACCAGTTTGCGGTGACGTTCGAAAACGCGCTCTCCCACCGATTTCTGGACGGAGTCTATGTCACATGACGTCATCTCCGTAACCAAGGTATCGATGTAATCATCAACGCAAGAACGTCCAGGACGTTCATTGTTTCCACATCCAACTGCTTGGTTGCCGACCCCATAACGCCTCCCTGTCACCCGCTCCAACATTTGCGCCAAACCCCCGTTTTTGCTACCATCCATGTTAATCCCTTTCATGATGTCCCACGCAACAGCTTGTGGCGCGTCTTGGACTCCACGGTCCCTAGCTTTTTTCAACTGCTCCTTGATCCTAGTCTCGTGTTTGCGGGCTTCAAGCTCGGCCTGAGCGTCCATGGCCGCAAACTCGTTCCCCACGAGCTCTTCAACAGTCAACCCGTAGACGGGAACCGTGTACATGAGAACGGCATTGCCCGCGTAATGACCCTCGGTTTGCACGTCAGTGTCACCGCGTTCACCACACCATCTAAAAATATCAGCCGAATTCCGCCAATGCGAGTCTATTTCCGAACGGGCGCGCCTCATGTTTTCCAACAACAGACGGGTCTTTTCTGCCACATGACTGTTACCCAGTCGCAGCTCCTTGAGGAGCCTGTCGTCTGCGCCAGAGGTGTTCCCGAAACCACAGTAATACCTGTCTTCAGTGGGGTCGACAGAGTTTATAGGACGTGGAGAACCGGCAGCCAGTGCCATGTCAGGAGCGTTAGGCAACTGGTTGACCGCGGCCACACGTTCGCCATCACCTGCAGGAGCAGCTCCATCTCTGCTTCGCTCCCGTTGACATGACCCGCTTCCTGCCGGTACATTTAACGTCTGGAAAAGATCATGCCCCGTGTCACATGACACAATATGAGAACAGTTACTGGCACCTAACCTGGTTTGTTCAGGTGGGTCGGCCCCTGCACGGGACCCATCTTGCGCGAGGGAATACGCAAAGGCCTGAGCGGAAACACATGCTAAACAACCCAGGCTCATATCCAACAGGTGGGGAGGCAATACCCAAACTGAAACAAACAGTTTCGCACATACTTCCTCTAGCTCTCCGAGGGCGGTAATAACCTCTTCCAGGGGTGTGCTGTAAAAAGCGAAATCAAGGTCCCAACAGCATTTCTGCATCTCGTGCACCGTCCATGCAGTGTTACTGCCCGTTGTGTGCCAAAACCGACAGTCCTCTGTCCGAAGCACAGAACGGAAGTATTTCTGACACAGCGACTCAACCTGCTGTTCCGTCAAGCCCTGGTTTCTACCACACCTCGCGTCTCGCTGCATGTCTTGAGAGTTACGATTGTATTCTTCCAGACAAGAAGCAACGTGATCCATCTCGAGGGACAGTCGCGGCAAGAGCAAGGACAGTCCGTACGTGACACGCGATAAAGAACAATGCAGACTTTCACGTACAAAAAATGACATTTCCTTTGCCACACACGCGTTTGACCGCAAGCGTGGCAAACTCTGAAGCATAAGATCAGGATACACATGTTTTGATACGTTCACATCGATCAGCGCCGTCAACGTGTCCGCCCACAACCTGAGCCACTCTGTAGAATCCGCGCATTCGAGCGGGTGCCCGACAGCTACACCGCGCTCCTGCACCGTGTGTGCCGATCGGTCGTCTGAGGAAGCCATAGTGTTTCACCGATTGTTCTTTTTTTGTGAAAGTCAACTCAGGCCGGACATCGGCCTCCGATCACCCAAATAAGGCATGGCGGACAGAAACCTTGGGGTTGTACCCCTGTCTCCGTGGACCACATTCAACACACAGGAACAGACCCTGTCGCATGACCATGCGTCTGCCGGTTGCAAACGTTCGGATAACGTGAACGTCAATGCAATAAAGAGCGCCCTTACAGTATGCTCATACAACCTCGGGGCCCCTGTGTCGATCATCCCGACAGGACTGTCCCAGCGTGAAGACGGGACACGTTCACGTCTACCTGACGGTTCAGAACGCAGAGAAGGGTTTATGGTAGTGTCATGCCCAGGAAACACGCACAAAGCACGAGAAGTTCCCGCCAACTCCAACACAAGCCTTCCAATGGTCGTTAAGGTGGAAGAAGAAGGCGTACAAGCTTTGACACTGGAACATTCACTTTTCCCAGACAACCCTGATAAAATACCTGATAACTGCAACGGGGAAAAATATTCAACAGACCAGCGTTGCAAACTGCGCCCTGTCACACAGGACAACCACGGACCACCGGCGCGCGCTATACGTGTCGCAGCCCGTAACCCCTTAGCTCAAGTGGTTGGAACTCCCCATACGTTCAAACACGCAAACAGTTGGATGTCACTAAGCGCACGCCGCGACATAGTGGAACATCTGGTCGATGCCGCCGGCTTCAAGAACATACCCGTATCAGAGGGTTTGTCAGAGGCATTGCGGGTGGTTTACACGGAGGCCCGCTGCACCCTACCAACGTGTGTCGCCTCAGCGTATATGCGGAAGTCGTCGCGTATGCAAGGGACTTCGCATCCACGTGGACTTGTCGCCCTGCCAGCGAAATTGTTCGACGTAAGCTTAGCGGTCACAAATCACGTTCGTTTACTGGAATGTTTCAACATTGTTCTTTTCATGTACGAATTTCTGCAGCAGGCCAGAGATCCCTCCCAGTTACCGTCACAACGTTTTGCTTTCGTGTCAGGCGACAGAAACGAACAGCTGCACTGCGAAGACCTGCTCGTCAGATTACCGTGCATGCTGTGCTTGTTGGCGCAACACAACCGCGTGTGGAACCCGGACTTGGTCAGCGCCGACCTGAACGCCATGGAAATCGCACGTTCAACAGCATGGGACGTAGACCAGGACCCACCCAACCCTGATACATTGAGCGTGGGAATGGACGCACTGCCAGACGGCCCGTGCGTGTACGTGGACGACCTGCCTTCTGACTGTTTTTTACAGGGCGTGTTTACTAACCGGTTATCGCACGTGACGTGCCAGATAACAAACCGCTTGTATATGATTCAAAACATCGCGGACCACTGCCATTTCGAATGACTCATCCGCGACAGAAACACAATAACATGGCTCAATGCGAAGCCATTTCGAACTTAGACACCGGCGTTCCCGGCGCTGCTGTCACCGTCGCAATGTATTCAAGTACCGGTGGGAATTTCCGAGCCGTCGTTTACGACTCAGAGGGGACGTGTGTCGTGTTAAACGTTTCCGATGGTCAACAAATCGAACAGTGGGCACCCGGAGAATGGTACCGTGTGTCTGGCAATTTCAAGCGTATCTGCAACGGCCTTGTTTTGAGTGTGAAAGGATTCGTGTGGGAGCGTCACCATCCGCCTACCAGTTGGTCGGAACTGACGTCTCAACAGCTCAATCTGAGGCGGTTACGTATAGCAGAAACCTGTAAAGAATTACTGACAAAAGACCAGCACGAAAACGGCACCTCATTCTGTGACATACCAGCCCCCGGCCGGTTTAAGTGTCACGTGGACGAGCACATAACAGTCGTCGGTCGCGTACAACTAATAGAAGATTCTGAAACTAGTAAATCAAAAAGGAAGATACGTACTCTCACAGCCGTTTTACCGGAAGGGGCATCTTTCGAGTGTGTCTTGTTCGACCCACCCGAACAATTTCCACACATGCAAGAACCAGCGGACATGCTCCTCCTCGTACGTGACACCTTGCTGACGAAAAGAAACAACACTTACCGCTTGTGTCCCCGTCTCTCGTGGCACGCTGTGATAGTACCAGCCGCACAAACTCATGACTTTTTCGTTGCCAGGTATGGTGACGTGGGCGATGACGCGCAGCATGACACGCAGCCTCCCGGTCGTACACCATCATTCTTTAACCCCGCAGCCGTCCCCTGCAACGGGAAAATAACACATGTAACACACCCAGGCGACACACAAAAATGGGAAGGTCTCTGCAAGGTCACATTACACCTGACGGAGAAATACGGTGACTGTGAAAAGGGAGCATCATTTGAATTGAGGTGCGACCCGTCGATGCTGTCGGACGCCGAAGTCCTCCCTCCTTTCTGTGAACTTTCGTTGGACGACCAATGCGACAGCGAAATTATATCACAAATCGTGCCACCAGCCGACGTGTCCTGTTACTTGTACGGAGACGTCATTTGCGCGCTGGGGCTTTCAATCGACGCACAGGACTAACCTCCACGGAGAAGGGTCGGGATATTTGTAAATACTGCATTTTTCAGTCTCCGTGTAAGACGGTGTAACAGTTCATTACATTTTACCCGGAATAGTGACACGATTTCAGTGCTGAGGGCGACCCGTTTGGCTAACGACCAGAGCATCGCGCGGTTTGTATTTCCGGTCGGCCAGGTCACGATAAAAAAACCAAGGATGCAGTGTAAGCCGCACGACCTGAGTGTGTCAGCCCTTTTGTACCTTGCCCGGGGACGTCGCCTCCGCAAATGTTACTGGGGTGCCATGATTTTTTTACTGTTCGGACTGACCTGTACAATGATTGGACTCGGTGTGGCGTACAACAGGTTGTGTAGGAAAATGTGACCCAACGTTTAGTCGTGACAAATAGTATGCTATTAAACACAGCTGACATTTTGTTATTTGAGAAATGTAACGTGCGGTCGATATGATATCTGCGGGCGCAACATGAAATACATACACCATCGCGCACAAACAGAAGACAGAGGAAACGGATTTCAGCTAAATGTTTCTGACATTTATTCGATGAAACTGCGGGCAGCATTAAACCATGCAGAGTCACGTGAGAGTACAAAGTACTCCATCTACAACAGGAATACCAATACAAAAGTCGGGTTGCAGAAATATAAGCACCCAGTGAACAAGATGCCTTCACACCCTCCAGATGCCGTGCCCCTCCTCACGTGCAAGATGTCGCTGTTCGGTTTACGCAACGAAACATCCAACCGCACATGTCGCAGGTCTCGCCTGCTCAGGTGGTGTACAGCAATATACAAGTGTGTCACATCGATAACGTGCAAACCTTGCCCTGCCACAACTGCGTATTGTATATTCATATTTGATATGGCCAAGCACATGCCGGTCTGCCGCGTACCAACGCTCGTGAGGTTCAAACGACAGGTATTCCCCCGGTTATTAACAGCTTCGCCGGTCGATTTCGGATCCCTCGTGTACACGTGGGAAATTATCGCACGACACAACAGCTGGTTGACCGGTGTCCCGGGATACAATCCACAACAGCGGGAAGCGGATATTTCCCATATCGCATCCGCTGCGTACAGGACAGCCGTGTGTGCGATAGAAACCGCCTGTGCTAAAGAAGACGCCGAAATCAGCAAAACGGAATATGCTGTTGGACAGGGACGGGGGTTTTCAACGTGTATGAAGATGTTGTACCCACGGCTGCATCCTCTGGATGCCTGTAACCCTGAAACCGGTTTGATAGACCCGGAGAGGGCATTGTCAACACGACCCGTGACCCGCTGGAGAGGTGCACCCGTTTGTGAAAACAGCACTCCGCCGGAAGACACGCGTGCCCCAAAGGTGACAGTATTAAAAACGTGGCAGTCGCTCCTGACGGGCGCAGTCATTGCAGACGTACGAGTAACGATGGGCAAAGCGGATGGGCATGTCGGTTTTAAACCACGACGTGTTACAGTCTCTGCAACCTCTGGCGCCCATCAGCTTACGACGGAGAACTGAGGCCGGCAACGGAGAATCTCTCGGTGCGAGACAAAGGCGGGAGGAATCGGAATCGATATCATCTGTGCCACATACACATGTAGTCCACCCCGACACCCCACGTACCATCGACGAAGACGCCGCACTGGGACTGTGGAGCCTGGAAAGACATCTCATTTGGTGGGGCACCCGTGAACTCGGTCGGTTGGATAAAAAAACTGAAGCAACCTTGAACGAGAAGCGATTACCGCAGGACGTGACACGTGACGATAATCACATTCCATACACGGCAGGCGAACTGACACCGCACGTACCGAAGTACCTGGCAAGTTTATCGGAACAAGCGGACTTTATCCCTCGCCTGGCAGCAAGCCGCAGACACTTGCAGCAGCTGAGCGTTTCGGGTGTTCACGAGGCCGACGTTTACAAACTATCTCTCACGAGGCTTTTGCAAAGCACCTACTGGAAGACGATGTCGCGTGAGACACCAGGCGTGTCACACCTCGCTGACGAACGTACCACAGACAGCGTACACTTCGAGGAAAGTGATCGTCCACGCAAACAACGTAAGGATACAATGAGATACCTCCGCACGTCAGTAAACAGTTACCTGAAAGCCGCGAGAAACGCGGTCCTGAAGACATACGCCGATACCGAACACGTATTCAGGAACAGGCGGACACACCAGATAACCTGTGAGAGGCAGGTACGGAAATTGGCCTGGATCCATCTGATATCAGACTTGTGTTACGGTTGCAGTTACAATGAAATGCTTGACATCTTCAACGGGGTTATGAAACGCATGGGGCACGGGTGCATGCTGACGTGCCGTCTATCTTGCAGCGTCTGCCAGGAGAATTGTGAGGAAGCTGCACGCGATCACCCGAAGAAAAGCGGGCAGGCGGAATACGTGGTGTTCAGCCAGTGCGAACATTACGTGTGCCTTGCGTGTTACACAAAAATGGCACAAGTACATACAGACAACAGAGCGAGAGGAGTAGCAACCACGGAACACATTCCGTGCCCGCAGTGCCGCACGCCAGTGCGACTCGTGTCAACCATAAAGTGGCGACCGATGGACTCTCGTTCCTGCGTGCAGGTCGTAGCTGACGGTCATTATTTCACATGACGGGTACGGGTGATTCTTGCCTGAACCAGCCAGATTGCGCAACGGCTATTGGCGCTGACATTTTCTACGTGCAGGTGCAAGTACGGCGTGACGTCAGCAAGCGGGTCATGCTTAGACGAGCAATTTCTGAGAGCGCCTATTGGCTGGTTTTGGCCGCCTGTTTGTCCTTGCCGTGAACATATTTAACCGGTTCGCCGTTACAGATCAGACACACTTTGTTACTGCAAGTCTAACTGTGCGCACAAGGTGCCACAACAACAAGACAAAGGATGGCAGACCGTCTGCACAGTGTTCCATTCGTTCCGATCAACATATATTCAAGAGCAGATGTGGAAGGAGGACTGCTACCGGGTATGTCTGCGCGTTTACGTGTTCGCGATAACAAAGCACGTGTACTCATCAAAGCACTCAACTGGTCAACCCAACAGATGTGGCGTGACCAGGAAAGACTGAGATCAAGTGCAGACGGTGAGCACGGGTTACCGTCGTCCCTGTGTATGGAGACATGGGAAACAATGATGCGCGACATGTCGCGGTTCACCATGGATTCCTCACACACCGACAACTGCAGGACATTGAAGGAATCAGGAGTCTCCTTGAAAACCGTAGAGGGGATCTGTCAAATGCACGACATAGAGTGGCTGTTCACGGGTCCCGAGGGTGAGATGACTTTTGATCTTTCTGGCAATCACAGTGCGCTCGGTCAATATGGTGTTGCGTACCTGCTGTACCTGCTGTGGCACATGGGATACACCGTAAACGCGCCCCTGACCTGCTTGGAAGCAGGTTTACTGAGTGTGCACCAGATACAACAGATTCCCATCCTTAACACGAAAACAGGGGAACCCGCTGAAACAAACCCGCAGACTGTTTACCGACCGTGTGTGAAACACGTGATTTCGAACGAAGGACACCTGTTCCAACAGATATGCTGCATGCCCGTTGTGGATGCAACGTCTCACCGGTACACCGAACGTCAGGTGCGCGATCCGCCGCAGACAATGCTCCGCAAGGCGTCAAGGGTTCACATTCGTAACGTGTGTATGCTGCATATCGGAAAACACGTCAGCACGAAAGTATCACTGCTGACGGCAAAACAAATACCGCGCCGCAAAGACATCTTTCGCATCCTGTGCGACACCTGGCGCTCAATGGGGGAATGTTTCCAAATGCCCACCAAGCTGGGTACCGATATGCCTGCTTTGTCAGAGGGAACAGACCACGACAAGCAACCACACATCATGCTGAACGCCCTGGTTCACGTGCTCGGATGTAAGCTCCAGAAAACAATGTACGCAGTCAGAGGGAAAAGGACACACAGTGAAAAGACTGACGTCCACCGGCTCGTACTGGAGATACCAGAGGAAAAGATATTGTCACTGCGGAACGCCAGGTTCATTAGTTTCACGTTGTTTTACATGTGGTTCTCCTTGGGATGGGAGTTGGAACTCGCCAACTGCGACGCCGCGACCGGAATGTTCACGCTCGTACGCACGCAATACGCAAAAATTGAAAGAAAAACGTACAACGTCGGATGCGTCGCCACCCCGTACGGCAAGTGGGTTTACGCGTGCACGAACAGCTGCAACACATGTTTGGCTGGCACAGGTACCGGGCACACGTATCAAAGTGTATGGAAAGTGAGAGTTGCAACAGAACCAGACGTCGTCCAAGCGAAATCTGTAAGATTGGTCGCGGGTCCAAACGATACCCGGCGCACCTCATGCTGTCCGTGATCAAAACATTTGACCGGCTTCGTAATGGCTGCGTGTAAGTGAAAGGACTTGTGTGAAGGACTTGTGTTAAAATTGTCATGTATTATATTCATGTATTGAATTGGTTACAGTGTATTTTGTGTTTCAGTTTTTCTTGACGTTTACTGGTTAGTTTTAATAAACAATATGTACTTGGTTGAACGTGTTTGTTTGGTTTGATGATGCCCTGCGCGAATCAAGATGGGACTGAAACATGTATGTCTGTACGAACGGAACGTAGCAAATACCTCCCCTCACAATTTGCAAACACAGTCTAACGTTTGATCATGTATGCTCAAATCCAGATAGCAGGTCCCTAACCCTCTCCCTTCCCTGATTATTGCAACACGGATTGCCCGGCTGAAGCTTTTGTAAACTGATGTCATACCACTCAAATGCGTTTCGCTCACCATTCCTCTCCCCGCCCCTGCCCGCCACTATCCCTGTCTTCACTGAAACACGTGTATGGGCGTAACGATGTTCTGGTTATCTAGGTCAGTATTTGCATACACAGCAGTGGCTCCCATGACAACCGACACCGCCTCGCAGCATGTGTTGTGACATGCGGGCCGTCACATTAGCAAATATTGCCCTGCACAGATGACATGCCGACCCAGTGCGAGCGACGTTCGAACCCGGAAAACATGCAGTTACAGAAGAAACGGTCAAACTCAACGCCAGAAGCAACACCCAAAAACAAAAGGCAGAGGCTTTCCGTCACCCTGTACGACATAAACAGCAGCAGCGTTGAAAGCAGTCCCTCTGGCCCGGACAAGGAAAAAAACCTCCACGTCAGCCTTTGTGACGTACTGTCTGGCTCTTGCCACTCGAGCCCGCGATCAACACAGAACTCGCCTCGGTGCCTGAGCAAGAGCGGACAAGGTCATGGACAACGTGACGCTGCAGACATCTACGGGACGCCTGACGTGTTTGACGAAACGTCGGTCACAGGAAGCGATGACGAACACGCCGACGCCGAACAGGAAACGCCCCTCGATCAGGCGAACCGGACAAAATGGCACTTGGTATCCGGTGGCAGCAAACGGGGTAAGGACAAACTTTTCACAGATACAGGGTACAGTTTCACAGTGAAATTCCGGAGGAACGGCGTCGTTTACTGGAACTGCATCAAACGCAACAAACGCGCCCGCTGCCAAGCTTCCGTCGTGCAAAGAACAAGAGGCGGCAAACACCATTTCCAACCCGGCATTCATTCCCACACACACGGTCCCCTCCCGGGTGCTCACAGGGCTGCCGAGATATCGTGGAGCATAAAGAAAAAGGCAGAAGCTGACCTGTTCGCGCCGGCAGGCGAGGTGGTGGAAGGGGTTTTACGCAGGGACCTGAAACCCGGCGAAATCTGCACGGCCATACCTAAAACCAAACACCTGATACGCGCAGCAAACAGGCACAGACAGAACAAGAGACCTCCCCACCCCAGGAACCTCGACTTCCACTTGGAAGAAAGAGCCGTCCCAACAGATTTCCTGCACGGTGACATACACACCGACGGCAAGAGGCACCTCGTGTTTGCAACACGCAACATGCTGCAACTGCTCGCCAAAGCGAAACGGTGGTACATGGACGGCACCTTCAAGCTCGTGAAACAACCTTTCACCCAGTTGTACAGCGTGCACGTGTTCATACGCCGCAACGACACTTACAAACAGGTCCCACTGTTGTTCGTGTTGATGTCCGGGAAACGTGAAAAGGATTACGTTGACGTTTTCAAACACTTGATGGGGTTGCTGCCCCCGACCACATGCGTACAAGAAATAATGCTGGACTTCGAGAAGGCTGTATGGAACGCCGTCAGGAAGGTCATGCCGAGCGTCCGGTTAAAAGGATGCGCTTTCCACTGGACCCAAGCCGTATGGAGGCATGTGCAAAGCCTGGGCCTGCAGTCGGCCTACTCCCGCAACAACCTGGTACACAAGACATGCCGACGACTGCTAGCACTGCCGTTCCTACCAGCATCGGAGATAGCAGGAGCTTTCAACCGTCTGGAAAACGCCACACTCAAACAGTCACTGCGCAGGTTGACCCGCTACGTGCGGAAGACGTGGATAAACTCTACAACGTGGCCTCCCGCCGCCTGGTCCGGATTCATGCAGAGCGTGAGAACCAACAATGACTGTGAAGGGTGGCACCGCAGGATACAAAGCCGGGTGAAAAGGACAAATATTTCTCTGTACCTGTTGATAGCCCTCCTGTACGAGGAGGCCTTAAACATAAGAGTTCAGGTGCAGCTGTTGCCAGAACATAAAGTCGCCCGCTACCAACGGTCACTGTACAGGGACATGCAAGGTCGCTTGTTCGAGCTGTGGGCACAATACCAGGAAGGGGCCCTGTCACCCGACCAACTGTTGAAGCAATGCGCCAGGGTGTACGCACCCGCACTGTGAACATGGAGGGCCTGTGTTAAATCGAATGTTTGTATAAAATGCAAATCGATGTGTTATGTGTTTATAAAGTGATGTTGTTGAATCTACCGTAACAAAACATTAGTGTCACGGTAAAAAAGAATAAAGGTTTTGTGGATTCACAAACAGTCATTCACAAGTGGGTTCACAATCATTTCGTGTTTGAGCATGAGAGATAAAAACAAAACAAAACCTTGACATAGTACAAATGTGTTTATTGTATAAAGCTTCACGTCACACGATGTATACGGTCACCCTTGCCTTACCCTACCCACACAGATAAATGGGGTGGTTAACACGTATGAAACACTGTACAATTCCAAATATATATCATAACACACAAACTGCATGACACTAACAACTGTACAAAAGAAAACATCTTGATTATACTATACATGGTCTAAGTATATACAGAGCTAGTCGTCCGAATGCGACAGAACAGTCCTATTTCCTTTTTACCCTCCTCGACTGCAGCAAATCTTAACGTATGCAGACGTTTAAAGCATTAATGACTATGGACAGCAGCAGTGATGTGTCTGCAAACGGCTTTCGAAAACCTGCAGACAGATTTCTCATTGCGTGTGTGGGGGCAACTGTGGGAATAAAGGGCTGTGGATCGACGGGTATCATGGGACTGGGACTTGTCAACGAACGTACATTAACATAGCCGTCTTCGTTTGCGTTGTTGGATATAGGAGAAACAGTGCTAGGTGCAGGGCTGCTGCCTGAAAATAGTATATACGGAGCGCTTGGTTCAGAGTTGTCTCCTGACGACATGTCTGCGTCTTGGCATACACCTGGATGACGTGCAGACAGTCCTGAGGGATCGGCAAACGCATGTACGTGCAGCTGATGAGGAATACGGAGCGGGTACCGGGAGGTGCCAGTATCCTGTGCCGGGCTGACAGACAAATCGTTCACAGAAGTCACGCTCTTGTGCCGTTTGATTGTGTTCATACAAATCACCTGGTGGCGACTGTGGCACGGCACAGCCTTCCACAAGAAACCTTTGGGGAATTTCCTGACGATGGCACAGTTTTTATTTGGCTTAGGTTGGTCTTTGTACCAAAAGTAAATGTCTGGAATAGCAGACCGGTTGCCTGAGAAATGGTATTCCCAAACGTGGTCCACAACATCGAGCCAGTACACGTGACGCGCTAAAACAGACTTGTAGAGCACTCCGGACAATGCCTTTATCTCTTTTTCGTTCTTGACCGAAGCCAACCGCGCTCCTATGCTAACACACAGATTCCTAGCCTCAAACCAACTGCTGACACCAGGTCCGAATATGTAGCAAGGTCCGTTCTGGTGTTTGCACTCACAGTAATGTCCTGAAAACCACAGAGGACACCCGGTAGCGGTTGGCAGTTCGCAGACATAACCAAAATCTACGTCGCGTCCATTGCAGTAGAAGGGGAGGAGGGTCTTCCCCCTAGGTCTCAACAGAGCGCAATGTTGCCCCTGCATATTGTACACCTGGTGTATAGTACCGCAGAAACGGGAACGGCCAGACACGCGCCACTGTTTGAGCTTCTTCCCTTTCAGAGAGATCCATGATTCCGTAACACCAGCGCTGCTCATGAAGTCAGTCAGTCTTTCATGAAACGTTACAGCGTCTGACACATTATCGGGTACAGGCAGGGCCCACGTCTTCCCTCCTAAGATACTGCACGCGTGCCCGGCTTCAGCGTTTGTCAAAGACAATTGGAGAGAACGGAACGCGGGATTTGGACGGCCAGCAGACGTGGTGACGAGCAACAACAGATACAGCAGATGGAAACGCAGCATGATGATACTGAACAGCATTCACACACTGAGAGAACTTGTTCTAGCATAGAACAAGCGTAACACGTAACAACACTTACTGCAACAGAGGCTTCGGTCCGACGGAACACCAGGCTGCTGTGAAGACTGGGCGAATATGATTCAAATCTCCGGCAGACCTGGTCTTTATATAGCTGCGTGATGCAACAGTCGTCGGGTCAAGTTCGTGGCATTGCGTCATGTTACACCCCGGGAATGTTTCGGGAAAAACCAGGTTTAATTTTCGTTACAACAGCAGGAATGTTAAAGCATCCGCTTCACCAAAAAAAAAAAAAAATGAAATATCTGATAAGCAAGTGATTTACATGCGTCACGTTGTGTCATGTTACTTCCTGGGTAATATCTTCCGCGCATGTGAATCCCCATACGGGGGCGTATTGTTTTTCATGACCCTTCCGTCTGATGTTTTATATTGACGTAATGATACTGACGCACAGTGATAGACATGTACGTATGATAACGGCGTGCGATATAGAGCGGTGTGATGACGCGGTAGAATATGTCCCAGTAGCAGTAGCAGTATCCGATGCGTTGTGCGGGTAGCGTGTAGGCACGTTGACCATTGCGCCATTACGTCTTGTCGATAGAGAACGATGACTCATGCAGACGATTTGATGGCGGCTTTCGCAGTCCACAGCTTCCCAGAAATATCCATCTGGGTATTTCCTTACTACGGCACAGTTTTTCGCGGTGGCAGGTTGTTGTCTGTACCAAAAGTACATGTCGGGAACCGTAGTCCGGTTTCTAGGCAGACGATATTGCCAAACGTGGTTCACCAGGTCCACAAAATAATTGCCTGGTAGAAATTTCTTCTTAAGGAACAAAGACAGAGTTTTTGCTTCATTCTTATTATGAACGACGGCCAAGCGTGCCCCTATGTAAACGCACATGCTATTAGCCGCAAACCAATCGGGGGCGCCACGGATTATCACATAGCACTGTCCTTTTTGCCCCGTGCACAGACGACTGAAGAACCATCGGCTGGAGGATGATACCTGACATAAGCCATCATTCCTGTCTTCAGTGCAGTTTACAGATACAGCAGCTTCATATCTGGTCTTAATAAGAGCGCAGTGTTTGGGTCGTATCCCGTTTTCTTGCACTTCACCGGTGAAAGGTTTCGTCCCGGACACACGCCATTCTTTTAGCGTGTTCCCTTTCAGCGAACTCCACGCTTCGGAAATACCAGCACTGTTCATGAAAGCAGTCAACTCTGTGTGGAACGATAACCCGTCATAGCTGTCATCCGGTGCAGGCAGGTACCACCTGCCATCCTGTAACATACCGCACGCATACTGGGCCTCGCTGTTTGTCAGATTGATGTCGACGAATCTGAATGCACGGTACGGAGAAGGGGCAGCAGATCTCGGAGTCACAGAGGTTGCCAGACATAGGTCACTGTACAGTAACAAAAATACAGAAAGCCGGAAGATACACCCCATCAATACAAAAAACAGTACCAGATGGTAAGCAAACCTCTGCGAACACGAAATCCAGTGACCACCAGCGGCACCCATGCCTGTCCTTCTCACAAGACTGTGCGCATGTGGCGTTCAAGTTGCCCGGTGATGGTTATATAGTCACGTGTGATGACGTATACACTCGGGGGGAGGAGAATAAAAAATAAAGAGGACATATCTGATAAGCAAGCGATTTACATGCGTCACGTTGGGTCATGTTACTTCTGCATCACTGGCACACAAACGAAAACAACACAAAAACGATGTTTGATCAGCAAACCAGATATAATGTATACAGATCTTCCGTGCATGAGACTTCCCATACGGGGGCGTATTGTTTTTGCATAACCCTTCAGTCTGATGTTTTAGATGGACGTAATGATACTGACGCACAGTGATAGACACATACGTATGATAACGGCGTGCGATATAGAGCGGTATGATGACGCGGAAGAATATATCTCAGTAGCAGTATCCGATGCGTTGTGCGGGTAGCGTGTAGGCACGTTGACCATTGCGCCATCACTTCTTGTCGATAAAGAACGATGACTCATGCAGACGATTTGATGGCGGCTGTCGCAGTCGACAGCTTCCCAGAAATATCCGTCTGGGTATTTCCTTACTACGGCACAGTTTTTCCCGGTGGCAGGTCGTTGTCTGTACCAAAAGTACATGTCGGGAACCGCAGTCCGGTTTCCAGGCAGACGGTATTGCCAAACGTGGTTCACCATGTCCACCCAATATTCCGTTGCACCGGATATCTTAGATTTTATGAACTTATTCAGCGCTTTAGCTTCCTCCCCATTATGAACCACGGCCAAGCGTGCCCCTATGTAAACGCACATGCTTTTAGCCGCAAACCAACTTGCGGCGCCACGCAATATCGCGTAGCACGGTCCGTACTGTCCGTTGCAGAGATTACTGAAGAACAGATGGCTAGAAGACGGTACAACGCATACAAACATTTTGACGTCGTCATTACACGACTCACTCACAGCAGCTTCATATCGAGATTGTATTCTGGCGCAGTGTCTGTGTTGCTCCCCGTTATGCTGTACCCTGCCTTTGAAAGGTTTCGTCCCGGACACCCGCCATTCTTTGAGCTTGTTCCCTTTCAGCGAAATCCACGCTTTGGAAATACCAGTACTGTTCATGAAATCAGTCAATTCTTTGTGGAACGATAACCCGTCATGGCTGTCATCCGGTGCAGGCAGGTACCACCTGCCATCCTGTAACATACCGCACGCATACTGGGCCTCGCTGTTTGTCAGATTGATGTCGAAGAATCTGAATACATGGTACGGAGAAGGCGCAGCCGATCTAGGAGTCACATAGGTTGCCAGACATAGGTCACTGTACAGTACAAAAAATAAAGTAAGCCGGAGGATACACCCCATCAATACAAAAAACAGTACCAAATGGTAAGCAAACCTCTGCGAACACGAAATCCAGTCACCACCAGCGGCACCCATGCCTGTCCTTCTCACAAGACTGTGCGCATGTGGCGTTCATGCTACCCGGTGATGGTTATATAGTCACGTGTGATGACGTTTACACGCGAAGGAGGGGATGACACACGTGTGGCAGAAACGTTAACATAATACCATCAGCAAGCATACATTGCGCGTATCCAAATATAGTTTTTTTCTGAATCTGTGATGACGCACACGGATCAACATGCGGTCCAGTGGGTATCAACTTCGTTCTTGAAGATAGTTGGACGGTTGCCGTTGCCGAGTTTCATACATAAACCGGAGGAGTAGAACAAATATCTAAGGGGAACCCTGATGCAACGCGTTGTGACAGAGCTGCACGGTTAAATATGGACATCAGCTAAGAGACCGTGATGGGAACAAACAAAATTGAAAACATGTGGTGCCATCCAGTGAGAACTCTGTTACCATCCTGTTATTTCAGATAGTGACGTGTACCAGATCACATGGTATCTTATAGATAATTTGTTTACACACGCACTTACATACACACACACACATATAGCATAAAACCCATCATAGTCTGATACAATACAGGATGCAATTCAGTTATGCCTTTTTATTACGTGTCATATAGATTACAGTTTAAACAAAAACAAATCACATGCACAACAACCTGTTATACAAAACCTTATTGCCTGGAGAGCTGGCTGTGACGTTAGGTCCGTTATGAAACACGTCCCGTACGTTAATCCCACGTTTCAAACAGTCATATATATGCGTGCATTGTATAAAAATGCTACATCGTTGCGTATGCTCAAAGACCAAAGAATCAGTTCCTTCGAAAAATCCCGAATACACGAGTTAATATCAGCATCTGGACCTCCAACACTTCCAGCGTTTGATGTGTATATACAGTGCCTTAGACGGGGCGTACATGCTTACGAACGGTTGTTCACGTTGTCCACCAGCATGGGACGATCGAGATGTTTCATACCTTGTTTATAAAAATCCGACACATGCGCGTGGTAATGGCCGCGCAGCAACTCCATGGCAGCATCAAGTTCATATACACCGTTGTTATCAAGAAGGAGGTACAGGAGTGTTCTGGCTTGGGCCGTGTTCATCCTGTGAACACGTATCTGCTCGACCATGTTGTCGTTGATAAACCCTCGCGCAGCAAGTACATCAACTACGTCGCTATGCAGCACGTCTAATTTGTCGGCCATACCGGGAAGTATTTTGTAAAAACTGTCGTTCCAAGACGAAGACACCTTAGCCGGAGGCGAACCGTGTGGTCGAGCCTTTTTCTCATCCCGACTCAGTGCTTTCATGCGATCTTGATACATCCGCAAAACGTCTGGGTGATGACGCCCTATAATTTTCATAGCTTTGTCAAGCCTTCTGGGAGTGTTCGTATCCGCCAGTGTGTGCAGCAACAGTTCGGCTTGTTCCGAATTAGTCATCTTCGCCCTGACATTATCCAGCTCGTCCCTGTCGAGAAACCCCTCTGCCAACAGCTCGTCAGGCAGCAGACTCTGTTTCACGTACAGTGCAGATGCCAAACGGGGCAGTATGCCGTAAAACGTCTCGTGCCAATGTGAAGAACAAGCCATGGTCGTGGTAGGGCTCCCACAGGAATTGTGCCTGGCAACTAGACATCACCGCAGCTTTTATATGTTTTCGAACATGTACAGTCCAGGCAGTGCGCATGCCTGGATGTTGACGGGATAGGCTCAAAATTGTTTACCAAATTCAAATGTGAGTAACGGCAGAGCTCATGTGACATAACAAAAAATGGCCTCATTTCAAGGTCAGTCCACTGCATGAGCGAAGATACGTTTCTGAGATGCATTATCCCACGCGACATGAACACATATAGATATAAAAAACCACAATGAGGAGATGTATGCACTGGTGTCATTGTGTGTGACGTACGCTGTCAGATATCGGGTACACAATGACGCTTTCACGAGAAAGAACCAAGTGACACACAACAGCAACGAGAGGTTACATTCCTCGTTTGGTATCGGCTACATGGGCAGTAATTTAAACACAGCAGACCCCTGTGGAAATCGCTGTCAGCGTGAGACACTCGGTACTCTTTGCTAAAGAAGCAGTACAATATGTACACAGCCAGGCATCGGGCTTCAGCCGTCGGGACCATGCGTGTAAGGTTCACTGTGATCGAAGGGCATATCCTGTGCCAGCTGACCCACGGTTCCGTTTTATACACAGCCGTCAAAGTAGCCTCATCAAGTGTGATCCCGTACCCTCTCCCGATATCAGTTATCATACTCAAGCAGAGGCTGGGTGGCCACGGGTCCACGCCGTCAACCAGTTCCACGCACTGCCACGATCTGGGAAATACATCAATTGATCTGTCGTCAAGGACTTTGATCTTCTTCAAAAGTAGCTCCGCGTGACCCATCAAATTGTCCATCAGATATGTCATTTCGTTCTTGTCGCACAACCTGCTGGTTAACTGGTCGTCGGCTGGGAGGGAATGCATCACGCTGTGTCCGAAGTATAATCAAGAATGAGCACACGTCCGCAACTGTTGGGTACGTCAAACACAATGTGTTGCGTGGGCGTGGCTTGAATGGGATGCATGTATTCGGAAGGTCTCACACGCCATGAAACAAGGGGTGACGGCTTCTCAAGCTCACATGAATATATATATATATATGTATATGAGGGGTGACGGGTTGAAATGTGGTTAAACAGGGTTCGTCCCTGGTATGATCTTAATACGTTTGCTGGTAATCTGCTTTTTCATCGCTGCTCGATAACTGTCTGCGTGTTTGCATGTATTCATAAATTAGTTTTGTCGTTGGCGATCGGTTTCAGATTAAACACCCGATACAGAAAACCCTGCACGCCGAGGTGTACTTTCACGTTATATACATTTTTTAAAAAGAAGAAGACGGGTACATCAAAACCATTCGTCACCCAGATGTATATTTTAGGCACATCCAATGCGAATGCACGAAAATCGTTTGAACAACCAGATGTTATATGGATCTGATCAACCAGATACGACAAACATACTAATAGATGTTGATATCACTTGATACTTCCAAACTCAGAAAACGAAATTTTAAATAAATGCATATGTGACAATATTTCAAAAATATGTATAAAAACTTGATGTACTCGTTATTTTCAACAATGTTTTGCCTGAATCTACGTCACAATACCTGTGGAACTCATAAGACGGAACTTATATAATGAATAAAATATGAAAGTTTCACGGTCTTCTTTATGCCATGATCATCCGCATATGTGATTCCTGATCATTTTCTGATACATTTTATAAATACATAAAGGCACACAAAACATCCAGTTCAATTAAAGTATGCAGTCCGCACAAATGTTGTTTCATGTGTGCAACTTAATTAGATAAATCCGTTGTCTATCTGATATAGTTCTACTTGTCGTCGGCAGGTGGCGATACTGACGCCAATATATTGGTCAGCAACACAAAATGGCCATTTGCCGGACAACGGTCTACACAACATTTACGAAATACCTGCAATAATTTTAGTAAAAATATGCCTCAAACGTTCAACGAGTGACATTCGTGATATATTTTCCAGTTTGCGGGTACATCTTGCACAAACGTGAAATCTGCCGCACACCAAAGATTTCAATGTTGTTTCATGTGTGCAACTTAATTAGATAAATCCGTTGTCTATCTGATATAGTTCCACTTGTCGTCGGCAGGTGGCGATACTGACACCGTCATATTGGTCAGCAACACAAAATGGCCATTTGCCGGACAACGGTCTACACAACATTTACAAAATATGTGCTAAAATCTTTGGAAAAATATGCTTTAAGCGTTCAACGAGTAACATTTGCGATATCTTTTTCAGTTTGCGCGTACATCTTGCACAAACGTGAAATCTGCCGCACACCAAAGATTTCAATGTGTCCAGAACCCTACTATATAAGCAGGCCGAGTCTATTATACTATCAGTTGAGAGCGCTCTTTGGGCGCTTTTGGGTCCCAGACGGCTCCCCTGTGGGGGAGGGGGGGACTTGAGGGGGGGAGGGGGCGGCCCCTCCCTCTGCCTTATGTCAAGAAGTAGTAGAGTTGTGGGTCTGTGGCCGGTTGTGTGGTTCAAGTCAGAACTAGACCGGTTGTAGGTTTGGGGATCACCGGCAGGAGGTGAATAAGGGTCGGTTGGATGTGAAAGGTCGGTTGGGGTCGTCGAGGTCGGATGTGAAAGGTCAACAGGGGTCGCCGGGGGGGGAGAACAGGGGAGTTCTGGATGGGATCGGGTCGAAGGGGAAAGGTCAGCAGGGGTCGCCTGGGGGGGGAACAGGGGAGTTGTGAGTGGGATCGGGTCGGAGGTGAAAGGTCAACAGGGGTCACAAGGGGGGGGAACAGGGGAGTCCTAGGTGGGTTCGTATACGGATGTGAATGGTTAAAGAGTGATCGTCGGGTATCATCGGTACTGGGAAAGCCAACGGTGTGCAACGCACGTCAAAGCACAATGGGATCGTTCCGATGACCACAGAATCTCCCCTGGGGCCGAGGCCCCTATAGAGGTTTCTCCACAGGGGTCGTGGTGGGGGCCTCGCCCCCAGGGGATAATACTTTATGGGGGATCGATCCCTAAAAAGAATACACACAGGGGGCGAGGCCCCCATAAGGAATAACATGGAGGGCCCGTGGTGGGGGCCTCGCCCCCAGGGGATTATACTTTATGGGGGATCGATCCCTAAAAAGAATACACACAGGGGGCGAGGCCCCCATAAGGAATAACATGGAGGGCCCGTGGTGGGGGCCTCGCCCCCAGGGGAAAATACTTTATGTGGGATCGATCCCTACAAAGAATATACCCAGGGGGCGAGGCCCCCATAAGGAATTACATGGAAGGCCCGTGGTGGGGGCCTCGCCCCCAGGGGAAAATACTTTATGTGGGATCGATCCCTACAAAGAATATACCCGGGGGCGAGGCCCCCATCAGGAATTACATGGAAGGCACGTGGTGGGGGCCTCGCCCCCAGGGGATAATACTTTATGTGGGATCGATCCCTACAAAGAATATACACTGGGGGCGAGGCCCCCATAAGGAAATACATGGAAGGCACGTGGTGGGGGCCTCGCCCCCAGGGGAAAATACTTTATGTGGGATCGATCCCTACAAAGAATATACCCAGGGGGCGAGGCCCCCATCAGGAATTACATGGAAGGCCCGTGGTGGGGGCCTCGCCCCCAGGGAAAAATACTTTATGTGGGATCGATCCCTACAAAGAATATACCCAGGGGGCGAAGCCCCCATCAGGAATTACATGGAAGGCACGTGGTGGGGGCCTCGCCCCCAGGGGATAATACTTTATGTGGGATCGATCCCTACAAAGAATATACACTGGGGGCGAGGCCCCCATAAGGAAATACATGGAAGGCACGTGGTGGGGGCCTCGCCCCCAGGGGATAATAATTCATGTGGGATCGATCCCTAAAAAGAATATACCCAGGGGGCGAGGCCCCCATAAGGATTTAGATGGAAGGCCCGTAGTGGGGGCCTCGCCCCCAGGGGAAAATACTTTATGTGGGATCGATCCCTACAAAGAATATACCCAGGGGGCGAAGCCCCCAACAGGAATTACATGGAAGGCACGTGGTGGGGGCCTCGCCCCCCAGGGGATAATACTTTATGTGGGATCGATCCCTACAAAGAATATACACTGGGGGCGAGGCCCCCATAAGGAAATACATGGAAGGCACGTGGTGGGGGCCTCGCCCCCAGGGGATAATAATTTATGTGGGATCGTTCCCTAAAAAGAATATATACTGGGGGCGAGGCCCCCATAAGGATTTAGATGGAGGGCCCGTGGTGGGGGCCTCGCCCCCCGGGAATATTCATTTTAGGGATCGAGGCGCCGAAGGCGCCCTCCATACATACATCTGTGTATTGGCGCCTTCGGCGCCCCGATCCCCATACAGTATTCTCCCGGGGGCGAGGCCCCCATCACGATCCTTCCATATATTTCCTTATGGGGGCCTCGCCCCCGGGGTATATTCTTTTTAGGGATCGATCCCACATAAAGTATTTTCCCCTGGGGGCGAGGCCCCCACCACGGGCCTTCCATGTAATTCCTTATGGGGGCCTCGCCCCCTGTGTATATTCTTTTTAGGGATCGATCCCACATAAAGTATTTTCCCCTGGGGGCGAGGCCCCCACCACGGGCCTTCCATGTAATTCCTTATGGGGGCCTCGCCCCCTGTGTATATTCTTTTTAGGGATCGATCCCCCATAAAATATTATTCCCGGGGGCGAGGCCCCCACCACGGGCCCTCCATGTAATTCCTTATGGGGGCCTCGCCCCCTGTGTATATTCTTTTTAGGGATCGATCCCACATAAAGTATTATCATCTGGGGGCGAGGCCCCCACCACGGGCCTTCCATGTAATTCCTTATGGGGGCCTCGCCCCCTGTGTATATTCTTTTTAGGGATCGATCCCCCATAAAATATTATTCCCGGGGGCGAGGCCCCCACCACGGGCCCTCCATGTAATTCCTTATGGGGGCCTCGCCCCCTGTGTATATTCTTTTTAGGGATCGATCCCACATAAAGTATTATCACCTGGGGGCGAGGCCCCCACCACGGGCCTTCCATATATTTCCTTATGGGGGCCTCGCCCCCGGGGTATATTCTTTTTAGGGATCGATCCCCCATAAAGTATTATTCCCGGGGGCGAGGCCCCCACCACGGGCCTTCCATGTAATTCCTTATGGGGGCCTCGCCCCCTGTGTATATTCTTTGTAGGGATCGATCCCACATAAAGTATTCTTCCCGGGGGCGAAGCCCCCACCAGAGCCCTGTGGAGAAATTTCTATAGGGGCCTCGGCCCCAGTGGAGACCCTCTGTCGGGATCTGAACGATCCCCTAGTGCTTTGACATGCATTGCACACCTGTGGCTTTTCCAGTACCGATGATATCCGATGAACACTCTTTAACCATTCACATGGGTCTCCGATCCCAACCAGGACTCCCCTGTTCCCCCCCGCCGGGCGATCCTACCCAGAACTCCCCTGTTCCCCCCCGCCAGGCGATCCCACCCAGAACTCCCCTGGTCCCCCCCCCCCCGGTAAACCCTACTGACCTTTCATCTCTAACCTCGACGACCCAGACCGACCTTTCACATCCTACCGACTCTTTCCCCCCCCCCCCTGCCGGCGATCCCCAAACCTATAACTGGTCTACTTCTGACTTGAACCACACAACCGACCCCTGGTGGCCACAAGCCCACAACTCTACTACTTCTTGACATAAGGCAGAGGGAGGGGCCGCCCCCTCCCCCCCTCAAGTCCCCCCCTCCCCCACAGGGGAGCCGTCTGGGAGCCAAAAGCGCCCATAGAGGTATAACGTCCCTGGGTGGGCTCGAACCACCAACCTTCCGATTAACAGCCGGACGCGCTAACCATTGCGCCACAGGGACTACATGCTTTGTGTACGTGAGTTTCTTATGTTATCATGAACAGGTACTGTTCCTTGATTTGATTGGCTGATGGAAAGTGTGACGTCACAGACACAGGGGAGCCGTCTGGGACCAAAAAGCGCCCATAGAGCGCTCTCAACTGATAGTATTATAGAGCCGGCCTGCTTATATAGTAGGGTTGTGGATACATTTAATCTTTGGTGTGTGTGTTACTCGTGGAATGTTTGAGGCATATTTTTCCTAAAATTTTAGCAGGTATTTCGTAAATGTCATGTAGACCGTTGTCCGGCAAAGGGCTATTTTGTTGTGTTGACCAGTGCTGTATGAGGCAGCGCCCCCTATCGTATGTTACCGGAACTATTTTAACCATGTCCACAGAGGAGATATGTGTAACAGATTTAATATCTGAGTCAGACTTAGAATGACTGAATGCTGGCATCTTGGTGGATCGTGACATATGTTTCGATAGCATGGAGTCTATCATGTTTACATATATATATATATATATATATATATATATATATTGACATTTTTAATGATGGCATGTAAAATGGGCGTACCGAAAATATAAAGCCATATTTATTTAATATAATGTATTTAGTATCCACAATCCCAAACTCTGATCAATAGTGTTTTTTTACGTTATATCACATACCATACAGACGCTGTCATACAATGTCCTTTTCAGAAAACAACAAGCCGTACGTTTGAGACTAGTATCTATTGTTAAGCCGTATAATAATATATATATCATCCGTTATCGCTGTTTTGAAACATACACAGTTAGACATTTCATGTTAACATTTCATTTTGACATTTCATTTTGACATTTCATTTACATTTGACATTATCAACAGTAATCATCTTTTAGCATAACGTCGGGTGACGTATGAGACAAGCATATATTGTTAAGCCGTATAATAATATATATATCATCCGTGATCGCTGTTTTGAAACATACACAGTTAGACATATAATGTTAACATTTCATTTTGACATTTCATTTTGACATTTCATTTTGACATTTCATTTTGACATTTCATTTTGACATTTCATTTTGACATTTCACATGATCAACAGTAATCAACTCTAAACATAACCTTTAGCATATATTTACATCTCCATACACAATAAACAGTCAAGCATTTTGAGTTTCGTGTTGGCTCGCTTTGTCACAATGACACAGAACCACATTACGTTTTACGTGGAAAGTATCAGTTTATGATGATCCCCGTGGGAAAACTAGGAGTACTTGTTGCTGCAACTGTTGAAAGTTCTGTTTGACGTCTTCCAGCATGGCCATCGACTGTTGAAAGCTGCTGATGGCCCTGTGCAGCTTGTCCGTCATCGTGTTCGTCACATTCCAAAGTTCTTGCGTATCCATGGCGGCCGTGTTTGAGGCGTAGTTATGCGCAGTTGCATTGTTTGGCGTTGCGACGATAGGTGCAGCTGGAGTGTATATATAATTCTGTGTATTCACGTCACATGTTGACAGTTGCTGGGCGACGGTGTACAGAATGTTCATCGGGTTTGGGTCGCTTGCAACGGACGTACCTTGCTGCTGCAGTCCCGTCCCGTCATACAAGTGCGCATTGACTGTGACGCCAGCAATCGGCCGTTGCCCTGCACAGGCGTAAACGGGCGCATTGGCTTTGACCACGCCGGGAGACGGCATGAATTGTCCCGTGAAGGGTGAATGAGTGCTGTGTCCCAAGTCCGTCCCTGCATTGTGCATGTGATCGTAATGTGTACCCATATGTTGTTGTGTCCCCCCCACAGGTAACCCGGTATTGTCCATTTCGTCGTCTGATATATCAGAATAAGGACTTTCATGCTCACCAACCACTGCAGACGGTGGCGCGCTTTTGTCTCGTTGACTTGTTGCTGAGCGGGCGATAGACACCTCATTCTCCAAAGCGTTACCCGCATCTCCCTCTTGCGCCGGGCCCGAATGATTGAGGTGCAAACGGACACTTCCGTCCTCGTCTTCGTCACGCACCTCGTCTGGCAATACCAGGTCTTGTGTATCTATGTTCAACAAGGCCGGCATTGCGGGTGTATTAAGAGATATTTCGTAGGGGTCTGGTATGGCGGGTCGGCGCCCGTTTACCGTAGGCGCTTTGAGGGTCGTTTCCTCCTCCTGTGACGTGGAGTGTGTCGCATTCCCTTCGTAATTCAGGATCAGGTTTGAGCCATTCGTCGCCCCGTGTGCGGTCGGCCTGTCAGCGTCTGTGCCGGGCGATTGTGGCGAGCTGTCAATAGGAGGGTACAGCGTTGCGCAGTCGCCGCCGCCTATGGGTGAAAATGGCGTATCATCGATGCGTATGCGCTTCCTCGGGGCGCTGAACCTTGGTTGACCGTCAGCAGCGTGACACGGACCGCGTTTCCGCTTCCCGAGCTCGGCGTGAGTTCTTCCTGTTGTCGCACCGTCGGGACTCCCCTGTTGATCCTGGACGTCAACTGTCGTATGACCGGCATTTTCTTTCACCCACTGTTCAGCTTGTACGTTCAGGGTGGCGGCATCGACAGCTGCAGACGGTTCAGAGGAAACGGGGTCGGCGGTATCATCCGTGACACTGGCTGTTGTTGCTCCCTGATCAAACGTACCCGCATCGTCTTGCAGGCCATACGGCACCAGCGTAAACGGTATCGCCCCTTTCTTCGAGCTTTTCAGGACACACCGTTCGCGCGATTTACCGGTGTACAGGCCGTATGTGGGAGGGCTTTTGGCTGCTTTCTCCATTTTCTTGAGGCAAGAATGTACACGCACATACAGGTCATGCAAGGCCTGCTCGTGTGCGAAAACTGTTGAGCGGCACAGTTCCTTTGCCACGCGGTTGATGTCCTCTTGCAGCGGGATCAAATCGCTGCCCTTTTGCTCCCTGTTGATGAGTCTGTCTGTCACGCAGCGGATGGCTTCGCCGATCGCATTGCACAGAAGCTTGCTTTCGTCTGCGTCGGCCTCGCTCAAAATGTGATCATCTCCACGCAATGTCCGGCGGAAATTTTCAGCCAGAGAAAGGTGCCGTTCCTCTGTGGTGAGCACCGTGACGAAATACTCCAAACCGAAGAGCTTTGAGATGGATTGGGATCGGTGGAAATCCGGAAACAGCTCCTCGTTGTCGGTCATCAGGTAGGGGAAGTGATTGTATCGGAAACGCAGGAACATGTCCGCCGTGTTCTTCATAAAGCATGGAAACGCGGGCAGGGACTTGTCCGATTGACACAGGGCGAGGTCGCATATGAAGAACATGTACAACCGGCTCCAGTCGTCCAGGCTCGCTCCCAACAGCTCCCCGTAATAGATGAGCGTGCGCAGCCAGGCCAGATCGCAACAGTCGTCGAATAACTCGGGCGTGATACGCCTGTTCACCGGATTACCCTTGTCGGAACATTTCCTCACCGTCAGTCCAATGCTGCGCACGGTGAGTATGTTGTCGTTCATCAGAGGCGCCGTCATTGTAGAGATCCGGCTTTTCTCTTTGCATTCTACGCCTGATAGAAGCGGCGCGAACACATCACCACCACTGTAGTTCGCCAATGGTTGCGAGTTTCTCTTCGTTGAACGAGCGGACATATCTGCCGTTTTCGAACGAGAGCCCATGTCGCTGAAGACTGCTTTTGTAATGTAGAGAATAGCAACAGCAGCAGCAGTTTCAACCGGCTGGTAGCAGTGCGTGGCAGGTTCTGCTGAATGTTTGGTACTGCTGAGCTTTTATAGCCAGTAACCCAGACATTACGTAATACTGTGGAAATTCCAACATGAACAAAACAACTTTTTACATATATCTGATAACCGCGATACTTTCACTCAAGGACAAACGTGTCAAAACAAAATCGTTAAAAGCTATGGAAAACCCACACGAAAACATCCGGTTCAACGTTCTGTCGGTAAATGAGTCACGGCCAAAACATGGGAATAACAATATTTTATATATAGTTTCCACGAATCAGATGTACGAATCAGCAGTGCACCCGGTGCAAGTTTTGTTTTCACTTCCTTTTCTAGAGAAATCACGTCATACCGTGTCAATGTACGTCTGCGCAAACAACTTTTTACAGGAGATAAGACATGTCGCCCAGACTGTGACTCAAGGACAAATGTGTCACAACATCTGCGCAAACATCGGAAAAACCAGACCGCAAGCATTCGGTCAATGTCCTGAGCGGTTAGTCACAGCAGCATGAACGCGATAACATGTGGTTTTTATGTACCAGCTAAGCACCAGCGTCAAGGCCGTCTATTTTTTACTGTAGTCATGTGGTTATGAATCATACCTGTTTACCAGACGTACCAAACGTAACTGGGTCAACGTCCTGCCGGTAAATGAGTCACGGCCGAAACATGGGAATAACAATTTTTTATATATAGTTTCCACGAATCAGATGTACGAATCAGCAGTGCACCCGGTGCAAGTTTTGTTTTCACTTCCTTTTCTAGAGAAATCACGTCATACCGTGTCAATGTACGTCTGCGCAAACAACTTTTTACAGGAGATAAGACATGTCGCCCAGACTGTGACTCAAGGACAAATGTGTCACAACAACTGCGCAAACATCGGAAAAACCAGACCGCAAGCATTCGGTCAATGTCCTGAGCGGTTAGTCACAGCAGCATGAACGCGATAACATCCTGGTTTTTATGTACCAGCTAAGCACCAGCGTCAAGGCCGTCTATATTTTGCTGTAATAATGTGGTTATGAATCATACTTGTTTACCAGACGTACCAAACGTAAATGGGTCGTCAGTGTAAACATGCTGTTTTATATGACCTTTAATTGCGCTTTACAATTTCAGTGATACAAGTCACGTTTCAATGACACAGTTTCGTTCGTCAGACACGCGCGCACTTGAGGTGGTCAAGCCGCTGTAGAACAGTCCTTCTATACGTCGGTGCCCCATCCGTATCGCGTGCATATATATCGTTCCTTTAAACTGGACCAGTATCCCAAGACAGAAGAGAAGAATAAAGAGTAATGGCCACCTCGGACGGGTCGGAAATATCTTACCGTACGGAATTCATTGAACTTTTCAACACGGTGGACATGATGCTGTACGGATGTTGGGGTTTTATGTTTGACCCGTCTCGGTGCAAGGATGTGTATGATGAACTAAAATATCTGAATGATTCAATGAAGGATTTATACCGGCGTTTACCTGCAGATATGAGACACGGCCTCTACCTGAAAAATCGGCCGTACTGTGAAACATGTTTCAGATGTCTCGATTGCAGTGAGTGCGACGCAACCAGTGAGTCCACAGAGGAAACGTATCTGTCGACTGAACCGGTGTCTAGAGGAAATGATGCGGCACAGACGGAGTAAAGACTGGAGTTCAGGTGGCACGTGACGTTAACATCGTAGCTGTTATGTGTCAGCGATGCACCAGCGTTAAGTTTGTCATTTTTGTCTTGGTTTTTTTTCTGTACATATGGTCATGATTAATACTGGTTTACTAAACGTACCAAACGTAAATGGATGATCAGACAGTCTAAAACAAGCTATTATGTGGCCTGCTTTTTACGCAATACGATAATAGGGATGCACGTGTTTGTTCAAGGACATCATTTGAACGTCAATTCCGTGAGTGATGGACCTACGTCTGAAACACGCCCCTCCCATGTATATATACATATATTCGACATGCGCACAGTGAACTCCTGCCGATCAGATGACTTGTCTGGCAGCTACATAAAGCAGAACATGGTGGGCTTACAGCAGACCAGTACCAGCAGCAGTTCTGTTCGGTGTTAGCTCTACCCAAATTTGAAAGTGTTGAGATGTCACGTACACTACATCCAGTCGATGTTTACTTGTCTGTCCGTCCCGCTATCGATATATCAAATGTGATCAAAGGAAACCGTATCAAGCTGTTGATGTACTTGGACGTCAACATTGTGCTACAGAACGCCATGGTCCAGGAAGGCATCATATGCAAGGGCCACGCTGAACTTTTAGACAACAGCCCTGTTATGAGTGGGAAAGCCAGTGAGTTGATAGCCATCCTTCTGAAGCGCGGTCTTCGAAACTTCATCGGGTTTATCGGTTTGCTGGAGGAGTATGATCAACCCGTGCCCCGGGATATCCTGGTGGAATCACTCAACGCATGCGCTTTCGGGAAGCAGGGTGTCCCTGGCGGAGGTACCCTTACTGGGAACACAGCCGGGAAACCGTCAAGCAGTCAGGCCGACCCCCACACTGGAAAATGCGGCAGCGCGGGTGTACATGTTTCTTCGCGTCAGCCAGACTGGTTGCATCCACTCGACGTTTACATGTCTGTCAGTCCCGCTATTTCGATACGCAGTGTTATCAATTCAGACCGGGTTGCGCTGGCTAATTGCCTGGACGTTGACCCGCTGCTGCAGGAGGCGATGGTCGAGGAACGCATCATCAGCAGGTTCAATGCCGAAACCATACTCCGCAAGTGTCACAATTATGCGAAAAGCACAGCCTTGTTGGACATCCTCGCTCAGCGGGGTCTCCCTAATTTGGTCAGGTTTATTGGATTGCTGAAGGTGTATGATCAGCCCGTTCCGCGAGATATCCTGGTGAAATCATTGAACGCACACGCTTTCCCGAAGCAGGCTGGCCGTGTCGGACGATCGCTAACAACGAACACGGTCGAGCAACCGACCCGTCACGAGGTCGAACCTTTCAATGGAACGTTAAGCGGGGCGGATGGGCAGGTTTCTTCTGGTCAACGGTGGCGGCGCATGCGCGACATGCTATGTGCGAAAAAGAAAAACGACGTACCGGTGACTCCAGATGATCCAAATGAACAAGTCTGTGTAGTGTGTATGGACAACAAACGGAAGACGATATTTCTGCCCTGCGGTCACATAAGGTGCTGTTTCACATGTGCGTTGAGGTGCAGCGAGAACGAGGATATGACATGTATAACATGCAGAAACCGGGTAGAAGATATCAAACCCTGTTTCATGTGAACCTAACAGGACGTACCATAAGGAACTCTTTTTGCTTCCCCTGCCCCAGCTCACACAGTGAAACGCGTAAGTGCCTGTATATACGATAAGTGAACTGTTTTTGTATTGATACTCTCCATAACATACATACGTTGACACGTTCTTTATTGATGATTCAAACTTGTGTATATATCTTACTTTGCGCATTTGTGTTTCGTAATCGCACCTTTGTTATTGTATAAATGAATAACAAATGAATAAAATGTAGTGTATATATTTAAACGTGTTATTCTGTACAACGTGTACTGTATGACGGATGTGGGGAACCTGTTCTGAACGCTCTCCCGGTTAGGTGCGTGTGTGTAAGTGTGTCGTTGTGATGTCTGTATATTCGTACTGCGTTCTGTATGATGTTCTGTTCTGTGTGATGCAATCAGCTTCCGACCTCCCGACTATCATGTGGCGTAACTCCATGGGGGTAATGATTTGGTACTTCAAACGTGTGTGTCGAATCCCGTTCTGTTTTATTTTATATGTCCTTTTATATGTCATTGCTTGTGGCGTGGTTACAAAAGTACCGGTCACTGTATCCATCCATCATTTCATCGCCGACCGCCGTACTGTCCGGGAGTGTTTAACCGATACACCATGGGCCGGGTCGATACGTTGCAGCCATTGAATTTTTACTTGTCTGTCAGACCTGAGATTTCGAGCGCGAGCATCCTCCGGCCACAGTGGCGCACGTTGGTGACCAGCCTGGACGTCGATCCTTGGCTGATTGACACTCTGCTCCAGAAAGGTCTTATAAGTCAGGACGAAGCCGCACGTATCACCGGGGAAGATACCGTCATCGATCAGAACAAGATGCTGCTGTTTATCATCATGGAGTTGGGGCTTGAACAAGTTGTCACGTTTATCGAGTTGCTCAAAACCTGCAACCGGTCCGGGCCGCACGTCGTGCTCGTGAAATGTCTGAATCGAGCAGCATGGAAGCGCTTTGCTGACGGATGTAGCTTCTCCCCGACTGGCGTCATCGGTACACATACCATTTTACAGCCGTCGTCTGTGCAAACGGGCGGTTCGAAAAAAGGATAAGAATGCCAGTTGGCGCATGTCATCGTATCTTGCAGTATGGATTGTCAAAAACGTTTTTTATGCTTTTTTAGTGTAGGATGCGGGGGCTATGGGCACACATATAAATAAGCGGTTGCTGTATAAATGCATCATTTCGTTGCCAACCACCGTACTGAACAGGACTCGTTTACGGATACATCATGTACTTCCAAGATGTGATGCAGCCACCTGAATATTACTTGTCAATACAACCTCCGATCACGGGCGAAAGCATTATCGGTACACTACGTGGCCGGTTGGTTGCCACTCTTGATGTCCACGTGCTGTTGGTTGACACCATGCTCTACAAAAGCCTTATCGACTCTGACCAAGCGGGTCGTCTCAAAGCGAAGGAGACGTCTGTCGAGAGGAACGAGGAGCTGCTGTGTATACTCGAGCATTGGGACGTTGAGAAACTGGTAATATTTATCAGCTTGTTGAACATGTTTGGTAATAGGGTGGCGCACTTCCTACTACTGGCCGCTCTTAACTGTGAAGCATGTACGCGCAACCTTGCATCAAAGAACTAGTAAAATGGAGTCCTTGGCACTCGTACAATATTGCAGCCATAGTTAGTGCAAACAGACGGGTCAAGGATCTGGATATGGGGAGGGGCACACATATAAATAGACAGTTGCTGTATAAATGCATCATTTCGTTGCCAACCACCGTACTGAACAGGACTCGTTTACGGATACATCATGTACAGCGGACATTTAAAGCCAATGGAATATTACTTGTCTATACAACCCCCGATCACGGGCGGAAGCATTATCGGTGACATACGTCCTCAGTTGGTTACCTCTCTTTATGTCGACGTGTTGCTGTATGACGTCATGGTCAACAGAGGCCTAATCAACTCTGTTCAAGCGGATCGTATCAAAGCGAAGGAGACGTCTATCGAGAGGAACGGGGAGCTGCTGTGTGTACTCGAGCATTGGGACGTGAAGAGACTGGTAAAATTTATCAGTTTGTTGAAAATATTTGATAATAAGGTGGCGCACTCCAGACTAGTGTACGCTCTTAATTTGGAAGCAGATAGGCGCAAAAGAGCCTTTTGCACATGTCCATTATGCTGCCATCGTTAGTGCAAACAGATGGGTCAAGGATGTGGATGTGTGGATATGGGGAGGGGCACACATATAAATAAGCGGTTGCTGTATAAATGCATCATTTCATTGCCAACCACCCTACTGAACAGAACTCCTTACGGATACATCATGTACAGCGGAGATGTAGAGCCAATGGAATATTACTTGTCTACACAACCCCCGATCACGGGCGGAAGCATTATCGGTGACATACGTCCTCAGTTGGTTACCTCTCTTGATGTCGACGTGTTGCTGTATGACGTCATGGTCAACAGAGGCCTAATCGACTCTGTTCAAGCGGATCGTATCAAAGCGAAGGAGACGTCTATCGAGAGGAACGGGGAGCTGCTGTGTGTACTCGAGCATTGGGACGTTCAGAGACTGGTAACATTTATCAACTTGTTGCAAATATTTGATAATGAGGTGGCGCACTCCACGCTAGTGCGCGCTCTTAATTTTGAAGCATGTACGCGTGACATTGCAGCAAGAATGTCGTCAAGTGGAGCTCTTTGCACACGTACATATTGCAGCTATCGTTAGTGCAAATAGACGGGTCAAGAAAGGCGTAGGATTGTGTCTACATCTGCCTATACATGATAACAACCATCGATATCATGCGCAAGGAAAACACGTATATTTATTGTGTACAGTGACTCAGTATTATATCACAAACCTGCGTGAATCACGTGATACGCCATAACACAAAACGTTACCTAGGACTACGCATGCAGCACCAAAAAAATGAAAAAGGATTGTACCTACCTTCCGTTCACTTGCACGTATAAGAGGCGCCTGTGCGCGTCTCCTGGCTTATTTCACCCGACGCATTTGATGTGAGCTAACCGTGTTCCGGATCGCCTGCAACACAAACATGACTGACAAGGAATGTCAATTGGATGTAAGTGCTTACATGTCAAACCATCCGTCGGTTCCTGTCGCAGACGTGATCAATTCTGCTGCAATCCATTTACAGAACACGCTGGACCCAAACGAGAAGCTTATGGTCGCCCTGCTGCAAAACAACATTTTGCTTCAAGAGCATGTGGAAAGCATACAGGCAAGGCCGACCAATTCACAGAAGAACGATGAATTGCTGTCCGTCCTCAAAAGGCGGGGTCTACGGCATCTCCTCGCGTTTATCAACTTGCTTGGCTCTCATGGTCAGTGCGAGGCGCGCACGGTTCTTCTCTCCTCTCTGAATCATGAGGCAGCTTCACGTATCAACGATACCGTGCACCGGCTGAAGGGTCATCTCTCCCAAGCGCAGAACATATCTCGTGTCGGACGGTGGCAGATCACACGGGACATGCTCAATAAAAAACGGGGACAGGACGTTCGTGACGAATCCGGGTCAGAGCTCAGTTGTTGTATAGTGTGCATGGAGAATAAAAGGAAGACGGTGTTTGTTCCATGCGGTCACTTCGTCTGCTGTTTCCAATGCGCGTGGCATGTTATAGCGAAGGACGATAAAACATGTGTCAGGTGCCGTTGCCCCCTGGAGGATGTCATAGATTGCTATATGTAAACGATACAGATGCATTCTGATTGAGAACTTTGATGACGTTGGTGTTTTAGCAACTAGTAATATGATTAGACCTGTACATTTTTTCATTTGTAAAAACATGTATGTATGATTCATATATATATATATACACACATAACTGCTTAATAGACATGTACGGCTTTTGACAATAAACCTTATGTATAATGGTAACAAACCTGATTTTATTTGTCTGTCTTCATTACCTTTCGTCTTGTGTCGTATGTGTGTGTTCGAATATGTGTGTGTGTGTTTTCAGTGTCTGAATGTCACTGGTACCCAATGGAGCTGTAAACAGTATTTGTATGGGGATATATTTCCGATATACTCATTTGTGTGTGTACACCGATTAACACATCGTACAACGGACCTGTAGCCATACGTACAGCCAGTATCGCATTGTTCGACCCGATTTCATGTAACAGCATTCATTAGAAGGGCCCGTGATGGATGACCGGGACAGTGAAAGTGAACGGACCACCGATGGTTCAGGTGACACCTATATGAACGTGTATACAGTTCGGATACCGATCAACCTGACAGCTGGTTCTACTGGCCATGACATGTGGACGGTACCTCTCTGGCAAACCATTTCGGACGAAGGCGTTCGTGAGTGTGATGACCGTGCGGGGTTGTATATTGATCAGCAGGGTATCTTCCTTGTGAAAGGCCTTGCACCTGGGTTTGAGCGCCGTGTGATCTACTTCAGTTATATCGCGTGGAAGCAGTTATCAGGTCGCGCAGCCGAGTTTACACGAGCAATAGCGGTTCATAATCAGGTGAAACTGATCCTGGAAGAGTATCGCGGAAAACGGTTGACCATGTACGCCAAGCAATGTCCACATGGCTCTGATAACTACGAGGTAACATTCAAGTACGTTGACACCGAAAACGGTGTCGTCACTCAAAAAGTATGTGTGACTTTGAACAAGTCGGAATGGAAAAGGCTTGTGCGATATATACCCGACGTTGCACTTAATCTTAAGTGCGCGCGAATGATGAGGGGAACCAATTTCGTCATGTATGGTGAAGGTGCATATGACAGCGACACACAGAGTGCTATGGGCGTCAATGAGAATGATAGTGTTGAGATGGCCAGTGGCGATGACGGCGATGTTTATGATTTCGCCAATGTGAGGAATGCTATGAGTGATGGAGTTATCAGGTACACAGACCCCCCTGCCTCTCCAGACGCGGAACCGCGGTCTCCTTACTCCTTTCTGGCCAGCGACGATGATAACATATCGTCTCGTTACATGTCCCAGGCCAGCGATAATGACGACACCGGTCATGATTTCGCCAATGTGAGGAATGCTATGAGTGATGGAGTTATCAGGTACACAGAGCCCCCTGCCTCTCCTGACCCGGAACCACGGTCTCCTTACTCCTTTATGGCCAGCGACGGTGATAACATATCGTCTCGTTACAGGTCTCAGGCCAGCGATAATGATGACACCGGTCAGGATTTCGCCAATGATATGGATGCTTTGACTAGCGAAGTAATCAGATACACAGACCCCCCTGCCTCTCCTGACACTGAACCACGGTCTCCAGACTCTGTTCTGACCAGCGAGGATGACGACGTATCGTGTCCTTATTCGTCTCTGGCCAGTTCCATTGACGACAATGAAGTATTCAGGAGAGACCCACCTGCTACTTATTACACGGATCGAAGGTCTTCTGACTCTTCTTTGGACATCGGCGGTACACGCACATCGTCTTCTTCATCCAGCGATGATGGTAGCCTTTGCATACGTTTTTATTAGTTAATCAGATACCTTTCTTTTGAAGAATGTATGTTTGCCGTTTGTAACTGGCGTATGTCGTATGTACTGTATTGGCCGATGTATTAAAATGTTACGTTGAGGAGAGTATTGCGTCTTGTGCATCTTTGTGTATTAAATGTGTGAGTGTTTTTATGGAAGGTCTGGTATGATAAAACAAAACAAGAAATCAGATCATTTGAGTTACATGTGATATTTATACATTCCAGTCATATCCATAAATACAACCAACTCGAAAAAATAAATACGCATGCAGATCTTGATAGTCCGTACACGGTCGTCGTATGTGTGACCACACGAAACCTGACGCCTACATACGTCATACCGATAACTGGAAAAAACATAAACCAGAGTCCGGCGTCATTACAGTATACCAAAAACAAAATTTTTTATTCTGACTAGAGTCGGATACTTGTGATAAAGCAGATATAAGTTCAATGATACAGTGCTACAAAACGGTATATACACAGTGAAGGTCCTTGCGACTTCCCTTGTTTTCTACCCGCACGGGGATCCCGAAACCATGATGGAGTAGAGCGATGTAACTCCAGCTGTCGTCAAGGCGTCGTCGATGATGTATGCGGCGGCCTTCAAGTCTGCTGTACGGCATATCAGGCTGAAGTAGTTCCATTGCACGTATGTTTCTCCCTCCAAAGCTTGTAGCAAACTGTTGGCTGTGTCATTGTCTGTCTGCTCCCATATCTGGTGCCATTCTGCCATCTTGACGATTTTTGCTGACACACACGTCATCATGAAGAGCAACTTGTCGTTCATTGAGTTCAGTATCTGTGCCAAGATTCGAAACAGCGGCACAATCTTTTCTTTGAACTTCTTGTCTTTGTTTTGATCGAACGGAGCGTTGTCGTGTTGATCTGAGCAAGACAAGAACGCAAACAGGCCTGTCCAATCGGGACCACCGCATGGGTCGGCCTGTCGGTGGGCTTGTGCGCCATTTGGTGGTACCAGTTCCTCCCACCACTGTCTTGTCTGTTCTTTACATCTCTGCTTCGCCTCTTCCTCGCATTTCCGCTTTTGCTTTTCCAACAAGAGAGCCACGTGCGGCTGCCCTGTTTCCTTAAGAGCAGTGATGAAATGTTTCACATGACTGTCGTTCTTTGATATATGGTCGATCAAGGATGTTGCTTTTGCAAAAGGGGTGGTGTTACGTGCGTAAGCGTGGTACGGTGACAACACGTTTCTGCTCTTCAGGATAGCACATAACATCTCGTCCACCGTCAGGTTAGCCAACAACTCTGGGCGGCATCGTCTGAACACTTCTGCCCAAGACGCAGACATCCTGTCCTTGCAATCAGCGGTAGACACCAGTCAGTCGTGAGGTGCCACGTTGTGGGAGTGCGGTTGTGACTGAATGAGGGTAAGCACACGCCAAATATTATATACACATTGTGATAGGACAGGTATGACTCACTGCCTGCTGATTGGTCGGTACAGGTGCTGGGACATCGGAATCTTGAATATGATGTAGTATCGCAAGATAACGTGTGTCAGCTTTCGTCCAATATAATACATTGTGGTATCAGTTTCACAGTGTATTTGTAATAGGATCCTATGCGGAACAGCACGCGGCCTATATATATAGAGTCCGACATGCATTACTGTCTGCTCTGTTTGATCTGCAAAGAGCTGCTGTAAACATACGACTACGTGGTACTCCGAGTTAAGACGTTGTACCCGTAGTCATGTGACCGAACTAATACTCCACTTCAGATACAGTTATATACACATCAGCATCGGTTGAAACAGATAGTGCAGGGACGCGGGCACTGCGAGAGTGACGTTGCATAATATAAAAACCCAGAAAGAGCTATTTCGTATGGCCAAAATGCATATAGTGAAAGTCATCTGAAAACGCTCATAGACAAAATGGGCGAACGGCGAGGGGCTTCGGCGATGTGGATTGAAAAAAACAGACTGGATAGCTACCGTCAATGGCCGAAAAGGGACTTGATCGAGCCGAGGCTGATGTCGGCGGCGGGTTTATACTTTGTCGGACCACGTGATAAAGTAAAATGTGCCTTCTGTCAAGGTGCTATGATGGGTTGGGAGACAGGGGATGATCCAGACGAGGAACATTTCCGGTATTACGGAGACCGGTGTGCGTTTGTTCGCGGGGAACCAACGAATAACGTACCACTTCCTGACGACAATAGCCCGATCCTTGCAAACAAAACTGGAGAAACGTCTTTCTACAAGGATATCCTGAAGGAACGGTTGGGCATAATTACAAAGAGACCTCGAAGGCCAAGACTGGCTACAGAGCAAAACAGACTAGCGACGTTCCGTGAATGGCCAGTGGGTAAAGAACAGACTCCCGAATCACTGGCCGAAGCCGGGTTTTACTACACAGGTAATACATGCTCGCTACATATGTAGTTAGAAAAACGACACCATTTCTTTAACCTAAATAAACGTGTTTGATTGTTTTAGTTCGTTCTTGTAAGTCCGACCAACGGAGTATATCATATCGTATAAAATGTAATATGTCTGTAGATATCGCATCAGTCATTGGAAACGGTTCTATCCTGCATTTGTAGGCTGTGAGACGATAACTGTATATTGTTTTGGCACATGACCAAGAAACAATTTCAGATGAATAATTATGAGACGCATATTGATTCTTTTTTTTTTTGCAACAGAAGATAATACTTCGGTCACTGATTACAGTGGTATGTATTAATTAATGTGATACGCATTTATGTTCATAACAGATGATACGTATTTTGTGTTGCAGGTGAACATGATTGTTGCCGGTGTTTTTACTGTGATGGAGGGCTTCGTGCCTGGGAACCGGGAGATGAACCATGGGCTGAGCATGCACGTTGGTTCCCAAAATGTGGTTTTGTTATGCAGTCCAAAGGACCTGAATTCATTCACGAGGCAAACAGAAATGCAACTATGGTTAAAAGCGAGACATTGGTGATTATTCTTTACTTATCACACACATTTTACATGATCACACAGAAAAAGCATCAGACACGCATTATCCTTTAACGACAGTCAATACAATATATTCAGTAATGCGTTTTGTTTAAGATATGAACATACGAAACCACTTTGTATCACTATATAAGGAAATATTCGTGATGACGTGTGTACACAAACATATTATGAATCTGTTACAGGGTACCAACGCCAAAGTTAGGACCAAACGTTACTTAGAAAGCAGGAGCGAAACGCCCGAACGATCAGGTATGTGGTTTTGCTGTTAATGTTGTACTTGAGTTTCTAAGGTCAGAACATATAAATAATATATGCCAAATATGTAACATTACGTTATATTTCTGTTCAGGACTTATGTCATGTCAGTATATTCACACAATGACTGATATTTTTATGCAAGAGCTGTCCAGTCATGTGATGAAAAACGTATTTTCCGTTTCACTTTCACATACATATCAAATGTTTCATATAGTCATTAATACGTCTCGGCTAGACTTTAGGACTCTTTCTGATCAGAGCCATAATACCCAAGCCGTTATACTGTTGAGATACGTTGTTTGGCAAGTGAGATCGGAGCCATTGATATTCTGTGTTGATATCATGCATATTCATACTGGTAATAATTTGTGAGGTGTAGCTTCATTGTCCACATTATAAATATTCTCAGAAACGTATTGATATTCAACACGTCGTTCGGACTCATTCACATATATTATCATATATTGTGTGCTGTTTCAAATGGCCGACATCAGAGTACGACCCCCGACACCTGGCGGCACAAATGAGCACGGACAGAGTCCAGTTAGTCCTCAAAACGGGGATTCCCCGTGACAGAGTGGCGTCCGTCATAGAAAACAAGCTACGTACGACAGGGCAGGCGTTTGAATCCGCTGAATGTTTACTAGCTGCTGTGATGGATTCATATGAAACATCTGCTGCCAGCACTCCAGCCGCACGTGAAGCGGAAGAGAAACCGCTCGTTGGCGAAATGCAGCAGTCAAACGGGAGTGACGGTGGACCTACAAACAAACAAAGTAATCATTTGGTCAATTCAACGATACGGTCATTTCATTACACACCCACACACACACACAATGGCAATTACGTCCTCATTTGAATGACAGTGAACAAAGCATTGTATTTGCTGAAGTATGTATATGTAACAAATATAGATCGGTGTCCGTAATATAACGTTGTAGATTACAGTCGTATGCTGATTTCTATGATTACATAACGGTTATTTAAGGTATACATCGCTTTGCATTACAATCAGTTCGTGTGTTGTTAATTTCAGATGTGGATGCCCTGATACAAGAAAAGCAGTTGTTACAAGACAAGACTATGTGTGTAATCTGTTTGGACCAAATTCGTCAAATCATTTTCTTGCCATGCGGACATATTGTATCATGTATGGGTTGTGCATCAGACATTAGGAATTGCCCGACATGCCGGAAACTTATCCGAGGCACAATAAAGTTTTTCTTATCCTGAACGTGTGTCTTTTTACAAGCAGATGATCGAAATTCCCAGACATCTGTTCGCGAATAGTCAGCGCGTTATTGTCCGAAGGCGTCCGTGATACTAATAACCAAAGAATATGCGATGATGGAATGGTTTCGGTTTAGTATACGACAGTGCGGACAGTATGACACATTTAAATGACGGAGCGCCTGAAAAAAATGTTGATACAAGTCCGCTGTACCAGCCATAACTCGTTCGAGTTAATGTTGGCCTGCAACATATAAAGGTCTGTGCACATAGCACTATCCTGTAGTACGTGTCTGGTATACGACCGAATCGGGGTGTGATATCATGGAACGGAAACAACCAGGTACTTTGTTCGACATATGCACGCGGTGGTTAACGTCGCGGTATATACCGCATACATTCTTTTGGCTGCTACCTACTGAACTGTACCAACGTTTGATCGAGATGTATAAAAACAACGGCGATTGTCAACAGTGTACAACCCTGCTTACGGCGTCTCGAATCAGCTGTTGCGCCTCTAAACACTGTGTGATCGACTCCTACGACAGCGACCCGATATTGCGTTGTAAACTGTGTGGTGTCATCACATCGAAATATATGGAGCACGCAGCGCTCCATAAGGGACCTGGTCATACACCATGCGCCGTGAAGATATTATTCGAGTGGCCCGGTATGATCGGTTTTGTCATACATTCTACTGTCGTGATATCGAAATATTGGCCAGCAGAGCATGTCGATCCCGGGGATGTTGTGGGAAACCTCTTAGCAAACGGCGAGTCACTAACAACTGAGCCCGTCAAATATTTCATGTTTATTGGGAACTGTACGTGCTTTGGATGTTACTGGGATTCCGAAAAGATCTTACGGTTCAGGCCGGACCATCTGCTGAGATTCCACAAACAGATTATGAATCACGTTTGCGTGCAACGACAACGGGTGTAGAAAGAATAGCGAGCAGTATGACGTCCTGTATTAAATCACATGACCCAGTTGTGTCATTAGACGGACGCTAGATGATACGTGTTACATTGGCATCATACCACAATATTTTACATAATTATGATACAAAATGTACACATGTCATGTACTGGGTGAAAGCACGTGTTTCAGGCCGACCTAAAGGCGGAGGCATTGTCACAGTCTGCATGTAATGACAACATTTTGGAGTTACCAGAAGGACGTTAGATAAACACCTGCGAAGTGACAATACAAAGATCAGGTGAAGAACAAGACATTGCGCATTTACAGAATCAATTTAATATTACACGGAAAGTAACATAATATAATATAAAAACTTATAGACACACTAATTCAAGTGTGTAACCAGAGATTTGTTGATACGGATTGACGCTCGGACCAATCGTATTCAAATATATGGTGTTCATATTGCCTTAATATGTCAAGACATACACTGTTATTATGATACACACATGCTCGTACGTGCAGCATGAATTCAGCGATGATATTTGTAACATATATCAGTAAAAAAACGCTTTGCAAATATCATATTTTACAAATAAAATAAAGATCAAACATATGACCTTGTGTGTTTCTCATGTCATAGTTTTGTAATGCAAAGTGATGCCTGTGTAGAATGAATACCTGTATTATGAGTTAACTGTGCGTATAACTCTGTCTATGCAATAAATGTGTAACACAGGAAAAGGATTAACTCACCCTATATTTCACAATTTCTTCCGTCGACATTTCGGGCAACGGATCAACCTGCATATATATTTCAGACGGGTCAGATTGTTTGCTTCCTCCAGTCCGTACGGGAGAAAATGTGTCACGACACAGTGCAAACACACCACGTGCTTACAGTATAGCTGATATTTCTTGTACCCGCCAGGGCAAATATTCGAAAAAACACATTTATGTTGAGGCATTTTGTCCATACGAATATCCTCATAAACTATACAAAATATCCTCATGTAAATCCATCAGTATACCGTTTATTTCACTTGTTGGAACAGGTATGTTGGACGTGGTTTTCCATGCTATCTGTGTACCGAACGTGTGGGTTCGATGGGGACAACACACAGCAGAGTTCGAACGCTCTATCATTGAGTAATCGTATGGGGAGGGGAGGGGGGGGGGGGTGTTCGAATATCTGTGACGAGTAATGCAATCAAAATGGACCGTGATGTATGACTTCTGTTATATTTGTATTGATAGCAATGTTTTAGCTTTTTGCAACAGTAAGTATATGTGTATGATCAACAATAAATACATTAAATCAGTACTCGTGTTTGCACAGACAGCGATGTATCACATATCTGGGAAACGCTGCGCGATTCATTGTTTCATGATATTCCCTTAGAAAAACATACAGTCATCACATGACACGAGTCACAATAAAGTCAGATCGTGTGTTCAGATATCGTACATGCATTTTCCGATTCGATACAACACGTCACATTCATGATGTAGGTGATGTGTGATCATTAAACAACTATCTTCAGTGTTCATCATATTGTCAGTATATGGAAAAGGTATTATAAACTAATAAACGTGGCCAATGATACATTTAAGGGGGTAATCTGGTTTATACACGAAGACACCTAGTTGTTTATAACACAGCGTCATCTGGACCACTGTATTTGAAAACAGTCACCGAACCCTGTATTCCTCTGGTCACATCCGGAGTTCCTGCAGACTTCGTGTGCATTATTTCACAGGGGGTGTCTTGGTGCAAAACTATGTATCCGTCTTGGTCTCATACACCAAGGCGTATTTGCGCATTTCGTGTGATCTCAGTCACTTCTGATATCATATGATATGGTTTGCTAATATGCCTTGTTTATGGTATACCACAGTTCATCTGTATACAGCTATAGGCGTGCTTACATTTATTTTCCAATGATCTCCCTGCGTGAAGAAAACAGCTATCTCAGTGAAATATTTCTTGCGGATTAATGACCCGTTTCCCTCTGCGTTCAGAACTGGGTGACGTGTGCATTATTTAAGGTGGGGAACAATGGTGCAAAACAGTGTGTCTGTCTTTATCTTATAAACATACGTGGGTTTGTGCAATTGCCGTAACCTCAGTCGAATGGGACATCGTTTGAGTGGTATGTAAACATTATTTTGATTTATATCACACAACTACTGATCTGCAGACTCCAATATGTGCTCACATATTTCTCTCCAATGATCTCCCGTCCTGATGAAAACCCAACATGATCAGTATGAATGTTACTGCTCATTTCACCCGTGGTCAGATTACATTTGTCGTCTGATGTAAGCAGCTGTGTGTTTCCTGCCACGTCAAGATTTGACAAATGCGAGTTGTCTGAGGGTGCTCTCCACATTACGATTTGAATTTTGTACAGACAACACGTCGTCAAATATCAGTATACTTTTGGAACTGGCTGGCTGGATGGACTTTCAGTTAAGAGCTTGTGCCATAAATGGTATGGTGAGTTGAACGCATTAACTGAACAGTCGTATCTAAATGTGCTGCAAACTGTGATTTGAGAGTTATTGTTTGAATTCTGGTATCATCTGGTAATACAACGAACATTTAACCGGTGTCTGTTTCTGTGATAACAGTAGAGTGCCAGATGTGAAATAGACTATAAAGACTGCCCTTTCAGGAATTGTTGCATATATACGGCGCCTGCCTGTAAGTTTGTTTAGTGACAATAGACCCGGTCGATATCTTTTTTGTTGTGAAACAGTGAAGAACCAGACACGTACCATTATATGAAATATCTAATATGATACTGTTCAGCGGACTATTCATAATTATACAACAAACCAGAAGATTTTCATTTGGTGAAAACCGTTACATCAAACATATGTAATGTGTCATGTAATAATCTGTTACATGACCACCATATCGCTCGGACATTGTGATGATAACCACATCGCTCGGACACGGTCATGATGACCACATCGCTCGGACACGGCCATGATGACCACATCGCTCTGATACATGATGGCCTAAGGACACTTCGCTGACGGTTTGATGACGTTCGATGATGTGATCTCCAGCCAAAAGATGTGATACAGACTTCTTCATCCTGATGCAGAACCATTTATGACTCTCCTGGTGTCTGTATGCAATGTGATAGTGCTACAGCTATACGCTGCATTTTTTGTTATTTGTTCTAGCATGACGACAGTATTCAAATAAAACACTCATCCATAACACACACACACATACACACACTCTCACACACATATATAGATATATAATATATAATATATATATATATATATATATGTATATATATGCAAGTATCCATATCACACGCATCCGCTATATCATTGCGATCGATATCAGATCTCTTGTTGTTTTTCCATATGTTTGTATTATAGCGGATATACTTTTTTGTATATACTTTAATGCTCGAAGTATAACATTCTTTCTGTATTATAACATGTTTTTGTGTCGACTGTGTATACTTGTCCTTGTTTAATTACCTGTTTACAAAAATTGATAAAGTATCGATATCAGTATGTTAGTTTTGTGATATAGGTTAATATTTCTAATTTAATGAAGGAACACAAATGTGTTCAGTAAAACACTACCGTATATGCACCCTTTCTGTTAATCAGATATTTATTTGGTAGAACTACAGTTTTTGGTACAGAGAGTTCCTTATTGGCATATCATGTAAAGCGTGGCATGTAATCTTATGTTATTTCTTGTAAGCGACCTGTATGTATGGTCGTGATATTCTCATACTTACCGTTTTATTTCGTCATAATCCTAAAACTTGTTTTTTTTTGCTGATAACTGGTATCTAAGTATTTGTCAGTAATGTTTTAAATATCTGCTGATCTACTGTCACACCTCTTACGATACTTACCTGTAGCTCTGTCCATTCCCTTGTGCGATGAAACATGCCAGCAGTTCATAGAGACATGCACATTTATATATATATATATATATACATATATACAGTGGAACTCCGTCTTGTAACCATCCCGCAATTACGTAATTGAACCATTACGACCATTTTCTTGTCCCGACACATAGGAAATAATTGTGTGTTAAGTGTAAATGTGTAAATAATTGTACATATAGATACAATATATATATATATATATATCTACAGATCATATATGTTACGGGCTTTCATCAGGATGCGTTATCGTGATATGACGTACCGTACATCGTTCTCCGACTTCACGTTATGTTGCCTGTTTGACATTCCTTCCTCTTACCTCTTGTTGGGTTTTCTCTTGTTAAATTCCTCTTCCATCCACTCTTGTTTCTTCATATCCTTTCATAGGGTCAATGATATCCATATACATTTTTTACACGTATAGATGGATTGTTCCTTGTGTGACGCCTTACCTGTAGATTCCCAAGGCATTTACTTACAGGTCATCTTTAGCCAGTTTCTCCACATGTTCCTCTTGTCGATTTGATCTTACTATTGCAAACATACCTCCTAGGCATTTGTATATTACACACACACACACACATATTTATATATATCTATATATATACACACACACACATGTCATATCTCAGTGCTCGCCATTTACGGTTAACCGCTTGCACGGGGACAGTAAACGTTCCTAAAATAGTGGTAAGGCAACTAGAAGTCCCCTCCTACTTGCCCGACTGGACCAATCGGTCCAACAGAAAAACTTTACCTAAGGCATGCAAAAACGTCTTTGTGTTTTTCGATACAATCATTCATATTTGTAAGGCAAGTAAACATTCATGTAGGGCAAGTAATAGCTAGATGTTACTTACCCGGTCAGGCAAATACTTTCAAAAGTTAATGTCGAGCCCTGAATATATATATTGTTTTCTTGTGTGAGGGTTAGTGATCCTCACATCTTTATTTGCGACATTGTATAATGTGTATCCCCTGTTATTGTTCCCGATTTTCCCACCTCTTACAGACGACGTTTCTTACCTACACTTAATGTTATGACAGTTTCTGGTTCTGTGTTAGTGTTCTGATCTGCTTGCACTTCTCGATCTCTTCAATGACGTATATAAACAAAGCGATTGTTGGTACGTTCCCTTTCTCCCCAGTTCGGTTTCATATTCTTTTTATTTTTTAAGGCAATGTCCCGGACAGTTGGTTTCTTCTGTTTCAGTTATGGTACTTGCAATTTGTTGCCTTATTTTACTTACCCCACGTAACACTTTTTCATTGTTAGCGTCCTGCATGTTGGGTCGTGATATCGTTCGTATGATTTACCGGGTCGTGTGTACTGATTTGTTTGATTATACTTACAATTTCTCCCATGGTACTGCAGGTTGGACTCTGCGATGACCTTAACTAATCGCAACATTATTTTGCTCAGAGTATTTTTTTAAATGTCATGCTGTGTATGTTCTTGGTCTCACTCTCAATATAGATTGATTTTAGGGACGAGCCGGTCTTCCTTTTCTGTTTTGCCTTGGATGTTGACGCTATGAGGAATATCCCTTCTCAAGATGACGATATGTGAAAAGGTCCCCTTCTCAATATAAACCGACAGTAATTGTCGATTACCGAACGGTTGTCGTAACTGCACGTGTGGTTTGACTTTTCTTTTCTGTCTCCCCTTATGATCCGCACTTTGATGGTTTTTCTCCTATGTTTGTCAATGTGTGTCGCAGGATTTCGTAAGTCCTTTTTAATCCATCTTCTATTCGACTGACACGGTGTTCCATAGATGCTTCCAATAAATGTCCAGTTCTCAAAGGCTGGTTATTGTATTCTCCATCCCACTTATCGAGACTTCATCAAGTACTAGGTTTTCGATGAGAGCTCCTGAAACCAACTAAAAATCGTTTCATGAAGCCAGTTGATCATATTCCGTCGGCACTAGTGTTTTTTGTCTTCTGCCTCCCCGCAACATTGTAATTCATCCTTTACCCTTCTACGTCTTCTTCACTGGATGATTATGTCACATAATCGTCACTGTCCTGTGGCTTATTTCTTGCTGGTGTTATTTCCTTTAATTTACAAAGGATGCTTTTATCGGTATTGGGAATAGGATAATCGGTTCCGGTATTACAGTCACTCGATACTTTATGTATCGATCTCCTTTATATATATACACAAATATAATACGGTGGAAACTCGTTATGTTAAAAACTCGATATTCCGGACAACTCTAGTTAAATTATTACCAAATACAACTGTGTATATATGCTTATGTAAAGTATGTATATATAAATATGTTCATGTATATAAATATATATATATCCTGATGTTAATAGAAAATACCAATTGCAAAGTTCAAACTGCATTTCCTCTCACATTTCACCGCCGCTTAACGAGTTGATAGAAAGCGTCTCCGTTTTTTATGATCCTACTTGTCTGGACACACACCTGTGCCTCTTTGTTTTCTTTCCCATTGTCTCCTTCGCCCAACCTTCCCTTGAACTGTGTTTCTTCCTTGTGTTTTCCAGGTTTCCTCCCTGGACATGTTTGATACAAAAAAAACTATTATGTGTTTTGTTTACTCCCTCATGTATGTGAATCGCTAACGATGTTGTTGCTGCTGTTGTTCCTTTCATCTGCTTCTCTCGTAAGCGAAAATATATCTGTTCCGTTCTCAGATATCTTGGTATTGTTGGATACGAATATAACGGAACGCATGAGACATTGGCAGTTTTTCTTCTGAGGGCGTGTTGGCATAGCTCAGGTCCTCCGGGTCTCTTACAGCCTGTACCTTGTCCATCTCACAGCTACCTTCCATGTTGGTTCACTGTTTATCCTTTGTTGCTTCACTGAATCCAACTGTCTGCCAGTCACAGTGATTGTTCTTCCATCCCCTTTCGCGTGTAGGCCTTTTTGCTTCTCCTTCCAAGCCAAATTGTTTAGGGTGTTATAGGTTCTTCTGTAGTTGTTGTGTTGACCGGCACGCGGTGCAAAATACAGGTGGTATTGGTTCTTCCCATAATGCAGCAATGTTACAGTTCTGACACGCTCTCCTCCAGTTGTTATAATGTAGTAAACGAATCTGGTAACGATCGGCATTAGCACCGTGAGAGTGTCCTTCTCAGCACACACTACATAATTCTTTACATTTAACATAAAAAAAGTCGATTTATTTCCCAGTTGCATGTTTGTGATACTTTCTGCAAAGACCGTCAGGTATCTTCCACAAAGTCATATAAGATAATCTCCATGTTAGAAGGCCGCTGCATGTTGTTGCAGGTATTAAACATCCATCAGCTAACGAAGGTCGCTGATGCCTGTTTCTCTTGTTCCCAAGCAGTTTGTTTCTTTGTATATATAAATATATATACATATATAAATATATATATATATATATATATATTATATATAGTGCATTCAGTACATCCACATATAATTACCCCGAACCCTAAACACTACATTTACGTATGTAACATGGCGCCATCAGATTTTGTCTTTACCTCGTAGAGTATTACTTACCCGATTTTATTTTCAGATCTGTTGGCATGTTGCTATCATATTACTTTTCCTTTTTCATGGGCAATGTGCTGCTTTGAATGCTATCCGTGAACATCATCCGTCGTCCTATAAAACGGACCTCTTTTGTTTGGTCATATATGTGTCCGACGCACAATCTGTGGGTAGATATGTCGTTGTCTTTTTTGAGCCTTCTGTAATGATCGCCAAATCCTTCCAGCTGATATTTGTTTCTTACCAAACATTTTGTCCTTGCGTGCCCTTTTCCATTTTGCCTTCCGTCATGCTTACCTTGAAAGGTGTATGTTCGTGGGCTGTCGTACCGTTATAGTTATGATAATACTTCCAGCCTGTCTCTTGGTCTTACATACCCATTACACGTTTCTCATGGTTCAGGTCATGCATAATTTTTTACTTACCAAAGAATTGTTTTCTCAACTTATACTCTTGTTGCCTATCAGTTGTTTATTCCCAATCCCTTTCCTGTGTTTGGAGCAATATAATGCTTTGTTTTGTAATATGGTACTCACCATTTTTTATATTTTTGTTTACAACTCTTTTGTGAACCCTTCCATCCTTTCTATTTGCTAATGTTGCTTACCCATACATAGTTTTCCCTGTATGTATATATGATGGGCGCAGTGTCTGCTGTGCCTATGTCCCTTGTTCTCATCAGACTGACACGGTCAAACCTGCGCTTCGTTTTTTTCTGTCATGTATCTTTTATGATAACAATAAAACATATTACTCCCCTGCCGAGACTATAACCTTGCCGTGGTAGGGGAGCTTGTGTACTTCAATGACCCTGTGAGCTCTGCTGGCGTAGATTTTATCTATATTGAGGGACACCCATGCCAGAAAGGTCACACGGGTAGAAGTCAGACGAATAATAGTCTCATCCATCCCTAACAAGGATCACACGTGCCACAGATTATTTTGCTTTTATTTCAAATTACGTTCTTTTGTTTGTATGTTTATCATATATGTCTTATCGCTAAACGGTGAATCCGTTGTTCTGTAAACCCCTTTCCTCTTTAGTTAATACGAGTGGTATGTTTAACATTTTCGTTACTGCCACATATCTATACATTATTATACCTCGTTCTGTTTTGTTAAGGGACATCACAGTTTCTATATAGAATATGCGATGTGGTAACATGTACCTGCTTATGTTTATGGGTTGACGTTCATGAATGTAAATATATGATTGACAGATATCTGTAGATAGAAAGATGTATATACATATATATATAGGTGTTAATGTCTAATGTTTTCAACTTGGATTCCTTATTTCATTTTTTTTTTTCCATATCAGTTAACGATATATGTGCTGCACATGATGTTGGAAGCTTTTTTCCTCTGTCGACGTTCTCTGCCGGGAATCTGCACAAATGCAAAGCAGTACCACTTGTATAAGCACGTACTTGTATCATATGTTTTTTTTTTGTTTGATTGATTTATTCAGACGGCGCATACTGATGTATATGATTCTGACTGACATATGCTGTGTAGATATGCATGTATAAGCTATATATCTTCCATATCTGGTTTCGTTTCATATATACATATATTATATATACCCATATATTTCATATATACATATATTATATATGCACATATATTTCATATATACATATATTATATATATATATATATTGTACATGACATATCGTATGTCATCACTTTCTGTACATTCAATAAACGTCTGTGTAACTAGAAAAGGCATAGCGTTTGTGTTATTTTACTCTTGGTGTAACAGGTTCACGTCTCGTGACTGTGCTGGTACGTCTGAGCGTGACAGGGGCTGTCTGCGTGAGTGTTTCCTGATGTGTGTGATGCAGGACTGCTGTATTGTCAGGTGTTTTTTTTTAGATGTTATGTGTCATACACGTTGCCACATACAGACTGCTCATGTTTACGTAAATACATATAACTATACATATATACATCCAATACCCGTACATGGAATCGTTACGAAAAAAAATCACTAAAAACAAATGATAGAGTAAAGGAAGCGGGCTGTATGATTAACATTCGATGGTATTGCGCAACTTTACTGTAGACACGCCGTGACCCCATGTGTCGTGACTCAGTTTGTAACGAGATATGTTGTTTTCCCTGAACGTGTCAATCACGTGTGCACCAAAACGGGATGAATTACGCTCGCACGCTCATGTCAGCAGTGTATGTGTCAGTCACGTGACATAACAAGATAACGTATATAAGGGGCTGCAGGGCAGCGTTGCTTGCACACTGCCTGATGCTGGCGAAGCGAATACAGCAACTGGGTGGACCCATTGACACATACACTGATCATTCGTACGGATTGCGTGCCAGTCGAATAAAACGTGAGTGACCTTTTTTGTACATAGACGGGTGTAGTGACTGGACGACCGTGTCCATTATTTGTGCGGATCATGTGACGTAATGATGTGACGCGTGTCCATTTATTAATTGCAGTTTTCTTTGTATTGCCATTACACGAGTCAGACATGTCAGACATGTGGCCTCCGGTCGATCTTGCTGTTCATGACACAGGGCCCGACGGCATCATGGGTACATATTTCGGGATGGCGCACAAGGACGGAGCGGTGGTCTCTTTTGACACTGACCCGTCAGATCGCGTCCCCCGACTCTTCCACGAGACTGTATTTTTCAAACTGTCCGGCGCCACGTTTAACACGTACTGGGTTTGCACGGACGGCAAAGGACGAGTTTCACAGTTTGTTTTCGACATAAGGGACTGGCGACAGGAAATCGATCACGCAGGCGGGGAGGTTCACCTCATGGTGGGACGTTACATCCAATGCGAACACGGATTGGCCTTAGTTTGGGTGCCCGTTCGCGCATCGAGGTCGTCAATGGAGCCCGCCAGTCTTAGACCGTTTTACGTGACGCCTTATGCAGTGGCACTAAACGTGGTGTACGTTGGTTGGGATCCGGAAGGGGTGGTCAAAAGAGATTCTGCTTGGTCGTGGCTCAAAAGGCAGCCTCCAATGGCGTACTACCAGGACGCTCCGGTGCAGTGCACGGACGCGGGAGGGCGGGTTTTCTGTGAATACCTGGACATGGAAGGTCTGATGTCTTTTGCGATGACCTGCTTTCCTGAGCGTTCGCGTCTGCGGGCAGTATTCGGAGCAGTTGAACCCAAATGGGCTTTGGGCCACTGTTGGGTGGAGCGTGAACGGGCCACAGGGAGAAAATACACCGTTTGGTCAGATGCCAGTTATCCCGAGGGCCTCAGACGCGGAACTACCGTACTTGAAAAGTACGAGTGGAGAGGTACACCGCCAGGTGGTGTAAAGATGAAACGGAGTTTGGACGGAGACCAACCTGTCACACTGATCGCAACCCTGCACGACCCTCAAGATAATGACGTGCGTATTTCTGGGGAACCTCCCACATCGATTGACTGGGCTGCAAACGTGCATCATGTCTGGGATGTCAGCTTGGGACAAAAAATCATGTCGAGGCATACCAGAATGGACCCATACGTGCGATTTTACAGCACATTGGCTCCCGGAAAAGACGTTAGTCTGTGGGACAGGGTACATATCGTTAAAACCGCTGCAACGTTCTCTCCGAGTGAAGTGATGAACCCTGAGCTGTATGTAGCGAGCGTAGTGAAAACGGTCGAGCTGTTCGACCAATACAGATCTGGTTTTGGTTGTCCTCGGGGACTATCTGTTTATATGAATATAATCAAAAAGTGCAAAAGGGACTGGCCGGACGAGGTCGAATGCATACGCGATGGTCGCGTGGGACGGAAAGAGTATGTGTTGCACAGGACTGATACGCCGGGAGGTAATCGGTATCCGTCAGGTGGAAGCATTCGCAAGCAACCATCGTGCAACATGTATCGGATGCATAAAAGGTTTGTACATGCCATATTACCGAGCTTTTCCACAGTTTCCATAGAACAAAAAGATGTGCCAGTACTGATATAAGAAGGGTATGACTTTAGCAAGCCGTGATCATACGTGTGCACATTTTGAAGTATATTATTGATAAAACTTTACAGAGTGTTATATGAGTAAAGATAACGTATGACCGAGTGTTTCTTTTATTACAGGTGAAGGTGTATATTATGAGAACGTATGAGGTCAGCTGACGCTGCCAGAACACGCAGAGAAACACGTGAGCGGAGATAACACGCGACGCATATTGACAAATATATTGAATTGGAAATCTCAGTATTAGACGTGCGACAGTTAGGCCTTCTGTGTGCTTTAACTTGCCAAACACGTTCGTTCATTGACGTTGGGCTATATCAAATGCACTTAGACACCAAAGACATGTACGTGTTACTAATGATCGAGATTTATGAGAAAGCTTGACAAACAGCGAAAAAAAAGAGGGGGGGGGGTGTTTGCTACCAAGACATGTGTTGCACTCATGTTGCATCTGATGTACGTCGCAGCTCAGGATATGTGTCCATTATAAAATTTGTTATTCATCCTTGACTGTTATGTGTGGCTGTGAGCCCATTAAGAAATCCACACACACGCCGGCTGCATCCCTCGACTGATAGAAGTGGGTTTTATTATGAGCTTGGTACCGGCATCCGTCTGCGAAACATGTCCGTTCATATTTTTGATGGGTAGACGACCACATGTCATGATGTGTCTGAAGACATGTACACTTATAAACCTTCATTCAAACGGGAATCAAAGACATATGAGCATTGGTCATTGTGTCTGTTCTGCCTGGCGTACTGAAGCTCTGAAAGCATGCGCCTTATGATACCACGTGTTGTACATCCGAAGTAGACATACACGTTACCTCTTGGCACGTGAACCACTTACCGGCCAGACATGCCGATATATATATTCATATATTTATATAATATCAACAAACACAATAATACGTAGGTCTGTGCACATTCCGGAACCATTTAGGGTTTCACCGGATGTCACTCTGGCTCTTTGTATGTGTGACGTCACAAGCTAAATTGTGTATATAAGGACCCTACTCGTAACAGTGCAATCACTCTCGCTTAGAGACATACCACTGCAAGTGAACAGCAGCAAGGGACTTATATCGTAGCACACGGATACTAGTATAGAAGCAGTATAGGACTTCACTGAAGCAATTTACAGGCGTGAAGGATAGACAGAAGAAGCGAGTGAAGAATAAAGAGTATACTTACAACAGAAAGCGAGCAAGAAATCAAAAGTGAGTACATTTATTTTATCGTTCAACACATTTAGTTTACTGTAAAAGGTGTTCATCTCTTATTGATGTACATTCTGATCCAACTGTTCGGCAATGTCATATGTGATATATGACAACGGTTTTTGTAAAACCAGTGTTGCCTTTGGTTGTAGTGGCACAGCCCCCGAACAGCGCACCATCCCGACCCCAAGGCAACCATGTTCCGGGTACCTTACAAGGCCAGTGGTCGCCTTTGTTGCCCGTGGGTGCGCAGTATAATGCGCAACAGCATGTTGACGGTTTACCGGTGAACTTTCGCCGAAACCTGCCTCTGGTGCCGTACAGGCCAGAAACGTACCTGGAACGTATGATTCAAGGGAATGTTCAGATGTCGGACCAGATGCGCCAGCTACTGACGACAACTGTGACATTATTCATGTCATTATTCCCTTACACGTCACACGTGTTCGACCCTACCCCGAACAGCAACCCCAGGCAGACAGGAGATCACATCTTGGTGTTCATCAGGAACATTCTTAACCGGAACCGGCCGGACAGAGAAACCCACATAATGCTGTTTCATTTCCTGGTTAACATGTTTGTCGGCGCATATTTCCAATCGATGCTGGCAGGTCAGTGAGGCACACGCCTTGATGCCTGTTGAGTTGCAGTTGCTGTTAAGTTGTTGCTTTATATATATTTTTTTATTGTTATCGTTTTGTTTGTGCTGACTAGCATTGGAAGAGTACCTTGTCATTTATATTTCAGGGGGCAGTTGATAAATGTAATGATTTGAATATGGTTTGTGATAGGGATACTGGCATTCACCATATGTGGTTGTCGTTTCCTGTTGTAGATTATCAATGGTGACTGTGTGTTCTTACGGTGTTGTTGTTTTATTACAGAGCAAAGCGAAGACATATAAAGAAGAGAGACACAAATCGTTCCGGATATCACAGCTAAATGTGAGTACAATATTGTTTATGAAATCTTATTGTACAGACCGCATTTCTGACAGTTTGTAAATAATGTTGACAAACATATATTAATAGTACTATAATAATACTCAGTCATATTTATATGGTGACGGTAATCGAACGACATCCTGTTACTACGTAATCATGCACAGTATAAATTACACGGCGGCGGAATATTGACGTGGTACTACACGTACCTGCATCAAGTAAAACAAGAGATTCAACATCCTACAACTGAATGTAAATATCGGTCATCAACACGATATAGACATAACACATGGACAATTGTGCAGGACGGTCGTGATGATGTCGTTTGTATGTAATTGTAGTTCTGACAATGGAACACAACGATATTCTTGTGGAAGATGTACTTGGAAAGTTGAAATTAACTGCAGAAACGTGTCTACGTATTACTCCAAACAGCGACAATGACACGACGTTAAAGCAATATGTAGAATGTATTTCTATGTTCCAACAGTGCTTTGATCAATTGTTGGGGTGTGTCATATCATACCAAACGTATCCGTGTGAAAATATGGATATGGATCAAATACTTGCGGACCTGTCGTGTATCGCAAATAACGTGCTATCGTTGTCATGTTCTGAGCTTGTTGTGAAAGCACTTTGGGCGGTGTATAAGCGGTTGTGCGCTGTACACCGGAGATACGTACTCGTTATAGAAAACATGCAAACATTAGTATGTGTCGTTGATGAGCATAAACTGCAATGCCAAGAAATGAACCAGATGACACAGTGCTTGCTGGCTGATTTGTGGCAGACATATCCGGACTTTGTTACATGTATCCAATAATCATGGCCGGCACGACGTGAACCAATGAATACTGTGACTCGACGTAATAGACAGTGACATTGGTTTTGTATTTGTTACATAAGGGTTATATGTGTCATCATTACTCAGGTCGCGTTATAATTATTGCAGCACGCGCGATACATTCATAGAAACTACAGACATTTGCGAAAAGATGAACTCCTTAAGAATGAACGTGAATGACTCCCCAGATGAATACGACCCAGAGAAACATGAAATAGTGGGCAAACAAATGTTAGACGACATGGCGAAACTGGCCAAGGAGGCGGAAGAGCGATCATCGAAACTGGTCAAGGATGCAGAACAGCGATCATCCGATGATGAAGATGAGGGTATGGCTTTAAAAGAGTTCGCTACATACATCAAGGATCTGATTGCCGTAATATCTCAGATCCCTGGGTACATTCAAAACTTTGAGGCAAGGGATGGACAACAAGAACATAACGGCTTCGTAGTAGATCGCGGATACGTGAAGACGTTCAAGAAGATGTATTCCGTCGTCGGCGTAATGCGTCGCAGGTCATGCAGTGATATATTGTGGCTGGCCTTATGTCAATTGTCGGCGTACATGTTATGGGTCAGGACCCTTTACATACGTAGGAGCATGGTTCACTGTAAGTCGATACCATCTGAAATGATGTGGCACCATCACCATTGGGAGGAGTTCGCACAGGGGGTGTTAATATTAGGTTGGGCTTTATGGTTAGAGAAGAAGGCTGCAGCGGACGAAAATGGAAGAAAGTAACAGTGTTATGTTTACAAAAGGACTTATGGCTGAACGGACTTGTGGATAAACATGTAAATATGCCAATATATTTACCCATTGCAGATGTTTGGTTTTTGTAAGTGACAGTAGATAGTGTGATCAGTATATCGATCTTAATATCCCCGTATTCCCTCAATTAGAATACGTGATTGTCGTATCTTGTATTATTCAAGTTTTGTATTATCTCATCAGAATAAATGATTGTAAGTTGTATTAATGTCTTTTAGTTTTTTTCATGAATCACGTGATATGGTTGTTTCACTGTGCTGAGAGTTTGAATGTTGGCATGCTAAGTTGGATGGTGTTTTTCCTGCTACCCTTCCCTTAATGGCGTTTATGGATTATTACAGCACACCCGATACGATAATGGAAACGACAGAAGTTAGCGGAGAGATGAGCCCCAAAAAGATTAGCGCCCCGGACCCTCCAATGAATGGGCAGGCCAACCAGGACAGTCTAATTATCGGCCAAACACAAGAGGAACAGAAAATTGACCCTCCAGGGGACGACCCAGCCAATCAGGACCCTCCAATGAGTTTCCGGCAGAAGCACGAAATGTGGGTCAAAAAAGAAATGGAGGACCGCATACAAGAACTCAAGGATCTGGTAGACATTGCCGAAAAGCGAATCATAGAATCGCCTGATGATGATGAAGAGTGTAGGGAAGAGTGTAGGGGTTTAAAGGATTTTGCTGATAAGACCAAAAATCTTATTGATGTAATATCAAAGTTCCCTGGACATATACAAAAGTTTGAGACAGATGCCATGGTTGGACCAACAGATGGGAAACGCGTCGTGAAAGACGGTGCATACAAACTGACGTACAAGAGAATGAAAGCTATCATCGACGCAATGAGAAAAACGCCGTGCCCGGATCTGGTGTATGATGCATTCGGTATATTATCTTTTTACATAGAGGCGATCCTGATCCTTTACACAGACATGCAGGACAGGCTGCGTGACTGCATACCCGAAGGGGAACTTCCTGTGGTACTAGTGGCACCGTGTTTTGTGCGGGAGTACCACAGTTGGAACTGGGAAAAACTCGAGCGATGTCAGTCATGGTTAGATCATGAGGTATCAGATGAGGTACAAGAGGCAATGGTTAAACAATCGAGAAAGAAAAAACGCCGCGTGACGTCTACCGTGCAGGATCAATCCAAAACCAAAACAGTTCAAACAGGTCGCGTCAACAAGAAACGCAAGAGGCGTGGCCGAAAAAATAACAAAAAGTAAACAAAAGAAAAACTTTCATCAACAAAGACATATTTCAACAAAGACATGTACAAATATTTCCTTTGCTCTCGTGATTTTGTTGTATACATTGACATTATCAGTAAATGGTATCGTATCTGTTTGCAGCTTGTGTTGGCACGATGACGGACATACAGGATATATTTGATAGACGGGTCTGCCGACAGTTGAGACGGCTGGCGGATATCTACGAAAGACGTGCCAAAAGGTCTACATCAGCTATACATAAGATGTACATGTTTGATTGCCGCCGTGTTGCATTAATGTTAGAGGTGTACGTGCGTATCTTCGACACGACAGGACTTCACGGCCTCCCTGATTTGTACCTCAGCGATAGATGCTGGTTTAAGGCCACATATCACACGCTGTTTAATTATATTTCTGGAAGACTGTACAAGCAAGACGCACGTTGCGATGGCTTCGTGGTCGCTGCATTGCTGCTATTGCATCGGTACTTTACCCGTGTACAGCAGAAATACAATTGTTTAATAAAGGAGCTGCAACACAATCGGAATACTCAAAGAGATCTGCAGAAAATATTGTATAAGTGCAACATGCTGCGTAAATGTAAGGATGGTTTATGGTGTGAGATACAGAAACGTCGAGGTCGAGATGCTGCTGCTCGTGCAAGGAAACAAAGTATGCGTGATCGTAAACGACAGAACTCAGTGTGTGGTCTGATGTGAATATGTAGCCAACTTTTTCACACCAAGACTGCCCGATGCATAAATACCTTTGTACAGAACTGTTTTGTAATGTAATTCTTTCTTTTTTTGTCCATATTTACTGCTACGTACCTGTAATCCAAGAGTCTGCTACAGTTTTGTTTTCATATAATATTTTGCTTACATATATTTTGTTGTATTTTCAACATATTTCGTACAGTTACATGTGTGTACCTGATGTAAATATTTTAACAATATGTGCCTCATAGAAGTAGGTTTGATGTATAATGTAAGCGTTAGGTTGTTTGATATTCATATAACCACCAAAAAAATGTAACATATAATTTTGTGATGTATTTGATTTCTGGTGTATGTTTTGTTAGGTGATGATGAGACTGTTTGTTAATTTTTATAACCATCGGCATAAACATTCTTTGTAACATTTAGTCGGAATAAATGATGTAACTTTCATTTCCGTCTCCGTTTTAATGTACCGCAGGCAAGCATCGGAGATTTGCCAGCGAAACAGGGGTATGGATGTTTCACTGTACAGAGAGTTTGAATGTTGGCGTGCTAGCTTGGATTGTCATTTTCCTGATACCCTGCCCTTAATGCGTTTTGTGTGTATTGCAGCACGCCCGTTACAAATGGAAACGACAGAAGTGTGCGACCAAACAATGACTGATATGGTGGACGCCCCGAGCCATCAAACGGACGACCCTGACAACCAAGACTGTTCACTCAACTACCAAGGAAAAGCCAACACCCCAGATTCCGACATATCGGATGACTCGTCGTCATCCGATGACTCGTCGGATGAAGAAACCCGAAATCTGTGGGGACAGATTATCGAAACGTCAGCCAGAAGAGCGTTAAAGGACAACACTGAGGCGCTACTACAACTGGCCAATGGTGCGGACAAACGTGTACAAGAATCACCCGATGAAGAAGGAGAGTGCCAGGTTTTGATGGATTTCTCATTAAAGATGAGGTTGTTGGTTGATATCATGTCGCGGTACCCAGGGTACATCAAACAATTCGAGGAAGAATCCTGTCATGGACGAAACGAAAGTGAAGTATCCGTGAACGATAGAGAATACTGGGGTACGTTTAAGCAGATGTCTGAAACCGTAGACGAACTGACAAAAATGCCGTGCCAAGACCTGGTGTACCCAGCTCTATTGAAACTTTCTGGGTACATGTATTGGGTGGAGACCCTTTATAATTATATGATTGACACACTGGAACGTACGACCAAAAGGATACCATATTATGTGGTGCATGACCACAGCATAATCTGGGACAGGCTCGCGTGTTATTTGAAATGGTTAAATAATGAGGCCATATGTGTCTCAAAAGAAAAAGCGGAAAAATTAGCGAAAAAACGCCGCGTGACTTCTACCGTGAAGGATCAACCTGAAACCAAAACAGTTAAAACAGGTCGCGTCAACTAGATCCTTGTGAACGGCGGTACACGCTGTGTGGTGTACAGGATATATATGTGGCATCTTTGACCAAGAGGACTTTTGTTATATAATCGCATTTTAATATCCAATTTTTTTATGCCACGTACGTGTAATCAAGGTACATGTTATGGTTTTTGTTAACTGAGATTGTGTGTGTTATTTTTATCATCTCACGTAATATGTATTTTGTTTAATGTGTACCTACTGTAAATATTTTGTCCGTGTATGCCTTACATATATCGGTTTCATAGTTTATGAGACAGTTTTTGATATATATTGTTTGTAACAGTTTAGTTCGGAATAAATGATGTAACTTTCACTACCGTCTCCGTTTTCATGTGTCGCATGTAGGAATCGGAGTTTTGCCGGCGAAACTGTGGTATGAATGTTTCACTGTGCAGAAAGTTTGAATGTTGGCGTGCTAGCTTGGATTGTCATTTTCCTGATACCCTGCCCTTAATGCGTTTGTGTATATTGCAGCACGCCCGTTACGAAAATGGAAACGACAGAAGTGTGCGACCAAACAATGACTGACATGGTGGACGCCCCGCGCCATCAAACGGACGACCCAGACCACCAAGACTGTTCACTCAACTACCAAGTAAAAGCCAACACCCCAGATTCCGACATATCGGATGACTCATGGGATGACTCGTCGGATGACTCATCTGATGAAGAAACCCGAAACAAGTACCGACTGATGCACGAAACGTCAGCTAGAGAAGCGTTAAAGAAAAACACTGAGGCGCTCCTAAAACTGGCCAATGATGCGGAAAAACGTGTACAAGAATCACCCGATGAAGAAGGAGAGTGCCAGGTTTTGAAAGATTTCTCATTAAAGACGAGGCTGTTGGTTGATATCATGTCGCGGTATCCAGGGTACATCAAACAATTCGAGGAAGAATCCTGGGATGAACGAAACGAAAGAGACGTTTTTGTGCACGATAGGGAATACTGGAATACGTATATGCAGATGTATGAAACCGTCGACGAACTGACAGACATGCCGTGCCAGGATCTGGTGTACCCAGCTCTATGTAAACTGTCAGGGTACATGGATTGGGTGGAGACCCTTTATATTGATATGATTGACACACTGGATAATACGACCAAATGGGTACCATATGAAGCTCTGCAGGACCACCGCTTGAACTGGGACAGGCTCGCGGATTATTTGAAATGGTTAAATGATGAGGCCATATGTATCGCAGAAGAAAAAGCGGAAAAAATAGCGAGGAAGAAAAAACGCCGCGTGACTTCTACTGCGCAGGATCAACCTAAAACCACAACAGTTAAAACAGGTCGCGTCATCAAGAAACGCAAGATGCGTGGCAAAAAAAGGAACAAAAAAAGGAACACAAAGTAAAGAAAATCATTTCAACCAAGAAATGTACATTTTTTGCCCCTGTGAAGGGCGGTACACACTGTGTGGTGTACAGGATATATGTGGTATCTTTGACCAAGAGAACTTTTGTTATATGATCGCATTTTAATACCCATTTGTTAATACCACGTACGTACAATCAAGGTACATGTTATGGTTTAGTTAACTTGTCTTATTTTTATCATAGATCGCACTTGATATGTATTTTGTTTAATGTGTACCTACTGTAAATATTTTGTCCGTGTATGCCTTACATATATCGGTTTCATAGTTTATAAGACAGTTTTTGATATATATTGTTTGTAACAGTTTGGATGATAGCGCAGTAGATATTCTTGTACCAGTTAGTTCGGAATAAATGATGTAACTTTCACTACCGTCTCCTTTTTCATGTATCGCATGCAAGAATCGGAGTTTTGCCGGCGAAACTGCGGTATGGATGTGCCTGTACGCAGGGTTTGAAATGTTGGCGTGCAAGGTCTGATGGTCATTTTTACATGATACCCTGTCTGTAATTTCTCTATCTCTATCTCTCTCTCTGTTCTGTCACAGATGGCCCATATCCGGTCTGAGGTGTATGCGAACAACGAAGCTGTAATGAGGTACATGGGACGTCAGATACCCACACTGGCTCAGAAAATCCACACGAAGGTGACATCCCCCCTTTGGAATATAATGTTGCAGCTCGGTTTCCTTGATCGTACGATGTTTGAAAACATCATGCAAGAAAAACGTGCCAAAGTACGCGGCGTCATGCTGCTTAGTCATCTGGCAGGGCGGTTCCCTTTAGAAAAAATAGACGAGGCCATGAAGCTATTTTGCAAAACCGGTGAATCGCAGGTGTATTATTTTTTTTGGAACGTGGTCATGCGACACGCCATACAGAGCCTGCCGCGGGCCCCGACTGCGGATCATAAGATGAATAAAACAGTACAAGATCCTGCTTACAGTAAAAAACTGTCTCGGCTGGAGGCATTCTTTCATTCCCGACGGTACACATGTCCAAGAGCATCCACAGGCGGCGAGAAAGACCTTGGTGTCCTCATGGCTGTATATATACGTCCCCTGTTTATCCGGGATGACATCCTGTGCATGGACGAGTCCTGTGTCGTTACGCGTTTGTGCGTAGACTTGCATATAATGAACCAGTTTCAAAGGGATAAACTGTTTCTCATCACCGGATTAGCGTTTAAAAGGCGCTTGACTTTTTTGACTTACCTTGAAAAACTTCCGCTGTGGTACTGGAACAAACTGGCGGTTATCTTTCGCGAGGCAGGATACGGACAGATAGGTGGAACAATCGAACGTGGTCTCAGATTGTCAGGCGTGCAGGTCTTGTTTCCCGATTACATCGCATTCCTGCAGAGTAACCGGAAAAAATAACCCGTACGTTGTTATCTGAACATTCGTGACATAAATGCACATGTGAATAAACCTCTGCTTGGAATGTGGGAAATGTTCATATAAACATTCGTAATTGGTTGTTCTGATACGTTTCTGCTTGGTGGAGATAACAGAACATTCGTGACCATATATGCACATGTGATTAAACCACTGCTTGGTATGTAATAACCTGAAATAAACGTTTATGGTACATGTTACATATGTGTCATTCTCGTGTATACGTATACGTGTTAATGAATGTGTGAGACGGTTGTCCTCGTGTCACAAAATATGGATTCTGCCACTACCACCACCTCCCCCTCCCTCCCCCCCTTTTGCCCCCTTCCGTTATAACAATCTTGCATTCACCGACTGGTCGCCCGCCTCATATCACACAAACTTTCTCACTGCAATGATGATGATAAATACGATGAAGCGACGTGACGATGTGAACGTGTATCTATTTGTACTGATGATAGATACTTGTGTATGGGGCTGTGTGACGGACTCCTGTACATGGACGAAGGAACCATGGATGCATGTGTCACAAAAGGTCCAGGTCAAAGTAGCAACGATGTATACTGTGATAAATGCAAGTGCTTGCTTCACGTGACATGCGATTGTGACAGTGATTGTAAAGGCGTGGATGGCCACTGCTGTGACTGTTCATTGGAAACAACATATGACATGAGTGAACGTTTTGAAGACGCTTTCTCGTGTGAACGTTCTGTTCAGCTATATGACGAACTGGACAAACAGGATGCAATAGCTCCCCTTATGGAGAAGTACCTGCCTGTAAATTGCGGCAACGATGTGGAGACATTTCATGATTTCGCAGATTTCGTGTCAAATGCGCCAATGGCGCGATGGCATTTGATGGAGTCGCTGATGGCGGAATTGCAGATAATATTGCCAGATGTGGATTTTACACCGTGGTCAAAGGTCAAACATCGGGTCACATGTTTGTTCACAGACTGGAGGTCAGAGTTGGACATTGAGCGCCCCTTTTACAAGGGAGGGGTGTATCCGTTGTTATAAACGGCACCTGGTTTGCGGGAGAAAGATGAATATGTCGATCCGTTTTTTTTTTTTTTTTTGGCTTGGGGAATACACAGCTTACATCAGGCAAAGTTCAAATAAACGGACATGAATGTGCAGGTGTGTTTGTTGTTTATGATTATGATTGTTACATAACAACTCCTTCTCTCGGCGTCTTCCGTTTCACACTTGCCCCCCCCCCCTTTCCCCTCTCCCCCCGTCTTCCCAAATCCGGAACATTGTCGCTGTAAGAAATGTGCGCAGTTGATTGTTATTTTAACATAAACATTTATAACCTTCTGGTTTCGTCAGCCAGCCGTATGTACATGTTACGTCATGTGTGAGCACATTGATGTGGGTGTTGTGGCTCAATGGATAGAGCACTGGTTTCCGAAGCCAGGGGTTGTGGGTTCGAATCCCGCCAGCACCTTCATGATACATTTTTCTCCATCTGTTTGTCATCTATACAATTTTCTTTGTGTAAGTTTTGTCTATCACGTCAGTTGTTCGTGTTCATAACAGACAATCCACTCGGCATTACTTATTTGTTGCGTTATATCTACTTGGCGTGTCGTGTCTGTTTATATAGCACAGTCACCGCCAGATGGCAGTATATGCACCCTTGCCGATGTTTTTATTTTTTGTTTTAAAACCATATGTTGGATGTATGTCTTTCACGTATGTTGGATGTCTGTCTTTAGCGTATGTTGGATGTCTGTCTTCCTCGTGTTACATTTTTTTTTTCAAAGGGATAGTGTCGTTCAATGTCTGATATTAAGGCCGGGTACGTTTTCATATTTCCTGAGGCTATGTGGATTTAACAACGTACACTGTACACCAGCTTACAAAACCACACATTTACATATAAGCACACACGTATATATCTGCACAAAGGATTGGTAATCTTCTAATATTTCTTCAGGTGATGAGGGCGATCGTAAAACATATCCCAACACACCGCAAGCAAAGCACATTTTACACATAAACGCACACACATACATCTGCATACACACGGAAACATGAAATGAATAATGAGACATGTTGTCAGGTATACATAAATATATTCCGTTCACTTAAACAATTTACATTTATACAGGTTTACATATATCAGATATATTTCATATCATCGATAAACATACATGGCAAGCGTGCAAATGTCATAAAGGTCATATGTAGTCACAGCGAATTGTCCCACAATATACAGAAGCGTGACAGACGACAGCGAATTGTTCCACAATATATATATAATAAATATATATATATGTACCTTTTCGATAAAATGTTGTTTGTACAACGTGCGTGGAAATGGTCACGGGTACAGGTTTATAAGAAAACCTAACAACTCTGCAGGCTTCCAGCGCAGCTTTGGATGAATTTTCCGTTGCATATCAGATGTGAACATGAACTGTCGCTCGGATGTATGATTGTGTTTTTTTGTACCGGGTGCCCGTACACGCTCCAGACTCACTCTCAGGCATTTGTCAATCCGGCAAGGTGACTGTATACGCTCCAGTCTCACTTTAAGGCATTTATCAATTCGGCCATCTAACCGAATGCATACTTTCAGCCCCTCTCTTCGCGTTGACATGTAGCATCTGCATATCGCTTTTGGGTTCATCTGGAACATAAGCAAATGATAATGTAAAAGTACACTTGTATAAGAAGAAGAACAAAACCTGTGAGGGGGGGGGCAGCAAATCATGCAAACATGTGAAACATTGCCAGATGCTCGGATGGAATGTCCCATTTGACCCTGAAATAAATAAACACATATGTATAACGACACAACACTATCATATTACAACATATATATATTGTTTATATATATATTTATATATATTTATATAGATATATCAATATACAACAAGTATATTAACACCAACACACATACAGACAGATGGACGGTCAAAACATATTTACAAAACGACACGCCACCCACCAGATGTATATCTTCACCACATCAGTGCGTTTGTTGGGTACCCTGCATGTCGGACAATGGACCTCCTCGCGGGACGTGGAACGGGACGTGGAACGGAACATGTTGTCGCGCAAGCGATTTATCAACGCTTGAAAGCCGTTTCTATTTTCATTGTAGGAGAACACCGCCATTATACATCTGTGACAAAACATGTGTCCGCATTTTTTTAGGAAACAGTCCACGGTGTTCTCCAAACAAATTGGACACCGGAAGCGACTTAGCCTTTCCTGGGCATCCCTTTCATTACTTTGAAGCTGGGCAATCATGGTCTGAGCGTGTGCGAGCTGCTCCTCCACACTGGAAACGACAACGCCTGGATCTGAAACGTTTGCCGAACCTCTGCAAGTAGAAACTGTCGCCGAACGGATTGATGTGTCAGGTGCTGCCGAAACTGTTTCCGCATTGCCACCCGTATATGGAGGAAACATCGCTGCTTCGGTGGCGCCCGTCCTGACGTGTCGAAGCTTTAACCTTTTGGGTGCAGGCAAAATGTTATCAGATCGGGTCTGACCTCCCTGGGTTGATGTATCATGTTCCGATGAAGGCGCAGGGTCCACGGGAGGTCGACGTTCAGAAGTCAATGGATCAGAGGCGTCTGTGTCGTCAGCGACATTTTGGGGCGGGTTGGTTGCTGTTATGGAATTCATCAACTGCAATAATTCCCGACCTGCATCAAACGGGCTCTCAGTACGCGATTGTGACGAGGTCGAAGACGGGGCGGGTGATGACGGCCTTGTGGTATATCGCCTTTTTCTCCTGGGAAAGCGGCCATTCCAATTCATGTCAGGATGCAACGCTACGTTGCATTTATGTGAACCGGTGATCCCTGAAACACGACCTGGTTGATTAAAGTCCATCTCTGCCGGCAGGAAATCCTGGAGACACCTATCGGCATCTGTCTGCCTCGCCACCTGGACGCAAAACCTCAGGAGTAACAGGCGTTTAAATGCTTTCCTCCGTGTTGTCTCCCCAGGGCGATAGATATGACCAAGCACGCGTCGGACGTCCTGTTTCTTATAGATGTCTTCGACTTCAGTTTTGCTCAAGGAGGCGTCTATCATACCGTGTTTTTTTAGTAATTTCATTAAAAGCCTAGTTAAACGTATACTTCCGACAAGGTCGGCCACCAAGCTGTCCCATTGCGTGGCATCAAACAGGGTGTATGCGATCCTGAACTCCGGCTCATACCAAACGTCTTTCTCGATATACGCTAAAACAGCCTCACGTACGCGTTGGTATTCACGTTCTGTTGAAACCTCCCGCGCATCCAAACCTTCCTCACCCTCGTCCTCTTGGTCTGCATTTTCCGCCCCTCCTTCTTGCTGCGCATGCGGCTCAGGACGTGTTACGTCATTGTATCCGTCTCCCGGCATGAATTGTTCTTCTTCACACTGTGTAAACCGCATGATGTGTTCATCGTCATCAGACACCAACACGATCGGGTAGTAACGGTGCGGGACCACATTGTTGAAACAGTCTTGTAATATGCCGATTTCAAATACCTCGCTTAACAGGGCACATGCGTCGGACATGCCTCTTTGGAAGAGCCTGTGGTATAGCTCCAATATGTTTACATTGAACAAAGAACAGTTCACGTATAAAGCAGTGGTAATGGAGCGCGCTTCCGATTTTCCACTTTCCCTATACGACTGCACGTACTTGAGGTCATCCCTGTGTGGCAGCAGCGTAGGCAGATCTATCAGATTGACGTCTGTGGCTAAAGCGAGGAGATCAACACGGAGGCTCAGAGCATCTTCAACCTCCATGTAGTTCAGAAACAAGCCTCTGATGCTTAACGCTTCCGACTCGTTCCGCTGGCGTTCGGTGCCGATGTATATAACGTCCTCCTCTTCTATTGACGAACTGTCGGAATGTTCAGTCTGTTCCATCGCTCTGAAATGATAAGGAAACACACATGAGACGTGTTATGGCAAAAGAAGAGGGGGGGGGTGTACATGGTATGTATGTGTAATGTTGCCTGTGATGACATAGCATCATACGTAAACAGAAGAGAACAGATGACAAGTCAATACAAACTAAGATAAAACATAATTACTGTTTCTTTACAACAGAAACACACCGACAGCGCTGTACGTATCTTAGAACATATTATTTTGTACACAAACATGACTACATATCCTGATGAAAAACGTACATGCACTGCAAAAAAAAAAAAAACAGCATACCTGAACATCCGGCGATGGTTTCAGCCGGTGAGGGCGGCGGGGACCATCACTCCGACACTCGTTCTGGGTTCTTTTTGAGAGATGACAAGAAAGCCGGAGCATCTGCCCGCCCGCCCTCCGGCTCCAGCTTTCTTGTCATCTTTTAGACGTCTTGGATAATTGCTGCTTGCTTGGTGATCTGTGGTGATGGTGAAGAAACCCAAGGGCGTCTGCCAGCCCGCCGCCGGCCCTTTGGATTCCTTCAGCATCAACCACATGTTAAAAGGATTGTCCATTTACACACACGTAAACAAAATAACATACCCTGTATCAAATATACAATGACCTTTATTCTGATAACATAACAGATACACAGATCTGGTGTATACAATATATACAGAAAAAGCTATAAAATATGACATATACAAACATTTGAAATATTGAACGTTTCATTGTACAGGAGATGAAACGTTTACCAATTTTTAATACGTTTTTGGTATTATCAACCCCAATTTTCAATTACAGTTTTCCATGTTTTTACAAAGTTTATTTACATTTCAAACCCAATTTCAATTAAAGTTTACCACAGTTCATATTTTTTTTTACACTTTAACCCCAATTTTCAATCACCCCCCATAATTCCGGGCAACGTTCTGTGAATTTACGTTTTTGGTGCAATATAGGTCTTTTCACATGCGGGGTGAAGATAAATTTACCAATGAAATCCCTCCCCAGTACACCCGACGCACTGGGGAATTTCCAGTCATATACAACATTCATATCCACGTTATTATAGAAACATTGCCCCAGTGCGTCCTCGAAGAGCATTTGTATGTGTCTTTTTTTTTATACGGATAAACTGTAATATATACATGTTACTCCTGTACAATATTTATATAGAGATGATATATACAATCAATTTAAAATGTTCAATTAAAGTTTACAAAGTTTTTACAAAGTCTATTGACATTTCCAACCCAATGTTCAATTAAAGTTTACCACAGTTCATAAGTTTTTTTTTTTTACACTTTAACCCCAATTTTCAATCACCCCCCACACGTCCGGGCAACGCTCTGTAAATTTCCTTTTCTGGTACAAGGCGGGTCTTTTTACATGAGGGGTGAAGATGAATTTCCCAATAAAATCCCGTCCCAGTACACCTGACGCACTGGGGAATTTCCAATCATGGACAATGTTCATGTCCACATTATTATAGAAACATTGCCCCAGTGCGTCCTCGAAGAGCACTTGTACGTGTCTTTTTTTATATGGGTGTACTGCGGCCCCTCTGTGGGCACCCCCACAAGCTCTGCATGGCTCTCGCACTAATAGTGCTTTGTGCAGAATGTCGTCCCACATCGGGGTGTACCAGAAGTTCTGTGGTAGAAACACCTTCATGTCAACCATAGAGATTGGACTCTCTGTGTCCAGGATGAAATGCTTGCACCCGATGCCATCAACAGTTACGTTGTAGTATGTCATCTTTCTACAAACGAAACACAAACTCTCATAAACAGATCATACAAACTCTCTCTCTCTCTCTATGTCTCATTTAAATAGGATAGAGAAGATATGCATGCCATGCATTAATTTTTTACTGACGTTAATCCCTGTTTATCACACGTATATACCATAACTGGAGGTTACCACGAGCCAGTGGTAATTGGTTAATCACATAAACTGATTATGCAACAATATCAGATACATATATCAGATACATAAATATAATTATACAAGCTTTTCTTTCACATCAAAAAACATATCATTATTACGGCCCAGTACAGGGACGCAGACTAAAAAACTACAATAATTAATTGTTGTCAGATGTGCGTTCCTTCGTCTGCCATTCCGTCTCGTTATCAGCCCATTTGTACCCGATCATTATATTCTGATTGAAAACATAAAACAACCACAAACCGTACACAAAGGTAAAAATGTCAAATGTGCATACTTACATCAGCGGTGTCTGCGGGTCGATGTTTGTTGATGCAATCTCTGCTCTAGAAAAAACAAAACAATGACATATCTTCAATCAATTGTCCATCGTCACCTTTCCAAATATGGTTATAACACATGTTCATACAGTTGCTGCTCGTACCACATATGGTTCTTCATTTTACAAAATATATACACGCGGCACCTCCTATTCCAGAAAATGTTTATTGTAAAGGGTTAACGCGTAATCTGGCGCGCTTTATCCCCCTTTCACCGAAATATTCTTTCGGAGGCCGTCGACATGTCACCCTCCTTCGTGCACTCATACCACCATCTGTATATGCCTCATAAACACCAAACTGCCAAGGTACTGTTGCACAAACACAGTTCCCCTGTTTGACAAGTCTGTTCACGTCCTTTGATTTGTCGGGCAAGTCTACACGGCACCACAGCTGCTGTATGATCTCGTGAGGCCGGGTCGGTCCCCAATACCTGGACACGTAAAGGGCACCTCTGTGCACCCAGCAAATCATGTCGGGCCACTCGGATATTGTCTTATATTGTTCGAGGTCGACGTCTCGGTGAAACGACGCGTGCAAACGCATATCTCTCGTTATGACCTTGCACTTTGTGCACCTCAGCACGGGAGGCTCCTTGCACATGTCGCGTATGAATTCATCGCCGGTGCACTTAGCGTTGCACTTCCTGCAAAATTGAGTCGTCGAAGCTGTTTCTATCAACTCGTCTAATATTATGTCCGGCACGGTCAACCAAAATATCTGCGGGTTGTACCGCTCGCATAAGTATTCCTTTGTCATTGTGTACAGTGGTTTAGGATTGTACACAGGGTTTATTTTTGTCTTTTCACTCAGCATCATTGGTCTGAAACGAGCGCAAAATCCACCTTTACTGTCAGCGCAACGCTAACTGTCCAAGCGAAATACATCTCCCCTTGTACTTGGAGAGAGTGTAAAATCATTTTAAAAAAAAAGGAGGGGGGGGGGCAGGACGCAACTAGACCGGAGATGCCTTGCACAAATGATGCATCTGATGCAGGTCCCACCTTATGATACATCAAAAACCGAAACGCAGTGTTTATCGTATCTGCTGTCTGTTTTTGTTATGTACATGGTACGAAAGATTGACATGCACACATATTGCCATGGGACATGCAGTAACTCCTAGAAACATAATTTGCACCGACTGTTACTGTTACAAGTGTTGTATACCAGTCCCGTCACCGAGGCCGCCCCCCCCCCCCCTCATGACTGTAACATGTATTACAACAACAACTGAATACTGGTACATATACAATTACATAAACAATCTAAAGCAACATGGACAAAGCAACATGAACATCAAACATATAATATTGTGCCTGTAGTACAGGAGCCATGAACGGGTGCTTCTATAAGAACATATGGTACATCCAATGCAGAATCACTGGTACCTAGCCAACATGCTAAACGTATTATCAATATCGAAAAAGACATAATATACATATATATATATCATGTTGAATATACATTCCGGAAACACACTGTGTATCTACCAGATGCAGGTGATGGAGTCTGATAGAATGACGTCACAGGCGGAATTATGTATATAAGGAGACGTTTGGCAACAGTGCAATTGGTCTCGTTGGAGACCAAACGGGCTAACGTGAGCAGCAGCAGCACTGAACGATACCATAACCAGAGCGAAAAACGGATATGGACTTGGCAATATTTTGTCTGTGTCCTGTACTGGACGCCACATTTAGGTTCGTGGAATATATGAGAAGGTTTTTTTACGTAAATCAGTTTCCGTACCTGTACTGGTACGGACGTCTATATAAGGTGATCAAAACAGAGCGCTTTTGTTAGTGAGTGTACGTGTCCTGTACTGGACGCCACATTGGAGTTCACCATAAACTGGAATTTCGTTTTTCAGATTTATGCGACCAAACATCAATTGTCGAATCTGTACCTGTACTGGTACGGACGCTTACAAAACAGGGGGAAAAATGACCGAGCGTTTCCGTCAGACTGTTAGTGTGTGTCCTGTACTGGACGACACATTGGGCCAACGCAGGAAGCTGGATTATCCTTTGTGGGATTCACCTAACGAGACATTATACGTCGTTTTTCCGTGCCTGTACTGGGACAGACGATTTCAAAGTGGAAAAGCGCTCAGCACTTCCGTCTGTCTGTTAGTGTGCGAGTCCTGTACTGGACGCCATCTACAGTTCGCACAAAAAATGGATTATCGTTTTCCGGATGTACACGACAAATACCTTAAGTGTTTTTGAATCCGTACCTGTACTGGTACGGACGTCTCAGAATTGAAACAGAAAAAGCGGTTGGGTCGGTCCGTTAGTGTGTACCTGTACACTGGGTAAACCATTTACATGATGTCGGCGAAAACAATTTGGAATAAAAATAAAGATTGAATTACCTTTTGCAGTTTTGATTTCTTCTATCTTCTTCTGGAGTACAGTAGTGTTTGGGTATCTGTGTGGAAAATAACATAAACTTGAAAAAACGTCTATTTCGGTTATTGGAAAGTCCACAAATATATACATCTGTACAGTAAGGCTCCCGCGGTTTCACGTTAGAAGTTTGGTTTTCTAAAGAAACCGGCAGAATCAAAATAGTATAGTTCCATCTGCAATTTTAGAATGTTAGAGATCAGCATCAGGTTCAGGTCTCCTATTGAAGAATACCTGTCGCGGTGCCTGGCGTAGGCCCTCTTTCCGAACATCCTGTGCGTTTCGTACAACTGCAACGCGTGTCTGTATCTTTTGTATATTTCAGGTATATCGTCTGTGCTCATTTTCTCAAAGAGTTTAACCATTATGAGAGCCAGGTGATACGCCGCATCGGACCGTTCTGTCGTGTGCCCCGTTTCCAAACACACTTTTCGTGCTCGTTCCAGCCCAATGGTGCATGTCCTCATCCAATAATCGATCTCATGGTGCATCATCGTGACATGCCGCACGAACCTCCTGTCCTTCGCGGCGAAAAAAGAGTTATTATCATGTCGGTAATTCCATATGTGCCTCTGCAACTGTGCCATCCACGTTTGTATTTCTCCGCACGCCTTCTCCTCAAAGTGGTAAACTAATTCTGGCTCCATTGGTTAGGATGACGGGTTTCTGTAATACAAACAAAGAAACAAGTGTCATCCAACCACAGTCGATCTGTCCATTTGTACATATTTAGTGCATCTTTGTCTTCATGTGTCTTCTGATGGGACGTTGCTGCTGCTGCTGCTGCAATAATACCCCCCTGTACTCATCTACGGCAGACAGTAGACGTCCATGTTTGCTGTTTCTGGTGTTTCCTCATGTATCATGTCCGCCCGCATCATCTTGTCCTCAGACTGGTTCCACCACCACTCAGTTGCTTTGCACATTTATCACATGAGATTCAAATACAGTCGTGAAAGTGTTGTTATGTTATCTGTACATTCTCCCATGTCTCAAACAATTACACGGGTTATCAAATGTAACACTCTGCATTATTCCTGTAATTCACAAGTACGAATTGATGTAACCAAATGTTTTCAATTTGGCAAGATATATGGTATGCGAAGCCGTTATAGAATATACTGGTGTCACAAATGCAGAGGAGTTACAAAGCGACGGTGAGATTTAACGAATTCAGTTCAAATCCTACATCCGTTTCTGTACTGAAACAGAGCTCTTTTAAAAGCCAATCATATTCGTCTGTCTGTCCGTCCGTCCGTGCGTGTGTGTCCTGTACTGGACGCCACCTTTCGTGAACAGACTGAACATTTACACTGGGACACGTTGATGATGGGACCTACAGTGCGCGTATTCCGACTTATTTAGACGAGCTGCTGTCCGCGTTTGTCACTTGTGTGTGCAAGCCATCGTTGTTAAACTGTCCCAGCTCGAAAGCCAAATTTTGCCTGTGTTTCCAAAGCAGAAACTGAAACGAGGCTATGGATTGCTTGTTCTGGTGGTGCCTCTTCTGCACAGGGCCTTTAAACCGACTGTGACTTTGGTAGTGCTGCACAACTCGCGTGTATGCGTCTGCCGTATGTTTGAGTGTTACGTCATAGGTATCCTTCAACCACTCTGTAAACAGTTTCGCCATCCGCACGGCAATTAATGTCTGTTCCGTCTGGCACCGCTTTTGTAAACATATCTTTTTCGCTAACATAAGTCCTTTGAGAATCCGCGCGTTCCACCACCAGTCTTCGTCGACCAGTGCTTTCAGAGTCAGCTGAAACACTCTGTCGCTGTCAACGAAAAATCTGTCTGGTGTGGACAGGAACGACTTAATACAGTCATTTAGCTCACGTGTTTTAGCTGGAATATCTACCAGCAATGCATGGTCAAATTCTTTTGACAGGTTTGAGTCCATGTTGGACAGCAAACGAGCAGAAAGGACTATTTTATTGTGTCGGTCTGTATGTTTACGTTACAAATACTTATCAACCGCATAAAGGGAGGACAGGTCTTAAACATATCTCCAGTGTTTGTACACCACGCATAACCTTTCCAGTCATCTTGACATGCATCACCTCTCTCTTTTTCTGTGTGTTAACAGACACGATAAAGCAGTTATTATGTTACTAAAATATGTTTTATTCCTGGTATACTTACAAAATACAATCACCACCCCTATATTGGGAGGTAAAAAAGAATACCAAAAGAATACCAATGACATATATACATAACGTGTGTTTTCTTACACGACCTCTACAAGTGAGGATTTGCAATGTGTTACACATCCGATATATCTAAATATGGAAAAGTCAAGAAGAAAAGTCTTTGATACTTTGACCGATAAAACATTTATACAGTTTGTATCTTCTTCACAGCACGTTTCTCGCATAATTGTACATAATTTTGCATGTCCTCTATTAGCACACGTATCTCGAGAAATGAAAACGACCGGGCGAGGTGGCGACTGTGGACGGCCGGTGTCACATTAGGGCGGTACTCCTCTACGATATTCTTGTAGAGTTCCTCACAACGGAGGACAATATCATAGATGTCCTCCGTTAGGCGCATCACCTTATCCATGAGGACTGCGATGCGCGTGGCTTCAGTGATATTCGCATACGAATTAATATATTGGTAAAGTTTTGTTCCAGTATTGGCCGTGAAGCGATCATGTACATCGAGGAGAGGTGTTAAACATTTATCAAATTCGTCCCCGTCCCTTGGTTCTTTCAAATACGTATCAGGCGACGTTTGTAACTTTTTTATGACATTCAGTATGGCCTCTCCTTGTTTCGGCACAGCAACTATGGCTGCATCCAGTTCACATTCAAACTTCTCGTTCATCATCATCATCATGATTCCCTGTAAGTCACAAGGACGTCTTATAACAAACAGCTTTTTCGCTAAGATAAAAAATGTTTTATTCCTGATATATTTAATTACATAATTTTCCGTGGCCGTGAGTTAATAAAAAAAATATTGACACACGTATACGACTCGACCTAAAAACCATATGTACACTATGTATAATGTATTTACAAAATACAATTGCCACCCCCTATACTAGTTGCATATATTGTAAAATAAAAGTTTATTCTTCCTCATGTGTGATCATCTTACTTGCCCACCGGCGCTCTGCTTGCACATGTGCTTTCCTGGCGACTATTCTTAAATGAGATGTTAGAAGGAAACACGCCCGGATGTGATGGCTTTTGGTTGCGGCCGGTGGGGCCTCACCGCGGTATATTTGAACTATATCTCTGTATATATTGTGGCAGCGTAGGACAATTTCATCAATAGCCTGCGCCAGGAGCAGAACATTGGATGCAACGCGCACCATTTCTTTCAGGTTCTTTTTTTCTCTGATACATATTTCTAGTTCTTCACTGGGGATGTGCATTAACATTTCGTACTTGTGCACTAGTCCATCGACTAACTGATCGAAATATTCGTCGTCGCCTTGCATTGCGAAATACGTCTCAGGCGACGACGATTTAATATTTTGAACGTAGCGAAGTATGGCCTGGCCTTGCACATTTACCAACTCCTCCAGATCACGTTCGTAGTGCTCGTTCATCATCATGTTTCCCTGTAAGTCACAAGGACGTCTTATAACAACGTCTTATAACAATATAGGACTTTTTTCTGTGTTGTTTAGGGTTATACTTTGATGTACCAAACAAAAATATTAAAAATAACCTCCCCCCCCCCTCCCCACCTTCCTTACTCCTCTTTCCTCAATCGACATTTGTGATTGGTCGTGTGTCGAAATGTCGGTTTTTTTTTTCCATTGTAGTTGTTTACTAAACTAACGAGGTCATGTTATACAATAAACGTGAAGGGACTGATATCCGTGACGAGGTTACATATTACATTCATGCCAGGTGTCACGCAAAGTGGCGCTCTGCTTCATAACCTTTTGTTTATTATTATTTTTATCCTAAATGCATTTTTTTTTGGTTCACAGTAATTACCTACTTATTTTTTATCAGTTACAGAATTAATAGTGTTTCTCATTGTCCTTCTGAAAAAAAAACTAAAACTCTTGCAATACCTTTTTGCTCTACATTTTTTGTTAAAAGGTCCGCGTGTCTGTTATTTTCTTTTGTTAATGGTTAAAAAAATACAAATTCTCTTCCCGTTTCTATGTCACAACATTACTTAATCGTCGTTACGGTTAGTCTGTGTCACTTGTGTGGCAAAAAACCGAACCGCTCCGAGTTGGATGGATGGATGGATGGAAAAACACGTCACCCGACCTTGCTTACTGGTCAGGTAGTATAAACATGGCTTTTATCTAACTCCTGCGCATCTTGGGTTTTTTAAAGTGATGTCAGTCCGTTGTGTACACAACCATACACAAAATAAATGTAACCCCGGCCTACCTTACTGGCCAGTGGGTGTCCTAAGTTTTCTAACAACAACCAAACAAAAACATAATTCCCCCCCCCCCCCCTCCCCTCTCATCCATCCCCACCTCCCAATGACCTTCGTTACTGGTCACATTTTAGTTTTTTGTGTCTGTTACTGCCAACAACCAAATATTAGGGACCCTCCGTTACTGGGGCCCTCTCAAATACAAACTAAAAAATTCACTCCTTCAACAGAAAAATTCACCCCCGGCCTACCTTACTGGCCAGTGGGTGTGACATCATTTTTGTTCAAAAACAACACCAATTACAAAATACACCTACCGGTATTGTTGTTTTGTCACAAACTCAAATCTTCAACAAACTTTCAAATCTTTGCTTCAACTTGCTTTCTGTAGCTGTTTGTCTCTCAACACAACGACGGCTTCTATATAACACAACGACGGCTTCTATATATCCAAAGTGTAGTTATTACCAGTACTAGTACCAGTCAAAACCAGAGTCTGACTTTACTCCGTCCAAACTACCTCCTTATATACCTTATTTCTCCTGTGACGTCACACACACAATTTCAAACAAACCACCCCCTGTCGTTTCCGCCGGATACACATACATCCTTATTTTACCTCCCCGTTGGTTTCCGCTTACTGTGACGTCACTCCACTGCATAACCAATCAAATCCTTTCTTACATCCCCCCAACCAATCAACGCTCTCCTTACACATACATCCATCCACCATCTTGAAAATTTTTACCCGGGGGGGGGGGGGTAAAAAATCAAACACCCTTATCATCGCTCACACACACACACCACCCTCCCCGGCACGCGGGCCCGAAATCGCACACTCACACACCACCCTCCCCGGCACGCGGGCCCGAAATCGCACACTAATTTATTCATGGCGAAGCGTCGAGGGTCGAGGTGCCGGGTGCGGGTGTGCCCAACTTCCGGTAGAATAGTACTTCCGGTTGTGCACCGCTTCAGGATTTAAATGAGTTGTTGTAGTGATGTTAATAAGGCGATGATGGTGAAATCTTGCATAATTGTCCAGTTATGTGAGTAAAGTGGGATATGATGCCAATCCGGAAGAAAACGTGAGAGAAAAAGGTTTAAAAACAGGTTTGAAATGTGTGGACGAATGGGTCGGGGATGATGCAATAGACCACGTGGACAGCGCGTGTTTGATTGTTGTGAATGAGACCTGACCAATGGGCGGACTGAATGCACACCACGTGACCTGATCTGACCAATGAACTAACAGCGCATGTACCGGAAGTCTGCTTTACACCCGGCAGTCGTGATCGGGGTCACACTTTGGGGTCACGCTTAACCATTGAGTAAATGGGACTTCCGGTGCGGGTACGTAGGGTGGTGTTGGACCGGAAGTGAGGAAGTGTGAAGGGTCGTGAACGGAAGTGCCGGGTCACATGGGGTCAGACGACAGGAAGTGACGGTTGGATAACACGTATTGATGAGTCATGTGAACTCGGGTTCGTCCCGGGTCGCCTTATCTGTTGTCATCTGAACACAATGAGATATGTATATATATATATATATATATTTACATATTATTATATATTATATACATAATCGTAACACCACGAAATATCTGTTGTTGATCTTGCAGATACGTGAGGGATGTTTTGTATATTTACCTCATAAACATTAATTTCAGCCGACACACACGTATATGAAATATATATTAGACAAAAGTGAATGTCACCGCCGGGATTCGAACCCGGATCCGAACTTAACCTTGCCGGAACTGCAAGTACAAACTATTGGTCCAGGTAGGAAAGTTTGAATTAGCCCGTTACGCCACGGGGACTTTCACATCAGACCCGGACATTATGACACTTATGTAATAAAAGGGACACGAAACAAAAACAAGGAATGCGTCATCGTATTTCTTATGAACTATGTGGGCACACGTGACTCACACATGTCATTCAAGCCCTGCCGTGTCTCATATATGTAACATTATTTGGGTTAACAAGTATCCACGGTCTGGTGTCAGGCTCTGCGTGATCGACAACGATTGTTAATTGCCAAGCAGCGTCCAGCGTACACGATGGGGGACCGCTGTGCACACTCACGCCATCGCCGGGATGTAGTCGGTCTTTTCACTGGTCCACCGGGTAACAGTTACGGTTACGCGCCTTCCGACGGGAATTTCTTTAGTAACCGGTTACGACGGAGGGGGGTGACGTGGCGAGAAGAACACATAGTTGTGGACAAATGCTCAATGTGTGCAGACGATTACCTGTACCATCACAACAGACGGGGCAGGTTATACTGCCCCACGTGTCAAGAGACAGAACTGAGGGCACTGCTCACAACCGAGAAAACCTACGATTTGGGGCAAGGGATAACGTTCAGGTGGCGGCCGTTGTTACGTCATGGAGATACAGTGTTGTTTCGACATAGAGACAAGACAATCCACGTGGAAGGCTTCGGTTCCGTGTTGCGGGCCCTGGTCGGACATCTCGACAGGATGCTGTCTGATGCTCAAAAGGCTAACAGCAGCTTGACCGGTTGGATATACCCTAATGTCTCCGGTATATGTAAATCTTTGCATATCCAGATGGACCCGTATGGCACTGTGTCATTCTACGACCGCATTTACAAGGATGACGCGCGTTTCACAATGCAGGTGGCGGCCCACAGGGATGAGACGATATCGCTGACGACAGAAGTACTGTTCCAATTGTTGGAGCACGTGATCACCGATTACCAGGATGTAACCATTTACAGCTGGAATCCTCCGGCGGTGTCTTATGACAACATTGTAGACGCAGTGCCGGGATATCCAGGGCAGCATGCCCACGCGAACACGGGTGATACTACTGAAGCGGGTGTTGACAGTGTGGCGGGACCATCAGACGGTGTCGTACCTTTTGACGGCAGGTTCTTTCGAGGTCATGTACGAGGATATGACATACTTTACGACCGCGAGAAGATGGTAGTGATACAGTGCGCGAGGTGCAACCCGGATTACGAAAGTGTGTTTGATGACGTACGGGAATACTGCCCTATATGCGACCAGAGTGAGTTGGAGTATCTGTTCACATGTGAGGAATTCTTCAACTTCCTACCGTCTTCCACTCCCGAATCTGATTGGATACATTTTCTCTGGGAACCGTACAGGCGTTTCAAGGGCAGGGTAGGGTTGATAGGACAGAACAAAGATGTACAAATACCAGGAATACTCGCCATGCTGGAGGATAATAATCTGACCGGTGATTTAGACGTTTTGTTCCTGGCCGCTCAAAAGGAAAACTGCCGCATAAACGCACTGTTTCGCTATAATCGAAAAAGGTATAATCAAATGCACGACCTTCAACTTTCGATGGACCCGGACGGTACGATAACGTTTTATGGACCTTTGATAACGCGGTATATCTTCGACACCGACGGGGTACAGGAGACCATACAAACCGACATTTTGAATGCGCTATCGATCAAGGCCTGGGATCTTGTATCATTACTTAACACAATGATCAGGCACTACCCGCCGAGAGACTTGTCGGGTACGATGTACACTTATCCTCGGTTGTTCCCTGAGAAAACTGAGGTTGAAAAGTACGAAGAAGAGCAGATGGATGATGACGATGCTGACGATGATGAGGAGATAAATGAAGACCATTAATCACGGGGGGAGTCATATCGGAACCAGTATGTAATGTACACATTTGTGCACACGAAATATGTTACACAGCATGCGGCAGACGGTTCATCGGAGGTGAAGGTGAGGCCTTGCGTAATCTGAGACGTGTCGTGAACCACATGTTTCAGCAGATTATGTGAACAACTCTGGAGCACGTGACTCACATATGACGAGGTCTATATATTTAGTGACGGCGGGACAGTGATGTTGAGTTGGAGAGTGGAGCGGGTTGTTGAGGAGACGCCACGTATATAAACGCTGTCCCAGGCAGCGCTGGGCATATACGATGGGGGGCCTCCGTGCAGACACACGCCATCGCCAGGAGGTTATCAGTATTTTCACTGGTCCTCCGGGTAACACTTACCGTTTCGCGCCATCCGGCGGGGCTTTCTTTGGTAACGTGTTACGACAAAGGGGAGTCAGGTGGCGGGAACAACACATAATTGTAGACAAATGCTCAATGTGTGCAGACGATTACCTTTACCGTTCCAACCACGACCATGCAAGGATATATTGCCCCACGTGTCAAGAGACAGAAGTGATGGCACTGTTCACAAACGAGAAAACCTACGATTTGGGGCAAGGGATAACGTTTACGTGGAGACCGTTGTTACGTCCAGAAGATACAGTGTTGTTTCGACACGGAGACAAGACAATCCACGTGAAAGGCTTCGGTTCCGTGTTGCGGGCCCTGGTTGGACATCTCGACATGATTCTATGCGAGGCTCAAAAAGCGAACCGCAGCGTGACCGGTTGGATATACCGACGTTTTCCGGGTATCTGTGAGTCCTTGTATATCCAGATGGACCCCTACGGCACTGTGTCATTCTTTGACCGCATTAACAAGGACGACGCGTGTTTCACCATGCAGGTGGCGGTCCACAAGGAGAAAGCGATATCGCTGACGACAGAAGTACTGTTCCAGCTGTTGGAACACGTGATCACCGATTACCAGAATGTAGTCATTTACGGCAAGAAACCTCCGGCGGTGTCTTATGACAACATCGTAAACACAGTGACGGAATCCCCAGGGCAGCATGCCCACGCGAACACGGGTGATACTACTGAAGCTGGTGTTGACAGTGAGGTCGGACCATCAGACGGTGTCGTACCTTCTGACGGCATGTTCTTTCGATATAATGTACGAGGGTATGATATGTTTTACGACCGCGAGAAGATGATAGTGATTCCCTGCAAGACGTGCAACCCGGATTATGTAAATGTGTTTGATGGCGTACAGGAATACTGCCCTATATGCGACCAGAGTGAGTTGGAGTATCTGTTCACACGTGAGAGAACAATCGACTTCCTACCGCATGGCACCGACACCTCGATTTGGGTATACTGCAAACCCCCCTGGGATTGGTGGATACACCTTAGATGGAAACCGTATCTGCGTTTCAAAGACAAAGTCACGCTCGTAACAGAAGACGAGGTACAAGTACCAGGAATGCTCGCCATGTTGGAGGATAATATTCTGACCGGCGATTTAGACGTTTTGCTCCTGGCCGCTCAAAAGGAAAACTGTCGTATGAACGCAGTGTTCCGCTATAATCGGATAAACCATGATCAAGTGCACGACCTTCACATCTCGATGGACCCAGACGGTACCGTAACGTTTTATGGACCTTTGGAAACGCTGTATATCAACTTCCGCGACGAGATACAGACGATGATACAAACCGACACTTTGAATGCGATACCGCTCAAGGCATGGGATGTTGTATCATTAATGGAGTGTGTGATCAGTAACTACCCGCCGAAAGATTTGTCGGGTACGATGTACACCTACCCTCGGTTGTTTTCTGAGAACACTTAGGCTGAAGAAGACGAAGAAGGGCAAATGGATGAGGCCAGTTGAAAACGCGGAATGTTGTCATATGATCTCGTACACCGGACGTGTTATCGAAACCTGCAGGTACCGTACACGTTTGTACATATACATATATCCGTCATGCCACCCGCTGTTCTGGTGATACACGGGGCACGTACAATAACAAACCCACATGGGTATCAAAGGGGGGGGGGGAGGTGCTGATTGCTGAGGAGACTGTACGTATATAAAACGGCGTTCCAGGCACAGCCGTTCAGACAAGATGGGGAATACATGTGGAGACCGATGCAGTTCCCCGGAGATCCCGAGTCCTGACGCAGGTCGGCCCCGCAACCCGGGGAGATACGAACCGTCAGACGGGACGTACTTTCAGGACAGGTTGCGAGAGATGGGATTCCAATGGCGAGAACGCATACTTGTGAGGGCGTGCCAGAAATGTCAAACATCTCCCGGCATTACAGTCCCCGACGACCGTGTCACGTTCAAGTGGTACTGCCCCACGTGTGACGAGACGGAACTGACGGAACAGTTCGCAAAGGTTAAAACATATCAAGTAGGGAAGGGCAAATGTTTAAAATGGAGGCCGTGGGCCGTCCGAGGCGATGCTGTAATTTTGGAACAAGACACAGAGCAAGTACACGTCGGAGGTTGGGTTTTCGTGTGGAAAAAACTGGCCAAATATTTAGACCTATTACTCAATGAGGCCCAAAAAGCAGGCGGTAGTGTTACAGGCTGGATATACGACATTGATGAAGGACTTGGTGAATCTGTGCATATCACAATGGACACATTTGGAACAGTCTCGTTCCACGCGCGCTTAGACAAGAACAACGAATCATTTAAGGGAGACGTTGTGGTTGACCACGAAACCGCGATCTCCCTGACAACAGTGGAACTGTGCCAGCTTCTGGATAACGTGATATCCGATTACCAGAAAGTATGCTTTATCTGCACGCCATGGAGGCCTCCTGCTGTGTCTTGTGAACACAAGATGGTAGGAGAACAGGCAGTGCGACAGGCGAAGACGGGTACCCGTGAAAGTTACGAATGTGAGACAGAAAGTCACAATGTGTTAAACGTGCCGGGTATGCTAGTCATGTTTGAGGACGAATTTCTGAGTAGCAATCTCAACGCTTTGCTGTTGATTGCTCAACGAGAAAACCGCAGCGTCACCGCAATGTTTCTCTATGAACGGTGGGTTTGTGACGATGACCATGTTTTGCACTTGTCAATGCATCCTGATGGGACAGTCACGTTTTACGGGTCTTTAAAACATGTTGATGTCGGAGCCTGCGGGTACGTTGCTAAGATACAAACCGACACTGCGACAACGATATCGTTGGCGGCTTGGCAGGTTTCAAAGTTGCTTGGGTACATTATCGAAGACTACCCACTCAGGGACCTGTCTGGCACCATGTGCACTTACTCCCCGTTTGTTCGCAGGCAAGACTCTGGACGAAGAAAAACAGGAACGGGTGGCATAGGGACATAAAACATGTATAACGTCCCTGGGTGGGTTCGAACCACCAACCTCCCGATTAACAGCCGGACGCGCTAACCGATTGCGCCACAGGGACTACATGCTTTTTGTACATGAGTTTCTTCTGTTATCATGAACAGGTACTATTCCTTGATTTGATTGGCTGATGGAAAGTGTGACGTCACAGACGATCTTTATAAATGCCTTTAATCCCAGCAATACATGTTGTTTTCTTTACAATCTTATTCTTAAATCTGGGGCTCACCTGACACCAAACTATTTGTCAATACCGATCACGTGCCTGCGTAAGAGATATATAATAATGGTGCGTTTGTCTACAGTCTAGACAGTTGGCAACATGATGGCAAACGATACTCAAGAGCACAACGTGGCCGTGCCACAAGAAACGACGTTACACATGGTCGTTAATGCAGGACTGTCATCGTTTTATTATACAATGGAGGATTGTTATTACAAGGCTAAATACATGAAATGGCTATCTTGCGATGACCAGTTCTTCGTGTTTCTCGTATACGCCGAGCCCCGCCACATGCCAGATGTTATTGTACCCGTGAGTAATGGAGGTGACAAACCTTTGGTTGGGACACCCGCCGTGAGGTACAACTACCAAGACGAACGGATACTCGTGTGCAATAACACAACTGTGGCTGACATGGTCCGAGCCGCCCGAAAAGACACCAGCACCCAAGAGTTAATCAAAGCACGCTTGATCGCACTACTGCCACAAAAACTGTGCCAAAAGCGTAACGTGGAAATGAGGATTTTAGATGGGGATGGATTCAGTCAGTTCCCCGTGGATGGACAATACATCGGAAACATTTGCGTGGCGATGAGACTGGATAAAAAACCAGGGGTAGCTGATAGCCCGGCACGCGTACCTGAAAATAAACCAGAGACTACGCCTGCATTTAACTTCGCTAGTGATGGTAAATCTACGGCGGGATTTTCGTTTGGTCAGAATGCGTCCTTTGGTAATGCAAATTCCACCTGGGGTACACCTATCAACACTGAAGCGACACGCAACACATCATCGAACGCAGGTGCCACATTGGGTACATCATCCAACGCAGCTGTGACGTTCCCTTCATTGGTATTTGGTTCACCACAAACTTCACGTCCAATATTCAGTCAGCCTTTCAACGCGAGTACGGTATTTGGTTCACCACAAACGTCACGTCCGATATTCAGTCAGCCTTTCAACGCGAGTACGACTTTCGTTTCGCCATTTAACAAGACTGTCACCACGACGTCTTCTAACTCGTCAGCTGGTTTATTCAGCAATCCATCCAAAATTCTCTTTCGTTAAACTGGTGCGTGTGATACCACGTTTCCTGTCTGTGCTGGAATTGCGTCATCAACAAAAGGTATAAATAGATAAATAACGTTTTATATATAACAATATAAAGACACACTGAAGAGTAAACGTCATGTCAATCACAGACATGGTCGACAACAGAATAGTCCGTGGTGCTGTATACGTCCTTCGCGCCGCCATACAAGAACTGCACGAAATAGGTGACGCTATCGCTTTACGCATCCATGAGGTATACGATAATTTTTATAACCTTTTCGACCAACCTGTTTTCAACAGAAGCGCACAGGACTATTCATGATTAGTATTCAGGCATTTGGTGCGGGACATACGGTGAGGATATAAAAAAAGGGAATTGGTCTGAATAGCCCGGAAAGGGATCATTTGTTCCTTTATGCATCATGGGAACAACATATTTGGAGACAGTGATACAGACAGCGACACAGAATTGTGATGACGCAGGGAGGATTAATGTAACACGTGTTACACATGTTGCTAATGTGATTGTAGAAACTGAAGCTGTACAATATATGCATATTCATATATATATACGTGTCATATATACGTGTTTTTGGATCATATATCTTTGATTAATACTGATACATGTAAAGGTGTCATTGTTTGGACGTTGTGAAATGTGAAAACGTAGATAGATCTGGTTGACATGTTATTTTTAACTGTTTATGTTTTGACATATACATGAATGTATTGTTGATTACTGGACCAAAAAAAGCGGATCCCTTGTACTGTATCATAACACAATACAATATGGTATCCATGCAAACATGTGTCGTGTTATATGTATCAATAAAACGAAATTGACATGGTTCAACGTCATGATTATATGGCATGCATGGTGTTGTGCGTTTGTAAATATTCAAAACAAGTATGTGTTCTGTGACGCGACTGTGCATCGTCGGGTAAACAAGCATTTTTTGACATATGTGTCAGCGTTATCCAAACAACGACCTTGAAAACCCCTGCGCCCGACCTGTTTGTTGACCGGAATCTCAGACATGACGGAGCATGAGCCGTCTCGTTGAGTCACGGAAATGTATGGAATGAAAACAGATGACGGACGGATGATTGGCTATTTAAAGAATTGACGCCCCCATATTAATGTACATTAACCAGCCTGTTAGCCAGGTTGCACAGTTGGCGGAAATACACCCGTCTGTACAATGATTAGAAAGATATGCAAGACGTATAGAATATACCTATCATACGAAATATCTACACGTTATGGGAGCGAGTATAGGCATATTGTGAGATGTTTATACTGGTACGAGTGGGGAAAATGTTGGTATTTGACTATCACGTACGATAAATAATCCGGATTTGTGACAGTCTTAGCACATGCGCGGATTATAAACATAGTTCGACTGATACGGGCTAGCTGCTGTACCAGTTTGAAAAGGATTTCTGCAAAGCTGTGGTCTGTACAATGCTATATGTGAGACGGAAGAACCAGCAAGCATGTGAAAATTAGGGTAACTGACAAACAGACAAACATACTTACAAGGGTGACACAAGAATGAGACCAGATGACTCAGGTTATGGAAGAGACCCAGTTGACGAAAATAAGCTATAGTTTATGTAACGGAGGTTTATAGTTTTTGAAAATATGGCCAGAACATGATACGTCGGTGAGGTTTGAGTAAAGCGCCTCCTAGTGGCCATATTCGGAAAATGATAAATACCTTTCGAGATATTAGAGTCAACCATAAGTTATATTAGTTTCAAAAGGATTTCTTTAAAACTGTGGCCTATAGAATGCTATATGTGAGACGCAAGAGCAAGCAGGCGAATTTGTGGACAACTTACGAACAGACAAACACACTGACAAAGTGACACACGGTTGTGACAGGATGAGTACATCAGGTTATGGAAAAGACTCAGAGGAAGAAAATAAGCTATAGGTTATGTAATTGAGGCTTACGGTTTTGGAGATATGGCCAAAACATGATATGTGTGGGAGGTTCACATCCAGCGCCCTCTAGTGGCCGTATTCAAAGAATAAAAAAAAAACAATTTCGAGATACTAATGTAGGACATACAGTATGTCAGTTCCAAAGAGATTCCTGTCACAATATGGCCTCCAGGGTAAGATGAATGAAATCTCGAAATGTTTAGTTTGACGAGATATTTTACGAGATATTGCGAGACTTTAATAATATCTTGTATTTCTAATTGTATGCTACCTAATGCAAATCACTAGATCTTTCTAGCGTTAAAATAGACAAATTAGTCCATTGATTTTCAAATAGAATCATTATTCCCCCAAAAGGCGTTACCATGGTAACAGAAAATTTGAGTCAGCTACACATCATCAGAAAGGCCTTGGAATGACGATTAAAATAAACTGCTGTTGAAGTAGATACGACTTATAGTGCCAAAGATATGAAGAAAAAACCGTTTTGTATACTTCTGTTGATCTTGACCTTGCCTTTCACTGATCATGGCCGAAAAACAATAGGATCAGAGTTTAACTAAATTATACCCTTTTTCTGTACGTCTGAAAGCGATTGCTGAAACTTTGTGGCCAGTAGAGCATCAGCAAACAGATTAGACGACCATAGGTCGAGCGCTTGCCGGAAGTTGAAAGAGAAATAGGTCAAGGTCACATTATTCTTTGATATCATGAAAATGAACAGGAGACTAAAACGAGCAATTTTATATGTGGATGCGATAATTTATAAACAAATTAGGAAGGAAATTAGGACATGTTTGTGGCCTTGGCATATGACCTTTAACCCAATGTTTAAAAAGGAAACAAAGGGGTCTGATGGTAATAGATATTTACCATTGGTATAAGTTTCAGAGCGATCGCATCAAACGTGGGCCTGTGCCAGATATGGAAATATTTGAATATTTCTAAGTTTTATAAGTTTTTATCCGAAATTAGGTCAACATGATTATGGCGAAATATGGCCAAATCTGCAGAAGGATAAGGCCATGTTTTTTAGTTTCAGGTGCAGTAATGTAAATTATAATATCATTTGTAGCTTTTCGGATATGACACAATAATGTGATATTACAATGTTGTCAATGCAGTGCCCCCTGGAGGTCATATACCGAAAATGAAAATTGTTTTTGTAGATATTACTGTAAAACATAATATATATTAGTTTGAAAATGATTGCTGCAAACCTGAGGCATGTAAGGCATCATTTAGTGAGATATCGCAAAAAGCTTCTGCAGCGCCCCCTGTTGGTCATCTTGCAAACATTACAATATAATCTTGTAACACTGACTGAACTCTACCTGATGCAAAAAGCTACATCCCTCTAGCGTAAAAAAATGACATAGTTCAAAAGATAAGGTAAAATGCCAAGAATTGTACTTAATATAGGTCACCATGGCCACCGAAGAATTAGGTCAAGTGTATCCACGAATAAGAGTATTGATAATAGTTTCAGATTATGAAATAAAAATGATGACATATTTTATAGTTGTGAAGCTATTAGAACAAAATCATACTTTGACCTGCTTTAGTTGCAGCGCCCTCTGCTGGCTATATTCAAAACATGTAAATTTGTTTTTCTCGAGATATTTCTGTTTAACATATTATGTACGAGTTTCAAAGTGATTACTTCAAAATGCGGGCCTCTAGGCCATAATAAATGAAATTTACCCAAAATGTCGTACAGCGCCCCCGGGTGGTCATATTCGAAAATCTTCAGACAACCGAACAAATTCTAATTAAACTTTACATATTGCCAAAAACTAGACCTCGCTAACTTAAAAATAGCGAAGTAACAAAAATACTTTTTTAAAAAATGTGAAATTTCCATTATGCCCCCCCCCCCAATTGTGTTACAATGGAAACCACAGAATGAGACGGTTTTACCTCAAGAAGTAAGAGCATTCGATGACGAATAAAATGAGCTATAGTTTATGTAGCTACGATCATCCTACACGTGTGTCTTAGCATATCACATATAACACGTGTCCTAGGAATAATTCCATTATTTCACACCAGATGGCAGCATGTATACTCGATATCCGAACTTAAAGGAGACCTATCACATGTCTGACCTTCAAAATCTAAACGTAATCCTTTGGAACGGTCATACAAGATCCTGGTAAAATAAAGACATCTCTCACACACACAAAGGTTGTTTTGTTTCCTAACAAACAATATGTTGATAACATGTAAGGACCTGCCTTAACAATAAACACGAATTGACAAGGGCATTCTTTGGCACATCTATACAATTGGAGAGTTTTGCAACGAGTGTTCTATCGACCTCCACTTAGATAATATGTATATCACGTGTGTCAACATTTGTTTTGTTTACAAACACGTTCTTGATCAAATACATTGTTTCCTTTAATATCTGGAATATACATTTTCAAACATTATCGATATATACAAATGGATATATATATATATATACAAGAAAAAAGGCAATATTGTTTGCGAAGGTTATGGGAATAGGTCCCTTTATCAGCACGTCCTTAGATAACTTTATCTTATCAACTGCATCTCATAACATAGGCGCTCAACAGCTGTGTAAATACGTACAGACTTGTTCAGGCAGTAATTACTGATATCAGTGAGAATAATAGCTGGCCCCGGCGTATTTACACAAACATAAATCCATTCAGCAAACAGAACTGTGTGGTTTTAGTGATTGCAGCAGGCTACTTGTTCCGAGCGAGCGAGCTATTTCCTATTATATATTATTAACCATCCTGGTACAAACAGTTTTCCGCTACTATTTGGACCAGTCTACATGCCATTTTAACAATATCGAGCTATGAGCTGCTACACGTGTATATTCCTTGCAGGCAAAAGAGAAAAGGTACGAGTGTTTATTTTTATTTTAAATATTACAATAATATTTTACCAGGATATTTTATTCTGAGACTGACTCAAATGTTTCCATTTAAATCAGCTTTAGCAATTAATCAAACGTTAAACTGTACAATCTGTTAAATATACCACCAATGACGTTCATTTAAATATAATGCTAAAAGCTATGATATAAATATTTTGTTTTAATTTTAAAATGCGCATATATAATACATATAATATTCTTAATTCCAAGGTGACCTATATCAGTTGTTCCACAGACTTTGAGCTTAAATAAGAGCGAATTAACTTGTAATATACAGGTGTAGGCAAATGTTTAAATATTTAACGAATAGGGATTGCGCAAGAGCAAACAAACAAAAAAACAGCTACATTATTTTGAATGTGAATGAATCAGAATATTTAGTATACACTTTAAACACTATCAATGGAAGCCACAATATCAGTTATATTTTTATATATTTGTATTGGCAATTTTATAATTCTCATTTAAATTACTACTGATAAGTATTGTAAACTGTTATTTAAATAATGATTATGCTTAAACCCTGATCAATGGGGACTCTAGTGGTTTCGGCACTGTTGAAGCAACTGCTGCTATGCGAGTTTTAATCAATGCATACTGAAATGGTTACCCAAGTAGCTCAAAAGAGTAGTGGAAACCTGGACTGATGTAAATCAGGATTTAATCAATGATTTTAAAACACATGATTTTAATCAAATTACATATAATACTACGAGCTCCATCACAGTTTGGCTCTAGTCAAAGCATATGGATGACAAACATATTAAACGTAACCAATACAGTTTGTATAATTGTGAGGATACGCTACCCTTTGTAACTGACGTAACGATATCTTAAGCATGTATTTGACATGAAAACAAAAACATGTAACTGTCGTTATCCATCAACATTTTACAATCTACATCATTCATTCCACGTGTTATTGCACATTGTAATGCCTTTGCGTATTTTATCTAAAAAACAGCTTCCATCTGACTTGATTCTCTTTCTATCAAAATCAAAAATATAGCCATATAATGTATAACATACAGTATTCATATTACATTATTTGATCATATTGCAACTATATTTCTCTAGTTGCCCCTCATCAGTCTGTGTGCTTAAATCTTATTACGTAATCAGTATTCTTTGTATATTTAAACTGGAAAAAAAGAAAGGCATTTACATACAATTAGCTGGTTATACTAAACAACACCGTCTGTTTAATAATAATAAGATATGAAGAAACAAAGTAGTCAATATCGTTTCAGTCAATGTCAAAATGAACCGACTGCTTTTCAGCCAGTTTGTAAAATGCCTGATATTTTCAGTCATTTTATAAGTGTTTGATCATCAGATAATTCGGAAATCGACTGAGATTTTCAGATACTTTATGAATTGAATTATTTTACACATTGACTGTAATATATAAACATCTATCTTGGTATTGAGACATATAATATCTAGTTCTATACATTGTTAAATAAAATGAAACGTATTTGAATATACATCAACTACATGAGAGTATATAAATATTCCTGTTTGATATACATTTTATAACCAGTGCATGGGTTCAGCTCGATACCAATACATTAAATCCGAGCCACATAATCATATATTGATCACTATGTGATTTTTTTTATCAACAGAATACATGCATACTGTTACAATATTATATGTACAACGTAATTATGTCACCACGTCTTGTGTTTTTTCTGCATTTCGGACACTTAATTCCAGCAGAAGTGCTGCTACTTAAATTTTCTATAAGACAGTCACGGCCATATGCATGTCCACATTTTTTTAATACACAATTAACAACCTCTGTCAGACAGATATTGCACATAAACAATTCTTGTTCGTTGACGGATCTCAGACGTGCGATTTCATTGTTGGCTTGTTCCAGTCGTACCCTGATGTCGAGATCATTTGAGACCATTGGTGCATTATTCGAATCATGGGTGCTCAAATCATCAGTCAGGCGACCTGTGTCGTGTAGTGAGTTATTTGTTTCACTTCGGTTCCGCTGTCTTCCTGTTATTCGAAAGTCCAATTGTGGTGGCAGAAACATACGAATGAAATTATCAGCACGCCTCTGTCTGACCACCTGAACGCAAAGTCTGAGTAGTAACAGATTTTTAAATGTTCTGATTGAATTGTTCACGTACAGACTTCTGATTAGACGTCGTACGTCTTGATGTGTGTATAAACGATCGATGTCGGTATCACTGAACGCATGGCTTAAAAGGTCGTATCGTCTCATCTGTCTCAGTAGCGATTTTGTCAACCACAAGATATCTGATAATGCACTCAGAAATGCTACGAACTCAATTTCGTTGATTGTATGAAATGGCAGGGGCGAATTTACACGCCAGGCGTCCACGTTGATGAACCTGAGAACAGCTTGCGTGGAGCAGTAATAACGTGTCATTTCGCTGCATGCATGAACACACTTTAGATAATATGAAATCAGCCTACCTGTGTAAGATTTGTTGAACAGCTGAATTCGATCTGGAATTCTGTCTTCAAATAATAGCATCTATCGGTTGGCTCTCCCTTTTATAGTAAATATAACACAATGGCAAAACTTCCTCAAAACCCCCCTCTTAACGTTATTGTTAAATATTTCTAAAAAAATATGACATATAAATTACGCTTTCGTGATTTTCAATAGGCTTGGGATGTTATGAAACAGTTATTTCCGTGAGGAAATGGAGATTAATGTTCATCGGTCGATATAACTTCCTGGTCCATTTCAATATATTTCCTGATTAATTATAGATATATGGGTCTTCCTCAAGGGGGTGTTATTTCATAAAATACCCAGCCTATTGCATAATTGCAGAACGTGACATTTTTATGACATTATGTGAGTAATAACTCACTGTAACTTTGGAAGGGGAATTCCCTGTAAGGCATTCTTGTTCCTCATTGGATAAATGTTGCTGTGGTCTATCCTAGAAGGTTCCTTTACATCATTGTATGGATCATAAAAGTAGCATTGATGTAACCATATTTTATAGAATTCAAAACGTATTGTATTCTTTCGCCGAGATACATGATACAAGAATACCAAGATTTATAAGTACATACTTTACTGTGGATTGAAGTATTAGAGATTTAAGATTTATATATGGATTATTAAATATCATGTAAATGAATAATACAAATCAGATTGTTTTAAATGCAATAATTACATGAAGATTTTTGCTGTGCTGTAGACAACACAAATTAAAAAAAAACACAAGGTGCTAAAGTATACATTACAGATAAATGAATTTTTATAACTGTTCAACAAAAACTGTGAAGATTGAATTAAGATACGAATGTTACTATAGTAAAACAATTAATAGCATGTCATGAAGGATGAATTTAAATGTGTTCAACTGTTCAACAGAAACGGTGAAGATTGAATGAAGATTAGTATGTTACTATAGTAAGACAATTAATAGCATTTCATGTAGAATGATTTCAATATTCTTACTAAAAAAGGTCAGTGAACAATATTTATTTCAGAATAAATCATCTCGTTTTGCTCTCCTGTTGGATTTAATTAGGATGTGTTCATCCCCACATGTGCATACGTTAAATTGTCAACGCACTATATCTTTTAAGTGATCAATCCGAACAAACTGACAATATGTGTAAAATGGTTCAATAACAGCTATAGATTAAAAATAATTATATCATTTACCGTTTCACGTGAACGTAACCACAAAGACAACACGTCCACAATTATATATCATGATTTATGGTATATATAATTGGCTTCAATATTTGTTCGAGTGCTATATACGACCAACGGCTTGAGTCTATTGTGCTTCCTGAGTGCTATACAAACAAGGCCTGGAGGCGACGTAATTCCCCCATAAATCGTCCTTGTTTTGCTTCCTGAGTGCTATACAAACAAGACCTGGAGGCGACGTAATGTCCCCCCATAAATCGTCCTTGTTTCGCAGAGGAAGTTTATACACCTAAATATAACAAGCCCACTGTTAATAGCATCCGCACTTGTTTCATCAAATACTTAAATAAGCCATTGTTTTATAAATGAACGTGACTCGTCCACATTATATAAATGTTTTTCAAATACATGTATACAGCATTTATTAAATATATAGATTATTGCTTCAGAATACTACACGATGCATATGGAGTTGATATAACAAATATTATAAAATAGTATTATGTTTATGCTTATGATTATCATGTATAATGATATCAGTATTTATATTTACATTATGATTATCTGGATATCTGCGATATCAATATATATACATATACAAAAATATATTAATAACATATATTGGTAAATACATCAGATATACTACACAATAAAATATAATCTGATTAATATAAACATGTTATAACCTCATACCTTTATGTCTAATTAAATAATCATATTCCTTAACATTTGATGCATTATGTAGTATAATAGAGTATAATTAAATAGAATGTGATAGTGATTCATACAATACATATAAATGAATCAACATATTACAGCGAACACAAAAACCTTGTATCACAAAATAACATAATATTTCACATGTTAGTTAAAACAATTGCATGTAGCTTTATATATGTTTCTTTAAATATATTCCTCATTAAGTATATCAAATACAATATACAACCATATTAAACAACGACATATATATATATATATATATATATATATATATATATATATATATATATATCATTCAGCGATGATTTATTTCTTCTACACCGCTTTCGTAATAGCTGATAAGCAGTGCTGTGCCCATTTGATCATATATAAACCATCACATGATTTACTTATTGTACAGTAAATGCCGTGGCCACGTGTCATTGTAATGCCAATTGCTACTTGACTGATAAGCGGGGTCATAAAACTGAACGACTTCACACCTCGTTATCTCGAACCGACACTTCAAGCGTGATGTATCCCACCTTGTTCTCTCTACGTGCTGGATTTTACTGGATTTTACTCAGCCTAAAAATACCCTATAATTGCATTTAATATATATTTCTTACCGCCATCGCTTTCGTATAATTCTCCGAAACATTCTGACCCGGAATCACGTCCGTGAAGCAGGGAATCGTGTACTTTCCACCGTAAATGCCGGCCGTCGCTGTTTTCGCTGCTTCTGTCCAGACATGACTGATTTTGGAATAACCGTACAGGCCGGTTCTTAAAACTCACCATGGGACATCACATTAGGTGAACGAATATGCGTATTACTACGCATCTCCAGATCAATTCTCGAAAAGAAATATCCGCTAAAATGCATTTATAATTATCGATAAATACCTGAAATGTATACCCGTCATATGTATCGGGGATCAGATATACCGTTTTGTTTAGACATAGGTATTTAATACTGTGGACGAATTGGCACCATTTTTGCAAATATGAGGACGAACAGGTCGAGGACCTCATTCCTGGGGGCGAACCGGACCTATGGAGAAACAGGGGGGAGTACGAAAAGACGAGAACGAAATGGATTTGGGGACGAATCAGCCTGTTCCCATAATAACTAGGATGTGGCTAAACAGGCGGCAGGAAAAATATACCTTGCCGTCATTCTAACCCACAGGCTAAACGGCCTGCAAATGAATTCATGCTCTATTTCAGAGTTTTAGTGTGATACTCAATAATTTCCATTATTATTTTGACAATGAGCTGACAATAAAGTGCTGACTTACCAAATTAGATATTTTGCTGGTCCATATGTAAAAATTACCAGTTGGTATGGATATTTCTTGCATTACCTTGCAAAACAAAAGGCCCAACAGCTTAATATGGGTGTGGTACAAGATTGTTTGATTACCTTTTATCCAAATAATGAGCTGACCCTTTATCTGACATATCCTGAGTTGTTTGTTTTCAAACACTAATTATTTGTTGATCATGAACACACTTACGTATAAACATTCGTTATACTTCACACTTGATTAATTTTTAATCAAGAATCTGCATATCCTTTGATGGTACATCTCATGAGTTGTTTGTGCTGTCATACATTACCCATTCTCTGCTCATTTTGAACATATTTAATGAACATATGTACCTTTTGAACATATTTAATGAAAGGTAATCCTTAAGTTTAAAAGGACCACTGACCTGGGATATGTCAAGAGAGCGGGATCCTTGGCGTTCATATTATCTTAAGTTAAAATTCGCGAAATACTTAATGCCATGACCTTGGCCTTATTTGATGACCTTGAACCTACTAGAAAAATTGCAACATAGATTTTAGTCTGATATTGTTATAAGCTTGCCATGATGTATATGGTCAGCTTTCTTCATGAAATCCCAACGGAATTACAGCTGACCCTGGATTAGATTTATGAAATATCAAAATCAACGACCTTGACCTTGTTTGTTTACCTTTTATAAACAGAAAAGATATAGGAACATATAGTTTTAGATTGTTTTGGTTATAAACTTTAAAGTAATGTATGTTCCATCTAGACTGGCCCAGTCGATGCAATATTTAAGGCTTAATCCCTCCCACAAACACAGCCATCAAACCTGGTCTTGCTGCGTCAAAAGGCTTAGAACAGGTACTGCCAGCTCGCGACAAATTATATACGGTAACTATAATTACGGCTCTCTGGCCGACTATTTCATCGACCAGTAAACTCAAAAAGTTGTGGGACGGTCAGCGCCACACATCAACACCTCGCCGAACTAAATCTTTTCCAGTGACGTCTGCATTAATTGGTGGTCTTCCCCATAATTTTCACAAAACCATTATATGGTTCATTCAGTTATCGCTTATTGCAGGCTTCCATTTGACTACTCTCCCCATTAAATAGCATTACTATCATTAGGCCCGCGCATATGTTAAATGAGACTTTCAACAATACATCACTCCACCGGTTTCTGTGGCTCAGGGGTAGAGCGCAGGACCCAAAGCCTGGAGATGGTGGGTTCGAATCTCAGCCGAGGCGCTGTGGTTTCTCACGGTCGGCCCCCACCCAGGGTGAGCGCTCTGCAGACTTAATGGGAAGGCTGTGCCCCACAGCCGTGTATCACTCACATACGAGTGCGTCTTTTGGGGGTTCCTCGGTGTTATGACCCAGCAATGGGGATGATTACATACCCAGGACCCCCAGGTGCGGTAGACACCGGGCCTGGTTGACACTAGGAAATACAAAATAAAAATGAAAGGAAGCGAGTGCTACCGCCCTGTCAAGAAGTCCCATACCGAAATGGAAATTCTGCGGATTTAAATACTTAGATTAAGAATTAGATAAGCCAGCATAAAAAATGGAAGCAGTTACCTCCACCAAAAAAAAATACACCCCACAGCCTCAGTGATAGCAGACCATTGCTTTTTAAACAAATGTAACAAAACCCTGGCTCAGCCAGTGTAGCCGAGAGTGATCTCGATGTGTTCTAGTGTGCACGAGACGAACGCTGCCAAACTGTGCTTGTACCCGCTGGGTGAAACAAGCGCGACGATTCGCGTGTTGGCATCTTGGCAGTGGCAAATTATAATGCTTCGCCTGCCATCTGGGCAGGGAAACCTGGACCTATCCTTATAAAATCGTTGCGATTATGCGACAGTGTCCACAGTTAAGAGCGTAGGGTAAGGGCTGTTGTTAGTGCGTTGGGCCCACCCCCTGGTGGCCCAAATTAAGAAGTAAAAATGCGCTAATATACCATGATTATACAGTCTGCACTTAATGTAAATAAAAATAGCCTTTACATACTGTTGAACACGATGTGATTTTTTTTACACTTTTCTACTTATAAATTAAATATGTATAAAACTAAAGTTTGTTAACATTAAGAAATTCATGAGATAACGAAGTGAAATGGTTTTGGCTCCACAACTGTTTAGATATTTCGGTTTATATGTACACTGGTATATTCATGGCTTTTGGGTGCACATTGCACCTCTCAGTATATGGAATATGTATGTATTTTACCGAACCAATCATGAAGCGATCATAAAATTACAGAAGCGTATTTATTTCAGATGTAAACATTCGGTCAGGTTTGGCTTTACAATCCATATATATTGTGAACGTTTTATAATTAAGAACATATCAATTCTTTCTTTATATTCTGCCAACTTAGTTTGCTGTTATCCAATATATATATGCCAGTATTTCCTTCCTGTCAAACTCCGTAAAATGGCCTATTCTGTATGGGAGAGGATGATATTAGTTTCGAAATATATATATATATTTTAAATATTAAATTCAGAGGAACTAGAGTTCCTTAAAATTTTAAGCCCGCGTGAGTCGTCAATTAACCAGGTATTCTGATTTATTTATTAGAAATCGCCGTTGTGTATTCAGTCTTCGGAAGCTCAGTCATTTTGTGTTGAAAATTCACTATTCGGTAAATATGAAGAATAAAATTCAAGATTTTATTGATAAAATTGTAATATCACAGTGGATTTAATATAAAGTATGACTTAAAACACTTTTGAATTTGTACGGACGAGTCACATCTTATATAAAACAAGGGCATGTCCTATTTATATTTATACGAGTCCAGACGCAAGTTAGCAGTTTTATTAGCTTCAGGACAGAGGGCGATAAGTCATGTCTAGTCAAGAAAACCCAAACGTTCCTGCATTCAATGGATGAAACAGATTTCTTTTTTTCCCTAGGCAGGGGAGAAAATCCTCCCAGGCCCTCTTCGCCCAAAGAGGAACGCATATTTATATTCATGTCTTCGTCCATTCACAATGGCGTCTAAACGTTTATGTATGAAAGAAACATATATGAAGTGAAGCTGTTTGCCTCTTTACATGATATAACATCCACGCTTTTATATAATTTATAGGCAAATATATAATATAACCTAAAACAATCACTATATATATATATATATATATATATATATATATATATATATATATATATATATATATATATATATATACGTTTTGGTTGTCATTCCGAAATCTACACGAAAGCACCCCCCCGTGCCGCGACTACACTACGTCCCTGACAATGCATTTATATTTAGCTCAAAAACCGAAACGTTCGTCCAACAGAGATATATCTTAGGATATGAAGGTCCATGTATGGACTTTTTGTACATGATTTAACTACCAAGCCTATCGGACCGCTTTTGGCGTTCTCATGGCAAAGCTGAGATGGCATTCACATAAAGCGTAACGGCCTAATATGCAAATGTGAGGGAACTGTCAGCTCCAGCTCGAGAGTCTTGTGACGCCCTTATATGCAAATATCAGGGATTCACCATTCGGATTTTACAAGGCTTTTGCGATAAGACCTATCACTGTATGTTTGTAAATGGAATCACGTTTTATTTTACGCATTTAAGTAGCAAATGTAAGGCAAAAAAATTAAATTAAAGGTATGGTTCTCAGGCACCGCCCGCATCAATTTTAAACCTCCGCATCAAAAAATTTTATTTTGAATTTTCAATAGAAACTTACCAATTTTTGAGCTGCAGCGGCTCGGACATTTCTTTCAAGAAGATAAAATCATACAATTCCCTTTGTTATGTAGTGCTTTTACTTGTTTAGCAAAATAAATCTGTTATTAACATGCTTTTCCCTTATCATTTGACATTTTTATCGAAACATACTAAAAAATTAAAAAAAAAAAAAAAAAAAAAAACGCCCGCCCGCATTGATTTCTGAAAAAAAGTGCATGTGAACCATGCCTTTTTTTTATTTTGGCCTAAATATTAAAGTCCAGGCAAGGCTGTACACATATCTGTTCCATCGTTTGAATGAAAATTCCACGAAATGACAAATAACCATGAAAAAACAAGATATATTAAAATTCATGACCAGGGACACGGTTCCCTACCCTCGTTTTTAACTTTTTTTTAACCAGCATGGGTCCAGATACGTTGTTTTACAAAATTTCAATGTCGTGACAATTAGGAGGTTTCTTGAGGCAGTGTCTGCGGGTATGAGCTAATCAGAGGCGAGCTTTGTTAATTACAGCTTGAATTTATTAGAAAATACGCTTGACACGTCTGACATTTCATCCGTAGTTCATAAATACTGAGTCATATTTAAGAAAGACATAATTTATTATTTTATATATCATTTGAAGTTTCCATCGCAGTAAGGTATCCAACCTGAACGGTTCATATTTCTAGTATTTTTTCTGACACTGTACGCTACTGTAGTTTGGGTCGTACTACATATGTTTTGAGTCGCATTCACACCTTCCTGAAAGGAATATCTGAGGTCCTATTTCGTCGAAAAAATAAAATGGATTTCTCTTTGATATTTGTTGAGATTACGCTGTATACTGACTAGTATATGCTCCGAAAGAATATTCAAATTGATCGTATAATTTTTTCGCTACATTTTTTTATAATTTTCCATGTTTTAATGCCTTATCATTACCTTTTACTTTAAATTGTTTTTTGCGGGTTCCCTTTCAGGGTAAGCCTTCCTGTCAGGTATGCGGGAACTTCATTCATACAATGAGCCCCGCGGTATCTCAGGTGTGAACACACTGGATAGTTATTAGGGGCTATAAATAAGTTAGCAGCGTATATATATATATATATATATATATATATATATATATATATATATATATATATATTTCACTTTTTTTTCATCACAGTGGATGATTGCGTTTTGATCAGTTCCGAAAGCAGTTTTTCCCAAAGTCAGTTGCATCATTGGACCATGTCAACGGCCTCAGTACTTGGTTCCAACCTGGCCAGATAATCCTTTTTATGTCTTTAAAACCGAAAGGTTTAATGTTATCTTAGACAATCGTAACAATTATGTCATGGCACTCCCTATAAACCTTAAGGGGCACTCTACAGCTGGCAAGGTAGGACTAGACCCAGATTGGTGAGCTCCATGTCACGCGCGGGAGTCCTGCTGTTATCAGTTAAATACACGAACGCAACCGTCTGGGTTGTGTATATCGCTCCAGTCATCTAATGCCATCAAACTTCTCCTAGAATTCTTCTTACGCTCCCCTGCTCATTAGTCTGGTCCATATAATTTAAGCGGCCCAGCAACCTGTTATCCCTCACAAACGGGTGCGCCTTTCGGAGGCTCCTCGTTGGTATGACCCAGAAATGGGGACGATTACGCATCCAGGGCCCGCAGGTGCAGTAGTCACTAGGCCTGGCTAACGCCAGGATATAAAATGAGAGGAAGCGTGTGATAATGCCTTGTCATATAACCCGAAGCCGGAATTGAATTCTGCAGATTTATATGCATGTAGTTAAGTAACCATAAAAATGGAGTTTGTTACCTCCACAATAAAATAAACTGTTTGTGGTTTCCCTGCATGGCGAGTTGTATCCTGGGTTAAAGGGCATAATCAGGAGCAATATAAAGCCTATTTTTTCATACTTGTCGATCAATTCAATTTTGCTTTATACAAAAGTTTTCCAGCAAAACCATCGTAACACACGGTCTCAGTACCTAACATTCAGCTGCTTTAACCCTTGTTATGGTTCTGCGTGTGAATAAACATTGTCCACGTGTGTCTGTTTACCAAAACAAAGCCACGTGACCCGAATTCGCGCATGATCTAGAGATCATATACAAGGAGTAGCCCAAACTCAAAGGTTATGAAAAACCGGTTGTAAGCCTGAAAAGAAAAACGGAAAACGTAGGTGGTGTTAATGGTGGCGCCAGTGATCGCGCCCGGTCTACCTTTTTTTAATTCTCTGAGTAAGCCAATGGTTTCAGTAAAATAATTTGGCCGGTACAATGCTATTTCAAATGGGAGGCTCTATTTTTATGTTAGAGTAACACAAGCGAGAGGTTTCCCTTTTCAAAATCTGAAAGTGAATGTTAAACTGGTGGGGTGCCCTTCAGAAATCTTCAGGTAGGTTAGATGACAGACTGTTGAATGTATTTGAGGTTTCTGCTGGTGTGTTGGATAACGGACTGGTGAGTGTCTTTAGGACAGCTTCAGTTGTGTTGAATGTAGACCTAATTTATGTATTTGATGAGGGAATTTTCAGGTGTGCGTTGGAGACCAAATGTGTGAATGCCGTGAATCATCGGGTGTGTTGGCTGTCACACTGGTTAATATCGTTGAATAATTTTTAGATGTGTCGGATACCAAAGCGTTCATGAATTTGGGTAAGCTTTAGTAGGATAGAAGTTCAGTTGGAGAAATCTAAGTGATGCATCCAGGAGTTCTAGATAGGGTACCAAGTGCAACTTCTTGGGGGGGGGGGGCTCCTAAATTTTTAGACCTTCTGAAATATGCCCCCTAACCTAGTTTTGAGGTGAAATTTCACATTAGGACAACAGTAAAGTGACATATAAACGATCCCCTGTGCTGTCAGTCTGTTGCAAGAATTTGGAGGGCGGGTTACTCTGCATTGATCAGCAGATGTATAGAGTAATTGGTAATGGAAAACAAGGTCAGAACGAGAAAAAAGACATGAATGGTCCATTGAACATGCACTAGTATATAGTGGAACAGCACACTGCGGTACAAAGGAAATATGCTTATAAACCAGAACAGTATACGTCATCATGTTGTGATAATGCACGCCATATGTTGTGTCTCTGCTTTAAGTTAATATACCTTGTCCTGTGCTTACGACTATGTACTTGTACATGTACCAGCTCGTGATATTACTAAGTAAAATGTAATAATGCATGCTGAGACTCGGTGTTGATATGATAGTACTATCATGTTATAGAGGCTACATGTCAGAATGGTCTCAAGCAAGCCAAATGGGTAATTCAAAAAGGTGACAGCTTTTATCACAAAGTGAGTCTTGACCACAACAACAGTTTTGATGTTGTTACACTGTTTGACGGCACGGATATCTTAGTCCGTTCCTTCACCCTCATTATCCTGTTTTCTCAATCATGTTTTAGCAAGTCAAAGAATGCCAACACTTTTTCACCCTTCGGTAAAAAGAGTAAAAATGCATAATTAATCATTTTAGATATAATAGCCTCCTTCTGTCACTTTTCTGTTAACAATTTTAAACTATTTTATGAGAATCTATTCTATTCTATAGCGACATCTTACCACAAACCTGTGAAATGGACATGACGGGGAACAGTGATGACGTCATAATGGACGTTATGCACAAAAGAGGTGTCCATATTCATGAGACAATGACCAAGAGCTGTCAACCCCATGTTTACAGTGTGGCCTGTATTCTCCTCTTGCAAGGCTTCCCTGTTACGTCACACACTACTTCATAATCGTATACCTGAAGATCAAACAATGGTCACCTGGTAACGACGCCATGAACCACAGATATATGTGAGACATGTCAACCAGGCCGTAAATTTATTTAAATTAATATCATGTATATTTTACTTTGGTGACTTGGCGACAGCTTAGTCAAGAAAAGAACCCAAGGTGGTTATCTTTAAATTGACTTTAATAGGTGAAATAAAAACGCTTCTTACAATGTCCCCTTCTATATACACCCTCCGCTAATCACAGACTCTTTAAGAATGCACGATTTGATTCCGTCTCCGTCCATTGAAAAATGTTATAAATTTAAATAATATATAACATGTTATGAACAATATGTTATGTATCAAATATACAGGGACTTCTCTAGAAACTATTAAAACAAAAGAAAATATGAAAATATATACACATTGCCCATACGTTGTATACTCAGCAAACTTATGTAGCGCAATATCTAAGAAAGAAGCAATTGTCTTTACTATGAAATTTTGGATAACAAATGCAGACTTTACCGAATATATGTATTTGTAAAAAAGACTGCATGTGTAAGCTTACGACACCCGCTTATTAGTTCGGTAAAACTACGCATATAGCATGGGGGGGGGGGGGTTGACGCAATTACCCCACCCCTATAGTCTTGACGCCCTTCCAATTATCTATTGTTATAAAATCATGCAGAGACAGAAACTGGAATTGAGCACACGCAAGCAAAACTTTATAAACTTTTTAAAATTATTTTAAAAGACCCTCATCTATTTATAAAATGAGACAAACAAATGTAAACATGCAAAAGAATTAAACAACATTGAAACATTAAAATATTAATGTAAGACAAACCACACCCCATTATAATCGATGCTATACTCCATTTTACTCACTCGCGTTTATCTTGAATACAACCAGTAGCTTCAATTGTTTGTGATGACTACATTTATTGAAAGTTAAATTATCTGTTGCATACTCTGACGCATCGTCACGTGAATACACTCATAAAGTATGACTGAAAAGGGAAGATATTCTGCTCGGGGATAATTTCATACATAACAGTGCAACATTGGGCGGTTATTAGGAGAAAATACGTAAGTTACTATGCAACCCCTGGATAGGATGTTCCATAGAGAAAGAATAGGACCATTCATTATTTTGTATAATTTTACCTAATTTGATAATTAAAAAAGTAAACAACTTAAGAAATCATATTGATACATCGGAAAACTTAATGTAAAATGAAAATGACACAATAATTCATTTTAAGTCTTTCATTCTTTATCACTATTTTCAATCATACGTACTGATAAAACGTCTGTATCAAGGAAGATCCTAATACAATTGAAACACGAACAAAGAAATGTGCCAAATAATAAAACTTTACAAATCTCACTCTCTGAACACATCACGAAAATTGTAGTGTAAAACGAATGTACAAAATTGTTTTAACAGTAACATAACAAAGAGCAATTTGTTTGCAATTTGCCTAAACATGATATGTGTAACAATAATGACATGGTTATTAACTCAAGGAAATTTGGTTGTTTGATTACAATTTTACATGCTGATGGATTCAAGCCAGATAACATCAGCAGCAAATATATACATATACATGTATATATAGCTAAAGCTCTCATGGGATATTGCTAATAAACAGCAGCAAACATATTTATAGCTACATGTGCAGCTTTCTTTGGAAAATAGGGTCACACCCTGCAAATGTTGTAGTTTTATGGCTTTATAAATATTCACCATCAAGATATATATAGCTAAATATATTTCTTTGATGAACCACAAGCAGATATAGATGTCACTTTGAAGAAATGGCGTATATAGGATAATGTTACATTTTATAGTGATAACTACTGAATATACAGAAAGAGTGAATATAGTCCATCACAAAGACAGGTGATTATTTTAACGCTGCCCGTAAACGGGGCCAAAATGTATTTAGGTGATCAACCAGTCCGTCTCCTGGCCATTCTATGTACGTGTGTGATCGTAACATGGTCACCAGGGTGCGCGGCATTTCCGACAGTGGGACGTCTTCCAGGAGGACAAGAACTATTCTGTCGATTCCTCGTTCTATCAGGTCCAGTCGAGCCATGTGTACCTCAAACTTACACCAGCTACTTCGGACAAAACTTCGGGATAAGATAAACACAGTCCTGCGGCTGTTTGAGATGCTGTTCAGGATGTTGTCTTCTATAGGGACGCCGGGAATGAAGTCTCTCTGGTGAAGGCACAAACGCAGAGGTTCTTCTCCATCTTCAATATTAGGGACCAGTTGGTCGTACACCCAGGGACTATCATGGTCACAGTGCGAGACAAAAACATCATATTTAAAGTCAATCAGCTCTTGTTCAAGCTCCCTGTACAAAATCCGCCTCATCTTAATCTGGAGACAGGCATACTTTATATCCCATCTGTGCCTGTAAGCCAGTGCTGACACAGTTAGTAGGACTGCAAATGTGATAAGTAATCCGAGGATTGCATACAACCACTGAAGCTTAAGACAACGCCTTTCTAAAGTTGGCAAAATAAATGACTTGACTCTGGTGAATGCAACGTGCTCATCGTTCAGTTGACAAAATACTCGATTAAGCGATACTAAATTTTTCTTATTTCTCTGAATCCATCGTAAGAAAGACAGTGTGTTGCAGGTGCATTCCATAGGGTTTCCTTCAAGGTTAAGTCTAAAACTTGTTCTCTTTCGGCCAAAAGCTGTGCTGATGGAGCTCATGGCACTGAATGAGAGTGCACGCAGTCTGTTATGGGACAAATCAAGATGTGTGAGATTATTGAGGTTAGTAATATCAAATGTGAACTCAGTTATCAGATTATAAGACAATATCAACCTGTTCAGCTTTTTGTTTGCGCGTGATCCAAATATGTTTGGCGATAAAATTGTAATATCGTTCTGGGACAGTTCCAGAAGTGCCAGGTTGGTCAAATATGGCAGCGGCCCTCCATTATAGGACAACAGCTTACCCAAACGGTTGTTGTTCAAAATTAACTTGGATATTGCAAGAGCCAGGGTGCCACCGAAAAACGAAGCAGATATGTTCCTACAATTATTATTTGACATATTAAATGTTAGCTCAGCCATAGGTTGATCGGCATGAATCCTCCCCATCAGTTGCATGATGTTATTATTTGAAGCATCTACGTATTTCAAATGAAATGGTTGTTTTCCGGCTAATGTAATGTCTGAGTTCATTATAATAACGTTATACACGCTTCTTGCATACAGCCTTTTTAGGCTTGATGGCAAATGCAAAATTATGTTATGACCAATATTATTATTTGTCTCACGGTAGCCAATATTCTGCGTTTGATAGCTTATGTTTATCACGTGAATGGATGTCAGTCTATACAGTCCAAGAAATAGATTGACATTCAAGTTATTCTCACTGACATCATAGACTTCCAAGTTGGGAACACTTTGACTGATACTTATCGCCATATTACTTATTCTGTTTCTGTTGATTTGTAGTATTTTCAAAGATTTAGATTTAATAGAGTTCCAGAAATCCTCCGTTATTCTGACCTCGCAATACCTTGCCCAGTGTCCGACGATTTCGGTTAAAATCAACTCATTCAAATAACCCTTTGGAAGCACTTTCAGGGCAGAGTTAAGTTGAAAAAACCTGTCTCGTGTCAGGTTTACATTGTAGGACAGATCCAGGAGTTTAAGATTCTTTAACGGACGAAATGTCCCTCGAGAGACATTCGTGAGGTTATTATTGTTCAGTATCAAAGTTTCTAGCCTGGCAAGGCCATTGAAAGACTGTTCGTACAAATGCAGTAAAGAACATCTATCCAGCTTGAGTATATGTAGATTTGTGCAGTTAATGAATGAATTATTATTAATCTGTTTAAAGCTGTTACCTGAAAGATCGATGTTTACGACCCTTTTGTTGCACAGGTATGTTGGCAGCTTACTAAGTGACTTCGAGGAACAGTTGACAATCACGGAGCTGTTTAATAATTTTTCGCAAATGCAAGGTCCACACGGGTAACAGGTTAATCCATGTGCTCCGGTGCTAATCAATACAACCAGAATCACAATAACTGCTCTCATTTTGACTGGTTTCTTCCTTCAAATGATGTACCTTATGCTCATTGAAAATAGACTAAATCATCCCCTTCCCTACAAGGAAGCGCGCATTCAGATGTCCATGTCTTGACGTGATATCGCACAACGCCAACGCTTTTTGTGTATCTGTAGGCAGGAGTATGCGTCTAATCATAAGCTAACTATCCGCTGCATAAAATACATGGTTCGTTGACTTAGCAGTGATTGACCTGAAAAAACGAGACCTACTGATGCGTTATGTTCAAGCACTTTGCAAAGGAGGATTTTGCAACGCCATTCCACGCTCACTATGAATAGAGCCATATTTACTGTAAGACCCCCATTTGATTGTTCAACTGAACAAACAACTATGCAGTATAACCAGTAATATAAATAAATATACCTTAGTTTAGGTCCTTGATTTACTTTGCCGAATTGGCTATAATTGATTTTAATTCGACCTTATTTTAGATTTAACATGCCAGTTAAAAATGTAAGATATCTGCCATGTTAAGATTTATAGTTTAGTATATTAGATTCTTGTTATTTAATTTTCATGTTTACATTCTTCATTTATGTTGTTACAAACATATCTGATCTTAGTAAAGATAGGCCTTTATTATTGAAATGTGTTGCTAAGAAGAAGGAGTGATACATTATTCCCGTAATATGGACATTTCTAATTGTTATGTTTTCTATCCAGGAGCAGATCCAGGTTTTTTTAGAGGACCCAGCAGGACTAATGACAAAGCTTAAAATGGTCCGGTGGGGGGGGGGGGGCTAGTCCGTAAAACTAGGTCAATAACCCTTCAAAAGATGGCTGTAGTTCACGGTTGATAAAAAGGGAAGGGAGGGGGGAGGGGGTTCGGACCCAAACCCCCTCTGCATCCGCTTCTGCTTTCATGTAAGTAAATGTAATACCAACACAATATGTGCTTGGATATACTGAAGTCTATTAAGATGTATTTAAAATGCCAAATAGGTATATGTGAATAATGCTAAGTAGGGCCTAACAATTTTTTCCCGATTTTTATATTACATCAAAAAGGCACTGAAGATCCTCGCTGGCTCAAGCTTACAAAAAATATTAATGGGGCCCAGTCACCTATACAGCATGTTGAATTCACCAGAAAAATTGCTTCCTCCCTTTAAAATAAACCTGTAACAGTCAAAATGTTGTCTTTAACCCGTTCGCCCTCTCCTGTAAACGAGTGTAAGAAACAGTGGACCGGGCGCGACCACCGGGGTCAACATAAACACAGCGTGTGGGGCCGTGTGCATCGAGGAGCCACAAGCTGTGTCAAACAGGGGATGCATAGACTTACTTAGCCCCAAAAATGTGATACATGGCTGAAACATCGCGTTTTTTTTAAACAAGTTTTATTGTTCAAATACAAATACATTCATACATATATAAATACAAGAGACAAAAATACAAGGACAGAAAATATATAAACATATGACATACAAGAAGACAAGTACAAAACGCAGGTGTGGTGTTTATAAACATTCAGGTAATTTAAAGTTGTTTTCCATAAAAATTGTCTATTAAAAAAAAAAATTCTAATGCGTGTTGCGGCTCAAATTCGGACCTCCGGTCACGCGGCCTTGTTATGGTTAACAGACACACGTGGACTGTGTTTACAAACATGCAGAGCCATGACAAGCACGTGCAAGGTACTTAGACTATGTGCTGGTATGGTTTTGCTGGGAAACTTTTGTATAAAGCAAAACTGAACTGATAGCGTGAAAGAATAGGCATAGGATTGTTCCTGATTATGTCCCTTTAAGAGTGACACGCTGTCTTTCGTTCTGAGGTTTAAGTTTAACTGGCCTTTACAAAATTTTAGCACGTGAACTCAGAGGAACCCACAATGCATTATTATTTTCACCTATCCATAGGTAGAGATTTTGTTTGGCATAATTATTATTTTGTCACCTTAATTTTCCGATTTCATTAATACTCACTGAGGATATACCCTACTATGGTCCGAATAATTTGACCAAGTTTCAGTGACCTTGACCCATTTTTCAAGGTCACGGGGGTAAAATGTACGATTTTTAAAAGTGATTTTCTTCTTATCTATAAGGGTAACGGGCAAATGGATGAAATATACCAAAAATATTTGATTCCTAACTTTATGGGGGTTCCGCATCAAATTCACTTAAGGGGAACCATATGAAATAGGTGACTTGGCGGTTTTCTATTAGGCTACGATTCCGGGAAAACCATATTGTCAAACTATATGGAAAGTTGAAACTTTTACGGACATGTGCCATTTACAACGTAGGAGTACAGTGGCGATATCTAAAATGATCATTGAAAAATATGCAAATTACGAAAATGTGACGTCAGTTTTTTCAGATCCTCTGTGAACTCCTTTACAACTTTTGTAATATCCGTTGTTAAATTCCTTTTGTATGTACATTAAGGCCAGAGTTTTCAACCTCGTTTGACCAATGGTTGACCTGAGATAGATTTTTAAAAGTCTAACTAAACTAATGCTTCGTTCGCACTCGCAACTGTTAACTTGAAGTGTTGCGGATATTTTAAACACCATATGATGGAATTTTTCATTACAAAATTTCAACGATTCCACAATAGACTGGGCTGATGCATTGTACACACTAGGGGCACTGGCAGGAGCAGAATCTACCGGTGTGGGTTTGAGTATTTACTTAAATGAAAAAGTAACAATAGATGGGAGTAAGAGATATTTGAGGTGAAAGTGGCCAAAATTGATTTGAAATATTACAAAAAGGGACCAGGATTGGTTTGAATTCTTGACATAAAAAATTAATTTGGGGCAAACGTCCCTACATTTGGCGGGAACTTAAACAACCTCCCTTGGTCGCTTCGCCTGAGACAAACACAGCAGCGCCATCAATATGGTCTCTTTTAAATTTTATGTACCTAGTTTATTGTACCTGCGCCATGAGGAGAGCTACAGTATGTGTACCATTTTTTTATATAATCATTCATCAAACTGGCTTCCTTGACAACTCTTTGAATATTCCACTCTTGCGTCAGAGACTTCTCAGAGAAACTTCTCAGAAACTTGCGTCGCACTTCCCTTCGGGTTTTACAATACGAATTCCGATATATACAGCAGTTGATGTTTCTCCCAATACGGACCCGGAAGTCTGACGCTATATACTATTGGGTAATTTCATATCACTTAAATATGCGATGTATAAGGCTATAAATGGATGACTCAACATCCCCCTGTTTCGTGTGTTAATAATCAACAGAACGAACTAGTTGCCTCCGCCAGACGGGTCTGTCTTCATCCCGTGTGTGGGTTTGTGTGTTTATTCGTATTATAACTCATGCATTCATGAACGGAATCGCATAGAATTTTAAGGGCATTTAAAAAATATATATTGTTCAAGGAATAATCGATTAAATTTAATTAGGATCCAGAATATGATCCGGATTCATTAAAGTAAAAAAAGTATTCACAAAGGAACACTCACTTTTGCGCGAATGCACCTGGCATATGGGCCGAATAGGTGAATACAAACAAAAGGTGGAGGATTGCATCCCTTAGAATGCAGAATTCTAGTTTGATTAATTTATCCACAAGGTTTCTAATCACAAATAAGGTGTTATAGTAGAAAAGCTGATCACATTAATCTAAATACGCGTATACAGGAGTTTATGCCCGCGGGATAGGATGCCTTCGGTTGGATGAATACCACGATGTATTCCAGGCTTAGAACTTATCGTGATCACGTGTCATTTTATTACACACCTAACATTCACACTACGTCATGGCTGAGGAAGCCAGTGATATATCTGCCAACACGCTTAAACTGAAATGGCATTAATTTAGTATTATACAATAGTTCACATAATACAGGATAAGGTATCAGTGTCATGCAAACTGAGTGCAAGCTGCATTCTTACTTGACAACCAACCAATTATAATATGTAATTATGGACCAGCGTTTTGAACATTACCTTCATATCTGGGGGTTATCACGTGCTTTCAAGGGCGGATGCTGACACCTGTGTTTACACTGTAGTGCGGAATCATTTGTCATCGTAAATAACTAATAGCGTGTTCTATGATAGACCTACATACATACGTGTAATATATGTATATGTGACGCGGTTCAAGAGGCACACACATGCGTGGACAATAGATACAACCCGGGACAGTGACGTGAATGTGACAGTGGCTTTTATTCTAAAAGTAGCATACAGAATATAAATGAGAGACGTGTTGTCCTTAAGTTCGAATGCAGAGTCATAGTGCAATTTACGGACTTATATATACATACAGTAAAACAGGTGACATGGAAAGAAATATACAGATATATCCAGAGTTACATGAGTTAAACTTAAATTATTTTACATGGATTGTACAACTAGTTATAATAACTAGGAAGTGGCTAAAAAGCCGGCAGGAAAAATATACCTTGCCGTCATTCTAGAACACGGGCTAAACTGCCGGCAAATGAATTCATGCTCTATTTCAGAGTTTTAGTGTGATACTCAATAATTTCCTTTATTATTTGACATAAATTGTTATTTTGACAATGAGCTGACAATAAAGTGCTGACTTACCGAAAAAGATATTTTGCTGGTCCATATGTAAGAATTACCAGTTGGTGTGGATATTTTTTGCATCATCTTGCAACACAATAGGCCCAACAGCTTGAATTGGGTGTCGTACAAGATTGTTTGATTACCTTTTATCTAAATAATGAGCTGACCATTTATCTGACATATCCTGAGTTGTTTGCTTTCAAACACTAATTATTTGTTGATCATAAGCACACTTATGTATAAACAGTCGTTATGCTTCACGCATGACTAATTATAATCAAGAATCTGCATATCCTTTGATCTCATGAGTTGTTTGTGCTGTCATACATTACCCATTGTCTGCTCATAAGCATATATCAGCAGCTGATATGTCGGTCTGCTTCGGTTCGATTCCTATAAATTTATATAAAACTACCCTGTAAATATCACAAAATATGCACTTTTAACACCTACTCAATATACTTATTTTATATAGACCAGCAAAATATCTGAAATGGTAAATCAGCACTATATTGTCAACTCATTGTTAAAATAATAATGGAAAGTATCACAGTGAAACCCTGAAATAGAGCATGCGTTCATTTACCGGCCGCAAGGTAAATTTTCCCTGCTGGCTGTTTAGCCTGTGGACTAAACTGCCGGCTATAGCTCATTCCTAATTACTAATACGAGGCACTCTCGA